>OX422218.1:46279658-46963077 GCA_949130495.1 Sambucus nigra
ATGATTTTGAGGGTACCATTGATCCTGGAAGGGTCGAGATAGTCAAAATGACTCTCATTGGGTTTTATTTCTGCTCCGAAATATTTTTAAGTCAGTTTGACTCGAATTAGAGTAAACGAGTCATTTAAAGTGTATTAACATTTAAAATTGGGATTTTGTTTTAAAGGTTTATGAGGCTTACGGATGAAGTCATTTATCATTTGAGAGAAAGAGAGAAAAAGCCCTAGAGGGAGAAAGAAGAGAGAAAGAAGAAGAAAAGAAGAGAGAGAGGAAGAAAAGCTTGGGATTTCCGGCCCAAACGCGACATCGAGGACGATCCATCCTCTACAAATCTGAGGCAAGTGTTTAATCTTGCTAAATAGCTATTTGTGTATTTCATTTCATAAATTGTGGGATTAAGAAATGGATTTTGGGTATAAATATCAAAACCTAGATTTTTGGGGTTTAAATCTTGAAATCAATGTTTATGTATGGTTTGATGACATATAAATGGTTGGAATGAGATGTAGGATGGATTTTCTTGTTACAAATATTATTGGGTTAAATATTTGGGGGCTTGAGGATGATATGTGAGTGTTTGAGGGTTGTGGGTTTGCTGAAATGGGAAAATAGGCCAGAATATCTGGTATGGCCGGTCGACCGCGGTCTGGGGACCGGTCGACCGTGCCTTAAGGGAAAAGCCTACAGCATTTCTTCGTAGGAAAAATTTAGACCCGCGGTCGACCGGGGGTCTGGGACCGGTCGACCGGTCCCCTATTTTTAGCCCAAAATTTGGAGTTGTCCTTTCCCTTTTCTTTTGGAGTTTATCCTTAGGGCTTTTCTTAATGGGTTGTTTTATGAGGTTTTTCTAGGATGATTTCTACCCTTTTTGGTTGGGTTTATAAATTTGAGGTTTTCTCTTATGAAGTAAGAGATACTTTGGAGACTTATAGGGGGTCTCTCACTTAGTATATGATAGTGGTGACTTCTTGGAATAATTGGATAAGAAATATCCATGTATGTTGTGGAATTTTCTAGGCCGACCTTTATGTCAAATCCTTATAAGGATAGGATATTGTTAAGATACAATTTGGGGCCAAATGGAAGAGTGTGGTCGCATACTCTTAAAGAGTGAGGGGTTTCATATCCTTAGAAATGTTTAGACTAAGGAACAATTGATAACTCAATAGGAGTAAGGGTTCCTGAGATTTATCTGAACCATAGGTGAAATTGGAAACGATTGGGATTGTACTATCGACTAGAATAAGCGGTAGCATAAATTCTAGTTAGGATAGTTTACACAAAATTGTGGGGTTATGACCATTGAAATTCCAATACTTGAAACGAGGTTGGAATAATTTGAGGTTTTAGACTATTAAGTCATGTATGTGCCTATGGCTAAATAGTACTAAAGGAAACTATGTACTTTTGAATATGGATGAAATGTGTAGTGATGGACTCCTACACAAACTCTTGGGTGGTAACACTAATGTTGAATATATATGTATAGATATATACATATGGTTTTGGGAGAATATTAATCATAGGAAAAATGATTGAATATGTTTCAAGTGAGGGATTGTATTCACATATCAAGGTAAATGATATGAATTTGTGGTTGACGGCTTGTATATTGAGGATTATGTATAGCTATGGACGAGGTTACATATATACTATACATATGAATGAGATATAGTTTGTATATATAGATATATGGATATGTGAATATATGATTATATATCTATATAGATATGAAAATATGTATATATTTATGTTGTGGACAGATGTGGTATGGATACTTAAACGGTATATGATGGTTTATTAGTTGATCATATGATTGGATCATATGGATGTATATATATTGTGCATGTGAATGGTATATATACTTATTTGGTTAAGCATACCCCGCTCATGCTATCATTGGGAAGTTGCGCGCGTAGAGGGTGAGCATCCTGGATAGAAAAGCAGGGTGTGGATATTCCCCAGGTCATAGTCGTCCCGTGTGTTATTATGTGATTTATATTTTTATATTTTTGGGATAAGACGTGGTGGGTATGTTTCGTCTCATTGCCGGTTTGGAGCTATGACCGCTTCCCGGGACGTCGTGTGCGTGAGTTTACCACGAGATGGGTGTCGTTTAGTCCCACCATGGTGGCCCCAGTATTGCTACGTGAGCCGGGCACTGGGAAGATGATAGCATTTATGCAATTTATCGGCGCTATATATAGCCGGGTATTTATTTGTGCATGGCCTTTGTACATCATATATGGTATGTATACATGGTCATGGGATTGGATGATGGTGTGTATATATATATATATGGTTAGAATAAAATGCCTATATATATATATTTATATATCCTATAGATAAAAAGGATATGGTATCGTTGTGGAGTACATCTTGGATGATTATGGTGTACTAGATTGATGGGGATTGATCTATCACATTTAAGGAACATTTCGGTTACATCATCCCAAGGATATTATTGGATATTTTTAGTTGTTTTCATATTGTAGTCTAAAATTTAATAGTAGGGGTAGGATTATATGGAATGTACGGCATTATGGATCTCTAGGATCGACATTGTCAAGGAGTAGTGTAACGGGGTGGTTCCTTGTTTGGATTTCGCTTTGCGAGACACCCCACGCATGAAACGCAGTGCAGTGTTGAAATTAGAGAAAAGTTCTGCCAGCTATGGTATGCACGACATTTTGGAACTCTATGATCGACATTGCCAAAGAGTAGTGTGACGGGGCGGTTCCTTGTTTGGATTTCGCTTTGCGAGACTCCCCACGCACGAAATGTAGTACATTGTTGAGAGTAGAGAGAAGTTCTGTCGATATTTATGTGTGACATGATGGATCTCCAGGATCGACGTTGACATGGAGTAGTGTAATGGGGTGGTTCCTTGTTTGGATTTCGCTTTGCGAGACACCCCACGCACGAAATGCAGCGCAGTGTTGAAATTGGAGGGAAGTTGTGTCAATAATGATTTTTCATGCTTATTAATTAGAAATTAAATCATATGTTTCAACCCAAATGCATAGTGGGTAACTTATTAAATTTTAAATGGTTAAAGTATAAACCGGCATCCACTAAGCCTAATATGGCACATATGATTGAAAATAAATACTTATCTCTGGTTAAAAAGGGGGTGGATTCTTGGGGTATGATAGGAAGGTAGATCTCGTGGGTATAGGCTAGGCCTATGATAAGTTAGGTTGTCCTAATAAAAATGGGGGTAATTCAACTAATAAAATTGAGGACGCGAATAGGTGCGCGCCTTTAGATGAGAGGTGAGTTGGGGTTCCACGAGAGTGCGATTCCATTTTAATTATGAAATAGTGCACCGATATTTATTATGCACGGTTAACACACTTGCTAAATATTTTCACAACTCGGACTCTGACCCGTTTATTTTTCTCTCATGCTTGTATATATATATATTACTACAGGTGTCCTACCGCATGGATGCCGGATGACTTTCTATCCAGAGTCTTGGGAGCCGTGACAGGTGCAGACTTTTGTGGGATGTATCTGGTAGTCGCCTCCTACTTTTAAAATTCTAGGTAGGATTCATGTTGTATATTGGGTTTATACCCAAGGGATATTTATATAAATGTTTATACTTATTCCATTCCAGTTATTGTATTCGTTGTGAACCGACAACTTATTCGGGTCTACTTTTTGTATCACATTCTGTTGTAGTTGATTATATCATTTTATTATAGCATTTCGTTTATCATAGTTCTTTCTTGCATATTTCTCCTATTTATTAGTAGTTTTATGGTGTTGTTTTGTTAGTTGTTGCATATTTTAAATTGTTTAACATCTCGCTTATATGATATCGGGCAGTTAGTCCTATATTATATAGTATCGGCAGTTGATGTTGAGACTAGACCATCTGAAATTCCTGATTTAATATAGTATAGGGTTGACCACCCGTTATTATTTTAAGCGGGGTGTTACAGATGGTATCAGAGCATCAGGTCCTTAGGATCTGTGCGAGTTTTCTACATTCTTCCGTTAACGTTCTTGACATAAAGCCCTACAAATAGGACTGTTGGGTTCACTGTGTTGTTTTCTTCTGTGAAGTACATTCTCTTGATTGGCATTATGATAACAGTTGCTCTTGTTTCGTTTCAGACGTCGCCTAGATTTTGTCGTCTAGGAAAGAATAGGATTAAAAGTACAATACTCATAGCATATTTTGGGTACGCTTTAATCGGGGGTATTTGTTTTCCCCGATTCGGGAGGAGATATAGAGGAGATTTCTAGCAGTGGTTCGAGGTGATTTATCGACGGTTGAGTAAGAAAGGAAAATTTACTCGAATGGCGAACCTTGGACTTAGTAAAATAAGTCTGAGGAGAGAAATATAGTGTAGTATTTGGGAGGTCTAGGTTGAGAAACCCGTTAACCTTTGTTAGGAAGCCTGGTGTTGGTGACTTTTCCCCGATGTGAGGTGTGGAGTTATCCCAATATTGGGAGTATTGCCTTCTGGGAAGTGGGAGTAAGAAATTTGGAGACTCAGTTTCGTTGAGTGGGACTGAGGGAGTTTTCGGTAGTCGCAATAGTACTGTCCTTCAAAATGGTTAGGAAGGATTTTGGGAAAGATGTTTCTCTTGCAGAGAAATAGGTTTAGGAGTAATGATCGTCCTGGAAGAAGTAGAGGGTCTTGAACTGAGATCCTTAGATGAGGTGAAACCATTAGATTATGGAAGTACAAGGTAGAATACCTTTCTTTGGGTTTAAGTCAGGCTTTGTGCGATATCGGGAACGTCGAGAGTTATAATATTGAATTCCGGAGGTGCGGAATGTTAAGGTTTGTTAAGTAGTGGTTATTCGTCTTATGGATGAGTTAGGGCGTGTAATTGTGGTGTTCCAATGAGGGAAGAATTTATTTCATGGAAAGGTGTTGAGTTGAAGTGGAAGAATTTTTATACTTGAGAAGTTCAAGTTTGGTAGCTCTATTTTGGGTGGGCAATTTAGCTCATAGTTGTGCTAGTTTTGAGAACTAGGTATTGGTTAGAGTGTTGTATTTCTTGAGGCCTTGTGTCCTAAACATAAGGTGTTTGTTTGGCGTGTCGGAAGACGCATAATTTATTTATATTATATTGTTATATAGGCCTTCGGACAATATCTAATATATGAAAATCTTTTATAAAACTTTAACGCTGGTTCAACTAATCTCAATTACCGACCTAGCTACACAGTAGTGTATTGGGAGGGTTCCTTGTTTGGATTTCGCTTGCGAGACCTCCCCCGCACGAAGATAGCTAGCGTCAGGAATTGAGGAGAGTTCAAACGTTGGGAATTTTCAAACTTTTATATATTTAATATGTTATTATAGATTATATTGGTAATAGTTATGTTAAGATTTGAGGCTAATGGAGCCTGATTATAATTCTACGAGTGGAAACTCGGGTACGGGGTGTAAGGGCGCCCTGGGTAGCTAGTTGATTTTAAGGATCGGTAAGGATCTATATAGTTCGATGTGAGAACTAGAAAGGATCGGCATAGTGATCCTGAGGGTTGATGTAAGGACTAGATGATATTGAGGTCCTAGGCACCTCTTAAATTTCGCGGACGAAATTTTTGTAAGGGGAGAAGATTGTAACACCCCAAGACTTTTGAGACTGAGAAATTTAATTTTGGGAAAATAAAATTTAATTAAATTGGAGAATTCTAAAATTGGGAATTTAAGTCCAAAAATAGAGGACATTTAGAAGTATTCCGGATGATGATTTTGAGGGTACCATTGATCCCGAAAGGGTCGAGATAGTCAAAATGACTGTCATTGGGTTTTATTTCGGCTCCGAAATATTTTTAAGTCAGTTTGACTCGAATTAGAGGAAACGAGTCATTTAAAGTGTGTATTAACATTTAAAATTGGGATTTTGTTTTAAAGGTTTATGAGGCTTACGGATGAAGCCATTTCTCATTTGAGAGAAAGAGAGAAAAAGCCCTAGAGGGAGAAAGAAGAGAGAAAGAAGAAGAAAAGAAGAGAGAGAGGAAGAAAAGCTTGGGATTTCCGGACCAAACGCGACATCGAGGACGATCCAACCTCTACAAATCTGAGGCAAGTGTTTAATCTTGCTAAATAGCTATTTGTGTATTTCATTTCATAAATTGTGGGATTAAGAAATGGATTTTGGGTATAAATATCAAAACCTAGATTTTTGGGGTTTAAATCTTGAAATCAATGTTTATGTATGGTTTGATGACATATAAATGGTTGGAATGAGATGTAGGATGGATTTTCTTGTTACAAATATTATTGGGTTACATATTTGGGGGCTTGAGGATGATATGTGAGTGTTTGAGGGTTGTGGGTTTGCTGAAATGGGAAAATAGGCCAGAATATCTGGTATGGCCGGTCGACCGCGGTCTGGGGACTGGTCGACCGCGCCTTAAGGGAAAAGCCTACAGCATTTCTTCGTAGGCAAAATTTGGACCCGCGATCGACCGGGGGTCTGGGACCGGTCGACCGGTCCCCTGTTTTTAGCCCAAAATTTTGAGTTGTCCTTTCACTTTTCTTTTGGAGTTTATCCTTAGGGGCTTCCTTAATGGGTTGTTTTATGAGGTTTTTCTAGGATGATTTCTACCCTTTTTGGTTGGGTTTATAAATTTAAGGTTTTCTCTTATGAAGTAAGAGATACTTTGGAGACTTATAGGGGGTCTCTCACTTAGTATATGATAGTGGGGACTTCTTGGAATAATTGGATAAGAAATATCCATGTATGTTGTGGAATTTTCTAGGCCGACCTTTATGTCAAATCCTTATAAGGATAGGATATTGTTAAGATACAATTTGGGGCCAAATGGAAGAGAGTGGTCGCATACTCTTAAAGAGTGAGGGGTTTCATATCCTTAGACATGTTTAGACTAAGGAACAATTGATAACTCAATAGGAGTAAGGGTTCCTGAGATTTGTCTGAACCATAGGTGAAATTGGGAACGATTGGGATTGTACTATCGACTAGAATAAGCGGTAGCCTAAATTCTAGTTAGGATAGTTTACACAAAATTGTGGGGTTATGATCATTGAAATTCCAATACTTGAAACGAGGTTGGAATAATTTGAGGTTTTAGACTATTAAGTCATGTATGTGCCTATGGTTAAATAGTACTAAAGGAAACTATGTACTTTTGAATATGGATGAAATGTGTAGTGATGGACTCCTACACAAACTCTTGGGTGGTAACACTAATGTTGAATATATATGTATAGATATATACATATGGTTTTGGGAGAATATTCATCATAGGAAAAATGATTGAATATGTTTCAAGTAAGGGACTGTATTCACATATCAAGGTAAATGATATGAATTTGTGGTGATGTCTTGTATATTGAGGATTATGTATAGCTATAGTCGAGGTTACATATATACTATACATATGAACGAGATATAGTTTGTATATATATATATATATGGATATGTGAATATATGCTTATATATCTATATAGATATGAAAATATGGATATATTTATCTTGTGGACAGATGTCGTATGGATACTTAAACGGTATATGATGGTTTATTATTTGATCATATGATTTGATCATATGGATGTATATATATTGTGCATGTGAATGGTATATATACTTATTTGGTTAAGCATACCCCGCTCATGCTATCATTGGGAAGTTGCGCGCGCAGAGGGTGAGCATCATGGCTAGAAAAGCAGGGTGTGGATATTCCCCAGGTCATAGTCGTCCCGTGTGTTATTATGTGATTTACATTTTTATATTTTTGGGATGAGACGTGGTGGGTAAGTTTCGTCTCATTTCCGGTTTGGAGATATGACCGCTTCCCGGGACGTCGTGTGCGTGAGTTTACCACGAGATGGGTGTCGTTTAGTCCCACCATGGTGGCCCCAGTATTGATACATGAGCCGGGCACTGGAAAGATGATAGCATTGATGCAGTTTATTGGTGCTATATATAGCCGGGTATTTATTTGTGCATGGCCTTTGTACATCATATATGGTATGTATACATGGTCATGGGATTGGATGATGGTGTGTATATATATATATGGTTAGAATAAAATGCCTATATATATATATTTATATATCCTATAGATAAAAAGGATATGGTATCGTTGTGGAGTACATCTTGGATGATTATGGTGTACTAGATTGATGGGGATTGATGTATCGCATTTAAGGAACATTTCGGTTACATCATCCCAAGGATATTATTGGAGATTTTTAGTTGTTTTCATATTGTTGTCTAAAATTTAATAGTAGGGGTAGGATTATATGGAATGTACGGCATTATGGATCTCTAGGATCGACATTGTCAAGGAGTAGTGTAACGGGGTGGTTCCTTGTTTGGATTTCACTTTGCGAGACACCCCACGCATGAAACGCATTGCAGTATTGAAATTAGAGAAAAGTTCTGCCAGCTATGGTATGCACAGTATTTTGGATCTCTATGATCGACATTGTCAAAGAGTAGTGTAACGGGACGGTTCCTTGTTTGGATTTTGCTTTGCGAGACTCCCCACGCACGAAATGTAGTACATTGTTGAGAGTAGAGAGAAGTTCTGTCGATATTTATGTGTGACATGATGGATCTCCAGGATCGACGTTGACATGGAGTAGTGTAACGGGGTGGTTCCTTGTTTGGATTTCGCTTTACGAGACATCCCACTCACGAAACGCAGCGCAACGTTGAAATTGGAGGGAAGTTGTGTCAATAATGATTTTTCATGCTTATTAATTTGAAATTAAATCATATATTTCAACCCAAATGCATAGTGGGTAACTTATTAAATTTTAAATGGTTAAAGTATAAACCGGCATCCACTAAGCCTAATATGGCACATATGATTGAAAATAAATACTTATCTGTGGTTAAAAAGGTGGTGGATTCTTGGGGTATGATAGGAAGGTAGATCTCGTGGGTATAGGCTAGGCCTATGATAAGTTAGGTTGTCCTAATAAAAATGGGGGTAATTTAACTAATAAAATTAAGGATGCGAATAGGTGCGCGCCTTTAGATGAGAGGTGAGTTGGGGTTCCACGAGAGTGCGATTCCATTTTAATTATGAAATAGTGCACCGATATTTATTATGCACGATTAACACACTTGCTAAATATTTTCACAACTCGGGCTCTGACCCGTTTATTTTTCTCTCCTGCTTGTATATATATATTACTACAGGTGTCCTACTGCATGGATGCCGGATGACTTTCTATCCAGAGTCTTGGGAGCCGTGACAGGTGCGGACTGTTGCGGGATGTATCTGGTAGTCGCCCCCTACTTTTAAAATTCTAGGTAGGATTCATGTTGTATATCGGGTTTGTACCCAAGGGATATTTATATAAATGTTTATACTTATTCCATTCCAGTTATTGTATTCGCTGTGACCCGACAGCTTATTTCAGGTCTACTTTTTGTATCACATTCTGTTGTAGTTGATTATATCATTTTATTATAGCATTTTGTTTATCATAGTTATTTCTTGCATCTTTCTCCTATTTATTAGTAGTTTTATGGTGTTGGTTTGTTAGTTGTTGCATGTTTTAAATAAATTTAACATCTCGCTTATATGATATCGGGCAGTTAGTCCTATATTATATAGTACCGGCAGTTGATGTTGACACTGGACCATCTGAAATTCCTGATTTAATATAGTATAGGGATGGCCACCCGTTATTATTTTAAGAGGGGTGTTACAAAAACCTAGACTAAACTACACTCTTTTAAGGGAGTAAAATGGCCACTCCGGGTATCGAAATCCACAAAGACTAGTTGACAGAATTATATTGATTTAATACTTCAGGAATAAAATTTTAAAAGATATCGGAAAACAAAAAGAAAAGATAATCCTGGCCTGTGTATTTAAACTACGATTAACAAAAGGAATAAAAACTATAGATTGAGACTAATATCCCTCACCTCGGATTAATTAGTACAAATTATTATATGGGACTACAAGTTTAATAAGATTGAATCTTATTTCAATAGTTAATTAAATCTAGAGTCGCCACCCCCTAAATCGTCATAAAAGCCTACTATGATTTTGGTATCAACAAATACCCCAAAAATTACATACGCAAGGTCTTAAATACGGAGCATACATGTAATACCCCGTTAAATCTCCTAGGCATAAAGTCAAGGACAACCCAATCAAAATAAACTCATAAACTCCACCACCAAAGCAAAGAAAACCATTAACCCAAGGTGGGTTCAATCAATCTCAACCTAAACTAAATTAGCTACACAACATAATGAAAGACATAAATCAAATGCAAGAAAGTGAATGGAGGCAAGTAAAAGAAAGCAAGAAATAATGGAATAAACCTAAGTTACAAATCAAGAAAACAAGAAATACGACTATGGAAGCTTGGATAAATGGAGAATATAATAAATAGTGTTCTTACACAACCTATATGGGAAAACCCTAGAAGGGAGAAACGGCACACCCAAAATCCACCTCCAAACCCTAGCTCCTCTAAACTAAAAACAAAGAAATGAATTATCGCTACAAAATAAAAAGGGTTCCTATTTATAGTAAGTGAGAAAAGAATAAAAGAAAAAAGAAATAAAATATCAAAATTTGCTTTCTGAACCAAATCGAATCTATTCGGCTGGCCCCCGAATCGATTCAGATAGGCAAACTTCAAACAGATACAAAACCGAATCGATTTAGATTTGGCTAAAATTGATCCAGAATAGCAGGTCGAGTTGGTGTCTTGCGCATAGACTGAAATATGATTTATCGATCTATCGGGGTCCTAAGGTCGGTAGACCGGTGCTCTGTTTTGAGCAACCCTGAGTCCATCATGAGAGGGGAAAGTTCATAACAAAATCGGCCATAATTTCTTCATCCGAACTCAAAATGACACACTAAGCTAACTCAATGAACTATGATTTTGTGGAATTCCAATGAGCCGGTGATGAAGTGTGTGTGATAACCCGTGATCCGAGATAAGGGGTGGCCATCCCGATACCCAAATGTAATAGGAATCATGGATGGATATCATTCTCAGCATCACAAAATATAAACTGAGTATACGGGAAAACCACCCAATACATCAGAAAACAGGTTGCCAAAAAGTTTAGAAATTTAAAATGCGGTTAAGAAATTTAAATTAAAACAACCCCATCTGATAAGCAAGTGGAATTCCACATGAATAAATATAATACAACTAAGATGAAAGTAAATAGTAGGGCCTAATAGGCTATCGATCCCCAGCAACGTACAACAAAGTACATCAAATTAAATATCTTACATAATACATCCATTAATCAAATACAAAAGTTTGGGCCACACGCCCGAATAAAAAGACCCGATCATATCTAGAACACAAAGATGGAAGCGTCTAATTCAAGATCCTGTAATAACCCGCAAAATCTTACAGCTCGTCGAAAGCAATGGAATGGGAACATCAATACTGGCGTCCTTGCGGGGGAGCACCTGAGCGGATACAATCATATACACGACAAGAAAAGTAAACCGGTCAGGGCCGGGTTCTATATAATCACCAGAAGAAATAAAAAGCATGATAGAAATGAACAGTTATGCATGGATGATAAGGATGATAAATTTTACATTATAGTTTAACTAAATGATGAAATGTCATTACATAAAAGAAAGAAAAGTAATATCTTAAATTTAAAACCTTTCCTCATTTATCAAATTTCCATTACCTTGTGTATTCCTTAATAGGAATAAAGCCATTTATTAACTTCCATAGTTAATTATCTTACCATTTCATCTTTCCATTCCTTAATAGGAATACCATTAATATCAAGTGCACTTTATGGCACATATATCATTAATCTCATTCCCGTGCTCTTTATGGCATATATCTATGCTCTTTGTGGCATTTATCATACGCTCTTTGTGGCGTTTAACAACCATCAAGTCCCACTTGATAAAAATATAGTTATATTCATATACATATAACGATTCTAAGACCGCCCGTCCGGGTTTCCCCACTGTGCGCGCCCCTAAATGACCATCATCTTCCAGGGCCTACCATAAGACAACCTGGGATCCTACGACGCAAGACGTCGGGAAGCGGCCATGTGCCTGCGGGATAGTCAAGACCACACCCGGAATCTCCTACCCATCGCAGAAAATATACATATAACAAACGCTCACATGGTCTAGGACTATATCCACCCTGCATTCATTAGCCAGGGGGCATCACCATGCGCGCGAACTTCCCTTATGATGTCATTTAGAGAGGTGTGTAACAGTAAATTAACATTAACATTTTTAAATCTCATTATCATAATAAATATTCATTACCAATTTCCATTTCCATTACCCATGTGATTAGTTCTTTTTATTTGAACCTATCCTCATTAAACAACAGGGTTCCTTCTATTTGAACCAATCATCATTAACACAATTTGGGTCCATTTTAGTTGAACCTATCATCATTAAGCATTTGGGTTCATTATACGAACCTAGTTCCCCTCAAATATTGTGATTAATATTCCTAAATTTACAAGTCCCGACTAAATCTCCAAATGATCATTATGATCCTACAAGTCCCCAAAGTTCATACAATCTTGATAGGCCCCTAAGTCTCCAAACATGGGCCTACAACCCCTATCCTCCTATTACGAAGTAACAAAAAGAGTGATGCCTAAACATCACTTTGGAACACCCCCTCCTCTGGACTTAACCCCAAGTGAAATCCATTCCACTCTAGGGTGACAACCAGAATCAATTAGGAATATAAACGCCAAAGTTTACTTCATTCAAGAAGGTTCCTAAAACCCTATGAAAAGAAAAGATTTAAAAGCAAAAGTAAAATTTTGGGAAGAAAACAGGGGACCGGTCGACCGGTCCCAAGACCGAGGTCGACCGCGTCTCAAAATTTTTCCTAAGAAAAAAAGTAGAAAGCTCACTTCAGTAGGGCCGGTCGACCGGTAAGGGGACCGCGGTCGACCGCGCCTCAAATTTTATGCCTTCGAAAGAAAGCAGTGTGCCCTCTCCCGAAGGCCCGGTCGACCGGTCTGAGAAACGCGGTCGACCGGTCATTGAAGACCTAGACCCAAAACTCTCCATTCTTCTTCCAACAACCAAATCCCATATCATTTAATGGAACTAATACATCACAAACATGTCTAATTACCATCATTTACAATATTAATAATCCAAATCAATTTCCAAGGGTTAATACCCATAAATCCAACAAAATCCTAAAATGATTAAACACAACAAATTCATAACTATCACAACTAATTATTCTCCTTAAATTATATAATAGCAAGTAGATAACTTGCCTTGATGTAGAAAATATGATTTGAGGAAGATGCAAGCAAGATCCAAGCTCCAATCTCTCTTTTCTCCAAAGCTCTCTTCTTTCTCTGTTCTCTCTCTAGGTTAACAATTGTGTGATAAGAGAAAATAAGGAAAATAATGAGGTTAGCCAGACTAAATCTGACCACTAGTCTAAAATGTCCAACTTTAATGACTAATACGCGATATAATGATGCGCACTACACATTTAAGCTATAACCAGTCAAAAGTGTCCGAAATGCCAAAATACAATATGGCACTTATTTTGACTGTCTCACACCTACCGGGACTAACTACACTATCCAAATTATCATTTGGAAATTTATAACTCATTTTAAGTTCTAGTTTTATATTAAACCAAATGTAATTTTATATCTTATGACACCATAATTCACCACATGGATATTTTTACCTACTCATCAGGTAATCATACAACATTTCAGTAAATATTAACCTTTCTCATATTAAATAAATATTTACTCAACATCTATCATTTTATAATTAATTACTACACATAGTAAATAAATATAAAATATGCATCAATCGTGAGGGTTGTTACAGTGTGAAATGACTAAAATGACCTTGAAGTTGAGCCCGACGATAGAACTTCTCTGAAATGCAACCAATCTTCACTTTAAGCATTCCCATACCTACAAAAGATCAATTAAACATTGCAAAGAACACACACACACACACACACACACACACACACACACACACACACACACATATATATATATATATATACACATACACACACACACACACACACACACACACACACAAAACCAAGGTTGTCTAATTAACGAGAATAAATATAGGTGCGAATATGCAATATTTGTTACTAATCACACTCCCTAACTTAAACATTGCTAGTCCATATTGATGAAACAAACAAAACCCGTCCACAGAAGGCGATACAAAAAGTATATAATCATAAAATATATAAATCCCACTTTCGTAGGGAAGACAATTGCATTTAGCATATGCAATAAGCCGTTAAACCCCTAGGCTAATATAGTGGACGAGTGTCGTATCGTGAGAGTTTTCAGGGATAAAACCCACAAACATCAAAGTTTCCTCAAAATATATACCCAACTAACATGCGACAAGCCCAATAATAATGAAAAAGATTTCAAACACGTTATTAGCAAAATAAACGAATTCACACAAAAGTGCATATTATTAACATTATAGAATGAACTTTGTAGAATTGAAACCTTAAAATGTGTGGGAGGGGAGCGAGAACATGTAAAATATGGTTTGAGAAAAACTTAAATAAATCGGATAAGAATTAGAGCGTGCATATATATCAATCCTCACCGGATATTACACTCAACAAATGAAATCACTATGAAATGGGAGGTAATAAACAAAAAATGAGAGCATAAAGAGTAACTATAAATGGAAACTAGGCTGCGCACATGTCATCAACGAAGAACGCTATATATAAAATGAAAAACATATAATCTCTTTGAAACATACTGCCATTAAAGGAGGAAAAATGTATTTTCACATATTATCAAAACTATTTAAACTTTTGAATTGAATTCACCCTAGGATCACATATGACCTTTATAGGTTTGTAATGTGTGTTTGGGGTTAAGGGTAGGAAAGGAAGGGAATGTGTACGGATTCAAAAGTATTTGGGGATGAAAACTCGGGATAATGGAATATGTGGGCAACTACAAAATTGGACAACGATTCCATAACAAACATTTGGTATGAAATTGGAGAGCGACAAGGATTATTGAACAATATGTACATATATGAAATTCTCTTTCTTTTCTTTTCTTCTTTTTCTCACTTTTTCTTTTGTTTTATTTTCTTCTCTTCTTCTTCCTTTTCTTCACTTTTTCTTTTTGTTCACACTCTCACGTGCTTAATTGCAACTACATAATATGAACATCATTCAATCCTAAGTATCACTAAAAGAAATATTAGCTTTTGCAACGAATTTTTTTAGTAAGGAAATCAATTTCGTTGCTGAAAGTATACTATTAGCAAGGAAAATTAAAAATCGTCTCCAAAAACAAGACGATATTAAAAACATTTTGCAAGGAATTGTTTCGTTGCAAAATGTCACTTTTAGAGAGAAATTATTATAACCCTTGCAAAAAATAAGGGTGCCAAATTTTCCCGCCACATTTTTGTTTTCTGAAATACCTATTGCAATGGAAAAACATTAATTGCAAAAGATTTTAATTTTTGTATGTAAACTATGTCGTTTAAGTTTAAAAAAAATATATATTTTACCCCTCGCACACAACTACCCTAGTTTTTCTATTCGATCTTCTCTTCACTTTCAATCCCCCTTCTCTCTTCTCTAAGCGACTACCCCTGATCCCCCCCCCCCCCCCCAACCCCCCACAGAGATCCTAGGGTTGTAACATTCTACATCTTCTTATTCATTTCAATCATATAGGTATGACTTCCTTATGCAAAATGTTCATTTTACAATTTTTTTCATTTCAAATCTTGTTTTTGATTCCTGAAAATGCATTTGAAATTGTGGCCTATCCTCTCATTTTTAAGTATTCATAATATATTTGTATTATTGTTTTTTTTTTCTTTTTGGTCAATGGATTTGATTTTGAATCATGCTTGAATGGAAATAGTGATATAAATTGGTATTAGGTTTGATAATGAATGCAAATATTTAGGATTTGGTGCTTATCGAGGATTCATAATGCAAATATTTAGGGTTTGAATCTTATCGAGGTTCGACTCTTCAGAGACATAATCTATGATTCTGAAAATGGTAACTCTTATCACCTAGTACACATTTCTAAACCCCTTCTTTTTTTTCATTGCCTATTCAAGTTTTAGTTGGTTGATTGTTGCAGTGTAGACAAAAGACAATTGATATTATGGTCTCTCGTAATGCTCATATTCAGAAAAACTAATGCACCTTAAGTGCTCCATACATAAAGAATAACTTCTTACTCTCAAACTTAATTAAAAAATGCAATGTACCTTCATATTGTGTTTTTTACCCTTTCTGTGTTTGTACAACCAAAAAATATAAGACCAGAAGAAAGACGAGGGTTTACTTTGCTTGGTATTTTAAGGCTACTTTCTCCTATTTTTGGAAACTTTTTTAAGGGGGTGATTCATATAATATGCCATTTTTTTTCAATTGATAGACACGAAATTATACCTTTCATACGTCAACTTAAAGCTTTTCATTGATTTAGTTAATTGTTGTTTAGTTTTAATGGGTATATAAAATCTATTTGTATTTAGTTTATTATTGGTTTTTTTCTTTTTGGTGAATGGATTTTGATTGTCAATCATGCTTGAATGGAAATAGTGATATAATTTAGTATTAGTTTTGACAATGATTGCAAATATTTAGTGTTTGGTTTTTATCGAGGGTTTGGTACTGATTTAATAGTTCCGTCTCCTTAATTTTATTGTCAATTAATTGTTGTTCTATTTTTTAACTAATATTCCATTGATATTTGTGACAGAGATGACACTTCCGCTTCTTACCTATATGAAGGATTGCAATGTACACATACTATTACATCAGTAATGGTGAGTTAGCACTGCTTTTTTTTACATCAGTAATGGTGAGTTAGCATTACTCTGTTTTGTGCTCAGTTATCATTACTTTAAGTTTTACATGCTCTTCTTTTCAACTATAAAATTCATCATTTTGGTTGCTCAACTATAACATTCATTGAGGTACCTATTCAGGTGCTAAATATATACAATAATCGTCACTTTTTTAACTTATAAATTATTTTCTTCAATCAACTATGGCATTTAATACAAAAAGCATCCACCAAAGGAGTTAAATTTTCTCTGGTAAAACTGGGACATGAATAAGATGAGATGAACCAAAGTTGAAAAATGCACTTACACTTTATGAAATTGATAACTTAGGTGATTGCTTCATCAAGTGAAGATGTCACTGTTGTCAAATTTTGCAAACATTCTTCAGCAGTTGGCTTTTCACGATCCACAATATCAGTGGTAGCTTTAATAAATATTGCAGGGACTTTAAAAAGATCTACCATAACAAAGGGATTTTTATTTTAGGCACATATAACTCATTTTTAGTTCGAACATGAGTGTCTCTCTCGAAATAAAGGATTTACCATAATACCGAGCTACTCAGCATACCGAGCAACTTATTGGGAAGACCAAACGACCAGACAGATTCAATGTTTATTGTATTATAATCAATCCTTATCATATACGAATGTATTTGCCTATTCAATAAAGACATACTATCTATTCTCATTGACAGCCCAAGGGATATAAATACATTGTAATACCCTCTCAGCAGGGTAATCTAACCAAGCAAACATAATTGAGATCAAGGCAAGACACCCAGTAATACAAAACAGTGGACGTAGGCCATTTCATTAAGGCTGAACCACTTTAAAAACTCTCTTGTCTTATTTCTTTACTGATATTTATCTATGATTAATTAATTAGATCAAATGTAGTTTTTTACATCAACACCAACTACGACATACTAACAATTTACCAAATTTAATTTACTTAACCATACTTAGTAAATTTTACTTCCACATAAATATTAATTTTATTGTCACTAATTAATATTTATTAAGTATGCAATATTATTATGAGCACATGTGTAATTAAAATGTTGAAATTAATCATTAAAAAATGCAGGGTGTTACATACTCCCCCCCCCCCCCCCCCCCACGTAGGAATTTCGTCCCTGAAATTCGAGCATACCAGCGGTGAAAAGCTCTCGATACTGTTCTCGCATATCGTCAACCCCCTGCCACATCAACTCATCTACATTATGGTGTCCCCACTGCACTTGAACCAGGGGAACCAAATCGAGTGGTATTACCACTTCTTTAGAGGTCTCCTCCTCTATATAGTACAAGTGAGTGGACGATCCTCCCTCAGGGCGATACATCGCCGCTAAAAACATATCCTGCCTGGGAATGGCAAAGATAATACTTCTACTAAAACAATCAATCATGGCTCAGTACGCAACTAGCCAATCCATACCAATAATCGCATCATACTCAGTCATCTCTAACACTAACATATCAGCGGGTAAAGTAAACCTCCCAATCCCTATACCCACACCTCTACAAATAAGGGAAATCACAGAACCCATACTCAAAGGTGAATCTACACAAGTAACCGTGCTCTCTGCGTTGTCTAACAACCCAATAATGCGTGAAAATATCATGGAAATGAAGCAATGTGTGGCCCCCGTATCAAATAAAATACGCCCCCAAGTCCCCTGAATAGAGAACATACCCTCAACAGTAGGCGGATCCTGTGGGACTGTGGCATGATGGAGCTGATACACTCTCCCATACTGAAGCTGTCCCTACTGGACTGGGACCGCTGGAATGGGTGGTAATGCTGCCATCTGTGGTGGTGCTAGGAGGGCGGTGGGAAACATAGGCCTCTGTGGCTCGTGTCGAGTACCCTGCTGCTGCTTCTATGGGGCCCTGCCCCTATCAGGATAATCCTGGCATTTGTGGCTAGTCTTGCCATAAATGAAGAACTTCCCCGGGAAGTTTCCCCCTCGTTGTCCCTGCTACCCACGGCCCTGCTGGCCGTCACCATTCCTACCCTGACCATGCTGGCCTTGCTGAAACTGCTACTGCAGAACATTCTGACCCTGCTGGCCCTGATGGCCTTTCTGACCCTGATGGCCATGTCTGAAACCTCCCTGGCCATTCCTGAAACCCCCAGATCTGAATCTCTTATGATCCTCCTATTGGGAACCCTGGTTACCTTGCCTGTGTTGACCCTGAGCAGATTGTGCCCCGCTGGCACCATTCCCCCTGTCCTGCCCTAATGGTTGGACTCTCCTTCTCTCTTACTTTCAGACATGTGAAAGCGATGATCCTGGCAGTGTAGGAGTGCTGCGTTAACCACATCAGAATAAGTGGCTAACAAGAGGTTTCCCAACAAGTGCTGACGAATCCTCCAAGTTAATCCATTCATGAATTTCTGAATCTTCTTCTCCTCGGTTGGGATCTCATCTGGAACAATGTTCAAGAGATTGGTGAACTCAGCCTCATGCTTGGCCACGATCTTTCCCTCCTTCTTGAGATTCATCAACTTCCTCCTCATCTCAGTGTGAACAGCTGATGGAAAATATTTGCAGTCGAACCGTACCCAGAACTCCTGAATAGTGAGAGCGTCCCTCTCCTCCGTGGTGGTAATGGAGTCCCACCACTGCAATGTTGATTCTACTAGCTTAAAAGTAGCCAGTATATGCTTCTGAACATCCGTGCACTCGTACATCCTTAAGTGCCTTTGAATGTCCTTCCTCCACTGACTGGACACTACAACGTCGGAGCTACCTGCAAATTTCGGAGGGTGTGCTTTCTGAAAAGCATTACGAACGCGTTCCCAAGCAGTCGGGAATGCATGAGCCTGAACTGGCGCTACTGCCGGCTCATGAGGTGGTCCTGCTGTACAACTGCGAGAGCGGCATTCACCTCTTGGGTTACAATAGCTGCAACCTCGACGACATTCATGGTGCCCTGAACTGGTGCAGGCTGTGGCTCGGGCTGTGCATCCCTAGGAACTCGCTGCGCACGTCGTGGAGGCATCTGAAATGAGAGTAAAGTTTTATAAGTTCGCAGTTATTATCTCAAAATAGCTGAAGAGCGAAGCATACACAAAAGAGTACAACAGTCCTAAAATATAGGGCTCTACATCAAAGAAAGCTCAACGAAAACATAACAAGCCGTACAGATCCTAAGGATACTAGAACCTAATGCTTTGATACCACCTGTGACACCCCGACTAATTAAATACCGGGTAGCTACTCCTTTATTAAATTAATACAAAATGTCAAGTTGGTTCAGTTCGTAGCACCACTGTCGAAAACGTTTTAATAATTACTAACCACCTAGTATTTAAAAAGTGAGTTGTCAATTTTAATTAAATCCGATTAACAAGCAAGTAGATAAGAAATGCTAACATAATCCACCACAATGAAACGACAATTATAACCATGCAATAATAATGGAACTGGAGGAATACTCCTCACAACAATCCGAATACTAAAATAAACAATTGCTAAAACTGCATCGCTAAATTAATTACAACCCAAAATCTGAAATGAACTGAATATATAAAATGTTTCTAAAAGAAAAGGTCAACATGCCCAACTGATAAGGAAATCTATAGATAGAGTCAAGATTGAAAATGGAGGCGTCTACTGACAAGACCCTGTAACTTCCACAGCAGCTACAGTACGTCACCTGAATGGAACTCCTATGCTTGGTGTCCTTGTGGCTGGGCACCTAAAACATTTTTACAAGAAAATATATTTGAAAGCAAACGGGTCAGAGCCCGATTGTGGAAAACAGTTTAAAATAAAGCAAGTATTTTAATGATAATAAAACAATGAATGCAAAATACATGTTAGGACGTGCTCTCACATGAAATACTCACCTCTCGACTATTTGTGCACTCCTAACGTACCCGTACCCATACTAGTGATTCTCATATCTAGCTAGTCCTAAATAAATTGTAACATTTCTATACGATTCACGCTTTAATTCCAACATCATCAATTAAATAGAGAGCTTTACATTAATTCTCGGTTTCCCAATTATTAGCAATACTAATATACTAGAGACCATCCATTTTATCTTTACATAATGTTACTATAATTATACTCGCATTTAATCATGACAGTTCATTTCAATTAACAGTATATTATTCTCATCATAAATATACATTACTAGCACCCCGAGACTAAGCTGCGGTGCACACATAATCTGCTATCCAATCCCGGTACATCATGTACATAAGGAACACGTATTTCGAATCTCTCAGGAATCGTTTTCAATAAACAACAATCACAAAGAATCGAGGCGAACATAGTTCACATCACATGGGTAACGCACATACCTACTCTCCCATGATCAGCATACTTATTAACTTCTCAGTAAGTCCTTCTCTGACCTATGTCCTCGAGGTACCAATCTAAATCCCCCCGTAGGCACACAAAGATTAGATGGCCCTGATTGAACGCAAACCTCCCATGATAGCAAGTATGGTAGGTATGTTATACACATAAAACCACATATACTAAGCATTCGCACATCTTAGATATCTCGTATTATTAATATAGGTATACTTCTCGTTCTTATACCGTAATTTAATGTTATACGATTACAAGTCCCCGATTTTTCATATTAACGTTATCAACCCTTTTCACGTCGTAATTAGGTACTCGTTTCCTACTCCATAATTGACATCCGATTTTATTATAAGGTTCTAAGTTCTACTCCTCAACGTACCCCGATTCTCACAATTATACCCACTAATCAATGAGGGAAGGTTAATACTCCAATTAAATAAGTCTACGAGACATTAGAAATGAAATCAGGCCAAAAAGAGCATTATGTCAACTCGTTAGAAGTCTCGTTCAAACGAGTTCGTTCGAACGAAAGTCTTCGAACGAACTACCAACTCGTTAGAAGGGGCACTGTCATATCGTTAGAAGCTCGTTCGAACGACCTGGGCAGGTCTTCTTGCTAAACTTGTAGTCCCATGTAACCATTTATATTAATTAATCTGAGGTGAGGGATATTAGTCCCAATTTGTAGTTTTTATTCCTTTAATAATCATAGTTTAAATACACATGAGTAAATTATCTTTTCTTTTTGTTATCCGATATCTTTTACACTTTTATTCCTAAAGTATTAAATTAATATAATTTTAACAACTAGTATTTGTGGATTTCGATATCCGGACTTCCCGTTTTACTCCTTTAAAAGCGTTTAGTCAATAGTATAGGTTTCTGTATAGCGTTGGGAGCCGAGCATAACGACGGGTGTATATCTTTATACACTTGCTCCGTGGTATTCCCCTGTTACCAAAATGGCAGCGCCAAGAAACTTTAAATCTATTGAACACATATAACTTTATGGAATTTGTGAACTTGAGCTATTTTGGGGGTAAGCATATCTTATTCTATTTTTTTCGGTAATCATAGTGATAATTCTCAAAATTCGCCTAAAACTATGATATTTGGTGAATACTCACAAGCCCAAAGAATTGAAACTTCTAAAATGTCTTTGGGTGAGTATCACCAATGTCAAGTTAAGGATTATCGGAATTTTGAGAATGATTATTTCAATTTTGGGCCTTAAAATCCTTATGATAAGAGTGTTGAAACGATTTGCAATAGCTTTCAAAATTATTATGATAATAATTTTGAGAGTTTTTCCGAGGATAGTTTCGAAACTTTTCATTATCAAGAATCGGTGCCTCCATCGATGACCTTGTGTGAAGGCTTGCGCCTTCTTGAAAATGAAAATTTTGAAAACCATTATCGGGAAGAAAATATTTTTTGGGATCTAGAGTTGGATGCATTATTCAAATCCAACGAAGATTTCTATTCCCAAACTTTGTGTCTACTTTGGAACCGAATGAGGATTTTGTTTCTACTTTGGAACAAACCATACTTGACTTGACCCATGGTATAATAGAGAATGAAAATTAGGAAGAAGTAGACATAATATCCATTTGCAATGAAATGATTTCTTCTTTGGTCCCCAAAGAAGATTATATCATTGAAAATGATCTTATTTCCTTCGAAGCTCAATCTTCAAGCGATGTTGACTCATCTCTTGAGTTTGATTTTAATTCTTCCACATCTTTATTCTATATTATCGAACTGCTATAAGTATCCAATGAATCGTTTCTAAAGTTTAAACGTTTACCCCTTTCATCGATGAGTATTACTTGCTCGAGTTGCTTTCCATGAAGGAAATTTTGCCTTTATGTCCACCGTTTCCCATTCCAATTCCCCCCCCCCCCCCCCTAATTTTTTTTAATTGATGATGGTTTATTTCTTTAACCTTACACATTCCTTCCCTTGTTTGAAGGAAATTCCTATTTTCTGGAAGGTATGCATGAAGGGGAAGGTTCCCCGTTGATCCTTCAAAGTGAAATCGTATTTTGGGCAGAGCCTCAAATATTTCAAATTCTAGTGCATAGTTAGTTTTAAGTTCAAATTGTAGGTTGTAAATAGTTATTTTTTGTTATTTTTATTATTTTTCTTTATTCTTACTTATTTATAGCATAATTAGTTATGTTTTTCTTATTTGTTTTTTGTTATACTTGGTGCTAACATGTTTTATAGAATCTTTGGACTTGTACTTTCACGAGATCGCTTCATTTTGGGTAATATCGATCTTTTCCTTTCTTTAGCTTGGTTCTCAATTCACATTGAGGACAGTGTCATGTTTTAGTTAGGGGGCGTGGGATATTCTATG
Source organism: Sambucus nigra (assembly GCA_949130495.1). Lineage (NCBI taxonomy): Eukaryota > Viridiplantae > Streptophyta > Magnoliopsida > Dipsacales > Adoxaceae > Sambucus > Sambucus nigra. Next base: position 46,303,173 of record OX422218.1, read on the forward strand.
CATTGTTTTTCTTAGTCTATGATTTGATTATAGGTTTTCCCAAGCATGTTTTTCTTTTAAAAAATTAAAATTTTCAAAAATATGTTCTTTCTTTTTTCTCCTTCATTGGGCATTTGGTCTTTGTTTTCTATAATAAATTCAATAATTTCCCTATCCAATTAACAATTCAATGATGCATGTTCTCGATTTAAGAAGTTATTAGACTTTAGTCCTCAATTATTGATATTATGAATAACTTCATGAATTAAACTTTAATCCCATGAATCATGCCCTTTTCTTGCTTAATTTATTTGGTTTAGGATTTTTAGAACTCGGTAAAATTTTATTGCATTATATTTACTTACACCTAGTGCCCTTTTTTCTTTTCTTCGTTTGTGAGTGTTATACACTTCTCCTTCCTCTTTGAAAACATTATAGTCATTGGAAATCTCATTATTCTTTCATTGATCGTTCAGTAATTGAGTTCATATATGAAATGTGTTACTTGAGCATGATTTTCAAAGTTTGTTTTAACTTGAGAATTGCGTAAACTTTAGGAAATAATCGTAGGCCATCTTTGTTATATCACCCACATTGGCCTTGACCTCATCTTAAATGTTTTCCCTCGTCAACCCCTTTGTGCCTTAATATAGACTTTCATTTCATACCCAAAATCCCATAACTAACTCCGAATTGGAATATAAACCATTTATATCACCTTCCATACCTTTATTTAGAATGATACTTAGGATTGAATGATGTTCATGTTATGTGGTTGCAATTAGGCATGTGAGAGTGTGAACGAAATGAAAAAGTGAAGAAAAATAAGCAAAGGAGAAGAAAAGAAAACAAAAGAAAAAGTGAGAAAAAGGAGAAAAAAAAGAAAGAGAGTTTCATTTATGTGCATATTGTTCAATAATCCTTGTCGCTCTCCAATTTCATACCTAATGCTTGTTATGGAATCATTGTCCAATTTTGTAACTACCCATATTTTCCATTATCCCGAGTCTTCATCCCCGAACACTTTTGAATCCATACATATTCCCTTCCTTTCCTACCCTTAACCCCAAACCTACATTACAACCCTATAAAAGTCCTATGTAATCCTAGGGTGAATTCAATTCAAAAGTTTAAATAGTTTTGATAATATGTGAAAATACATTTTGCCTCCTTTAATGGAGGTATCTTTCATTGAGATTACAAGTTTGTCATTTTATATATTGCGTTCTTCATTAATGACATGTGTGCGGACTAGTTTCCATTTATATTTACTCTTTATGCCCGCATGTCCCATGTATTACCTCCCATTTCATAGTGATTTCATTTGTTGAGTGTAATATCCGGTGAGGATTGACATATATGCACGCTCTAATGCTTATTCAATTTTTTTAAGTTTTTGCCAAACCGTACTTTGCATGTTCTCGCTCCCCTACCACATTTTAAGGCTTCAACTCTACGAAGTTCATTCTATAATGTTAATAATATGGACTTTTGTGTGAATTCATTCACTTTGCTAATAATGTGTTTGAAATATTTTTCTTTATTATTGGGTTTGTCGCATGTTAGGTGGCATACTTTTAGAAGAAACTTTGATGTTTGTTGGTTTTATCCCATAAAACTCTCACGAGACGACACTCATCCACTAGGGTAACCTAGGGTTTTAAGCGCTTATTGCATATGCTAAATGCAATCGTGTTCCCTATGAAAGTGGCATTTATGTATTTTATGCTCATATACTTTTTTACCGCCTTCTGTGGACTAGTTTTATTTATTTCATCACTAGGGACTAGCAATGCCAGTTAGGGGTGTTATTAGTCACGAATATTGCATATTCGTGCCCGTTATCTTTATGCATTCTAGCACTTTTTGTGTTCCTTATGCCTATATTTATGCTCGTTAACTAGACAACCTTGGTTTTGGATATATATATATATATATATATTCTTTGCAGGGTTTAATTGAGCTTTTGTAGGTATTGGAACGCTTAAAGTGATGATTGGTTGCATTTCGGAGAAGTTCTATCGTCGGACTCAACTTCAAGGGAATTTTACTCATTTCTTACTTCATCTCCATCTCAGTGGACTTCCACGAAAGCGTAGTTCATTGAGTTTACTTCGCGTGGACGTAAACGACACATCTTTTTGAGTTCGGATGAAAAAGTAATGGCCGATTCCATTATGGACTTTTCCACCCTCATGATGAGCCACTCAAAACAGAGCACCGGTCGACCGAGCTTGGAACCCCGATTGACCGGTAAATCACATTTCAGCTTACACACAAGGCACTGACTCGACCTTCTATTCTGGATCGATTTGTTCCAAATATCAATTGATTCGATTTTGTATATGTTCGAAGTTTGCCTTTACGAATGGAATCGAGGGACAACATAATCGATTCGTTTTGATTCAGCCAACAAGATTTTGCTATTTTATTTCTTTTTTCTTTTCTACATTTCTCACTTACTATAAACATCAACCCTTGTTTATTTTGTAGCGATAATTCATTTCTTAGTTTTTAGTTTAGGGGAGCTAGGGTTCGGAGGAAGATTTTGGGTGTGCCATTTCTCCCTCCAAGTGTTTACCCATATAGGTTGTGTAAAAACACTATTGATTGTATTCAACATTTATCCATGCTTCCATAGTTGTATATATTGGTTTCTTGATTTCTAACTTAGGCTTATTACATTATTTATTGCTTTCTTTTACTTGCCTTCATTCACTTTCTTGCATTTAATTTATGTCTTTCGTTATATTGTGTAGCTAATTTTGTTTAGGTTGAGATTGATTGAACTTATCATGGGTTAATGAGTTTCTTTCCTTTGATGATGGATTTTATGAGTTTATTTTGATTGGGTTGCCCTTGAATTTACGCCTAGGATATTTAAGTGGGTATATCATTTATGCTCCGTATTTACGACCCTACGTGTATAATTTCCGGGGTATTTGTTGACGCCAAAGTCATAGTAGATTTTTATGACGATTTAGGGGTTGAGAACTTTAGATTTAATTAAGTTTCGAAATGAGATTCAATCTTATTAAACTTTTAGTACCATGAAATAATTTATACTAATTGATGTGAGGTGAGGGATATTAGTCCTAGTCTATAGTTTTATTCCTTTTGTTAATCGTAGTTTAAATACACAAGCCTAGATTATCTTTTCTTTTTGCATAGCTGTGGGAGCCGAACATAATGAACATCGTATATCTTTATACCCTTGTACCTCAATTTTCCCCTATAACCACCTCTCATCTAGCCCCTCTCTCCCCCACACCAACATTCACACATCCTCACAATTGGAAAAAGTGTACAAACTTTGCAAAAATTGGAAAAATAATGAAATATAGAAGTTACAAAATAAATAAACTTTGGCAAGTCATGAAATATTAAAAGATTTTCAGTGAAGGTTTGTAGAAAAAATGATGAACAAAGTTTTGTGCGTCATAATCTAAATCATGAACAATTATCTTATAATTATAAAATAAACCTCAATCATCAACACCCAATTTTTTTTGACTCAAAACCATTGAAGCCCCAGCCCCGAACACTAAATTTGTGAATTTCCACAACTCTCATTGTAGATAACATTTAGATGTATAACAGAGATGCTAAAACTTTGTGGGCTAAATTTAAAAAAAAACTATATAATACACAGTAGAAAAGAAAAGGGGGAGCGACATAGAGTAAATCTATGTGGTTGAGTGAATGAGATAATGAAATGATTCTCAAAAAGTGTCATGGTTGACTTGTGAGACATTTGTTAGAAAATAAACTTTTGAAACCAAAAATCTTTAAATATCTATTGAAAATGAAATCTTGGAACAAATAATGTTGAAACATATAGTAATCTATACAACTCCAACAATATTGCAGAAATTTCATGTGAACAAAGAAGCCAAAAACAAACTAAAATACCAAATTTACATAAATAAAAACATAAGACAAAGAGACATAATCCTGCAGATTCAATAAACGTACCGATTAAAAATCAAATACAGAACATTGTAAAATTAATACACACTACACAAGATAATGAGATTTGTTAGAATAATTCAAAAAAGGTAATGGGAATTATACATAAGAGTGAGGCAGTAGGGTTTAATACCTTCGAAGAAAGGGCCATGATGTCACTCCATGTCCTTAAAGTAATGGATCCCATTAAACTCACTCACCACCTTTAATTTTATTAATTGACTGATACGATGTACCTCCATAAGAAAATGACTATCATATTACTTGTATTTATATAGAGCTAGAAAAACTTAGGGCCAAAATATATATTTATCAAAGTATAGGTGAGAATCTATCATAAAAATGGAATACTTAGAAATTAATTGGATAATTTGAGAGACACGCAGGAATGAAACATATTTTAATGGCCATTTTAAAATAGAGTTAGTAAGAATCTCCTAAGTCTTTTTTATATGGCACATTTTTCTTCAACATAGTCATAATAACACCAATCATCATCGTTATATTTACATCAACAAGATATAAAAAGTGAGAAATCAAAGCACTTTGAGATAAATGTAACACCCCGCTTAAAATAATAACGGGTGGCCAGCCCTATACTACATTAAATCAGGAATTTCAGATGGTCCAGTCTCAACATCAACTATAGGTACAATATAATATTGGACTAACTACCCGATATCATATAGGCGAGATGTTAAAATTAAATAAAATATGCAACAGACATCAAACTAACACTACTAATAAAGGAAAGAAAGATTCATGAAAGACCTATGATAAATGAAATGCTAGAATAAAATGAAATAACTAACTACAACTGAATATACCACAAGGAAGTAAACCCGAATAAGCTGTCGGGTCACAGCCAATACAATGACTGAAATGAAATAAATCTACACATTTATAAATATACCTTGGGTATAAACCGGATATACAACATGAATCCTACCTAGAATTTTTTTCAAAGGAGGAAGCAACTATATTCTACATCCCGTAACAGTCCGCACCTGTCACGGCTCCCAAGACTCTGGATAGAAGGTCATCCGACATCCATGCGGTAGGACACCAGTAGTAATATATATATATATATATATATATACAGGAAGGAGAGAAAAGTAAACGGGTCAAAGCCCGAGTGTGAAAAAATATTTAGCAAGTGTGTTAACCGTGCATAATAAATATCGGTGCACTTATTTCATAATTAAAGTGGAATCGCACTCTCGTGAAACCCCAACTCACCTCTCATCTAAAGGCACGCACCTATTCGCGTCCTCAAATTTTAGTTAAATTACCCCGATTATAAGGACAACCTAACTTATCATGGGCCCAACCTATATCCACGAGAATTGCCTTCCTATCTTAACCCATGAATCCACTCCTTTTCTAATCATACTTGACTATGTTTAGAAACAATTATGCCATAATAGGCTTAGTGGATTCCGGTTTATAATTTAATCAATTGTAGTTCCTAATAAGTTACCCATATGCATTAGGGTTGAAACATATGATTTAATTTCTAATTAATAAGCATGCAAAATTATTATTGACAAAACTTCCCTCCAATTTCAACGTTGCGCTGCGTCTCGTGCATGGGGTGTCTCGCAAAGCGAAATCCAAACAAGGAACCACCCCGTTACACTACTCCTTGTCAACATCGATCCGGGAGATACATTATGGCACATATAAATATTGACATAACTTCTCTCTAATCTCAACAATGTATTACATTTCGTGCGTGGGGTGTCTCGCAAACTGAAATCCAAACAAGGAACCACCCCGTTACACTACTCCTTGACAATGTCGATCCTAGAGATTCATAATGCCATACATACCATATAATGCTACCACTACTACTAAATTTTAGACTACAATATGAAAACAACTAAAAATCTCCAATAATATCCTTGGGATGATGTAACCGAAATATTCCTTAAATGCGATACATCGACCCCCATCAATCTAGTACACCATAATCATCCAAGATGTACTCCACGACCATACCATATCCATTTTATCTATAGGATATAAATATATATAGGATTTTATTCTAACCATATATATATATATATATATATACCAATCATCCATACCCATGACCATGTGTACATATCATATCTGATGTACAATGGACATGCACATAATCCACCCGGCTATATATATATCGCCGATAAAAATACATAAATGCTATCATCTTCCTAGTGCCCGGCTCACGTAGCAACTGGGGACCACCTGGTGGGGATCAACGACACCCACCTCGTGATAACTCAGACACACAACATCCCGGGAAGCGGTCATAGCTCCAACTGGCAATGAGATGAAACATACCCACCACGTCTCATCCCAAGAATATATATATCATATAATAACACACGGGACGACTATGACCTGGGGAATATCAACACCCTGCTCTATATGCCAGGATGCTCACCGTCTGCGCGGAAACTTCCCAATGATAGCATGAACGGGGTATGCTTAACCACATAAGTATATATATCGCTCACATGCACAATATATACACATCCATATGATCCCATCATATGATTAAACATTAAACCATCATATACGGTTTAAATATACATAACTTGTATGTGCACAACATAAATATATCCATATATTCATAACTATATAGATATATATATACACATATTCACATATCCATATATCTATATATACAAACAAATTCTCGCTCATGTGTATAAAATATCTATATACACTCGGCTGTAAGTACACATAATCCTTGATATACAAGCCATCACCATAATTTCCTTTAATTTACCTCGATATGTGAATACAATCGTTCACTTGAAGCATATTCATCCATTTTCCTATGATGAATAGTCTCCCAAAAGCACATACATTGTATGTATCCAAACCTTAGGGTTATCACCCATAGTTTAGTGTAGGTAACAATCACTACACATTCTATATTTCTCCAAAAGGACATTTATGCCTCCAATCCTAATTTCGACCATTGATATATATATATATATATATATATATATATATATATAATTAATCGTCCATAAACCTCAACTTATCCCAACTTTATTTCAAGTATTGGAATCCCACCTAAGGTTTAATAGTTCTAATGAACTCTAAATCTTATTACGTTCATAATTTATTCCTTAAGTCTATACTCCTCAAGGATGCACGACATCTTCTCTCGTCGGTCCTCAATCATATCTAAACTCACTTAGGACCTCGAGTTAGAACTCCCGTCCTCACTGAGATCCCCCCACTATACCTAAGGGTATCCATTTTTAATACACGTATAGGCAAAAGAGACTATCCCTATTCCATTTATAACCATTTCATGATAATTCACCTCTATCATGATGAAAAAATCCGCCAATCACTTAAGTCCCATGTTCCTTTCATTACTAAAAGAGGCATCCCATCCTCCTAAATCAATTTAACATAGGCCCGCAAGCCCCTATTCGACCTAGGGACCTATTCCCTAGATCTAATATCGTAACCCTTCATATTGAGCCCATTAAGAAAGCCCCTAAGAATAAAACTCCAAAAGAAAAGGGGTAAAAGAAATTTCCATTCTTGGGCTAAAAATAGGGGACCGGTCGACCGGTCCTAGACCCCCGGTCGACCGCGGGTCCAAATTTTGCCTACGAAGAAATGCAGTAGGCTTTTTCCCTAAGGCGCGATCGACCGGTCCCCAGACAGCGGTCGACCGACCATACCAGATATTCTGGCCGATTTCCCTTTCTCAACAAAACCCATGAAATTAATACCCTAAAATCTCCATTCTAACCTCCAAATATTTATCACAACATGGTTCCAAGCAAAATAAATCAACCCAAAGTTGATCCCAACCATTTCTACACCATTAAACCCATATTTAAACATTGATTTCAAGATTTAACCCAAAAATTTAGGTTTTGATGTTAATACCCAAAAACCATTTCTTTAACCCACAAATTATGAAATAAAATACATAAATGACTTATTTACCAAGATTAAAACTTTGCCTAAGATTTGTAGAGGTTGGATCGTCCTCAATGTCGCGTTTGGGCCGGAATCTCCAAGCTTTTCTTCCTCTCTCACCTCTTTTCTTCTTCTTTCCTTCTTACTTTCTCTCTTCTCTCTTCTTTCTCTTTCTCTTTCTATTTCTCTCTTTCTTTAAATGAGAAGGCTTGTCCCGTAAGCCTCTTAAGCCTTTAAAACAACAATTTCAGTTTTAAATATTAATACACAGTTTAAATGACTCGTTTACTTCAATTCGAGTCAAACTGACTTAAAAACAATCCGGAACCGAAATAAAACTCAATGACAATCATTTTGACTATCTCGACCCTTTCGGGATCGATGGTACCCTCAAAATCATCATCCGGAATACTTTGATACGTCCTCTATTTTTGGACCTCAATTCCCAAATTTTAGAATTCTCCGATTTAATTAAATTTTATTTTCCAAAAAATTTAATTTCTCAGTCTAAAAAATCATGGGGTGTTACAATCTTCCCCCCTTAACAAAATTTCGCCCGCGAAATTTAAGACATGCCTAGAATCTCAATATCATCTAGTCCTTACATCAACCCTCAGGATCACTATATCGATCCTTTCTAGTTCTCACGTCGAACCATATAGATTTTAGAAAAATCAACTAACCACCTAGGGAGCCCATACACCCCGTACCCGAGCTCCACTTGTAGAATTTTAATCAGGCTCCATTAGCCTCAAATCATAATATAACTATCACCAATATAATCTACCACAACATATTTAACTATATAAAAGTTTGAAAATTCCCAATGGTTGAACTCTCCTCAATTCTTGACGCTAGCTACCTTCGTGCGGGGGAGGTCTCGAAAGCGAAATCCAAACAAGGAACACTCCCAATACACTACTGTGTAGCTAGGTCGGGGATTGAGATTATTTGAACCAGGGTTATGGTTTTATAAAAGATTTTCATATTTTAAATACTGCCCGAAGGCCTACGCAATAATATATAATATAAATAAATCCCGCGTCTTTCGACACGCCAAACAAACACCATATGCTCAAGACACAAGGTCTCAACAAATACAACACTCTAACCAATACCAAGTCCTTAAGACTAGAAAAACTATGGGCTAAATTATCCACTGAACATAAATCTACCATACTTTAAACCTCTTAACTATACTAATCCCTTGCATTGCACCCAAGCATTACTTACAAGTAAGTCCTTCCCTCATTGGAACACTATAATTACACACCCAAACCTATCCATAAGACAATGGTCTTATAACCACTACTCAACAAACTCCAATTATTGTCACTTCCAGAATTCAATAGAATAAATCCCTACTATCACTTTACAAGACGGTCTATTGTCTCAAAAGATGCCATACGAAGGCTGTACAGGCTCACTCCTTCTTCCAAGGAATTTCTATACACCCCATGGGCGTAGCGGCTAACCGCTCATCATACCTAACGCGCGACGTTATCAATATCGCACAAAGCGTGACTTAAATCCAAAGAAAGGTATTCTACCTTATACTTCCATGATCCCATTATTTCACCCCGTCCTTGAACCTCAACTCAGGGTCCTCTACTTCTTCCAGGACAATCATTAATCCTAAACCTATTTCTCCATAAGATAAACATCTTCCTCATAGTCCTTCCTAACCATATTGAAGGACAAAACGCGATTGCGACTATCGAAAACTCCTTCCATCCTACTCGACAAACCTGAGTCTCCAATTTCTTACGCCCTTCTTAAATAAAGACGATACCCCTGACCATTTATCAATGCCACCTACCTTCCACCGGTAGAAGTCAGCATTACAAGGCTTCCTAACAAAGATTGACGGGTTTCTCAACCTAAACCTCCCAAGGACTGCACTAATCTCTCCTCAGACTTACTTTACTAAGTCCAAGTTCACCATTCGAGTAAATTTTCCTTTCTTACTCAACTGCCGATAAATCACCTCGAACCACTGCTAGAAATCTCCTCAATATCTCCTCCGAAATCGGGGAAAAAAAAATACCCCCGATCAAAGCGTACCCAAAATATGCTATGGGTATTGTATTTATAATCTTATCCTTTTCGAGACGACATAATCTAGGCGATGTCTGAAACGAAAAATAACTTTTATCAGAACGTCGATCAAGTGAATACACTTCACCGAAGAAGATAAGCGCAGTGAACACAACAATCCTAATAGTAGGGCTTTATATCAATAACGTTAGCGGAAGAAAGCAGAAAACTTTCACAGATCCTTAAGACTCTAGATACTGATGCTCTGATACTATCTGTAACACCCCGCTTAAAATAATAACGGGTGGCCAGCCCTATACTACATTAAATCAGGAATTTCAGATGGTCCAGTCTCAACATCAACTATAGGTACAATATAATATTGGACTAACTACCCGATATCATATAGGCGAGATGTTAAAATTAAATAAAATATGCAACAGACATCAAACTAACACTACTAATAAAGGAAAGAAAGATGCATGAAATAACTATGAGAAATGAAATGCTAGAATAAAATGAAATAACTAACTACAACTGAATATACCACAAGGAAGTAAACCCGAATAAGCTGTCGGGTCACAACCAATACAATGACTGAAATGAAATAAATATACACATTTATAAATATCCCTTGGGTATAAACCGGATATACAACATGAATCCTACCTAGAATTTTTTTCAAAGGAGGAAGCGACTACATTCTACATCCCGCAACAATTCGCACCTGTCGCGGCTCCCAAGACTCTGGATAGAAGGTCATCCGACATCCATGCGGTAGGACACCTGTAGTAATATATATATATATATATATATATATATATATATATATATATATATATATATATATATATATATATATATATATACAGGCAGGAGAGAAAAGTAAACGGGTCAGAGCCCGAGTGTGAAAAAATATTTAGCATGTGTGTTAACCGTGCATAATAAATATCGGTGCACTTATTTCATAATTAAAGTGGAATCTCACTCTCATGAAACCCCAACTCACCTCTCATCTAAAGGCGCGCACCTATTCGCGTCCTAAAATTTTAGTTATATTACCCCGATTATAAGGATAACCTAACTTATCATAGGCCCAGCCTATATCCACGAGAATTACCTTCCTATCTTAACCCATGAATCCACTCCTTTTCTAATCATACTTGACTATGTTTACAAACAATTATGCTATAATAGGCTTAGTGGATTTCAGTTTATAATTTAATCAATTGTAGTTCCTAATAAGTTACCCATATGCATTAGGGTTGAAACATATGATTTAATTTCTAATTAATAAGCATGCAAAATTATTATTAACAAAACTTCCCTCCAATTTCAACGCTGCGCTGCGTTTCGTCCATGGGATGTCTCGCAAAGCGAAATCCAAATAAGGAACCACCCCGTTACACTACTCCTTTTCAACGTCGATCCTAGTGATCCATTATGCCACACATAAATATTGACAGAACTTTTCTCTAATCTCAACAATGTATTACGTTTCATGGGTGGGGTGTCTCGCAAAGCGAAATCCAAATAAGGAACCACCCCGTTACACTACTCCTTGACAATGTCGATCCTAGAGATCCATAATGCCATACATACCATATAATACTACCAATACTACTAAATTTTAGACTACAATATGAAAGCAACTAAAAAATCTCCAATAATATCCTTGGGATGATGTAACCGAAATATTCTTTAAATGCGATACATCAACCCCCATCAATCTAGTACACCATAATCATCCAAGATGTACTCCACTATGATACCATAACCTTTTTATCTATAGGATATATATATATATATATATATATATATATATATATATATATATATATTCCAATCATCCATACACATGACCAAGTGTACATATCATATCTGATGTACAATGGACATGCACATAATCCACCCGACTATATATATATATATCACCGATAAAACTGTATCAATGTTATCATCTTCCCAGTGACCGGCTCACGTAGCAACTGGGGACCACCCGGTGGGGATCAACGACACCCACCTCGTGATAATTCACACACACGACGTCCCGGGAAGTGGTCATAGCTCCAACTTGCAATGAGACGAAACATACCCACCACGTCTCATCCCAAGAATATATATATCATATAATAAGATACGGGATGACTATGACCTGGGGAATATCCACACCCTGCTCTATAAGCCAGGATGCTCACCCTCTACGCAGAAACTTCCCAATGATAGCATGAGCGGGGTATGCTTAACCACATAAGTATATATATCGCTCACATGCACAATATATACACATCCATATGATCCCATCATATGATCAAACATTAAACCATCATATACAGTTTAAATATCCATAACATGTATGTCCACAACATAAATATATCCATATATTCATAACTATATAGATATATATACACATATTCACATATCCATATATCTATATATACAAACAAATTCTCGCTCATGTGTATAAAATATCTATATACACTCGGCTGTAAGTATACATAATCCTTGATATACAAGCCGTCACCACAATTTCCTTTAATTTACCTCGATATGTGAATACAATCCTTCACTTGAAGCATATTCATCCATTTTCCTATGATGAATAGTCTCCCCAAAACACATACATTGTATGTATCCAAACCTTAGGGTTATAACCCATAGTTTAGTGTAGGTAACAATCACTACACATTCTATATTTCTCCAAAAGGACATTTATGCCTCCAATACTAATTTCGACCATTGACATATATATATATATATATATATATATATATATATATATATATATATATATATATATAATAGTCCATAAACCTCAACTTATCCCAACTTTATTTCAAGTATTGGAATCCCACCTAAGGTTTAATAGTTTTTATGAACTCTAAATCTTATTACGTTCATAATTTATTCCTTAAGTCTATACTCCTCAAGGATGCATGACATCTTCTCTCGTCGGTCCTCAATCATATCTAAACTCACTTAGGACCTCGAGTTAGAACTCCCGTCCTCACTGAGATCCACTCACTATACCTAAGGGTATCCATTTTTAATACACGTATAGGCAAAAGAGACTATCCCTATTCCATTTATAACCATTTCATGAAAATTCACCTCTATCATGATAAAAAAATCCGCCAATCACTTAAGTCCCATGCTCCTTTCATTACTAAAAGAGGCATCCCATCCTCCTAAATCAATTTAACATAGGCCCGCAAGCCCCTATTCGACCTAGGGCCCTATTCTCTAGATCTAATATCGTAACCCTTCATATTGATCCCATTAAGAAAGCCCCTAAGAATAAAACTCCAAAAGAAAAGGGGTAAAAGAAATTTCCATTCCTGGGCTAAAAACAGGGGACCGGTCGACCGGGCCCAGACCCTCGGTCGACCTCGGATCCAAATTATGCCTACAAAGAAATGCAGTAGGCTTTTTCCCTAAGGCGCGGTCGATCGGTCCCCAGACTGCGGTCGACCGGCCATACCAGATATTCTGACCGATTTCCCTTTCTCAACAAAACCCACGAAATTAATACCCTAAAATCTCCATTCTAACCTCCAAATATTTATCACAACATGGTTCCAAGCAAAATAAATCAACCCAAAGTTGATCCCAACCATCTCTACACCATTTAACCCATATTTAAACATTGATTTCAAGATTTAACCCAAAAATTTAGGTTTTGATGTTAATACCCAAAAACCATTTCTTTAACCCACAAATTATGAAATAAAATACACAAATGACTTATGTACCAAGATTAAACACTTGCCTCAGATTTGTAGAGGTTGGATCGTCCTCGATGTCGCGTTTGGGCCGGAATCTCCAAGCTTTTCTTCCTCTCTCACCTCTTTTCTTCTTCTTTCCTTCATACTTTCTCTCTTCTTTCTCTTTCTCTTTCTATTTCTCTCTTTCTCTAAATGAGAAGGCTTGTCCCGTAAGCCTCTTAAGCCTTTAAAACAATAATTCCAGTTTTAAATGTTAATACACACTTTAAATGACTCGTTTACTTCAATTTGAGTCAAACTGACTTAAAAACAATCCGGAATCGAAATAAAAACTCAATGACAGTAATTTTGATTATCTCGACCCTTCCGGGATCGATGGTACCCTCAAAATCATCATCCGGAATACTTTGATACATCCTCTATTTTTGGACCTTAATTCCCAAATTTTAGAATTGTCCGATTTAATTAAATTTTATTTTCCAAAAAAATTAATTTCTCAGTCTAAAAAATCATGGGGTGTTACAATAAATCAATTCGACAACATAATAATTTCGATAACGTGCCCACGTAATTCCACAAAGCACAATACAAAATCAAATAAGCTAAATATGAAACCAAAAAGCACACCATCTACTATTTTCGATAATTTTGGCATTGGAAGCATATTATAACTCCAAACTCATTTTTAGGCAAAAAATCGCTTACAATATCTTGCAAGAATACCACTAGTTAAACTCTTGATTTCCCTGTAAATACAAGATAAGGAAGACATCTATGGACAAAATAAAACTATGTAAAAAAAATTATGGAAAAGTTAACCCCGAGTATTTCCTTCTGAAGTTCCAATAAACATATGCTGAAGTCCATTGATCATTGATCACTGATCTATTAAGATAAACATTACCTACTTAAGTAAGAACATATAGTCCTTTTATAAAAGTAAAGCTATCAATATAGTCTACAATTATCTGTCCAAACAAAGGCCACAACTGTGACACCCTGCCTAATAAAATACCGGGCGATCACTCCTATATCAAATTATAACAGGAGTCTCATATGGATCATTCTTAGCATCACTGTCGAAAATCCATTTAATTACTAATAACCTATTGGGCCGGTGTTAAAATTTTACTTAACTACTCTTTTTAACAGCTATAATTAAAACATCCAAACAAATTTTGCGGAAATGAAACTGAAATGAAATAAAATAACTGAACACTCGGTCAAAAATATACAACCATATCGAATGCTGTACTCAAGAATAAATAAATACAATTGTGCCATTGGCCCGGATGTTTATATAGTACCTCCTATCTAGAGTACAAAGATGTAAGCGGCTATCGAGAACCTGCACGCATCCACAGCTACTGCAGTTGACGTCTGACTCGAAAGAAGTATCATCCAGGCGTCCCTGTGTCTGGACACCTATATAATATATATATATATATATATATATATATATATATATATATAGCAAGAGAGGAAAAGTAGATAAACGGGTCAGAGCCCGAGTTTTGAAAATATTTAGCAAGTTCATAAATGCCTTATTTTTAGAAAAAGGTTTTATCTCATATTTAAGTTTGGTATCGCACTCCCATGAGATACCCCTCACCTCTCTTCTAACTGTGCACTCCTAGCGCATCCCTCTAAACATCCTAGTCAAGCTACCCTGCTAAACTAGTCTAACACCCAACCACTATCAACCCTAGATAGTCCAAGTACTAAGGGCTAAACTTCACCCCAGTCTCAACGCTATGCCATGTTCGTGCATGGGGTGTCTCGCAAAGCAAAATCCAAATAAGGAACCCCCCCGATAGACTACTACGCGGCAAGGTCGATCGTCGGGATCCATTAGACCCTCGGTACTCGATTTATCCATATATATAATCATATTACAATATACATCCGAATCTGTCTCCCGGACTGAGAATTCATATACCAAGTATTTATCAATACTTTTCATTTTTCTCAAAACTTTCCATTTCCTTTCTTATATCCAGGAAATGTATATAAAAGCCAATTCATTATCATGAATTGCTTGAATATAACATATAACTTTTTTAAAAGCCAATTTTATTATCATAAAAATGCTTTTTCGTTTTATAACATCCCATTTCCCTTCTTATATCCAAGAAATGTATTCAAAGCCATTTTTATTATCATAAAAATGCTTTGATCATACCATATGCTTCCATTTCCCTTCTTCCATCCGGGAAATGTATCCGAAGCCAATCATTTATCCCATTTCCCTTCTTCCATCCGGGAAATGTATTTAAAGCGAATTTATTATCATAAATTGCTTTAACAAATCTAAGACCGCCCCTTCGGGTTTCCCCACTGGACGCGCCCCTAAATGGCTATCATCTTCCAGGGCCTATCAAACAAGACAACCTGGGAACCTACCAATGTCGGGAAGCAGCCATATGCCTGCGGGATAGTCAAGACCACACCCAGAATCTCCTAACCAGCGCAGTAAACAATAATTGCTCATATGGCCTATATGACTATATCCACCCTGCATTCATTAGCCAGGGGGCATCACCATACGCACGCAACTTCCCTTATGATAGCGATTTAGAGAGGTGTGTAACCATATTTTATTAATTATGAAAAATCATTTCTTTTCCATTTTGAAAACATTCATCTTTATATTTTCAAAATCATTTACATCATATCATATATACTTTAATCACATAGTATATATATTACCATATATTCCTCCTCGAATATATAAATGGACATATTTGCCAAACCATCTAATGATGACCAATAATCCCAAAGATTATCTCAAAGAATCATAATCATGCATTTATATTCGCATGATACTAAACCCAAAGTATTTTCCTTACTTTGATAATCAATACATACTTTAATCCCCTTTAAGGATTTATTGGATATCTCCAATTATACCACTCCGCAATCAATTATAATTATGCTTCCTATAAACATAATTAGATGGGCCTAAATGCCCACTAACAATATCTTAGGGATTTGTCTTCCACGAACAACCTTAAATTTAATGGGTCATGGATTTCATTTTCATGAACCCAAGGACTAAACCTTGTCCATATAATCACTTAAAGGTCCCCACTATAATTTAGGAACCCTAAACCATCAAATTCTACAATTATTATATTTTTCTTGAAAATATAGTTTAAGGGTTATACATTTAAAACCCTCACTTAAGCCTCATAATTTCCCGTAATTAGAGGACCATATTGTCCTAAAAGGTCCCTTATGTTATCACATAATTAACCTCGAAGCCAGATGAATTGGAATCTATCCCATCCAAATCACCCTAGAAAAATTGCCAACTTTCAGCAGGGGTCGATCGATCGACCCATGGCTGTTGATCGATCGATGGATTCGATCGATCGAACCCCCATGATCGATCAATCGATCATGGCGGGCAACTTCTTCTCCAAGAAGCTGTTTCAGCCATGAAAGCTTCCCCCAATCTTCCATCTCCTCACCCAACGGCCTACAACTCCAACCAACAACAAATACACTTATAATACGGGTTCTAAATGTCCTAGAACCCAAAATCACCAAATAATTTAGGTTAAAACCTAAGTTTCTCCAATTATAAAATTTTAGGGGTTTATTCATTTTAACTCCCGAAAACCCATTTTATCCACGAATACCCAACCCAAAATCTTTAGGGTTTAATCATACCAAACTACAGTATGAGATATTATGCAAAAAAATAAATAAATCAAGTAAACACTTGCCTAGTGGATAAAATCCAACGACCTCGAGCCGAATCCTGCGGAGTTTGGCCCAAATCTTCCTTTTTCTCCTCTCTTCTCTTCCTCCTCTCTCTTTTCTCTCTCTTTTCTTTCTTTCTTTCTTCTTTTCTCCCTCTCCCCCTCTTTTTATAGCGAGAAAAATGGTTATACCCCTTAAAACCCCAAAACGACTCGTTTACTCAATTACGAGACCATTTAACTCTAAAATTCCTCGAAACTCAATTTCGACAATCAGACACTCTTTTTCGACTATCTCGAACATTTCGAGACTCACGGCCCAGTCAAAATTCCCATCCGAGGTACTTGACCGCAAATCACTATTCTAACCCATAATAACTTAATGTGGGTTTCCAATCAAAATCTTAACTTTTGTCGCTTTACTCAACTCCGGCATATAATTAAAATACCTCGACATATTTACTTAACCCAAAAAGTAAATATATCACCTATCGACAATCCTCAAATCCTTGAAAATCCAAGAAATTACTATTTCGGGAAAATCTCCAAATTCCAATTTATGCCCAAATGTGGAATTTAATTGTCTTCAAAAGGACGAGTTGTTACAACAACATGACACGTTGATGGTGCCTTCCAATACTACTAAACAATTATAAAAGAAATGAAAATTTATTAAAATTGAGAGTTGGTATGTCCAAATTGAGAGGTAAGCCAACCACTTAAAATTAAGTCAACTAAGATTAGTATTTGCACATCCATTTAGTACACATGCCAACATATAGATATATAAATCACATTTAACAAATAAGAACAGTTAATTACGGTTATGTATATGTGAAATCATGAACGGTAAACTTGAAAAGGTTATGTGCGATAACCCTCAAGCACATGTGGATAATCGTTTGTGTAGAAATAATCATCCCTTTTTTATCGAACTAAAAGTTGTTCAGAATGACAGTTAATGAGGATAATATACCCGTAACAGATTTTGTTTAGGGATATATAAGAATGAGATTTTTTTTAGTAGAATATGATACCTCATATGGAATATCTCCGATGAAAGGATGAGAATGATATCAAAGCTACAAAAACCAATAATTATATGAATTACAACAACCTGAAACATTAATAAACTCAAAATTATAAACAATGTGGGAATGCCCCATAACAACCTTTAAAATAGAAACGAATAAAAAAAATCAATGTGAAGCCCCATAACATAGAAAAATGTCACATGTTTTGCATGTATGAAAATGATGATCGACCGAGGACGAATTGCGTGGTTTTATATAAGATCAAAATAATTATTAACCCATAAATAATATATTTTACAAATTTTGAAGAGCAACTTTCGAAACCAATATTGTTATAGAAACCAATACCGAACAAAACAGAGATACATTACTAACACAGAATAGACATATATTACCAACAAATAACATACATACATTACAAACATGATCAAAGTAACTTTCCAAACCAATACCGTTATATAAACCTCTACAAAACAAAAATTGTAAAAATACATTACAAATTGAAGACGCTAACAACAAACTCTAAAAAAAGATAAATAAACGATTTGATAATACCATAAACAACCAATGTAATGTGAAGCTTGTGGTTATATGTCAAGGCATAAAATCAATTTCTAAATAAGGCAAGGGATGTCTCTTTTTCTCTTCCTTTAAAATATAAAATAAAACTAAGCTCCTTTTGCAAGATAAATCACACACAATTGAATGTGTATTTCAAAATATAACAAACCGGGTAAGATAAATCAAGCACAATTGAAATGTATTTACCAAAAACAAGGGGAAACAAACAGTATAGTCTTGTCATTGTGAAAATTATATGATAAATAAAGATTATAGATGATGTGTGCGACATAGAAATACCTCCCAAATTAGTTCTATTGCACATCAATTAAATCCTCAACTTTAATGAAAATAATAAATATAAGACTTATTAGAAATTAGGGAAAAATAACACAAAAATAAACTTTGGTATGAGCTTTTAGAAATTTGAAATATATGTGAAAACTTCATACGTAGTCACATGTATTTGGTTAATTAAAAAAATTGAAAATTTTGAAAATTTGGTATTGAGATTTTCGAGGCTTTTGAGTGCTACAACTATATATATATATATAATGCACTTGTGCGGACTGTCTCGTATTTTAACAGTTCAGACTGTGCACTGTATAGGTGTCACCTAACGGTTAGCCTAGAACTTATCGGCTAAATTATAGGCAGTCTCCTTCTGTTTCCTGGGCTCACCACTAGGTGACACATGTCCAGGTTTGCACAACGATTTTTTGACGTAGTAAACTAAATAATTTGGCGTTGAATTTTTTTATGGTATTTAAACATTTCAATGAACTAACATAAAAAAAACAAATTTTTTTTTGCTATTTCAAAAAAATCGGTCAAACTTTCATAGCTTTTAAAGCACTTTAAAAGCTACGAAAGTTTGACCGATTTTTTTAAAATAGCAAAAAATAATTTTTTGAGTTAATTTTTTTATATGGGTCCCTTGAAATGTTTAAATATCACATAAACAAATTCAACTCAAATTTGTTTTTTAAATATTTTAAAAATTTAAATTTGCGCCAACAAGTATGGAAATTTAATATGCATAAGAAGCACAATGGCAAACACAAATTTACACAAAAGAGAATAATGGAGTGAGAATCTAGTCCCTCGTTTTTCCAGTTTTAATTCACTCGTAATATAAGACATGATGAAAAACAAGAGTGCCACTACTTAAACTCTTGATTTTCGTGGAAATACAAGAGAAGGAAAACATCGATGGATAAAAAAAACTACGTTAAAAAAATTGCTGAAAAGTTCCAATAAACATATGCTTAAGTCCATTGATCATTTATCATTGATAACTAATCTTCTAAACTAAACATTACCTACTTAAGTAAGAATATATTGTCCATTGATCAAAGTCCAACTATCAATATAGTTTACAAATATCTGCCCAAATAAAGGCCACCACATCACACATTTATAGTGCTTTCCAATACTACTAAAAAACTATAAAGGGAATGAAAATTTATTAAAGTTGGGAGTTGGTATGTCCAAATTGAAAGGTATGCCAGCCATTTAAAATTAATTCAACAAAGATTAGTATTTGGACATTCATTTAGTACACAGGTAACTGATAGATATACAGATCATATTTAACTAATATGAAGAGTGAATTACGCTTATGTATAGGTGAAATGATTCACGGTAAGCTTGAAAAGGTTCGACGCGATAACCCTAAAGCACATGTGGATTGTCGTTTGCGAACAAATAGTCATTCCTTTTTTATCGAGAAAAAATTTGTTCAGAATGACAGTTAATGAGGATAAAATACCCATAACAGATTCTATTTAGGGATATATAAGAATGATAATTTTTTTAGGAGAATATGATGCCTCATATGGAATATATTGTGACAACCCGCTCACCAAAATAAGGGGTGGCCAACCCGATACTCCAATATAACAGGAATCATGGATGGAGTCATTCTCAGCATCACAACAATAAAATAAGTATGCAGGATAACCACCCATTATTTCAGAAAACGGGTTGGCAAAAATTTTATTTTATAATTTAAAGAAAGCATTTTAAACAACCCAATACTGAAAAGAAAGTGGAAACCCTCAAAAACATATATTACAACGACAATAAGTATATAATAAGAGGACCGAATAGTCTGCGGTCAACATGTACATACCATGTGATACAACAATTTTAATGTAGATTACATAATATAATACAATAAGCAAATTCAACAGTCTGGGCCACACGCCCGAGTAAAAGTCCTAATCATAACTAGAGTACAAAAATGAAAGCTTCTTTAACAATGTATACCGTAATATCCGCAAAGTATCACGACTCCCCAAAACACCGGAATAGGAAAGTCATAACGGGCATCCTTACGGTGGAGCACCGGAGTGAATACAAGATTCATGCACAACAAGAAATATGAACGGGTCAAGGCCCGATTTTATATGATCACCAGATGAAAAAAAAGTATGAGAGTTATGAGCAGTAAATCATGACTAACAGTAATAAGGATTTACCTACACCATTCAATGCACAAGCTAGGACAATTTAATTAATCATAAATTTAATTTAGTTAAGCAGGAAAATAAAAGGAAGAATAACATTAATTTAAAACTTCCATCATGTACACTAATTCATTTCATAGTTCCATTCCTTATCAGGAAATATAATCACAATTTTTATGCTATTTGTGGCCTTTTATCTCAATTATGTACTTGTGACATTCCATTCCTTATCAGGAACGTAATCATCATCATATGCTCTTTGTGGCTTTTCATTGTGCTCTTTATGGCACTTCATCATGCTCTTTATGACATTTCTCATACATGAAGTCCCAATTGATTAAGAATTGTTATATTTATATACATATAACGATTCTAAGACCTCCCCTCCGAGTTTCCCCACTGGGCGCCCCCCTAAATGACCATCATCTTTCAGGGCCTATCAATTACGACACCTGGGCACCTACAATGCAAGACGTCGGGAAGCAGCCATATGCCTACAGGAGAGTCATAACCACACCTGGAATTACCTCACCATCGTAGAAAACATAACATAAACTCTCATATGGCCTAGGACTGTATCAACCCTACATTCACTAGCCAGGGGGCTTCACCTCACGCGCGAACTTCCCTTATGATGTCATTTAGAGAGGGCGTGTAACCATAAATTATTTACCATATCATTATTAAGTAAATTATCATTTACCATCATCATTACCATTTCCATTAAACTTTCATTTTCATTTTTCATATGTATGTTCCCTTTATATGAAACCATAATCATTTACATTTTTATAAACTACATTACATTATATCCGGAGCCATACCTAATACATCTCATCATTGTAACCTTAATGAATAAATAAACATCACATTCTTTTGCGGTATAATAATAAACCATCAAGACTAACATAGCTCAATTGAGCTTTTAAAGTCTCCCAAACACAACCTAACAACTCTTAGGCTCAAAGTAACTTACTAAGGAAAATAACGCTTTATCACCTATTTGTAAGTCCCCGAAATAATCCCCATCTATTGCATTTTTAAATTAGGGAAGTTACTCAACTCATCTAAGACTCTAGGACTCTAAGTTTACTTTATACAAGAAGGTTCCTTAGTCTTAAGCCTAAGAAAAAGGGTTAGAATTGAACTAAGAAAAAATACTCAAAATTGCAGGATTTTCGAATCGATTCGGCCTGATCAAATCGATTCGGTCAGAAAAGTGAATCAATTTAGACCAGCCGAATCGATTCCGATAGGAAAACCTGACTTCTCCATAATTTCCGAATCGATTCGGATAGGCCGAATCAATTCGGTCTACTCAGACCTGGACACTTCCCCTCTAGCGAATCGATTCGGCCAGGCCGAATCGATTCGCCCCTGCGAATTTTCCAAGTATGGGTTTAAGGGTTATGAACCCTAACTTCCCCAAACCTCAAATCTCTTCAAATTTTTGCACACATCAACTAACAATAATATACCCCAAATACATCCTACATGCTTATCAACTAATATAATCCACAATTTCATCATCAAAAACTAAGATTAGGGTTCGAACACCATAAATTTCATTTTTTGATCCATAAATACAAATACATAACTATCACACAATTTACTCATCTTAAATCACATATTATCAAGTAGAAAACTTGCCTTAAGCTTGCAAACTCAGATTTCTTTGTGGTAGATGCAATCCCAATCTTCAATATTTAATCTCTCTTCTTTCTCCTCTTTTCTCCCAAGTTCTCTTCCTCTCTCTAACTCTCTAGGTTTTATAAATACATACTTAAGAAATGAAAGGGAGAGCAAGACTTAAATCGTGGCTTAAGTCTAAAATTCCTAACTTAAGTGGTTAATACCACATTAAAATGACTCCCAAATACGCATTTAAGTCAAAACCAGTCCAAAGTGCCCGAAATATAAAAACGCAATATGGCACTTATTTCGACTGTCTCGCACATTCCAAGACTAACTACGCCCTCTAAACTGGCATCCGACAATTTTATAAATTATGTCAAGTTTCGGTTTCATTTAAACATTAATTTTATTTAAAACATATGACACTATAAAACATACAACATATGATATTTACTTTCACATACAGTAAATATGCAACAATCTAGTAAAGATTAACTTTCAACTCGTTCAATTAATATTTACTGCAGTTCCAACATTTTATATAATTACTTCATGCAGTAAATTAATATAAAATGAGTCTCCTAAAAGTGAGGGTTGTTACATATCTCCTATCGAAGGATGAAAATGATATCACAGCTACAAAAATCAATAATTATATGAATTCCAACAACCTGAAACATTCATAAACTCAAAATTATAAACAATATGGGAATGCCCCATAACAACCTTTAAAATAGAAACAAATAAAGAAATCAACGTGAAGCCCCAGAACATATAAAATTGTTACATGTTTTGCATGTATGGAAAAGCATGATCGACTGAGGCCGAATTGCGTGGTTTTATATAAGATCAAAATAATTATCAACACGAAAAATATATATATTAAAAATTTTTAAAAGCAACTTTCGAAACCAATACCGTTACAGAAACCAATACCGAACAAAACAGACATACATTACTAACACAGAACATACATATATTACCAACACATAACATGCATACATTACATATATGATCAAAGTAATTTTATAAAATAATACTGTTATAGAAACCCTACAAAACTAAAATTGGAAAATACATTACAAAATGAAATCATTAACAACAAACTCTAAAAAAACTAAATAAAAGATATAATAAATTTAAATGGGTAAAATATAGACATTTTTTTTGTTATGACAATTAAAACCATTAAGTAAGAAGAAGGGAATACTATATACAACCAATGTAATGTGAAGCTAGTGGTTATATGTCAAGGCATAAAATATTTTCTAAATAAGGCAAGGGATGTCTCTTTTTCTCTTCCTTTAAAATATTAAATAAAACTAAGCTTCTTTTGCAAGATAAATCACAGACAATTGATATGTATTTGAAAATATAACAAGCCGTGTAAGATAAATCAAGCGTATTTGAAGTGTATTTACCAAAAACAAAGGGAGACAAACAAAATAGTCTTGTCACTATGAAAATTATATGATAAATAAAAATTAGAGTTGATGCGTACGGTATACCAATACCTCCCAAATTAGTTCTATTTCACATCAATTAAATCCTCAACTTTAATGAAAACAATAAATATTAGACTTCTTAGAAAATAGGGAAAACATAGCACAAAAATAAACATTGTTAGGAGATTTTATAAATTTGAAATATATGTGAAAACATCATATTTAGTCACATGTATTTGGTTAATTAAAAAAATTGAAAATTATGAAAATTTAGTATTGAGGTTTTCGAGGCTTTTGAATGCTGTATATATATGTATATATATATATATATATATATATATATATATATATATATATATATATGGAATCTCACATGCGGACCCATTTTAATACATACCTCCATACGGACACTCTCAACAACACACAATATCACTTACAAACCTTCTCTCTCCTAACTCTTCATGTGTCAGCCGAATAAGTACAGCTTCTCTCTCCTCTCTCTTTTATCTCCAACAGCTACACATAACCACATGCAACCTTTCCTCAACCACAAAACTTTAGAGGAACTCCTTCTGTTCTCTCCCAGTTCACCATTCTTAACCAAAAAGAGTCTAAGGCAAAATATTGAAGATTAATAATGGCTTCCACTGATTCAGGTAAGAATCATGAAATTTTTGTACAGTGAAATGTTAAGACGTTTAAGTCACTTTATCGTTGGTATATTTTTGGTAAAAATGTACATGTTTTTGTAAAATTCATCACTTAAACATTTAAGTCGTATTTTATTTTTTAGGGGCTTTGATTCATGTTTCAAAGGCAATATTACCTTACTCCTTCAATGACCTGTTAAGATATGTTTTAGAGGTAATTTTTGGGTTCTTTGATGTTTGTTTTATCATCTATAAATGACTTGTTTTTTCATCTAAAAATCCTTCCGGTTGTTTTTTAATAAACAATCCACCATTGTTATTAACAGATTTGACCTGTTATATCGTTATTACAGAAATGTTAAATTTTTTTTGTTTCGATTATTGTTTAATAAACAATCTGTGACAACCCGCTCACCAAAATAAGGGGTGGCCATCCCAATACTCCAATATAACAGGAATCATGGATGGAATCATTCTCAGCATCACAACAAATAATGTAGTATCTAGGATAACCACCCAATATTTTAGAAAACGGGTTGCCAAAAATTTTGTTTTAAAGTTAAAGAAAGAATTTAAACAACCTAATACTGAAAAGAAAAGTGGAAACCCCAAGAACATATACATATAGTGACAACAAGTATACAATTAAAAAGAGCGAATATGCTGTCGGTCAATAGTTTCTACAACAATATTAAACAAATTCAATAAAGTATATAATACATTACATTAGACAATTACAAAAGCTTGGGCCTCGCGCCTGAGTAAAAGACCTGATCTTTACTATAGTACAAGGATGACAGCGTCTATTGCAACATGTCCCGTAATACCCGCAAAGCATCACGGCTCGCCGAAAACATCAGAATAGGAAAGACAGAATAGGCGTCCTTGCGGCGAAACCATGAACGGATACGAGATGCATGCACAACAAGAAATATGAACGGGTCAGGGACCGATTTTATATGATCACCATATGAGTAAAAAGTATGACAGTTATGAATAATAAATCATGATGAAAAGGAATAAGAATCTACCTACACAATTTAAAGCAGAAGCTAAGACAATTTAATTAACAAAATCTAATTAAAGTATGCAAAAGAAAAGAATAATTAACATAAATTAAAACCTCCATCATTTTATACCATTCCATTTCATTATTATGTTCCTTATCAGGAACTCATAATTACCGTGTTTATGCTCTTTCTAGCATTCCATTCCTTAGCAAGAATATAATCATCATCAAATGCTCTTTGTGGCATTTCATTGTGCTCTTTATAGCACTACTCATACATCAAGTCCCACTTGATTCAGAATTGTTATATTCATTTACATATAACGATTCTAAGACCGCCCCTCCGAGTTTCCCCACTGGGTGCGCCCCTAAATGACCATCATCTTCCAGGGGCCTATCAAACAAGGCAGCCTGGGCACCTATAACGCAAGACGTCGGGAAGCGGCCATATGCCTGTGGGAGAGTCAAGACCACACCCGGAATCTCCTCACCAGCGCAGAAAATATACATAGCCACGCATATGGCCTAGGACTATATCCACCCTACATTCATTAGCCAGGGGGCATCACCAAGCACGCGAACTTCCCTTATGATGTCATTTAGAGAGGTGTGTTTAAGTAAATTAACATTTACCATTTTAATGATTTAGTAAATTATCATTTACCATCATCATTTCCATTTCCATTTCATTTTCAATTCCATTATACGTTGTATGTTTCATTTTATCTGAAACCATATTCATTTACATTTTTGTAAATAATTCATATTTCACCCGGAGCCATACTTAAAACATCTTATCATTGTAACCTCAATAAATGAATAAAATTTCAATTTATTCTCCCGAGATTCGTTTGCGGTGTTATTGGAAACCATCAAGACTCCTAAAGTCTCCCAAACATAACATTACAGCTCCTAGTTTCATAAAAAATCAACTAGAAGAAAGAATTCCCTAACATCAATTGTTATATCCCCGAAAAAGCCCCCACATAATCTAGTTCTAATGTAGGGTGGATAACTAACTCATCTAGGACTCTAAAACTCTAAACTTACTTCTTTCAAGAAGGTTCCTAGTCCCTATTGAAGAAAATAAATCTAGGAAAAAAACAAGGTTTAAGGATGTAAAACAGGGGACCGGTCGACCGGTCCTGAGACCGCGGTCAACCGCGTCTCCAAATTTTGTCTAAAAAGAAAAGCAGAAAGCTCAAATTGGAGGGGCCGGTCGACCGGTCAAAGGACCACGGTCGACCGCACTCAAAGCTTATGCCTTTGGGGGAAAACAGTAAGCCCTCCCGCGAAGGCCCGGTCGACCGGTCCTGGGACCGCGGTCGACCGGTCGTAGAAGACCTAGGGCTCTTACATCTTCCAAAACTAAACCCAAGTAATGATATCAAATTTCCCAAATCATAAATCTCTTCCATTTTGAACTCAACCAACAACCTTTATCTACGCAAATATTATCCTACATGATTTATAACCATTGTAATTCACAATTTATCATCAAAACTAAGATTAGGGTTTAAATCCCATAAATTCCATTTTTGGTCCATAAATGAAATTACACAACTATCACACAAATTATTCGTCTTAAATCACATATTAGCAAGTACAAAACTTTCCTTGAAGTTAAAATCTCAGGTTTCTTTGTGTAGTAGCAACAACCCATCTTTAATCTTCAATTTCTCTCTTCTTTCTCCATTTTTCTCTTCCTCTCTCTTTCTCTCCTTTTCTCTCTAAGTTTAAGACATAAAATGAGGATTTAGAAGACTAAAAATCGGGCTTAAATCTAAAGTTCCCAACATAAGTGGTTAATACCACATTAAAATGATTTGCAAATACGCATTTAAGTTAGAACTAGGTAAAAGTGCCCAAAATACAAAAATACAATATGGCACTTATTTTGACTGTCTCGCAGATTCCGGAACTAACTACGCCCTCTAAAATGGAAATCCGACAATTTATAATTTATTTCGAGTTCCGGGTTCATTTAAACTATAGTGTCATTGAAATCATATGACACCATAAAACCCCCAACCAAATGATATTTACTTTCTCATGTAGTAAATATGCAATAACCCAGTAAATATTAACCTTTAACTCATTTAATTAATATTTACTCTAGTCCCAACATTTTATATAATTACTTTATGCAGTAAATTATTATAAAATTAGCCTCCTAAAAGTGAGGGTTGTTACACAATCCACCATTGTTTTTAACAAATTTGATCTGTTATATCGCTAAAACGAAAATGTTAAATTTTTTTGTGAAAAACAGGTCTCGAAAAAATTACATTTAGATGATAAAAATAATTGGTTGATTTATTATTAGATGATAAAAATAATTATTATTAGAGGATAAAAATCTGTCATGAATGCTATTATTATTAGATGATAATAATTGTTATTAGATGATAAATATAATTAATTTTAGATGAGAAAAATCTATTAAGAAATTATTATTAGATTATAAAAATAATTATCTGTGAAGAATTTATTTGTTCAAAATGTTTTTTACTTGATTTATTTATTTTTAACTGTGTGAAATACTTATTTATTTATATTATTTTTTCCTCTAATAAATGAAATCTAGCGTCGCGTCGGAAAAAAACACCATTCTCGTGCTACTTTGGGGACAAAACACCGATCAAGTTAAGTACCACCGCAAAAAATCCTGGAAGGCATTTCGTTGCATGTCCAAATTACATAGCGCGGTCCTGTGGCTATTTCAAATGGATTGACCCGGAAACAATAATTTCTGAACGATTCCTAAATCTTCAGAACCAAGTTGATATACTATCAAAACTGAATAATATCGAGAAGGAAAAAAATGAAAAATTTAAAATGTTGATTGCAATTGAGAGAGAGAGGAATGCACATCAACTTGAATTGCTGATTGAGCAGGAGACAAAAAATGAGAAGTTGAGAGGGATATTGAAGAAGTTGCTTTGTTTTATTGTCGTTGTTGGTGTCGTAGGTGTCGCAAACTTTTTATCGTCGTAGTTGTTTGTACATTTTATTGTCGTATTTGTTGCTATTTTTATCGTTGTTTATAATGTTTTAATGGTAATGTCTATTTTGAATTGATCAATTGTTTATTAATTAATGTTAAAAGTTAACATTCAAAACATAATATAATGTTAACAAAATGTTAAAGGTAATGCATTCTAAAGGTAATGCATTCTAATTGTTAACAAATTACAAAATGTTGACATTCAAAACGTTGTATCAAATGTTCATTAGAGATTAGAAGATGTTACAAAATGTTAACATTCAAAATGTTCATTACAGATTACAAGATGTTACAAAATGTTGACATTAAAAATGCATTCAAATTGTTAACAGATTACAGATTACAGTTGACATTCAAAATGTTACAAACGATTCAAATTCCAATACCCTATTGAGGCTTCATCCATGGATCTGTCGAATATTCATCGTTTTCCAAATTCACGAATGCGTTTCCATCCAGAGTTGTATGTATGCTGCATATAAGACCAAAACATAATGTAATAAGCACAATATAAAATACTTATTATACAAATGAAGAATTTAATGAAAATAAAAAAGGTAATGCATAACCATTTGCAATGGGATAATTCCTGTTATCGTGCGATTGTCCAATTAAACCACAACTGTTACAACGACGAGATTTGTTTTGTTTTGCCTTCCGAAGTGCCTTTTCCTTTCCTCCTTTAAATCTTTTGCCACAACACTTTGCTCGTACTTGGTTTGGCTCGTTCTAACTTTCCTCCATCTGCGCATTTGGACCAACTACCAATCAGTTTGTTCTACGATCACTAACACCACATCCCACAACACCAACTATTTGATTGATTTTATCATTTGCAACATCTAAAGCATCCGTATATGCTCTCATTGTGTCTTCGTTTGTGAGAGCCTTATCAACCAAATTCAAAGCAAGTTGAATCAACCGAACACGATTTGAGAAATATTATTTCTCATCATTTATAATTACCCCACCCTCGACAACATCCCCAACTTTTGCCATTTCTGTCCATCGCTTCAAAATATAATAGGCCAATAATTCTTCAAAGTCATGAAACTATTGCAAGTACGATAAAATATGTCTACACGGTATACCAGAGATTTCAAACTTCTGACAAGTACATGTAGCAAAGTTGGACACCTTGTCATATGTAATTGTTCGATATTTGTACAACTCTATTTTTTTCTGAGTAATCTTGTAAACAAATTTAGTGCACTCGTCATCTACTTGTTCAAATTTATAATTCAAAAAGTCTCGCAGCTCATCTTGAAATTTATCAAATGCTTGACCTGTATATAAGTCAACCATTTGTAACAACACATCATTTTCCAAAAATAATTTCGGTTTCTCTGTTAGATCTTTGTGGTCCAAAATTTTTTCTTCGTGACATTGCCTAAGAAGGCTCCTACCAAAGTGAATTATAAAATCTACTAATGAATTTTTTTTGGACACATACCCTTTGAAGAATGAATGACCACTCTCCGATCATTGGCTACTCGACATGCTGACGGAGAAAACATGATTCACATAACATGGAATCCAAGTCGAACGGATGTCAAACTTATTGCGTAGCCATTTATTGTCAGTCAATCCACTCCTCTCAATGAGATCAATCCACTTAATATCAAACTCTTCCTTCAACTCTGTATTCCAAATGTAATCCAAAAAGTCTCTATAGTAAGCATTATATGTCATGGAGTCTATCTTTTCAGAAAAGTTTGTCAATATATGCCAACTACAATATCTATGTAACATAGTAGGAAGGGCGATTGATACTGCTTTTGTCATTGCCGGATCTTGATCAGTGATAATCATTTTCGGGGCTCTGCCCGGCATAGCATCTAGAAAATGGTTGAATAACCATATGAATGAATCAACCGTCTCATCACCCAAGAAAGCACAACCAAATACAATAGTCTGACTGTGGTTGTTAACACCCAACAATGGTGCAAATATCAAACTGTACCGATTGGTGTTGTACGTTGTATCAAATATTACAACATCACCATAAAAATTGTATGAGCGTCTTAAAGAAGAATCGGCCCAAAAATAATGTGTTATTTTGTTATCTTCATCGAACTTCATTTCGAACGTGCATGAAGGATTTTTATTTTGCTCGTGCTTCAAATACTCAAAAAACACACTTCCGTCATGCCCTTTAATCTCTCTTCGCAAGTCCCTCTCGTAATTATAAAAATCCTTTTGCGTACATAATAATAATAATAATAATAATAATAATAATAATAATAATAATAATAATAATAATAATAATAATAATGCGCTTCTGCGGATTGTCCCGTATTTTAGCAGTGTAGACTGTACACGTGTCACCTGGTTGTGAGTCTAGAACTTATCGGCTATATTATAGGCACTATCCTTCTCTTTTCTGAACTCACTGCCAGGTGACACATGTCTGGTCTGCACTCTTAACATGCAGACTAGTCCCCATAAGAGCAGGATCGTGTGTGTGTATACACACACACACACACACACAATCCTGACTAAGAGTACGGACCGGACATGTATCACCTGGCGGTGAACCCAGAAAAGAGAGAGAGTACACCTATAATTTAAGCGATAATTTCTAAACACCGATAAATTCATCGGACTAGACGGGACTAGTCCGCATTTTAAGAATGTGAACCAGACACGTGTCACCTAACGACGCGTTTAGAGAGTAACAGATAAAATAGTGGTGAGAGAATCAGAGAACCTCAATACTAAATTAGATAAACAAAGAGAGTCTCCTTTGGTAATATATATATACAGATATGAGTAGATTGAGGGACACCGAGTGGTATGCGGATAATCACTTGGAGTGGAAGACTTTTATTTTTTATTTTTTTATATATTTAAAAAAGTGAATAAAGTAGTGGTGTATTTATTATGTGTCATTAACCTCTAATACTACCCTTTTAGATGTATAATATATACTATTATATAAACTAGCATGTAACCAGCGTGATGCGCGAGCTTTTTTTAAAAAAAATATTTAATTTTATTTAAAACAATCCTAATAATCTAAATTGATAATTGTTGATAGAATTTGTAAATATATTATGCTTTATATTTTATTATATGAGTAAAAATAATTATTAAAAATTCAGGGTGACAATTATGGCACGAAAAAGTGATAGGATCCGAATTTGATCCAAAATTTACACAATATATCATTTTTAGTCGTGTTCGGGCGGAGATTTTAAGCATGAAATTCTCATAATAATAACTTATAAATTGTTAAAGAAGTTCTATCACAGGCATCTCAAACCAATATAATTTTTACCATGTATTTAACATATAAACATATTCAAACTAAACAAAACATATTTAGAATAGTGAATATAATATATACATGAATTGATAAACTCATGCATTTTATAGAAATATTTGTTTTAAACGAAAAAAATCAACTCAACTAAATAAGACAATCCGGAGACACGATTAGTTATAAATTTAAATGTCTTGTTAAGACACACTCTCTACAGGCACAACTATAATTTTGTAGAATGAAGAGGAAAAATGCTGACACCAATTATCTTTTCACACGTGGACCCCACTTTAGAAACATTCTAGTCTTCTAGACAAAGTAAGCTCCAAATCGTTGTCCAGTTGAGAGTCCCATCTGTTTTAATTAAATTAATTACTTGAATTACTTGAATTAATTACTAGACAAAGGAAATTTATATTGAAAAAATCAATTACTTGAATGTTATGCAAGACATCCTAAATTAATTAGCAAATAAATCATGATTTTCTTGATTTTAAATTTAAATTGTGATAATATGATAAGGATGAAAATCAGAGTATGAAGTATTGACAACACTGTAGTACATAAAAAAATATTATATGATACCAAAAAAGATATGCTTAAATAATGATTCTAAACAAATAAGTGGTAAGAAATTATATATATCATTGCGATAGAATAGTAAAATGACATGGAAAAAAAACCTTTGTAAGAAGGAAGGAAACTGTAAACACTAACATATGGTATTTTCTTCTATAAGATGTTTAAACAAACATTTAATATACCAAAAATTTATCCAATTTGCATCAATTGATATGAGCCCTCGATTGCCTAAACTTGCTTCAAATCAGGATCACTCCCAACAATTAACACACCAATTACGTACAAACTTTAGTTCATTGAAGTTATTTATGAGACTACATCTAAAGGTGGAGAAGAATGTAAATGGGGGGAAGAAGAGAGGGCTATTAAATAATGGGTCTTAAGAAGATTAAAAAAATGGAAAATCATTGCAGTTCAGATCGTATATAAAAAAAATAGATTATCGTTAGCCGTTGAAAACGTGACTGAGCAATGAAGGAGTTTCCACAAGGTCCTTTAAAAGTGGCCTGTGTAGCAAACATTGAATGAGATTTTTTTTTTGTATGTGTGTGTGGGGGGGTGGGGGGTGGGGGGAGCAGGGGTACTAAAATACGTCCATAATGTGATTGTATATATTTTAGGACATTTTACCAAATCAGTTATACTTTGGGAACTTTTCCTTTAAGGATTTGTTGTTAAGCAAGTGCTTTGACATGACTTGTTAATTAACAATTCTAGAAAATAGGGAAAAGCGGGAAAAATATTACTATTAATTATGAAAATATAAATTAAAGCAAAAACGAAAATGAAAATGAAATCCTCCAAAAAAATGAAAATGAAATCCTAATGGAAGATCTAATTCCCCCCCCCCCCCCCCCCCCCCCCAAAAAAAAAAAAAAAAACGAAAATGAAATCCTTAAATAAACCCAACTGTCGTCGCAGAAATGGTGCAGACAGATTTTAGGTCAATTGGGATTATGGAGAGAGAATGGGAAAGGTTTGAAAAGAAGGGGTTAATGAAATGAGGGTTAAAGAGAGCTGGATGGTTAGGGAGATACATTGATTCAATTTGAAATCTTACGTTGACATCTTAATATAGTCCTCTCGTCTTTAGAATATTATTAAACTCTAATACTATGATATTAGCGTTATAATATAGATAAATCGAATTGAGTGGAAATAATTTAGTTTATTATCTTATAATTAATTCTGGTGGAGAGGCACTTAATGAAATACTATGTCTTTATGTTTATGATGGAGACACGAAAAGAAATACGTGTCCCTATGTTTAAAAAGATGTCTAGTGGGAAAGGCACGTCTTTGGGATATGTGAATAATCGAGACATGTATTTTCTGAAAATTTGTCTTATAAAGAGTCATAAAAAACTCTATATGTAGCCTTCTCATCCACCATTTTCATTCATCAATTCAAGTTACTACTCTCTCTCTCTCTCTCTCTCTATATATATATATATATATATATATATATTTGTTTGAGTCTCAAAAGTTTCAGTATAAACTACAAAGTTGAGTTCTTCGGTTATCGAATATTTGAAACACTACTACTCCAAGAACGAACGTTGTTTTATTTAGGGAAATGATTGTTCAAACACTTCGGCATCATAGAGGAAGAAGTTGTCTAAAGGACATTGTGTGAAACATAATGCTGAGATTTAAATCTCTAACTTTATCATTTTTTTGGGGTGTGCTTACTTAGAATTGTTTGTAATTAGCAATAAGTAAATTTTTGGATTTTGAAAGGCTAACAATCTTTAGATGAAGTTTTTATTTCTATATTTTTGTGTACTTATTGTAAATCCACTGTAATTTGTTGGTTTAAAAATTAAAGAGAAAAAATTTATATTATATTCACATTTCCCCTATCTGTGATTTGCATAAGCAAGGGAAATTTTTGGTTATACATATACATACATAATACATACGCGCGCGCCCACACACACACACACACACACACACACACACACACACACATATATATATATATATATATATATATATATATATATAATAATAATAATGAGTAGAATAGTTTTACTATTCCATAAGAGGATAACTTTATAAGGGGCTAGGATTGAATAGGGTAAAATTGAATCCAACGGTTGAATTGTGTTCCCCCTCTTTTCTTATTCTCAATTTCACTTTAATTCAAAATAAGGGGCATTTTTGTAAAATCTCACCTCCAAAGACATCTTTCACTCATACCCACTCATGTCAATCAGTCACATACTACCCTCAATGATGATGTTCGTGGGTATGTAATTTTTTGTTCATTATTCTCTCACACATACATTCTCAAAGGCAACAACACGAATACATCATCTTCTCTCTCCCTCGAAGGACCCAGGTAGCAAAAATAATAATGCATTGTGCCAAAGATATATGGTGAGTTTAGTTTATTAGCAACACGTGTTTAGTTAGCGGCACACACGTAATGAGAATGCCATACACACATCGGTGTCTCTCGAAATAAATTCACAATCTTGCTGGACGAATACATAGTAATTCACAACCTTGCTGGACGAATACACAGTAACAAAGTATGCTCGAAATCGTTGTTGAGAGTTCAAAATTATTTTTTAGGCAAGAATACACAGTAATTTTCAATAATGTATTTAGTTAAATTTCCTAATAATTTTTTTTTGTGATTCTAAGGAACTTATAAATTTTCAAGCATTCAAGAGAAGATGTATTAGAATTTTGTTTCTTACATTTGAATATACTAAGTGCTTGCTTATTCATTACTCTGTTTTTATTCTGGATTAACTTTTTTTTTTTCAATCTGTCAATATTATACAGTTTGATATGAATTTTTTGTCAAACAAGAACTTGAAATTTATGACTGAAATCTTGCTGACTGAACTTGAAAATATGAATTTCTGTCAATATTTTACCATTTTTATGACTGAAATGTATTTGATTTTTTGTTTACATCCTTGATAATTTAGCCACGAAACAAAGACTTATGTGCACGATACGGCTTGCTGTTTACTGTTTTTTACTTTGTTTGATTCATTAATTTTTTCCGGTTAATGCAGTGAACATGGGTTGTAGGTAGACACATAAAAAAGTCAAGATAAATCTCCACTCCCACACTTAAGACTGACTAGGTGCCCACTTGCTTTATATATAAGAATAAGAATCCCATCAGTTTTTAAGTTTGAAAAATTAACTCTTATTTTACAAGTTGAAAGTTGGAGATGTATGCTTTATGAAACTAAAAGTATGGGATGCAATTAGTTTTCTTTTGCCTCATGTGCATGTTTATTGAATTTATTTAATGGTTTTTTTTCTTTATTAATTCTCTCTTCATTCATGTGAGTGTTAGATCTATTAATTACGTCCTCTGCTTTAATAACTGTTTAAGTTATTTTTCTAGCACAAGCAAAAGCGAATCAGGTGAGAAGAGTTCATAAAGAAAACAATGCAAAGAAGAGTTCATGAAGGCACATTTTCTTCTATTGGATCGCCAAAACTATGTTCTATGCTCAACATAAGAACTAGATTGTCCCGAAGTCCCAAGAATTGTGACATTTCTGTAATCGGAACAAAGACCACTGCATCTCATCTTCAAGTTTCTCATTTGTGTACCTAGTTCAGTCTCAAATTTCTTCATTAAATACCCCTCATCAAGTCCAAATGAATCTAAATACACAGTGTGCCGTTGATAGGCTGTATGAAATGCATTGAGAAATTCATCTAAATGGGGTACATCTTACTCTCTATGTACAGTTTGCAAGTTACGAAAAAAACACTCCTTTCTCTGGAATGAGGTTGCAAATCTAATAGTCTTTTTATGTGTTGCAGGTTTTGGAATCCCGATTTCATCAAAAAAATCCCTAAGCATGTTTTTCCTAGGTTAACCTATAGGTAAAACAAATGAAGAATTTTTTTACTTACACCGAAATAAAGTAGACCACAATCAGTACTCCATTCCTTAATCACACAAGCAATAGTGGGGAAGATGAGGTCTTAAACATTGGGGTGAGCTCATTAATGGTTGTGGATCTTTCATGTGCCGCCACATATGATTTCGTTTGCACATTTTGCTTTCTCTTAGTGGTACATAGTCTTGTATGAATTTGGTATATTATGGCACATTTTAAATTTAATTTAACAAGGATATATTCATGTCTAGGATTCATAAGATTTGACTTGAATTTTGGTTTATCTCCTTTCCTCAGAACTACCAAGTTATGGGGGTTATGTTTTGCAGGTTTTAGAATCCTAATTTCATTTAAAAAATCCCTAAGAACTTTTGAGGTCAGAATATTGTTCTTCTTTGTGTGGGCCCTTTTTGACTGATTTTTTGTTCTACATACTACATCAACTGCAATTACATCCATTGTATTTAACTGGATCTAGACATGAGATCATGTAGTGAATATACATAATGATTAAAACTCCAACCATATTAAAGCTTTTTTGTGGTAAAAATGTCTTCCAACAATGTTGACATGCACACTTTTATACATATATTGTGAACTCGCAATCTTGATTACTGATTTATTGGCTTCATAAAGACTTTTATACATAAATAGTTTGACATTTGCATATAAACAAACTTTCTCTAACACCTCATTATTTCTCGCCTAACATATTTAGAGTTAAATTCTGAGAATGTATGTGATTCGGGCAGAACTGCTCCCTCATTCGAACAGAATTGATTCGGACAGAATTTATGCACTTTATCTGGGTTTAATTTTTGACATTTAAGATGGGGTCCAATGTTGGTATGTGTGTGAGTACACTTCTTATAGGTTGTGTTAAAATAAAACACCAGTACACTTCCTACAGTCCAATGTTAGTATCTAGATTTTCCTACAGGTTGTGTTAAAATTAGAACATTAGTATACTTCTTTTTAATTTTTTCATTTGTTTATAGATTCGTTAATTTTTGGTTTTAATTGCTCAAATCAGAATCTGTTTTTGGTATTGTTTGCTCAAATCCCCAAAATATATCTGCTGTTGTCGTTGTTATCTATGTACTGTCTGACTATACATCTGTATCCTATGTTATATGTGTTCTTATCACTGTTTTGATTGCCTTCAACTGATCGCCTGATCGCTTTATAGATGTTTATAAATGAACATTATGCAAACTAAAACTAAGAAGAGGTAACAAGTATAAAGCTTCGGAAAACTATTCTGATCATCGGATAGGGTGAGATCAATGGCGTTCACTTCCCGTTTTGTCTCCAGATCCACTCGACAGTTATATACCGGCAAAATTATCCAACAAAAAGAATAGGGATGCACCCCCACAGCAGATATCCATATAGGCATTGCATTTATGGTATTCCGTACAATATGCCACAGCACCTCATTTCGATCATCTTCGTAATATACTCTGAGAAAATGCAAGAAACTAAGAGATGACTATAATATGTAAGTTACTATTTCTTCTCCGCATTCTTTATTGTGATTAATAGGATTTTTGCGTGGAGAGAGAAATCATAAAACTGCTGGAAGAGGAACATTCATGTTTTGATTTTGAATTGATCTTTATTAACGATGAATATTTGGTCTAATGTATTTAAATTTTATTCATTAATACACCCTTTTAAATTTAAAAATCCTAAACCTTGAAAAGAAAGAGTGCATATACAATCATGTAAATAAGAAAGAAAAGCCTCTTCACATAATCACCTACAATTTATTTCAAGTACTGAAGTTAGTACATAATACTGATAACTTAAAATTCATTACTAGATATTAAAACCATGTTTCTTTTATTGGCAGAGCAACTAAAATTCTTCTTATCTGGACTTGGACCCCGCACCTCCTTATTTAGGTGGTTGTAATATATATTTGAGCAACGACATCCAAAGCCCTCCTTATTCAGGTGGATGTAATATATATGTTTCGTCGCTTGGGTCTTTGGTGAATTTTTTTAGAATTTACATATATGTTTTTTTCCTTTACAAATTTATGGAATGCTTATTTGGCATTGTCTCACCCTCTCAGGTCGGGATCCCTCCAATACCACCACCACCACATGTCATATGTACATAACCCAAGGTAAAGGCCTTTTAATTATTATTTCTAAATAATAGGTTTTGTGTTTTGTTCCCGATCTTCGGGGTTTAATGATGGGCTCTGAGTCCGAAAATAGTGCAATTTGGGTTGGATTTTTAGTTACCCACCCATTTAATAGTAAAATTTTTAGAGACTTGATATATTATATTGTGCATTGACATTTTGTATATATTGATTTGTCATGTTATTATCCTAAATACCATGTGTGACTTTTTGATGACTATTGGATTTTTTTGCCTTCATATTTTCTCTAAATATTTATCTTTTACCACGTCATGAATCTTATATATTTTATTGGGATCAGATTTGTTAACATATCCCAGTTGCTATTATGTTGTAGGATTGGGGTCAATGCATGAATGTGGCATGAAGACATGACAATCTTTAGAACTCGCTTCAAGTATATATGAAATTTAAAAATCATATTTTTATTTGTGAAATAGAACTCGCTTCAAGTAATACTATTCTCATTTCAATGTGATCCATGGAGTAAAGCGCAAAAACTTTAACAGTAGTGAATTTAAATATTGGCAACAAAAAATGTTATTTTATCTCACTACCTTAAATTTAGCTAAGTTCCTTCATGAAAATGACCGTGCACTTACCGAAGGGGAGAGTGATAAGGAAAAGGTGTCGATAATGGAGGCATGGAAACACGTTGATTTCTTGCGTAGCAATAATATCCTGAATGTGGTAGATAATGCAGTATTTAATGTGTATTTTATGATCTAATTAGGAAAAGAACTTTGGGAGCCTTTGGACAAGAAATATAAAATTGTGGATACCTGCGTAAAGAAATTCATCATCGATTGTTTCTTGGATTACAATATGGTGGATTTAAAGAGAGTAATTAGCGAACATCAAGAACTTCAAGTCATTATACACTATATTCATGCTGAGAACATATCTTTAAGAGAATCATTCCGACTGGTAGCGATAATTGAAAAATTACCGCCATTATGGAAAGATTTTGAAAACTATCTCAAAGACCAACGCAAGGAAATGAGGCTTGAAGAATCGATAGCACGTTTAAGGATTAAGGAACACAATCACATGTCTAAAAAGAAGATGATGACACAACCCACGGTTTTGAAGGAAAACATTTTCGATGGTGGGCTAAAAACCAATAAGAAGAAGAGAAAGCATTCTCACAATGGTCCAAGTTAATGATTTCACGATGGAAAAAATTCAAAGGTTGACTCTTCAATTGTAGAAAACAAGGATATATTTCAAGAGATTGTTTTCATCCAAAGAACCACAAGAGGAAGAAGAATGCAAAAAATCTGACGGAAATAGAAATGATTTTGGATTGTGTATTTGAGTTAAAACTTTTTGTCATTATCTCCGAGTGTAATTTAGTGAGAGATGCAAGGAAGTGGTAGGTGGATACTGGATCTACTCGCCATATATGTGACACTAAATGGATGGTCACCACATTTACACCTACGAAAAATGGAAAGAAACTTTATATGGGAAGCTCCTCGACTTCCAAAGTCGAAGGACATGGAAAGGTGGTTCTAAAAATATACAATATTTATACAAAAAGTTTATTTTATATCACAAACAGTGTAAGCAATTTAGAAAATTTGGGGAAAATTTCCTTTGTTTATAGGAGTATCCACCTTGTTTAAGAATTATAAAAAACCCTCAACAACAACAATACTATAACAATTATACCATTAAAACACACAAATATTAAATGAAAATTTAGTTTAGTAAACACTAATATTATGATATAAACATTATCTTCGAAGGGTACTAGGAAGTTTCAACATCAAGTATTGCAAGTAATACCATGATTGGGACACTGCAGAAAAAATATACAAATAAATAATAGAAAACATAATTTACTACCAAAGCTAATTCTACTTTACCAACTCATTAAATCAAACTATGAAGTGAGAACTATAAACCCCGGACCTAACAAAAGTTGACAAATTACATTTGAAACCGGTAATGAGTTCAGAATAATTGATCAATATAACTTCTAAAATGGTGCGAAGTAGTTTTCTCTTTCAATAAGTACACAATTTAGAGTGGTTTAAGGTCTAATCTGTAAAAAGGCATCAAAGAAAAAAGAATTTGTTAATTTAAATTATTATATAAATATTAAAAATCACAAAGGATCGACAAATGCTTCCGAGCCATATTTGGCCCAAAGTCAACTCCCAAACTCGGGAGAAGTCAAAGACTTTCAAAGGTATTTGAATTACCTTTCCAATGGTATACCCCGTACATGATTCTGACCAACGGTTTGCCCTCGGCAGCCGATTTTCAGAAAAGGCCTGAAACACACTACCAAATGGCAGGTTCCAGACCTTGCCTATCGGCAGGTGTCGATAGGCTGGAACGGTTCTATGCCGATCGGTAGTGACCTGAGCCTATAAAAGGAGGCCTCACCTCATTTTCAGGAGGAGCCCAGATTTGATAAAATTCACTCTCAACGAATCCCAGAAACATCTCTCGAAGGCAGCGTGATTTCAACTTCCAAATCCCTTTTTTACTTCCATTTTTCATCATCTTTTTCATCAAACTTGGTGAATTAACCACTCTCCATCATCATCCAAGTGAAAGTTCTACTCTCCAACATTCATGATCAAGCTCAAGATCTTCAAGAAGGTCCAACTTTCTCAAACTCTCTCTTAAATCCTCTTAAATTCCCAATAACTTGTTTTCTTACTTAGCACTTTTATTATCTCATCTCACACATCCTAATATACTTTTTATTTAGTATTATTGCACATCTCTTATTTTCATATAAATAAAACCCAAAAAATAAGAAAAAGAGGGTTTGCTCATAATTTCCAAATAGGGATTCTCACACTTTTTCCACACTTTTCTCATAACTAAAACACTTTTTCTACACACACACACACTTACAAATAAGAGATCCACCATTTGGATTTATGGGATAAACCCCACCCCTCATTTTGTATGAGAACTACGTGGACTTTGATCCTTTATAGGCTACGTAGGCATCTCGGGGTAAAACCCGAGACTCGAGTCCTCTCTTTCACCTTTTCTTTTACTTCCTATTTTCTCTAAATCTAATCTTCTTATATTCTATATACTTTCCCTTAGTGACACATTACTCCATATGCGTTATCGTTCCATTATAACGATCAACATAGGGGTAATCACGTAAATTTTATTTTTCTAATATTATTCTTATATCTTCCTACGGATGATTCGCTTTATATTTTCCATGATACAAGTCGAGGATTCCTACCTCCATTCTATATATACACATGCACACATATCACGAGGGGAAATATAAAGGAAAATAGCAAATATCCATGAGAGATCGAAAGGGAAAAATGGGTGCCTAACACCTTCCCATTTCGTAACTAAGCCTCCGAACCCTTCTCGAATCATTTTGGTTTCTCACGCACTAGTATGTCTTTAGATGCCATCCTTCGGGGTGGCTTCCACTTTTTCTTTTGTCTGTTTTGAGTAAAATAGACTGGCGACTCTGAATCTCTCTACATTTTTTCACCACATCATAAACGACGCCGACCTAAGCGCTCCTGAGGGGGACGCGCGGAACCCGAAGGATCCATCCTCCACGCGCCCGCCCGCATGGCGAGGATCGGGGATGGCCATAATGGCGACTCTGCTGGGGAATTTATTTGTTTGTGGGCTTAACTCTATTTGCATGGATGCTATATTTGTTTATGTTTCCCCCCATATCTTCATGTTCCCCTTTTCCATGTGTATCCCATGCTTATGCTTATATTCACACACTTGTAGAAAATTCTCCATGTACACTTCACACCACGTGCACCTAGGATCACATATATCCGCATGTTGCACGCATCACCCATCCATACTTGGTGTACCTTGGGTACTGGTATTTTGCTCCCTGTATGGCATAATCAAGAAAGGCATTCTCATCATAAGATACTAATAAGAGAATCATGTATGATTCACACCACATCACCAAAGAGCATTGCTATTGACCAAATTTTACCCAGTAACTGGAGGGTCACTTCGTGATGGGCGCTGGTCCGGCAGGTCGCAGTTAGCCTAAGCGATATGACTCTCACCTTCCATTGGCCACGTACCTTCGACGTATATCGAACGGTTCCCCCACATCATACCACTTGACCGAAGTCATGACGGGAGGTATATCGCATGGAATTCGTTCACGTATGCCGAGTATATCGAATTTTCTCTCACACGTACCGCCCCCACGAGGTATATGGTGAGGCAATTCACGTACACTCGGGTATATCAAATGTCTTGTCCACACGCACCGATTCCCAAAAGAGCAAGACGTATATCGTGGAAGTTATGCCAAAGGGGGGAACCCATGCCGATTCACCCAACCAACTGCATACCCGCATATAGGTGTCAAACCTAGGACACGCACTTTAGATTGTCGGTTTCAACCCAAAACTCTGCCAAAATTTCGGGTCCATCTGTCGCCCAATTTTTGTGCATTTTTAAAATGAGACCCTATCCGTGAGCTTGATTATAAGTCCAAACCATATCTTTGCATGTATTAAAAACCCCACTTTTCCAGGCTTGGGTCCCGTCCAGCATTGCATTTAGGAGAATTAAATACAAGTGAAAACATAATAATTGTAATAATCATGCTGAGTTTCGTTTCTAAAAACATTTCTCCATTATTTATCAAAAATCCAAAAAAATTTCTCCCCTCTTTATTAAAAAATAAAAAAAATTTCTCCCTTCTTTATAAAAAATCCAAAAATAATTTCTTCTCTTTTTTTCAAAAATAAATCTCATTATACGCCTTCTCAGGTCAATCGCACGCCCTTGGCTTGGCTCCCTATTGGCTTCGGTCTTCAGTTAAATCACCTAGGAGTTTCATATGTTCCTCTACTACTTCTTTCGAGTCCAAAATCCATCCATTTTCCATGGAGAATACAGATCAAGCACCAGCCATACAGCCGAATCTGACAACAGTCCTATCTCAGCTCGTGTCCAAGAATTACAACCTCCAAACCGAGTTCCGAGAGATGCAACGAAACTAGGTTCCGATTCCTCAAGAGCCCGAGGCCCTATTACCTCGTACTATGGGTCCACCCGAGCCTATCTGGGTTCCGAAAGAATATCAACACGCTCCACATGCCCCTCCTGCCAATGGGCCGCCACCTGCCCAACTTCCAATGCCAAATATTGCCCAGCCTATGGCTAACCTGCCTATAGTCGCTAATCCAAAGGAGGAAGAGTTGAATAAAGTCAAATAGGATCTCAAGATGCTCACCAAGAAGTTTGACCAACTCAGGATCTCTGGGAATTACATGGACTACACCCACATGTCTCCTTATCCTAAAGAAAGGTTACCTGAGAAGTTCAAG
The DNA here is from genome assembly GCA_949130495.1 of Sambucus nigra. Lineage (NCBI taxonomy): Eukaryota > Viridiplantae > Streptophyta > Magnoliopsida > Dipsacales > Adoxaceae > Sambucus > Sambucus nigra. Next base: position 46,347,548 of record OX422218.1, read on the forward strand.
ATGCCAAATATCGAGAAGTTCGGAGGGTGTGGACCCCCAATTGTTCATCTTCGTAGTTATCATTGTTCCATGACTCTACTAGGGGATTCTGAAGAAGTTATGGCCCAATTGTTTTAGCAAACTTTGAAGGATAATTCCCTCCGATGGTTTTTATCTCTTGAGGAATCCAGAATCCGTAGCTTGGAGGATGTAGCCCTAGAATTCATGTCGCAATATAAATACAATGAAGAGCTTGAGGTCATCCATCGTGATTTAGAGCTGCTCAAATAGAATCCTAAAGAATCAGTCAGTAACTTCATAACCCGGTGGAGGGAGCAGGCAACTACCATGACTAATCGGTCATCTGAGGAAGAACAAGTCAACATAGTGAAGAAGAACTTCTTGCCCCATGTCCGAGCAACGATGGGAGGACAATACTATCCCCACTTTCGAGCTCTCAGAGAGGCTGAAGTGGTAATCGAGGAAAGCCTCATTAAAACAGAGGTTGAACCGAAGAAGGTGTCCGAACAGTTCACCCCTAGAAAGTATGACAATCCTGCTAGTGCTACAGTTTCAACCATTAACAACATCTCTCAACCAACCACACCATGGGCACCAAAAATCCGCCCTGCCCCCATCCGAAGGGAATACACCGAGCTCTATGCTCCCCTCTCTTAAGTTTACTAAGCCATGTTAAGCCAAAACCTCATCAAACCCTTGGATCCCCGTTCATTGCCAAATCCACTCCCAAAAAACTTCAAGGCCGATGCTCATTGCGCCTTTCACCAAACTGCATCCCATACCACTGACCAATGCTTTCACCTCCGAAACATGATTCAAGATCTCACTTGACGGGGTACCATCGCCCCACCAGCCAATCCTAAGCCAAACACTACTCACAATCCACTTCCGAATCATGCCAATTCCATCTTCTTAGAAGAAAACCCAAATTTCAATCCCTCAACTCAAATGACACCCATATACTCTCCTAAACCTCTTCAAATTTGCCCATATTTCCTCCTACACCCTACTAGCCTCGTTGATTAAGAACTGTCACTCCTTGCCAGAGCATGCATCGCTGTCCGTACCCGTTCTAAAAATGGAAGTATGGAATTATCAGAGACGTTAAACCAATTCCTAGAGTTCGAGCTGAAATTTACCTCACAGATGGTCATCGATTACTAGAAATTCAGCACACTATTCTTGGAAGCACAAAAGTGGGCCCGAGATTCAGACAAGTGGGTGGTACCAACTGACGAAGTCAGCTTAAATGATATTGTCCAGACTATGGCATAATTATTCGATCAAACTAATAGCATTTGCAATATCACCGGGTTACTTGACACTTTGACGTTATAAGGGCATTTGGTCCCTTCAAACCCACATATCCCCATAGATTGGGAGGACCTATATTCATAATCCGTTGAAGTTGTGGAATGCATCGACTTTACATGGAAAGACAGAATTGTTACCACAGGATGGGGGGGGAAGAATTCCAAGATTCGAGTGAAGAACAAGTTGGCCTAATAGTCGACATATGTGGGATGATCTCATTTGAAGAACTCCTCAGAAAAATAAATAGGGTGGCAGAATAACCCAAGATTGACGAGGAAATGGGATTCATGTTCTTTCCTTCTTCAGTAAATCACATGACCAGATCAGGGAGACATTACCAGGTTCCAAGCTCACTACCAGCAAATGATAATTGGAAGGGAGTTGAAAACCTTCCTATGCCAGAGATGACTATTGAGGAGAGCAAGATCCTCGATCAACTGAAGAAATCTCAAGCTAACATCACTCTATGGGGGATTTTCATGTCTTCCCTGCTGCACATAAATGCTTTAATCAAGCTGCTCACTAGACCCATAGTTCCTCCTTCTACCACACCAGAAGAAGCGATAAATATGGTCGGATCCTTGACCTCTACCCGAATGTTATCATTCTCTGAAGAAAAAATCCCCAAAATTGGGCCGAATCACAATCATGCACTCAACATCTCCGTTGAAGTTATGGGGAAGACCGTGCCACTCTTCATTGTCGATAATGGATTCGCCTTGAATGTTTGCCCTCTGAGAACTTTCAAGTGTTTAGGACTAAAAGAAAGCGACCTCGCTCCAACCTCCACCGTTGTACGTGCCTACGATAATACCCATCGTGAGGTGACGGGATCCATAAAACTTGTAATAGGGACTGACCCTATAAACCTCATCGTTGAATTCCAAGTCATAGACATCCCAGCTTGTTTAAACCTGTTTCTCGGACGCCCCTGGCTCCACAATATCAAGGGTGAGTCTTCCTCACTCCATCAGAAATTGAAATTCTTTGTCGACGGGCGAGTCATCATAATTTTGGGCGACGATGAAAATGTCAGGGGTGCAAGCACCAGAAGTCCAATGCTTGAGATACAACACGGGTCAAATGATATGCTCCTATCAGGATTCCAAGTTGAGCCACTCTTACTCTCGACAGGGGGCAGTTTCAAAGAAAGGGTTTGTCCAGAATATGACCCTCATGCAAAGGTCAATGTGATTTAGATGTTCAGAAACATGAACTTCATGCCCGAACTTAGGCTAGTAAAAAGACAACAAGGGATACTTGAGCCCATCAAACTGAAGAAATCTTTCCCTCCTTGCATCTTAGGGTATCAACCATCAGAACAAGAGCTCAGAATGATTTACCAGTCTCGACCAAAGAAAGGATTAGACTGCATCCGAACTATCCCAGGAGACTCCTTAAATGGACGATTCATCAAAGAAGGAGAGGACTTCCCCTTTTACAGTTTTTCAGAACCATGGTATGACCACACAGACAAGAAGATGAAGCCTGGAATGGAGATCTTTTTCAAAGATAGCTACCCATGGGCCAAAAGTTTCCCACACCGCGTATAACCGCTCATCAAAGATACCGAAGAGACTGAAGAAAGGGATTCTGAAGATTCCTTCAACTTACAGACACTAGGGCTGGCACTCTGCATGGTTCATTCAGACACTACATCAAGGGACCCATCCCGTCTGATTAAAGCTACTGATACACCTCTCCTCAACTGGCATGCTGCATGAGTTCTACCTCTTGAAATCTCCCCAAACCCCAATGTTTATCCTATTTCTTCTTCTGTTGTATGTCCTTGTTCAAATGTAATCGAGACCTCTTTTGATGAGGTTCTCAATGCTGTTTTTCCTATTAATGAAATAAATAAAGATTTTGAGTATCTTGTTGTGCCTTACATTAACTGCTTGAATTATAATCAAACTTTTGATGATGATGATTTTGCAAATGAACAATTCTTAACTGATCTAAATAAGGTTAATAATAAACAACATAACCGCATTCAATTTAATGAAGAAGAGACTGTTGTTATTAATCTCGGTTCTAGTATCCAACTACACGAGATTAGGATAGGGGCCACCCTTGACGAGCATGAGCATGCACAACTCGAAGAATTGCTGAAGGAGTTTGTAGATGTCTTCGCATGGTCCTATGATGATATGCCCGTCATTGATCCTGAAATAGCTCAGCATGAGATCCCCACTCTCCCAGATTACAAGCCAGTTAAACAAAAATTGAGAAAACTCCGCACCGAATGGTCGCTCAAGGTCAAAGAAACGGTGGCCAAACAGTGAAACGTGGGTTTCATTCGGGTGATCGAATATCCCACATGGCTAGCCAACATTGTACCTGTGCCAAAATCAGGGGGAAGGTTCAAATGTGTGTAGATTATCGAGATTTAAATAAGGCTTCTCCAAAGGATGATTATTCGCTACCCAATATCGACATGATCGTGGACAACACAGCCAATCATGCTCTTATGTCATTCGTCGATGGGTTTTCTAGATACAACCAAATTAAGATGCACCCCGACCACCAAGAAAAAATCGCATTCATCACCCCATGGGGAACCTTTTGCTACACCGTTATGCCATTCGGTCTCAAGAATGCTGGGGCTACCTACCAAAGGGCTGCCACAACCATCCTGCACGATATGATTTACAAAGAGGTCGAGGTTTATGTGAATGATATGATTATCAAGTCCAAAACTAGAGAAGGTCATGTTCCCACTCTCCGGAAGTTCTTCGAACGCCTACGATGGTATCAGATGCGACTTAATCCACAGAAGTGTGTCTTCGACGTTATAAAGGGAAAACTCTTGGGATTCATGGTCAGCGAAAAGGGGATAGAAGCAGATCCTGCAAAGTTGAAGGCCATACTTGAGATGCCATCACCCCGAACAGAGAAAGAAGTCCGAGGTTTTATTGGGAAATTATAATATACCAACCGGTTCATGAGCCAGCTAACCTCCATTTGTGAACCGATCTTCAATCTCCTCTGAAAGGATTCAACCAAGGTTTGGAATGAGGTCTGCTAAGAATCTTTTGACTGAATCAAACAATATCTGACCCAACCTCCAGTTCTCATGCCACCACAGTCTGGTCTCCCTTTTCTCCTATACCTAACTATAACCGACACTGCAGTTGGGGCTTTGCTAGCCCAATACCTTGAAGACTCCCGCAAAGAAAGAGCCATATATTATGCCAGTTTCAAATTGGTCGGGTATGAGGTCAACTACACTGCTTTGGAAAAGGCGTATGTCGCACTTGTCTGGGTCGCCCAAAAGTTACGACACTACATGCTCTCCTGCCCCATCAAACTTGTATCCCGAATGGATCCCATCAAATACCTGCTTGAGAAACCCTTATCCAGTTGAATGGCCCGATGGTTGATGCTCCTAACCGAGTTCGACATCATGTACGTCACATAAAAAGACATTAAAGGAAGAACCATCTTTGACTACCTCGCTGATTACCCTGTAGAAGAAGCAGATGTTTGGATCTCTGAATTCCCAGATGAAAATATCCTTTGCACCACTCAAGACCACCTTCGATGTAAAAGGTTTCTTGATGGAGCTACCAACAAAAAGGGATATGGCATTGGGATACTTCTGATCGCCCCAGATGACTCCCACACTCCCATCGCAATTAAATTGGATTTTCCTTGCACCAACAACATGACGGAATACGAGGCATGCACCGTGGGCCTCAAAGTATCTCTCAAGAAAGGTATTCAATACCTTGATGTCTATGGGGATTCTGCCCTTATCATCGGTTAAGTGCTCAGAAAGTGGAAAGTCAAGAATGAAAATATTCAACCCTTTCATGCTCGATTAGAAGAGTTAACCTCCCGATTTCGAGATATCACCTTCCATTACCTACCCTGAGCAAAGAATAACCTAGCCGATGCTCTCGCTACCTTGGCCTCTATGGTCGACATGCCCGAGGGAATAACAATGACCCCCTTCCTAGTTCAAAAGGAAGACAAACCGACCCATGGCTACCATATTGAGCTTGTCTCCACCGAAGATCCCGAACTAGACGATTGCTGATACTATGATATCTGGTGCCTCCTCAAACATGGTAGGTATCCCGAGGGTTCCCATAAGAAAGATTGAACGACCCTCCGAAGACTGTCCGCCCAGTACATCATCTATCATAAAGCCCTACTCAAGAGGAACTTTAATGGAACTCATCTACACTGCATCGCGGGGGACAAAATTGAGAAGATAATGCAGAAAATCCACAGCGGGGAATGCAGACCCCACATGAATGGTCACATGCTCGCCAAGAATATCATTTGACAGGGCTACTACTGGACCACCATGATCCAGGATTGCACCGCCTATGCCCGGAGGTGCCTCAAATGCCAATAATTCTCCAATCTTCAACACATACCTCCGCCAGAATTAAACAACATGACCTCTCCCTGTCCATTCTCCACCTGGGGTGTCGACATCGTAGGGAAGGTTACACCAAAGGAGTCAAATAGACATGAGTTCATCCTAGTTGCCATCGATTACTTCACCAAATTGGTCGAAGCTGAGTCATACGCAGTACTGAATGCCAAGAAAGTGGCCAAATTCCTCAAGAAAAATATCATCTACCAATATGGGGTCCTGCACGAGCTGGTATTAGATAACGGGCTGCATTTTGAAGAAGAAGTCACAGAAGTAGTCAATAAGTACGGGATTCAAAGGCAAAAATCTTCTCCCTACCGACCTCAGACCAATGGTGTAGTTGAAGCCGCCAACAAGAACCTCAAAGCCATCATCAGTAAGATGACTGAAAGTTGTAGGGATTGGGCCGACCGGATCCTGTACGCCCTCTGGGGCTATCGAACATCAATCCGAACCTCTACTGGGGCTACCCCTTACTCCCTGGTCTACGGCATGGAAGCAGTCCTACATGTGGAGCTAGAAATACCCTCTCTACACGTCATGCTCGAAAGCAAAGTTAGTGAAGAAGACTGGTGCCAAAGCTGTCTTGATGAGATAGCCCTCCTAGATGAAAGAAGATTAAAAGCACTTTACCACATACAGGGGTACCATCGCCGAAAAGCGCGATCATTTAACAAGAGAGTCAAGGACCGCGTTGTTCGGGAGGGGGATTTAGCCCTCAAAGAGATAATAGAACCCATCTGGGACACCAGAGGGAAATTCAATCCCAATTGGAGCGGCCCCTACATTGTGAAGAAAATCTTATCCGACGGTGCCGCCATGCTCACTGACCTAGATGGGGAGGAGATGGCTCATGCAGTCAATCTGGACCGTCTTAAGAAATTCAACCCCTAGTCCGAAATCTCGGCGCGCAACGACTCTTCTCATCCCCCTTCTATTCTAAAAAAAAACTCTTCATTTCCGTCTACCCAGAACTACGTGGTCCTGATCCTCTGCAAAAAACTATTTTGCAAACAAATAAAAACATTTTCAAAAACCCCAGAGATACGTAGGCAGCTCATGCACCTCACATGAGTGCGACCCTTTCTTTTTCACAAAATAATATTCTTTTCTTACCTCCGAGAATGGTGGTTCATTATAAAAATACTTGAACAAAAGGATTATATATGCCTTAGCGATCGGTATAGATAATTTAAAATACAAAACTCATCGAAAGGCACAACTGGATTATCAGAAACTTGTTTATTTCATTAATTGGAAAATTCAGCACGGATTACACAAGAAAAAGGAACGGATAACTCCCTTCCCCCACTACCATAAAAAGCCAAATAAAATTCCCACATCTGTTACACAAATAAAATCCCCAGGAGTCCTACCCACAGCCACCAAAGGAGCCTGCACCCTCATCATCTACATCCGGAGGTCCCCAAGTTTCCCATGCCTGAATAGAGTGCCGTAAACATTCCATGGATCTATGAGCCTTAACCATCTTTGAAAAGACCATAACACCCCCTTCCATGGTGTTAGATAAAATAAACCATCTTTGTCCAGTCTTCGCAACATCTTGCTGACTACTTTCCTCCACAACCACTTCATATAATCTTTGGGGACATACCAAACCTTCCCGATAGACTGAGAAGGACGGGTCGACGGATGCCGATTTCCCCACAGAGACCCAAGCAACAGACGCAGGCGCTCAGTCAAATATTCTACCAGAAAGAAATTGAGGTCCGAGGAGGCACGACCTGCGTCCAGCCGAATTGGCGCAATAGCCGCCAAGGGAAATAAAAAGAGGTCTGTCTGAGAATAACCAGTCGCACATATGAATACTCTCCTATCTCCAGAACAGGCTGCAACGGCCCCACTAAGGCACTGACCAATACAGCCCATGAGCCCTATGCTCCACAAGCCAATGCTCCCAGTTCTCAACATATAGGGCAACATTGATGAAGTAGTGTGAAAAGAAGTTGGGTACGGCCGACAAGGGATACTCTGGAGGAGTCACTAAGTGGAATCTTTCAGACAACCACACGAACATCATCACAGGGCCACCCCTCATAAAGTCTGAACGACCTTCTCTCCAGGCATCCAGGCCATTCAGGGTCTCCTCTAGTATCACCGCCGTAGGAGTACGAGGATATGACATCCATGAGGTAATAACTGCAAGTTGTGGGTCCACTTCCACCTCCCCAGTCACCAACCATAATTTGGAAACTAGACCCAGAACAACGACTCCAGCATAGCCACCATCACCTACTTCCCTTAAATGCACGGACTGCAGCACCATCGGGAGGGAGATCATTCTTCCAGCAACCAATCATCTAGCCGCCGAAGGCGAAAAATGAAGAAGCCCGACCAATAAATCCCTGGGAGAGCGGGAAAATTTGGGCAAAGCTGCAGCAACACTAGGATTTACACCCAGCATGGCAGAAAATTCCTCGTAGGTAGGACAAAATTCTTCCAACCCAAAGCGGAATACATGGTCTTTGGGGACTAGAATTGTATCGCCGCAGTCAGCACGTTCCACTCAAGAGGCCGATTACGCCACAAGGAGACTCGACGCATGTTGAAAGCCTCGTAATTGAAATTATAAGATCACATATCTTCCAAGGCTTCGAGGTAGTGGGCAAACTCGGAGCTACCAGGGAGAGCCATCTTGCAAGGCTAAGAGATAATGGGCAAGTAGGTAAGAATGCAAAGGTGTGGAAAACACTCCACCCTTATCCCTTTTATACTTGAAAACCCTCACAAGGGACATAATCCCTGCAGAAATCAGAGGGAATCCTACCCCATAAGGTACCAAAGGCTGAAGAGGGTACCATTCAAAGCTTTGAATTGATGGGACTGGACAGAACTTCCGATAGGCAGGACAGGGTGCTTGTCGATCGACAACCCCCCATTTTTAGAAATTTCCATTTTTTCCTCTTTTGTCAAATCATAAAACTCAATAAAAATAAATTGACATTCTAAACAGAATTTCAAAATCCCTTTTTTCTCCTTATAAAATTTCCCCCTTTTTTTAATAAAAAACTTTACTTCAAAAATATTCCAAAAATATTCCTTTTTACGGTCTCAGTAGCAAAGTAAAAAGCGCATGTGCATGCATTCACTCATCATTAATAAAAGATAATAAAAAAACTCCATTGCATTGCATATATTTGTGTTCTTTGTTACATCAATTTTGCAGGAATTAAAAAGAAAAGGCAAAAACAACGGGACTCAACCCGAACCCACATTCTCTCTTTCTCTCTCTCGCTAAGAGCTTCCACCCCTACGACGTGCTCTCTTCCCCCTGCGGCGAGATGACGCACCACCACTAACCGAGCCAGAGTCTTCTCCAAATGAGGAAGATGGCACCAAGAAAGAAGGAACAGGAATCACGTCCCGAATATGAGCAGTCACCGAAGATATCTAGTCTCTGATGTCCCTGAGTCAAGTGGTCGACACCCGGACTTGCTGTAAGAAAAGGTGAAATCAGTATCAAGGCAGGGATAACCAAAATAGAAAAGAAAGAAAGAGAGGAACAGAAAGGTATACCGCAAGTCGAAGGACCTCCTCTGTCAAACCTAACTCCTCCGGATCCATTGCATGAGAATGGTGAAACATAGGCACCATCCCTCCATCAGCCCGCCGAATGTTGTAAGAAGGGGTATGCAGCCGCACAAGAGGAACCTCTGAGTTCGCCGCCTCCGCAGATGCCAATGGACCACCGCCACTGTGGGAAGATCCCACCGCCCGACTTGAACCCGCCGGAGGGAAAGGCAACTCATCATATATGCTGGTCGCCATCAACCAGCTCGTCACAAAATCAATATCGTCATATGGTGCAGCCGTATCGGTGTATAGCAAGTAGGACTCGCCAATCATCACTGCGATCCTCTCATCCTCTGATAATAGTCGCTCCTGCCTCATAGACGTAGGAGGTTGCGCAGGTGGCACCACCACCTCCTCCTCAGAAATCTGATGAACCACCCTCTCCCCGAGATACCAGGAATGGCCGAACTCATGCGCCAGCAAACGCCTCATCCGTGCGTTCACCCCAGTCACCCCCACATCCTAAATGGCTGTCCCCAGGGATTAAAGGTCACCTGAAGATCTCCAAGCGAGCATAAATCAATACAAGATCAGAAGGTGAAAAAACCAAGACTGAAATGGAAAGAGTCTTACCCTACCACTGTGTAACAACCCATGTTTTTGAGCGGCTAATTTATATTATTTTGCCCGATGGGATAATTTTATAAAATAGGGGAAGTTGGAGTAAATATTATTTCCCGTGAGATTTACGGATAATATTTGCTATGTTTTGTCTATTTAGCGTTATGAGAAGGTAAATAACATTATATTGTGATATATTGCATCGTTATATGTAAAACGACGGTTATGGCCAATATTTAAATTGGAGTATAATTAATGAAATAAAATAAAATTGGAACATAAAATTTGTTCACAATTTCCCGAATGCCAAAATAGGGGGTGCGGTTGTTTTTAGAATAGTCGAGATAGTCAAAATAAGTGTCAAGTTGTATTTTTGAGATTTAGGCACTTTTTGTAGGTTATGACACAATTATGTGGATACGAGTCATTTTAATGCTGTATTAACAATTAAAAGAGGGAATTTATGTTTTAAGACCTGGTTAAGTCTCCCAACCCTTTTATTTTCTCAATCTTATAAGAGAAGCCAAAGGAGAGAGAGAGAAGAGAAAGCTTGGGAGAAATGGGAGAAAATAGAGAAAATGGAGATTTGAGGCCAAATTTCATTGCTACCGGAGGAGGATCCGAGACTAAAACCTCGAGGAAAGTTTTTTACTTGCTAGATATTTATTTAATGTGATAAATTGCATGGGTAGTTAAGTTTTGGAGATTTAAATCATTTTTGGGTTTTTGTTGATTTTGATGATTTAACCCTTAAATCTTAGTTTTAATTGGATTTGAGGATAAATTATTAGTTATTAATGGTGTAGAAACAATTTGGGAGGATTAGTTATTGTTGATGTTGGCTAAAATCAAAGATTTGGAGTTTTGGTATTTTAGGGTTCAAACAACCCGTAGCCCCAACTTGGGTTTTCTGCAGGACCGAATCGATTCTGCTCAAAGGGAGAATCGATTAGGATAAGGGGAAGGACATAGGTCTGGGCGGCTGGGACCGAATCGATTCAGCTATTACAGAATGTCAGGTTTGGCTCACCGAATCGATTCAACTTTTTGGCGAATCGATTCGCAAGGGGCGAATCGATTCGGCCTTCGGGTCCCCAATTTTTGTGAGATTTTTTTTCTAGTTTAAATTTTTAGCCCTTTTCTTTAGGTCCAAGGTTTAGGGACCTTCCTTTGGGAAGTAATGGGGAGCCCTAGAGGGTTTTTTTGGGTAGACTAATATCCTAGGAAAAAATGGGATGATTGAGTTTACCGAGGGCTAGTTTGTATAGGTTAATGTCCGAATGATATAAGAGATTAACTGAAAGATAAATTGGAGATAAAATGTGTCTGTTGAGACATTTGGGAGATACTCCTTGAGGGAGACTCACTTTGATGGTTCATGTAATTGTATGAACTTTGGAGACTAGTTTGAGTTTTATGGCACTTTGGGTCTTAGGTCATTAATAAAATATGACACTAAGAATAAGAAAGACATATTCTAATATGTAGTACTGAATAAATGAGTACAAATGATTTTGAGAACGTAAAAGTGAATATTTTCAAAAGGAAAAAGTAATGTTTTTCATAAATGTTAATTTATGCTTTCACACCTTTCTAAATCGCTATCATAAGGGAAGCTGCGCGCGCGTGGTGAAGCCCCCTGGCTAATGAATGCAGGGTGGATATAGTCCCTAGGACATATGGGTGTTTATTATACTACGCTGGTTAGGAGATTCTGGGTGTGGTCTTGACTTTCCCGCAGACGTATGGCCCCTTGCCGACGTTTGTTAGGTTCCCAGGTTGTCTTGTTTGATGGGCCCTGGAAGATGATATCCATTTAGGGGCGCGTCCAGTGGGGAAACTCGGAGGGACGGTCTTAGATTTTGTTAAAGCAATCCATGATAATGAATTGGCTTTAATTACATTTCCCGGATGGAAGAAGGGAAATGGGATATATGGTTTGGCTTCAGATACATTTCCCGGATGGAAGAAGGGAGATGGACGCATATGGTATATAAAAGTATTTTTATGATAATAAAAATGACTTTTGATTACACTTCCTGGATGGAAGAGGGGAAGTGGGATTTTATGAAAAAGGTAAAGCATTTTTTTATGATAATAAAACTTGCTTTAAAAAAATGTCTTTTTCCTGGATGGAAGAAAGGAAATAAAATTGGTAAAGGAATTGTTGAAATGAAATTAATTGGTAAACATTTGATAAAATGTTGTACCATTTATGTATATTCCTAAAGAAAGAAATTAAGAATTATTCCATTACATGATGGATGGATTTATTTATGTTTTTGAGTAGCTGTAGATGGTTTCCAAATTATGTATATATAAATTATGTGCTGAGGGTCTATTTGGATCTCGACGATCAACCTTGCCTCAGTAGTAGTGTATTGGGGGGGTTCCTTGTTTGGAATTCGCTTTGCGAGACACCCCACGCACGAATAGGGAATAGTGTTGAGAATGGGGAGAAGTTTATCCCTTAGCGCTATATTGAACAAAATTAAATTAGATGATTATATTCATCAATATTGTACTTAAGGTCTAATGGATCTCGATGATCAACCTTGCCTAAGTAGTAGTGTATCGGGGGGTTCCTTGTTTGGATTTCACTTTGCGAGACACCCCACGCACGAATAGGGCATAGTGTTGAGATTGGGGAGAAGTTAGCCCGTAGTACTTGGGTTAACTAGTTCATTCATTGATATTATACTAGGTTTCTTTTATATTTGAGAGGTGAGAATTATATTGTTAATTGCGAGAGATTTATGCACTTAACTGTCATGCATTTTCGTCACATGGGAATCATATCAAATCGTGCCCTGACCCGTCTATATTTCTTTGTTTCTGCATATATTCTTTGCCGTACAGGTTCTCTACCGCATGGACACCCGTATTTACATTTCCATCCCGGTTGTCATGGAGCTACAACATTTTGCATATGTTGTAGGTTATTTGTATTAGACGCTTCTTTCCATTGTACCCTAGTTATGTTTAGTCTATTTTCGGGCGTGTTGCCCAAAGCCTTTGCATTCATTTATTATATTATAATAATTGAATTGTAATACTCGGTGTAACTTATTGTATTGGTCTGTTCACCGACAGCTTCTTCGGTGATTATTTATCATATTGTTGTTCTTTATTCGTTGATTTTTAATATCCACCGTTTTTGAAAATGGGATTGTCTAAGTGTTTTTCTTTTATTTTCAAAATTTTAAATTGACAATCCGTTTTCTAAAATGATTGGTGGTTATCTTGTACTATTATTTTAATCGATGGTGATTGTGAGAATGGATCGTCTATGATTCCTGTGATTATTAGAGTATTGGGCTGGCCACCTATTATTTTAGTAGGTAGGTTATCACAGATGGTATCAGAGCATCAGGTTCTAGAGTCCTTAGGAATTTGTGCGGATGTATTAAGATTTTAGCGTTACTTTTGATTTGATATAGAGCCCTAAGATTAAGATCATTGGTCTCTCTTGTGAGATTTTGTTCCCCTGCTATAATAAGAGAACCCCAAAAATCTTTTGCGCGTTCGTGTGAGACTAGTAAGTCGTCAGATGATGGGCATCAAGGGAGGCCGTTTTGAAGGCATAACGAGATGCGATTACTAAGAGGCATGTGGTAGTCGGGGATGAGGGCCCCTTTAGAGGTCGCTCCCTTTGTAGCAATATTCTATATTGGTACCATGACTATTAAGTATAGTAGGTATAGTTTCTCAAGTGCCGTTGCCAGTAGAGAGTGGTACTATGCTTGGGATTCCAAGCGACATTGAATTAAAGTTTAGAGGTCCTTAATGAGGACCACATGTGAAGTTCGGTCGGATGGAGGAAGGTCTTTCACCCATAAGAGTAGGGTTGAAGTGGCAGGAATGGTAGTCGCCATATTTTGGTGGAGCAGGAGGTTTGCCCATAGAGAAACCCGGTAGATATTTTCAACAATGAATTTCTCTGGGATAAAAGGAGTGATGAGAAAGTAGATTCTCAAGTATTCACGCGAGGTTCGGTCAGAGGCCGACCGTGAATAATGGGTGTTACGGTCAAGAAACTGTGCACCGAAATAAGGTTGGTATAAGGGAGAGGGAGCCTTTAAAGGGAAACAATAGGCACATATGTAAGTGTTGCTAACACTTCTAGAGTAGTAGTGTTCGTGAGACCCCATCGGTGGACATCCACCCGAGGAAGGCTCATCGAACTAAGGCCCGAAAGGCTAATAGAACGTTCTCCTTGCTAAGGAAGTTAAGGGAACTACTCATTTTGATATTGTCAATTGAAGACAATCAACAAGAATAGGGTGCCTAGTTGGGGCATGGATGGAAGTAGTTTGGCTAGGAAGACTAGAGTAATATGTCTTGGAACCATTAGTCATGGCCAGGTTGGTTGGCAAGGATGGTTGCGGGAATCCCACCTTAGATATGGGTGGTGTATTCCTTGTTGATAAGATGGTGTAGTCTTGTATTAACCCTAGATTCGGGTGTGTATATTGAGCTTGGGGTAGTATCGATATTATTATTATAGTGAATGTATCTATATGACTCCCATGGTAGGGAGGTTCTATATCTTCCTTTCACTCGTTATAGGGCGAGTGATGATATGTGTGGTATGTGCTATTTGTATTATATGTATTATACAGGTAGAGATATTCTTAGTTTGGTGGGTACGATAGCTAGCGAATGAATTGCGAGGCTATCCTATTTCTAGTTCTAGAGAGGAGGTAGTTGTTCTATAATATCTCACCTAAGATATATGATTGAGACTTTATAGAGATGGTTTATAGTATGTAGGTAGTTTTCATTTTTATTTGTTTTTCTTTGTTTTTTTTGTCTTATTATTTGCTTGCTTTGCTTGTGTATGATATTGCCTTTCTCCATGACCAACAAGTTAAGGGGATTATGTCGGAGGGGTTTCCTTGTTTGGTTTGGATTTCGCTTTGCGAGACACTCCGCGCATGAACCTTAACAATGTTGGAAGTGGAGAGATGTTGCATTTTTTTTCCTTTCTTTTCTTTCTTTCTGTTGGTTAAGTGATGGGTTGGAAAGGTTTAGCCAAGAATCACGTAAATGAGTGATTAGAGGGCTAAGTTGATGTGCGACATATGAGCACTGTAATAGTTTTCCTCGGATCGATGTGGGGGAGACTAAGATTATGAAAGTAGAATAGAGACTTATGGTTATGCCTTAATGATAAGGACATATATAAAAATGTATGTGTGTATATTGGGATAACGCATTTGTGGCATTTTACAAAAAGTAAATGCCGGGTTAATAAAATTTTTAGTTAATTGTGATGGTAGGACTTAAAAGTAGAAGTGCATTAGTAGAGTTACGAGTTAGGAATTTAGCGATCCCGATTATGTGTCTTCGACCGTTACTTCTCGACAACCGACGATGCGAGGTAGTAGTGTAATGGGAGGGTTCCTTATTTGGATTTTGCCTCGGCGAGACATCCCACGCATGAAACCGAGCT
Organism: Sambucus nigra; assembly: GCA_949130495.1. Classification (NCBI taxonomy): domain Eukaryota; kingdom Viridiplantae; phylum Streptophyta; class Magnoliopsida; order Dipsacales; family Adoxaceae; genus Sambucus; species Sambucus nigra. The sequence goes on from OX422218.1 coordinate 46,362,862, forward strand.
AATGTCAGAAGTCGGGAAAGGTCTTGGACACTAGGGATATAATTAGTATTAGATTTATACGACTTCGTTAGGGTGTAGATCGACTTTAGGGTTTTTAGGACGAAATGCCCTTAGGGCATGCGATATTTTTTTTAGGAAGGTGGTGGGGAGTTGACCAAAATAGGTTTGTGGGTTAACGCTAAGCGGGATTAGGCCCCTAGAATGAAAAGGTATATGATCTCGAGTGATTCAGAACGTCAGGCCGTAGTTGGTGGAGCCTTTCCTAGACAGAGTGTTCCTGTCCATGGTTGACAAATTCACCTACTAGTGTGAAGAGACTAGTGGTGGAGTGAAGGAGGATGGGCATAGTAGCTTTTATGGATCGATTCCATCCAATAGTTCGGATGGTTTCTTATAAGTATGGTGCCGTGGGTGTAGCTTGGTGTAGTCGGCTGAGTACTTTGCCTGTTCGTTGGAATGGAACCAGCGAACAATATATTCCCTGGGCTTGGAGTGATACGAGAATGTTTCTTTAAGGATTGGGCTTATTGAGCCGCATACTTTTAAGATCTATTCCAATGCGGATATAAGTTAGTAGTGTTGGGTTGAGCGATTTTAAGTTAGTGTAGTTATTCCCTAGTAAGGGTGTAATGTGATTCGGGAAGAAAGGCAATTTGTGACGAGATGTGTAGGTGTCTCCTGCCGTAATAGATAGGTAGGATCGATAGTTCATGAGGAACGATTTGGTGCTATGTTAGAGCACGAGGATGCGGACTAAGATCGAATAGTGATGACCTTAGTCCGAGTCCTATGAGGACGTCGCACTGCCGAGGGGTTGCCAAGAATGATAGAACGGTAGTTTAGTATAGTATACCCTTTACATGATTAAGTTATGCTGTATGCCTAAATTTTGAGGGCAAAATTCCCTTATAAGGGGGGGAGTATGTAACAACCCAGGTTTTTGAGCAGTTAATTTATATTATTTTGCCCGATGGGCTAATTTTGTAAAATAGGGGAAGTTGGAGTAAATATTATTTTCCGTGAGATTTAGGGATAATATTTGCTATGTTTTGTCTCTTTACCGTTATGAGAAGGTAAATAGCACTATATTTTGATATATTGCGTCGTTATATGTAAAACGACGGTTATGGACCATATTTAAATTGGATTATAATTAATGAAATAAAATAAAATTGGAATATAAAATTTGTTCACATTTTCCTGAATGCCAAAATAGGGGGTGCGGTTGTTTTTAGAATAGTTGAGATAGTCGAAATAAGTGTCAAGTTGTATTTTTTAGATTTGGGCACTTTTTGTGCGTTATGACTCAATTATGTGGATACGAGTCATTTTAATGGTGTATTAACAATTAAAAGAGGGCATTTATGTTTTAAGACCCATTTAAGTCTCCCAGCCCTTTTATTTTCTCAATCTTATGAGAGAAGCCAAAGGAGAGAGAGATAGAAGAGAGAGCTTGGGAGAAATGGGAGAAAAAAGAGAAAATGGAGATTTGAGGCTGGATTTCGTTGCTACCGGAGGAGGATCCGAGACTACAACCTCGAGGAAAGTTTCTTACTTGCTAGATATTGATTTAATGTGATAAATTGCATGTGTAGTTAAGTTTTGGAGATTTAAATCATATTTGGGTTTTTGTTGATTTTGATGATTTAACCCTTAAATTTTATTTTTAATTGGATTTGAGGATAAATTATTAGTTATTAATGGTGTAGAAACAATTTGGGAGGATTAGTTGTTGTTGATGTTGGCTAAAATCAAAGATTTGGAGTTTTGGGGTTTTAGGGTTCAAACAACACGTAGCCCCAACTTGGGTTTTCTGCAGGACTGAATCGATTCGGCCCTAAGGGCGAATCGATTCGGATAAGGGGAAGGACACAGGTCTGGGCGAACCGAATCGATTTAGTTTGGGACCGAATCAATTCGGGTTGGGACCGAATCGATTCGGCTATTACAGAATGTCAGGTTTGGCTCACCGAATCGATTCGTCTTTTTGGCGAATTGATTCACAAGGGGAGAATCGATTCGGCCCTAGGGGTGAATCGATTCGGGTCCCCTGTTTTTGTGAGATTTTTTTTCTAGTTTAAATTTTTTGCCCTTTTCTTTTAGTTCCAAGGTTTAGGGACCTTCCTTTGGGAAGTAATGGGGAGTCCTAGAGGGTTGTTTTGGGTAGACTAATGTCCTAGGACAAAATGGGATGATTGATTTTACCGAGGGCTAGTTTGTATAGGTTAATGTCCGAATGATATAGGAGATTAACCGAAAGATAAATTGGAGATAAAATGTGTCTGTTGAGACATTTGGGAGATACTCCTTGAGGAAGACTCACTTTGATGGTTCATGTAATTGTATGAACTTTGGAGACTAGTTTGAGGTTTATGGCACTTCGGGTCTCAGGTCATTAATAAAATATGACACTAAGAATAAGAAAGACATATGCTAATATGTAGTACTGAATAAATGAGTACAAATGATTTTGAGAACGTAAAAGTGAATGTTTTCAAAAGGAAAAAGTAATATTTTTCATAAATGTTAATTTATGCTTACACACCTCTCTAAATCGCTATCATAAAGGAAGTTGCACGCGCGTGGTGAAGCCCCCTGGCTAATGAATGCAGGGTGTATATAGTCCCTAGGACATATGGGTGTTTATTATACTCCGCAGGTTAGGAGATTCTGGGTGTGGTCTTGACTTTCCCGCAGACATATGGCCACTTCCCGACGTTTGTTAGGTTCCCAGGTTGTCTTGTTTGATGGGGCCTGGAAGATGTTAGCCATTTAGGGGCGCGTCCAGTGGGGAAACTCGGAGGGACGGTCTTAGATTTTGTTAAAGCAATCCATGATAATGAATTAGCTTTAATTACATTTCTTGGATGGAAGAAGGGAAATGGGATATATGTTTTGGCTTCGGATACATTTCCCGGATGGAAGAAGGGAGATGGAAGCATATGGTATACAAAAGTATTTTTATGATAATAAAAATGACTTTTGATTACACCTCCTGGATGGAAGAGGGGAAGTGGGATTTTATGAAAAAGGTAAAGCATTTTTTTTATGATAATATAACTTGCTTTAAAACAATGTATTTTTTCTGGATGGAAGAAAGGAAATAAAATTGGTAATGGAATTGTTGAAATGAAATTAAGTGGTAAACATTTGATAAAATGTCGTACCATTTATGTATATTCCTAAAGAAAGAAATTAGGAATTGTGCCCTTACATGATGGATGGATTTATTTATGTTTTTGAGTAGCTATAGATGGTTTCCCAATTATGTATATATAAATTCTCTACTGAGGGTCTATTTGGATCTCGACGATCAACCTTGCCTAAGTAGTAGTGTATCGGAGGGGGGTTCCTTGTTTGGATTTCGCTTTGCGAGACACCCCATGCACGAATAGGGCATAGTGTTGAGACTGGGGATAAGTTTAGCCCTTAGCACTATATTAAAGGAAATTAAATTAGATGATTATATTCATCAATATTGTACTTAAGGTCTAATGGATCTCGATGATCAACCTTGCTTAAGTAGTAGTGTATCAGGGGGGTTCCTTGTTTGGATTTCGCTTTGCGAGACACCCCACGCATGAATAGGGCATATTGTTGAGACTGGGGAGAAGTTATCCGTTAGTACTTGGGTTAACTAGTGCATTCATTGATATTGCGCTAGGTTGCTTTTAGATTTGAGAGGTGAGAATTATATTGTTAATTGCGAGAGATTTACGCACTTAACTGTCATGCATTTTAGTCACATGGGAATCATATCAAACCGGGCCCTGACCTGTCTATATTTCTTTGTTTCTGCATATATTCTTTTCCATGCAGGTGCTCTATCGCATGGACACCCGTATTTACATTTCCATCTCAGTTGTCATGGAGCTACGGGATTTTGCGGATCTTGTAGGTTATTTATAGTAGATGCTTTTTTCCTTTGTACCCTAGTTATGTTTAGTCTATTTTTGGGCGTGTTGCCCAAAGCCTTTGCATTTATTTATTATATTGTAATAATTGAATTTTGATACTTGGTGTAACTTATTGTATTGGTCTGTTCACCGAAAACTTATTCAATAATTATTTATCATATTGTCGTTCTTTATTCGTTGATTTTTGATATCCACCGTTTTTGCAAATGGGATTGTCTAAGTGTTTTTCTTTTATTTTCAAAATTTTAAATTGACAATCCATTTTCTAAAATGATTGGTGGTTATCTCGTACTATTATTTTAATCGACAGTGATGCTGAGAATGGACCGTCTATGATTCCTGTGATTATTAGAGTATTGGCTGGCCACCTATTATTTTAGTAGGCGGGTTGTCACACACTGGTCAGGCCATTCAAGACCTGACGCACCGCCTCTAGGGAGAGAGATCCCTTAGACTGCCGATTTGCCTTACGCCATCGATACAATCGACCAAAGTCCCCAACAATGTCGTCCTTCAAAGCAATCAGCAGGGTGTTGCACCCAATCACCTCGTAGAACCACATCTGAATTCACAAACAAAAAGAGACGCATGAAAGGAAAATGCGAATGCATGAAAGGAAAAAGATATGCATGAAAGGAAAATGCGAATGCATGAAAAGAAATGCAGAAATTGAAGAATACCTCAAGAAGGTACATGGCCCCAGTAAAAGTTTGTCGGCAGCACCGGCTGAATGCATCCAGAGAAGAGTAAAGGGTCGCCAAGGTTAGACTCCCTCAATCATAGAAAGGGATGTTCAAAAACTTCCTCAAATATGGCAGAAACCATAAATGGACGACGTCGCCGCTCGATGCCACCATGAAACCTCCAATACCAATAGAATGAATAAATGGGCCATATGCCTCACTTGAAGCCCGTCCTCCACCTCAATCACCCTGCTCAGCAGAACATCCTTCAGCAGGGACAGTCGGATATAATCCCCAGAAACTATCCTCCCTACATCACCAAGTGCCGCACGCACTGCCTCCGATCTCACCCGTAAGGAGAGATCCACTTCTATCTTCTCTCCATCACAATCCAACCCCAGCAGCTGTTGCATGTCTATGGGAGTCACAGTTATCTCCCCAAAGTCGAAATGAAAGGTGTGGGTAGTATCCCACCACCTCTCACCCAAAGCGCACAAGACCACTGTCGAACGAGGCGTCTCATCCAGCACCAATGCCAACCACCGAAAACCCGCTGATGATACCATCCAACATACTACAGGTGGTAGATGCTCCCAGACATCCCTGAGCCCCGTTGTCCCATGGGCACGCATGTTCTTCAAAGAAATATCAGACTCGCAAAAAGAAAAGTCTCATCAAAAGTCAAGAAAGAAAGAAAAATCACCCAAAAGAGAAGAATGCCAAAGGTCGGGTCAGTTACATAACCACCGGGACCCACTCTGGAATAGCGATGACGTGATGGCTCCCGCAGCAAGGTCCGCTCATCCGCAACAAGCTCAAACGCATCAAAGGAATTCTCACTCCCCAAAGCAAGAGGGGCCCTAGCCCTCCACTCCACATTCTCCCAGTCATCAATGATCAACCACTCCCGATGGACTGCATTGCTCATAAAAGCGATCATTTCTTGAAGATTGAAATGCTAGAATGATTTTTAAAAGAATCGCAAAGAGAGAGAAAGCAAAGAAACTGTGAAAAAAATGAGGGGATTCGCCCCTTTTATATAGGATGCTAAGCGCCATGCCGATCGACACCTCCCCCTACCATACCGATCGGCACTGACCCCTTGCCTTCCCGAGGTAGCCCAAAAGTCCTTGCCACTATCGAATGGCACCCTTCATACTATGTCGACCGACACCCCCATTTAATTTCGTACGGAAATTCCCAGAAAATACCAAAAAGCTTCTAAAAATCCCCGAAAAATTCCTAAAACCCCAGGAGGGATTTAAAGCCTTTTCACCAAGAAAACTTTGCGTTCCCTTGAGAGAAACCCCTCTTTCCCAGCAAAATCCTCAAAACTAAGTCAAAACTCCTCCCAAAAAAGCTCTGAAGGATCTCTAAGGATAACCTGATCACTTCCCCAGCAGAATTCTCCTACATCACCCAAAATAGGTTGTTCCCCCCTCGCAAGGTCTCCTAAAAGCTTCCCCAGCTATCAGCTCCCCAGCTAAAATCAAAATAACAAAAGCACTTTCCCCAGCAAAATCAAAATCCAATCTTCATCCACTCTTTAGGTCAGAATTGGCCTCAGTCTTGGATCATCACCTAAGTTGGGTCAGAATTGACCCTGGTCCTCGGTCATCAACACTCTTTAGGTCACTCTTTAGGTCAGAATTGACCTCGGTCTTGGATCGTCACCTGAGTTGGGTCAGATTGACCCCGATCCTCGATCATCAACACTCTCTAGGTCATAATTGACCTCGATCTTGGATCGTCACCTGAGTTGGGTCACAATTGACCCCGATCCTCGGTCGTCACCACTCTTTGGGTCAGAATTGATCTTGGTCTTGGATCGTCACCTGATTTGGGTCAGAATTGACCCCGATCCTCGGTCATCACCACTCTTTAGGTCAGAATTGACCTTGGTATTGGATCTTCACCTGAGTTGGGTTAGAATTGACCCCGATCCTCGGTCGTCACCACTCTTTAGGTCAGAATTGACCTCGGTCTTGTATCGTCACCTGAGTTAGGTAAGAATTGACCTCGAACATCGGTCGTCACCACTCTTTAGGTCAGAATTGACCTCGGTCTTGGATCGTCACCTGAATTGGGTCAGAATTGACCTCGGTCCTCGATCATCACCACTCTCTAGGTCAGAATTGACCTTGGTCTTGGATCATCACCTGAGTTGGGTCAGAATTGACCCCGGTCCTTGGTCGTCACCACTCTTTAGGTCAGTATTGACCTCGGTCTTGGATCGTCACCTGAGTTGGGTCAGAATTGACCCCGGTCCTCGGTCGTCACCACTCTTTAGGTCAGAACTGACCTCCATTTTGGATCGTCACCTGAGTTGGGTCAGAATTGACCCTGGTCCTTGGTCGTCACCACTCTTTTGGTCAGAATTGACCTCACTCTTGGATCATCACCTGAGTTGGGTCAGAATTGACCTCGATCCTTGGTCGTCACCACTCTCTAGGTCAGATTTGACCTCGGTCTTGGATCGTCACCTGAGTTGGGTCAGAATTGACCCCGATCCTCGGTCGTCACCACTCTTTAGGTCAGAATTGATCTCGGTCTTGGATCGTCACATGAGTTGCGTCAGAATTGACCCTGATCCTCGATCGTCACCACTCTTTAGGTCATAATTGACCTAAGTCTTGGATCGTCATCTGAGTTGGGTCAGAATTGACCCCGGTCCTCGATAGTCACCAATATTAGGTCTAAATTGACCTCGGTTATTAGAACTTTACCCTAAGCCCACAGATTCAACTTGGACCCGCAGAATTGATCATCCTCAGCACACTCCATAGGTCATCAGAATCGGCCTCGACCCTCAAAATCGGTCATACTCCCTCAAAAGCATCATGTGGTGTCTATTTGACGGTCAACATTTATTCCAAACTCACCCGTTGAGGGGCTCTGTAGACACCCCATTCTATTACCCCTAACTCTCCTTAGGTCCCTAGAACCTCCCTCCATCACTACAAACCTAGGTTATGTCCCGATTACTGACCTAGAAGCCATCGGGCACTCCCCGACTTAGTTTGACCAAAAAGTCAAACTCTTCATCTCGACCAATACTGAATGAATCCTCGAAGGGCACTGAATACCCTTTCCAACGGACCGCCCCGTGCGCGATTCAGACTTACCATGCGGACAAACGATCCGTTGGCATCCAAAACTTGACCTAGAGGCCACCGGGCGCTCCCGAGCTCTGTTTGACCTAAGTTAACTCTTCAGCTCAACCAAGGATGATTGAATCTTCGAAGGGCACTGAATACCCTTTCCAATGGTCCATCCCGTGAGCGATTCTGACTTACCATGCGGACGAACAATCCGTTCGACTCCAAGAGGTCACCGAACTCGGGTCAAACTCTTGTGAATGTTGAAGTACATCTCCTAAGCTTTCCAATGGTCCACCCCATGGTCGATTCGGACTTACCACACAGACAAACGATCTGTTTGCGTCTGAACGATTCCCCGTCCAATGGACCGACAAATGCTTCCGAGCCATATTTGACCCAAAGTAAACTCCCGAACCCGGAAGCGGAAGGACTTTCAAAGGTACCTAAATTACCTTTCCAACGGGATTCCCCGTGCACGATTCTAAAAAACTGTTTTCCCTCGGCAGTCGATTTTCCGAAAAGGCCTGAAACACACTGCCAAATGGCAGGTTTTAGACCCTGCCTATCGACTGGTGCCGATAGGCAGGAACGGGTCTATGCCGATCGGTAGTGACCTAAGCCTATAAAAGGAGGCCTTCACCTCATTTGCAGGAGGATCCCAGATCTGATAAAATTCACTCTCAACGAATCCCAGAAACCTCTCTCGAAGGCAACATGATTTCAACTTCCAAATCCCTTTTTTACTTCCACTTTTCATCATCCTTTTCATCAAACTTGGTGAATTGGCCACTCTTCATCATCATCCAAGTGCAACTGCTGCTCTCAATATTCAAGATCAAGCTCAAGATCTTCAAGATGGTCCAACTTTCTCAAACTCTCTCTTAAATCCTCTTAAATTCCCAATAACTTGTTTTCTTACTTAGCACTTTTATTATCTCATCTCACACCTCCTAATATACTTTTCATTTAGTATTATTGCACATCTCTTATTTTCATATAAATAAAACCCAAAAAACAAGAAAAAGAGGGTTTGCTCATAAATTCCAAATAGGGATTCTCACACTTTTTCCACACTTTTCTCACAACTAAAACACTTTTTCTACACACACACACACACACACACACACTCTTACAAATAAGAGATTCCCCATTTAGATTTATGGGATAAACCCCACCCCTCATTTTGTATGCGAACTACGTGGACTTTGATGCCTTTATAGGCTACTTAGGCATCTCGGGGTAAAACCCAAGACGCGAGTCCTCTCTTTCACCTTTTCTTTTACTTCCTATTTTATCTAAATCTAATCTTCTTATATTCTATATACTTGCCCTTAGTGACGCATTACTCCATATGCGCTATCATTCCATTATAACGATCAACGTAGGCGTAATCGCGTAAATCTTATTTTTCTAATATTATTCTTATATATTCTTACGGATGACTCGCTTTATCTTTTCCATGATACAAGTCGAGGATTCCTACCTCCATTCTATATATACACATGCACACATATCACGGGGGAAATATAAAGGAAAAAAGCAAATATCCATGAGAGACCGAAAGGGAGGAATGGGTGCCTAACACCTTCCCATTTCGTAACTAAGCCTCCGAACCCTTCTCGAATCATTTTGGTTTCGCACGCACTAGTATGCCTTTGGATGCCATCCTTCAGGGTGGCTTCCCCTTTTTCTTTTGTCTGTTTTGAGTAAAATAGACTAGCGACTCTGAATTTTTCTACATTTTTGCACCACATCTCAAATGACGCTGGCCGAAACGCTCCCGAGAAGGACGCGTGGGACCCGAAGGATCCTTCCTCCACGCGCCCACCCGCATGGCGAGGATCGGGGATGGCCACAGTTTTTGTTCAGAATTGAGCCAACACTAAATAAAACTCAATTAGAAATTTGTGTCCTTACAATATTCTATCCATTGTTTTTTTTAGTCCATGATTTGATTATAGGTTTTCCCTAGCATGCTTTTCTTGTAGAAATTAAAATTTTCAAAAATATTTTATTTTTCCCCCCTTTGTTGGGCCTTTGGCCTTTGTTTCGTATGATAAATTCAATAATTTCCCTATCCAATTGACAATTCAATGATGCATGTTCTCGATTTTAAAATTTATTAAACTTTAGTCCTCAATTATTGTTATTATGAATAACTTCATGAATTAAACATTACTCCCATGAGCTCATGCCCTTTTCTTGTTGAATTGATTTGGTTTAAGATTTTTATAGCTCGAAAATATTTTAGTGCATTGTATATACTTACACCTAGTGTGCTTTGTGCTTTTCTTCATTTGTGATTGTTATTCATTTCTCTTTCCTCTTTGAAAACATTATAGTCGTTGGCAATCTCACTATTCTTTCATTGATCGTTCATTAATTGAGTTCATATATGAGATTTGTTACTTCAGCATGATTTTAAAAGTTTATTTTGATTCGATAATTGCTATTACTTTTGGAAATGATCATAGGCAATCTTTGTTATATCACCCATACTGGCCTTGACTTCACCTTAAATGTTTTCCCTTGTCAACCCCTTTGAGCCTTAATATAGCCTTTCAATTCATAAGACAAAATCCCATCCGAATTGGAGTATAAACCATTTATATCACCTTCTATACCTTTATTTAGAATGATACACTACAAGAATTATGTCTTTTAGCAAGGAAAAACAATCGTTGCAAAAGGTATGTTTTCATTCCAAAACACCTTTCGCAACGGGTTTTTTCCCTTGCAACGTTTAGACCTGGAAAAATGAGGCACGACACAACAACACGACACGAGCCGACCCGAAGTTATAAGTTAATGGGTGGACCATTAATGGGTTCGGGTCATATCAGTGCCAACTCGATAAGACACGATAGTTAACGGGTCGAGTTAGGGTTGAACCCCTTCACCTGTTAATACCCGATAAAACCCTTTATGACCCATTAATTTAAGTAAATAAGATATACTTTTGGAACTTGTAAATAATTTATGTAGCTTAATGCTAATTTAATCTTAATGAAGTTTACTAAATGAGAGATTTAGTAATGTCACTGAATTACTGGGTCTATTTAGGTTCAAAAATGAGATAATATGTTAACTAGTTTACAATTCAAAATAATTCATTATCTTAATGGGTATTAATGAGTGAACACGATACGACACGATAACATAACGGGTCAGGTTTGGGTATCATTTTTTCACACAATAAAAAAGTCACCCGTTTAGACACGATCCCAATAAGACCCGAACACGATAAAAAATGACACGAACACGACTCGACACGGCCCATTGGCAGGTCTAGCAGCATTCCTTGCATTAGCCATCATGCTATAGATCTTTTGCAAGGAAAGGTTGGGTTTTAGCAAAAATAATCCATTTCAGATAGATATTTGTATCCAAGTATAATTATACATAAATTGAATAAGTATCTAACATGCTTCATATGTTTCCAGTCACAATTACTTATATTGGCATCCATAATTTCATCCTCGAACTTTGAAAATATTATAAGATAAAAATAATGGGGAATAAAAAAATGTTGGTGATTGGTATTTATCAAGCCAAATTTTCATTGACAACCTTCAATAAGGATCCGATTTGCATAAATATAGACCAATATATAGAGAGAGAAACATAAGACTTATTTGAGAAGCATGGTTGTTGCTGGTGTTTGCTTATTATTCCAGATACCTCCCCTCCCAAAACCTTAGAAAAGTGAAGTGTGAAACCACAATGATAGTTTATTAATAATTTTTCCTCCTCCAAAAAAGGTCCCTTGGAGGAGAATACCTTTTTGGATGTGATTAGCTATGTAGTAAATTTATAGTTATATGCATTTCATATAAGACTACAAAACACACAAACATTTAAACTTCAAATCTTCATTTGGCAACATCTTAAGTAAATGTAGACCAAAAAATATACATAAAGCACAAACATGTATCAAAAGACAATATCTATCTGAATTTCAATTGTTGTAGAGTTGTATCTTTCACTGAACATAGATAAACATCCAATGGTTTTAAATAGTTTCCATCAAATTTTGCTAATGTCCAAGGGATTTGAAATGATAGTGGTTATTTTGAATGAATACCAAAAATGCAATCTTCTATCTAAGTCTTTTTAGACTGCTACATATAAAACTCAATTTTCAATCGAAGCCACAAGCTGGGGAGATAAAAAAAACATCACAATATATTATATGGATACAGTAGATATACTCGTGCCTATGGAACTACACATATCTATAATAAATTTTAGAAGACTATGCTTAAACCTGTTATAAGTTCATGCTTATATATGTGGCTTTATATATATTTTCCCACAAAAGTTGTTGAAACCTATAGAAACTCAAACTGTGTTTGAAACAATACATATGTGTTTTATGGTAAATCCTTTATTCGGAGAGAGACACTCATGTTCCAACTAAAAATGAGTTATATGTGCCAAAAATAAAAATCCCTTTATTTTGGTAGATATTTTTAAAGTCCTTGCAATATTTATTAAAGTTACCATTGATATTGTGGATGGTGATAAGACAATTGGTGAGGAATGTTTGAAAAATTTGACCACAGTGACATCTGCACTTGATGAAGAAATCACCAAAGTTGTCAATTTCATAGAGCGAAACTGCATTTTTCAACTTTGATTCATCTCATCTCATTCATGCCCTAATTTTACCAAAGAATATGTAACTATTTTGGTGGATGCTTTTTGTATTAAATGCCATAGTTGATTGAAGAAAATAATTTATAAGTTAAAAAAGTGAAAATTATTGTATTTATTTATCACCTAAATAGGTACCTCAATGAATGTTAGAGTTGAGCAACCAAAATGATGAATTTTATAGTTGAAAAAAAGAGCATGTAAAACTTTAAGTAATGATAACTGAGCAGCAAACAGAGTAATGCTAACTCACTATTACTGATGTAAAAAAAGTAATGCTAACTCACCATTAATGATGTAATAATCTGTGTACATTGCAATCCTTCATACAGGTAAGAAGCGAAACTGCCATCTCTAACACAAATATCAATGGAGTATTAGTTAAAAAAAAGAACAATAATCAATTGACAATAAAATTAAGGAGATAGAACTATTAAATCAGTACCAAACCCTCGATAAGAACCAAACACTAAATGTTTGCAGTCATTATCAAAACTAATACCAAATTGTATCACTATTTCCATTCAAGCACGATTCACAATCAAAATCCATTCACTAAAAAGAAAGAAACTAATAATAAAACGTAATACAGATACATTTTTTATACTCATTAAAACTAAACAACAATTAACTAAATCAATGAAAATCTTGATCTTGATGTATGAAAGGTATAATTTCCTGTATATCAATTGAAAAAAATGGCATATTATATGAATCACTCCCTTAAAAAAAGTTTTCGAAAAAAGGAGAATGTAGCCTTAAAATACAAAGAAAATTAAACCCTTGTGTTTCTTCTGGTCTCATATTTTCTTGTTGTACAGGCATAGAGAGGGTAAAAAAACAATATAAAGGTACATTGCATTTTGTAATTAAGTTTGAGAGTAAGAAGTTACTGTTTATGTATGGATCACTTAAGGTGCATTGGTTGTTCCAAATATGAACATTACGAGAGATCTTGATATCGATTATCTTTTGCCTACACTGCACCAATCAACCAACCAACACTTGAATATGCATTGAAAAAAAAGGAGGGGTTTAGAAATTTGTACTAGGTGATAAGAGTTTCGATTTTCACAATCGTAGATTCTGTCTCTAAAGAGTCGAACCTCGAAAAGATTCAAACCCTAAATATTTGCATTACGATTGCTCGATAAGAACCAAACCCTAAATATTTGCGGTCATTATGAAACCTAATACCAATTTATTTCACTATTTCCATTCAAGCATGATTCAAAATAAAAATCCATTGACCAAAAAAATAATAATACAAATATATTATGTATACTCAAAAATGAAAAGATAGGCCACAATTTCAAATGCATTTTCAGGAATCAAAAACAAGATTTAAAATTAAAAAAATTGTAAAATGACCATTTCGCATAAGGAAGTCGTACCTATATGATTGAAATGTATAAGAAGACGTAGAATGTTACAACCCTAGAATCTTTGTGGGGGGTTGGGGGGAGGGAATCGGGGGTAGTCGTTTAGGGGGGGGGGGGGGGATTGAAAGTGAACAGAATATCTAATAGAAAAACTAGGGTGGTTGTGTGTGAGGGGTAAAATATGTATTTTTTAAAACTTAAATGACGTAGTTTACATATAAAACTTACAATCTTTTGCCATGATTTTTTCCCCTGACAATTGGTATTTCAGAAAACAAAAACGCGGCGGGAAAATTTGGCGCCCTTATTTTTAGCAAGGGTTCTAATAATTTCTCTCTAAAAGTGACATTTTGCAACGGAATAATTCCTTGCAAAAAGTTTTTGATATTGTCTTGTTTTTAGAGACGATTTTTAATTTTCCTTGCTAATAGTATACTTTCAGCTACGAAATTGATTTCCCTGCTAAAAAAAATTTGCAAAAGCTAATATTTCTTGTAGTGATACTTAGGATTGAATGATGTTCGTGTTATGTAGTTGGAGTTAAGCATGTGAGAGTGTGAATGAAAAGAAAAAGTGAAGAAAAAGAAGAAGAAAAGAAGAAAATAAAACAAAAGAAAAGAAAAGGTGAGAAAAAGAAGAAAAGAAAAAAAAAAGATTTTCATATATGTACATATTGTTCATTAATCTTTGTCGCTCTCCAATTTCATACCTAATACTTGTTATGGTATCATTGTCCAATTTCGTAGTTGCCCACACATTCCATTATCCCGAGTTTTCATCCCCGAACCCTTTTGAATCCATACATATTCCCTTCCTTTCCTACCCTTAACCCCAAACCCACATTACAACCCTATAAAAGTCCTATGTGATCCTAGGGTGAGTTCAATTCAAAAGTTTAAATAGTTTTGATAATATGTGAAAATACATTTTGCCTCCTTTAATGGCGGTATGTTTCATTGAGATTACATGTTTTTCATTTTATACATAGCGTTATTCATTGATGACATGTGCGCATCCTAGTTTCCATTTCCATTTACTCTTTATGCTCGCATTTCCCGTTTAATACCTCCCATTTCATAGTGATTTTATTTATTGAGTGTAATACCCAGCGAGGATTGACATGTATGCATGCTCTAGTGCTTATCCAATTTATTTAAGTTTTTCCAAACCATAGTTTGCATGTTCTCGCTCCCCTCCCAAATTTTAAGGTTTCAATTCTGCGAAGTTCATTCTATAATGTTAATAATATAGACTTTTGTGTGAATTCGTTCACTTTTCTAATAACGTTTTTGAAATCTTTTTCGTTATTATTGGGCTTGTCGTATGTTGGTTGGGCATATTTTTTGAGGAAACTTTGATGTTTGTGGGTTTTATCCCTGAAAACTCTCACAAGACGAAACTCGTCCTCTAGATTAGCCTAGGGGTTTAACGGATTATTGCATATGTTAAATGCAACGTCTTCCCTACAAAAGTGTCATTTATTTATTTTATGCTTATACACTTTTTGTATTTCCTTATGTGGATTGGTTTTGTTTGATTTATCACTAGGGACTAGCAATGTGTAAGTTAAGGGGTGTGATTAGTCACAAATAATGCATATTCGTACCGATAATTATGCTCGTTAATCAGAAAACCTTGGTTTTATATATATATATGCTTTGCCAGGTTTAATTGATCTTTTGTAGGTATTGGAAAGCTTAAAGTGAGGATTGGTAGAATTTCAGAGAAGTTCTATCGTCGAACTCAACTTCAAGGTCATTTTGGTCATTTTACACTTTATCTCTGGCTCAGTGGAATTACATGAAAGCGTAGTTCGTTGAGTTAGCTTAGCGTATCGTTTCGAGTTCCGACGAAGAAGTTATGGCCGATTTTGTTATGAACTTTCCCCCTCATGATGGACCCAAGGCTGCTCAAAATAGAGTATCGATCGACCAACCTTGGGACCCCGGTCGATCTATAAATCATATTACAGCCTACATGCAAGACATCAACTTTGACTTTACGCCTAAGAGATTTAACGGGGTATATCATATATGCTCCGTATTTACGACCTTGCGTGTGTAATTTTTAGGGTATTTTTTTATGCCAAAACCATAGTAGGATTTTATGACGATTTAGGGGGTGACAACTCTAGATTTAATTAACTGTTGAAATGAGATTCAATCTCGTTAAACTTGTTGTCCCATAGAATAATTAATACTAATTAATCCGAGGTGAGGGATATTTGTCTTAATCTATAGTTTGTATTCCTTTTGTTGATCATAGTTAAAATACACAGACCTGGATTATCTTTTCTTTTTGTTATCTGATATCTTTTGAACTTTTCTTCCTGAATTATTAAGTCAATATAATTCTAACAACTAGTCTCTATGGATTTCAATACCCGGACTGACCGTTGTACTCCCTTAAAAGAGTGTAGTCAATAGTCTAGGTTTTTGCATAGCAGTTGGAGCTGAGCATAACGATCGACGTATATCTTTATACACATGCCCCGAGGTTTTCCCCTATTACCACCTCTCATCTAGCCCCTCTCTCACCTACATTGACATTCACACATCCTCACAATTGGAAAAAGGTGTATACACTTTGAAAAAAGTTGAAAAATAATGAAATATAGAAGTTGCAAAATAAAGATACTTTGGCATGTCATGAAATATCAAAAGATTTTCACTAAAGGTTTGTAGAAATAATGTTGAACAAAATGAAACAATCTCAAAAGATTTTCCCTAAAAGTTTGTGCCTCATAATCTGAAGTATGAACAATTATGTTATAATTATAAAATAAATCTCAATCATCAACACCCAATTTTTTTACTCAAAACCATTGAAGTCTCAAACACTAAATGTGTGCATTTCCACAACTCTCATTATACATAAGATTTAGATGTATAAGAGAGCTCCTAAATTTTTGTGGGCTAGATTTAAGAAAAATATAGAATAACAATACATAAATACATGTGGTTGAGTGAATGAGATAATGAAATGATTCTCAAAAGAGTGTCGTGTATGACTTCTGAGACATCTGTGAGAAAATGAACTTTTGAAACTAAAAATCTTTAAATATCTATTAAAAATGAAATCTTGGAACAAATACTATTGAAACATATAATAATCTATACAACTCCAACAATATTGCAGAAATTTCATGTGAATAAAGAAACCAAAAACAAACTAAAATACCAGATTTACATAAACAAAAACATAAGACAAAGAGACATACTTTTATATTCAATAAACATACCGGTGAAATATTGAATACAGAGAGCTGTAAAATTTATATATACTAAACAAGATAATGAGAATCGTTAGAATAATTCAAAAAAGATCATCAGAATTATACAAAAGAGTGAGGTATTGGGGTTTAATACCTCCCAAGAAAGGGCCATGCTGTCACTCCATATCCTTAAGTAATGGATCCCATTAAACTCACTCACCACCTTTAATTTTATTAGTTGACTGATACGATGTACCTCCATAAGCAAGTGATTATCATATTACTTGTATTTATATAAATATAGAAAGACGTAGGGTCAAAATATATATATATTTATCAAAGTATAGGTGAAAGTCTATCATAAAAATGGAATACTTTAAAATGAATTAGATACTTTGAGAGACAAACAAGAATGCAACATATTCTAATGAACATTTGAAAACAGAGTCAATAAGAATCCCCTAAGTCATTTTTGGTATGTCACAATTTTGTACAACATATCTATAAGAACACTAATCATCATCTTTATATTTGCATTAGCAAGACATAGAAAGTGATAAATCAAAGAACATTGAGATAAATCAATTCGACAACATACTAATTTGGATAATCCACCCACGCTATTCCACAAATCACAATACAAAATCAAATCAGCTAAATATTAAACCAAAAAGCACACCATCTACTATTTTCAATAACTTTGGCAATGGAAGCATAATACAACTTCAAACTCATTTTTAGGCAAAAAGCGCTTTCAATATCTTGCAAGAATTCCATTACTTAAACTCTTGATTTTCGTGGAAATACAAGAGAAGGAAAACATATATGGACAAAATAAAACATTACGTTAAAAAAATTACTGAAAAGTTAACCCCGAGTATTTTGGTCTTTGAAGTTCCAATAAACATATGCTGAAGCCCACTGATCAAGTAAGAATATATAGTCCATTGATCAAAGTCCAACTACCAATATAGTTTACAAATATATGTCCAAACAAAGGCCACCACATCACACATTTATGGTGCTTTCGAATACTACTAAAAATTATAAAAGGAATGAAAATTTATTAAAGTTGGGAGTTGGTATGTCCAAATTGAGAGGTATGCCAACCATTTAAAATTAATTCAAGTAAGATTAGTATTTGCACATTCATTTAATACACATGCCAACAGATAGCTATACATATCATATTTAACAAATATGAAGAGTGGATTATAGTTATGTATAGGTGAAATGATTCACGGTAAGCTTGAAAAGGTTCTGCGCGATAACCCTCAAGCACATGTGGATAGTCGTTTGCGTACAAATAGTCATCCCTTTGTTATCGAACAAAAAGTTTTTCAGAATGACAGTTGATGAGGATAAAATACCCATAACAGATTCAGTTTAAGGATATATAAGAATGAATTTTTTTTTTAGGAGAATATGATACCTCATATGGAATATCTCCTATGGAAGGATCAGAATGATATCAAAGCTAGAAAAAAAATAATTATATGAATTCCAAAAACCTGAAACATTCATAAACTCAAGATTATAAATAATGTGGGAATGCCCCATAACAACCTTTAAAATAGAAACGAATAAAAAAATCAATGTGAATCCCCAGAACATATAAAATTGTTACATATTTTGCATGTATGGAAAGGCATGATCGACCGAGGCCGAATTGCATGGTTTTATACAAGATCAAAACAATTATCAACATGAAAAATAAATATATTACAAATTTTGAAAAGCAACTTTCGAAACCAATACCGTTACAGAAACCAATACCACACAGAACAGACATATATTACCAACACATAACATGCATACATTACATATATGATCAAAGTAACTTTCCAAACCATTACTGTTATAGAAATCCTACAAAACTGAAATTGGAAAATACATTACAAAATGAAAACGTTAACAACAAAATCTAAAAAAAAAACTAAATAAAAGATATAATAAATTTTAATGGGTAAAATATAGACATTCTTTTTGTAATGGCAATTAAAACCATTAAGTAAGAAGAGAGGAATACCATAAACACCAATGTAATGTGAAGCTAGTGGTTATATGTCAAGGCATAAAATTAATTTCAAAATAAGGTAAGGGATGTCTCATTTTCTGTTCCTTTAAAATATAAAATAAAACTAAGCTCGTTTGTCCAGATAAATCACACACAATTGAAATGTATTTGAAAATATAACAAACCGTGTAAGATAAATCAAGCGCAATTGAAATGTATTTACTAAATACAAAGGGAGACAAACAGTATAGTCTTGTCACTGTGAAACTTATATGCTAAATAAAAATTACAGTTGATGTGTACGGCATAACAATACATCCCAAATTAGTTCTATTTCACATCAATTAAATCCTCAACTTTAATGAAAACAATAAATATAAGACTTCTTAGAAATTAGGGAAAAAATAGCACAAAAATAAACATTTTTAGGAGCTTTTAGAAATTTGAAATATATGTGAAAACATCATATGAAGTCACATGTATTTGGTTAATTAAAAAAACTGAAAATTATGAAAATTTAGTATTGAGGTTTTTGAGGCTTTTGAATGCTATAACAATAACTATAACTATATATATGTGCTCTTATATGGACTAGTCCGCATTATAAGAAAGTGGATCGGGCATGTGTCACCTAACGGTGCGTCTAGAAATTATCGCCTAAATTATAGGCACACTCTATCTCTTTTCGTGGCTCACCGCCAGGTGACACATGTCCGGTCCGCACTCTTAAAATGCAGACTAAAGAGCAGGATTGTATCTATCTATCTATCTATCTATCTATCTATCTATCTATCTATCTATCTATCTATCTATCTATCTATCTATCTATCTATCTATCTATCTATCTATCTATCTATCTATCTACCTCTCTCTCTCTCTCTCTCTCAGAGAGAGAGAGAGAGAGAGAGAGAGAGACTTCTGTGCACACCCAAGTTTATGTACCAAGTGTGCACAACGATTTTTTGACATAGTAAATAAATTATTTTTGAATTAAATTTTTTTGTATGGTATTTAATCATTTCAAGTAACTAACATAAAAAAAAAAACTTTCATAGCTTTTAAAGTACTTTAAAAGCTACGAAAATTTGATTATTTCTTTTTAACATAGCAAAAAAGTTTTTTTTCAGTTTATTTTTTTATATGGGTTCCTTGAAATGTTTAAATATCATATAAAAAAATTCAACTCAAATTTTTTTTTTATTATTTAAAAAAAAAATTGCGTCAAGAAGTATACAAATTTAGTGCCCACAAAAATATGGCTCTCTATATTTTCTTTAGAGTGACAAACACAAATTTGCACAAAAAGAGAGTAAGGGAATGAGAATACCATAACATTATGTACTCACCATATTACCATACTCGTATAAACATATAAAATGAGTATCATTTACCACATATAGATATATACATTCAATATATCAACACCTGCCTTTATATAGCAAATGAAGGAAAATAAAACTCCGCTATCGCGAAAAACACACAGGCATACATGATATAATGTTATCAATACCCCCATAACTCAAATTACACAAACGAGTCTAGGGCTAACGAAATACCGCTACTTTATCTAGTCACACCAAATATACCTCTTCCTTCTGAGGTAAAACTCATAACAACATCTTCGCCTTTATCCACTGTCGGCCTCTGACCGAACCTTACGTGAATAATACAAAACAACACTCTTATCATTCTTGCCGAATCATGGGAACTCACGGTTAAAACTATCCGTAAGATACCTTTTTAATCCTTAACTTCAATGAGGAATTCAACTTG
Organism: Sambucus nigra; assembly: GCA_949130495.1. NCBI lineage: Eukaryota > Viridiplantae > Streptophyta > Magnoliopsida > Dipsacales > Adoxaceae > Sambucus > Sambucus nigra. The sequence goes on from OX422218.1 coordinate 46,383,605, forward strand.
AGTACCACTTTCCACTACAACGGTACCGCGATGCTCATAACTACCATTCTTTAGTAGTCGCCACCAAAATCCTTAGCAATTATCACAAGGAGAGTGACCTCTACTAAGGTCCTCATCCCCAACTTCTACCAGTTGGTCCAGCTAAGCCCCACCTCCTGCTTCCATCCAAGCCCCGCACACGATTCTCAAACGAGCGCGCAAAATATCACGATAATCTTATAATATGGCAGGAGAACGAAATCTCACCAGAGAAATCAACAATCCTAATCATGAGGCTCTATAACAAATCGAGAGTAACACTGAAAGCGTATTACGTCCACACAGATTCCTAAGGACACTAGAACCTGATGCTCTGATACCATCTGTGACACCCCGCCTAATAAAATACCGAGCGATCACTGCTATATCAAATTAAAACAAGAGTCTCATATGGATCATTCTTAGCACCACTGTCAAAAATCCATTTAATTATTAATAACCTATTAGGCCGATGTCAAAATTTTACTTAACTACTCTTTTTAAACAACTAAAAATTTAAAACATCCACATAGTTTTGCGTAAATGAAACTGAAATGAAATAAAATACCTAAACACTCAGTCAAAATATACAACCATATCGAATGCTGTACTCAAAGAATAAATAAATGCAATTGGACCATTGGCCCGAATGTTTACACGGTACCTCCTATCTAGATTACAAGGATAGAAGCATCTACCGATAATCCTGCACGCTTCCACAACTACTGCAGCAGACGTCTGACTCGAAAGATGTGCCATCCAAGCGTCCCTGTGTCTGGACACCTATATATATATATATATATATATATATATATATATATATATATATATATATATATAATATAGCAAGAGAGGAAAAATAGATTAACGGTTCAGAGCCCGAGTTTTGAAAATATTTAGCAAGTGCATAAATGACTTATTTTTTGAAAAAGGTTTTATCTCATATTTAAATTGGGTATCACACTCCCATGAGATACCCCTCACCTCTCTACTAATAGTGCACTCCTAGCGCATCCCTCTAAACATCATAGTCAAGCTACCCTGCTAAACTAGTCTATCACCCAACTACTATCAACCTAGACAGTCCAAGTAATGTAATAAGGGCTAGACTTCTCCCCAGTCTCAACACTGAGCCATGTTCGTGCGTGGGGTGTCTCGCACAGAGAAATCCAAACAAGGAACCCCCCGATACACTACTACGCGGCAAGGTCGATCGTCGGGATCCATTAGACCCTCAGTACACGAAAGATATATATATATACACCATATGAGAAATACTAATATTGAGCACTAAGGATTAAACTTCTCCCCAGTCTCAACACATTGCCATATTCGTGCGTGGGGTGTCTCGGAAAGATAAATCCAAACAAGGAACCCCCCCCGATACACAACTATGCGGCAAGGTCGATCGTGGGGATCCATTAGACCCTCGGTACTCGATTTATTCCTATATATATATTACAATATACATTTGGATCTATATCTCGGAATGAGAATTCATATACAAAGTATTTATCAATACTTTTCATTTTTCTCAAAACTTTCCATTTCCTCTCTTATATCCAGGAAATGTATTTAAAAGCCAATTCGTTATCATGAATTGCTTCAACATAATATATAACCTTTTTAAAAGCCAGTTTTATTATCATAAAAATGCTTTTAATTTCATATGCCCCCATTTCCCTTCTTCCATCCAGGAAATGAAATTGAAGCCAAATCATTTATCCCATTTCCCTTCTTCCATCTAGGAAATGTAATTAAAGCCAATTTATTATCATAAATTTCTTTAATACCAATAATGTCCCATATTATTAAAAACAGTTATATATATATCGTAACGCGTTCTAAGACCGCCCGTCCGGGTTTCCCCACTGTGCGCGCTCCTAAATGACCATCATCTTCCAGGGCCTATCAATTACGACACCTGGGCACCTACAACGCAAGATGTCGGGACGCGGCCATATGCCTGCGGGCTAGTCATAACCACACCCGGAATTACCTAACCATCGCAGAAAACATAACATAAACGCTTATATGGTCTAGGACTATATCCATCCTCCATTCACTAGCCAGGGGGCTTCACCTCAGGCACGAACTTCCCTTATGATGGCATTTAGAGAGGGTGTGTAACCACAAATTATTGATTATGAAAACCATTTCTTTTCCTTTTTGAAAACATTCATATTTTATTTCCAAAATTATTTACATCATATCATATTATACTTTAATCACATAGTATATATATATACCATATATTCCTCCTCGAATATATATAAATGGCCATATTTGCCAATCACATCTATCGATGACCAATAATCCCAAAGATTCTCTCAAAGAATCATAATCATGCATTCATATATGCATGATACTAAACCCAAAGTATTTTCCTTACTTTGATAAATAATAAATACCTAAATCCCATCTAAGGACCTGTTGGATATCTCCGATTATAATACTCCGCACTAATCGAATATATATATATATATATATATATATATATATATATATATATATATCGAATATATATATATATATATATATATATATATATATATATATATATTCCAAAATTATCCTAATTGTCTCGTAGGATACACTCAACAGTAATCGATATAATTATGCTCTCTCTACGCATAATTATATAGGCCTAAATGCCTACTGAAATATCCTAGGGATTTATCTTTTCCTAAACAACCTGAAATATAGTGGGTTATGGATTTCATTCCATAAACCCAAGGACTAACTGTAGTCCATGTTATCACTTAAGGATCCCCACCATAATTTAGGAACCCTAGACCATCAAATTCTACCATTATTCTATTTTCCTCGAACATATAGTTTAAGGGTTATACATTGAAAACCCTCACTTAAGCCTCCTAGTTTCCCTTAATTAATGGACAATATAGTCCTAACAGATCCCTTATGCTATCACATAATTAACCTCTAAGCAATATGAATTGGAATCTATCCCATCCAAATCATCCTAGAAAAATTTCCATCTTTCAGCAGGGGTCGATCGATCGATCCTTGGCCGTCGATCGATCGATGGCTTCGATCGATCAAACCCCCATGATCGATCGATCGATCATCGCGGGCAGCTTCTTCTCCGAGAAGCTGTTTCAGCCAGGGAAGCTTCCCCCAAGCTTCAATCTCCTCACCCAACGGCCCACAACTACAACCAATGATAACTACACATATAATACGGGTTCTAAACATCCTAGAACCCGATATCACCAATTAATTTCAGTTAAAACCTAAGTTTCTCCAATTACGAAAATTTAGGGGTTTATTCGTTTTAACTCCCGAAAACCCATTTTATCCATAAAACCCCACCCAAAATCTTTAGGGTTTACTGTTACCAAACTACGATATGATATTTATGCACAAAAAGGAAATAAAGCAAGTAAACACTTGCATCGTGGATGTAATCCGACGACCTCGAGCCGAATCCCGCGGAGTTTGGCCGGAACCTCCCCTTTTCTCCTCTTTTCTATCCTCCTCTCTCTCTTCTCTCTCTTTTCTTTCTTTCTTTTCTCTTTTCTCCCTCTCCCCCTCTTTATATAGTGAGAAAAGGGTTATACCCCTTCAAACCCAAAAATGACCCGTTTACTCAATTATGAGCCATTTTTAACTCTAAAATTCCCCGAAACTCAATTTTGACAATCGGACACTCTTTTCCAACTATCTCGGACATTCTGAGACTCACGGCTCAGTCAAAATTTTCTTCCGAGGTACTTGACCACGAATCACTATTCTAACCCATATAACTTAATACGTGTTTTCAAATTAAAATCTTATCTTTTTGTCGCTTTACTCCACGGCGACGTATAATTAAAATACTTCGACCTATTTAGTCCCAAAAATATTTACAACACTCGTCAAAAATCATTAAATCCTCGAAAATCCCAAAAATCACTATTTCAAGAAATTCTCCAAATTTCAATTTACACTCAATTATGGAATTTAATCGTCTCCAAAAAGGACGAGTTATTACATTATAGAAACTAATGCTGAACAAAACAGACACACGTTACCAACACATAACATACATATATTACCAACACTAAACATGCATACATTACATATATGATCAAAGTAATTTTCCAAACCAATACTGTTATAGAAACCCTACAAAACTAAAATTGGAAAATACATTACAAAATGAAATCATTAACAACAAACTATAAAAAAAAAACTAAATAAAAGATATAATAAATCTAAATGGGTAAAATATAGACATTCTTTTTGTAATGACAATTAAAACCATTAAGTAAGAAGAAGGGAATACCATAAACAACTAATGTAATGTGAACCTAGTGGTTATATGTCAAGGCATACAATCATTTTCTAAATAAGGCAAGGAATGTCTATTTTTCTGTTCCTTTAAAATATAAAATAAAACTGAGCTCGTTTTGCAAGATAACTAACACACAATTGAAATGTATTTGAAAATATAACAAACCATGTAAGATAAATCAAGCGCAATTGAAATATATTTACCAAAAACAAAGGGAGACAAACAATATAGTCTTGTCACTCTGAAAATTATATGATAAATAAAAATTACAGTTGATGTTTACGACATACCAATACCTCCCAAATTAGTTCTGTTTCACATCAATTAAATCCTCAAATTTAATGAAAACAATAAATATATGACTTCTTAGAAATTAGGGAAAAAATAACACAAAAATAAACATTGTTAGGAGCTTTTAGAAATTTGAAATATATGTGAAAACATCATATGTAGTCAGATGTATTTGGTTAATTAAAAGAAATTGAAAATTATGAAAATTTATTATTGAGGTGTTCGAGGCTTTTGAATGCTATATATATATAATGCGCTTCTGCAGACTGTCCCACATTTTAGCAGTGCGGACTGTACATGTGTCACCTGGTGGTTAGCCTAGAACTTATCGGCTATATTATAGGCACTATCCTTCCCTTTTCCGGGTTCACCGCCAGGTGATACATGTCCAGTCCGCATTTTTAAAATACGGGATACTCTGCACAAGAGCAGTACTATATATACATACATATATATATATATACACGCACACAATCCTGCTCCTGTGCGGACCGGACATGTGTCACATGGCAGTGAGCGCAGAAAAGAGAGAAAGTATGCCTATAATTTAGGCGATAATTTCTGAACGCCGATAATTTAACCGGACTAGTACGCATTTTAAGAATGTTGAGCGGACATGTGTCACCTAATGGTGCGTTTAGAAATTATCACCTAAATTATAAGCACACTCTCTCTCTTTTCTGGGCTCACTGCTAGGAGTCACATGTTCGGTCCGCACTCTTAAAATGCGGACTAGCCCACACAAGAGCAGGATTGTATATATATATATATATATATATATATATATATATATATATATATATATATATATATATAGAGAGAGAGAGAGAGAGAGAGAGAGAGAGAGAGAGAGAGAGAGAGAGAGAGAGACTTCTGTGCACACCCAAGTTTATGTACCAAGTGTGCAGAACGATTTTTTGACAAAGTAAACAAAATATTTTTGAGTTAAATTTTTTTATGGTATTTAATCATTTCAAGGAACTGACATATGAAAAAAAAAAACTTTCATAGCTTTTAAAGTACTTTAAAAGCTGCAAAAATTTGATTGTTTTTTTTTAAAATAGCAAAAAAAAAATTTTTTGGTTTTTTTTTATATGGATGCCTTGAAATGTTTAAATATCACATAAATAAATTCAACTAAAAATTATTTTTTTTAATATTTTAAAAAATAATTTGCGTCAAGAAGTATACAAATTTAGTGCCCACAAAAATCTGGCTCTCTATATTTTCTTTAGAGTGACAAACACAAATTTGCACAAAAAGAGAATAAGGGAATGAGAATGTAGTTCCTCGTTTGTCCATTTTTACTTCACTTATAATTTAAGACATGGGACGCACAAAAGGGAGAATAAGGACCACTGCTGTCAATTCATCACATGGGTGGATTCAATAAGTATATATATGTGCTATAGTGTTTCTATTATGGCATATAGCATCGCAAGCTTGATAAATTAGCGCACATGTGAAACATCATGACTTAATCAACGTAAGAAACTCAGCGCACGTCTTTATAAACTGGGTAAATGTCTTTATACCTGAGGTTTGATTCTCAAATAATATGGGAAAATGAACAGAAGTAAATCTTATAAAATAAATGAAGTACGGGAAAATATTAAAATAAATGGATGTTATGTTCAAAAGGCAGGGAATAGGGTTTGATCAATAAGAAATTGGGAGATATTCAAAAGTCAGATAACATGAAGACAACTATAGCTGTTACATTCGCTTACTGCAACACACGTTTTCCTTTTGAAAATTGTTAATCATTTTTTTTTAAAAATATTTCTCAACCCATATATATACTCTTATTTCATCAGCTAGTATTTCCATCTCAACCTTCATAATCATACACAATGAGTTCCAACAGCTCTAAGATGGCAATTATTGCACTGCTATCTAGTTTGATTTTATCCATTTGTGTATCTGCTATGACTTCACCCCTACCATTTAACGTGGGATTTATTCCAAACACTTCCCCAACACCTCTTAAAGTGGGATTTTACTGGAGAACATGTCCAGCTGCTGAGGTAATTGTGAGAAAAGCTGTGCACAAAGCCGTGTCAATGAATCCCGGGATTGCTGCTGGGCTCATTAGGATGCATTTCCATGACTGTTTTGTGAGGGTACGTGTACATATTTATAATGTTCATTTTCATTCTCCCATTTGTTATTAATCAAACCCTATTCCCCGATTGTGAAACAGATAATAAAAAAATTAACGGAAGAAAACAAAAATAAATCTGTCCCTCTAAACTCTCTTTAGCTGGTAATTTATAATATTTCAGGGTTGTGATGCTTCCGTGTTATTGGATTCCACACCAGGAAATGTGGCTGAGAAATCACACCCCGCAAATAACCCAAGCCTTCGAGGTTTTGAGGTGATCGACAAGGCCAAAGCTCAAATTGAGGCTATATGCCCAAAAGTTGTCTCTTGTTCGGACATACTAGCTTTTGCTGCTCGTGATAGTGCACTACAAGTAGGATGGATATACTATGATGTCCCAGCCGGACGCCGTGATGGTCGTGTTTCTCTCGTTAATGAGGTGACACAAAATCTTCCACCACCTTCCTTCAATGCCAAACAACTGCAAGACAACTTTGCACGAAAAGGTTTGTCGCTCGATGAGATGGTAACCCTATCTGGTGCTCACTCAGTCGGAATCTCTCATTGCTCTTCCTTCTCAAGCCGTCTATATGGATTTAATGCCACGCATCCCCAAGATCCTTCGATGGATTCAAAATATGCGGCATTTTTGAAAAAGAAGTGCCCTCCCCCAACAAATAATGGTAGCACTAGTTCAAATCCGACAGTTGGTCTGGATGCCACACCTAACCGGTTGGACAATGTATACTATACAGATTTAATGAAGCACCGCGGGTTATTGACCTCAGATCAAACATTAATGGACAGCCGCTCAACGACTAAGATGGTGGCACAAAATGCTAAATATGGATCGACATGGGCCAGGAAATTCGCGGCCGCAATGTTACGCATGGGCTCCATAGAGGTCCTTACTGGAAGACAAGGAGAAATCAGGAAGAATTGTCATTTCATTAATTGAGTCATCTAAGAAAATTGTTGCAGCATTTTGAGATTTCATTAACAGTTGTGTGTTTCCCTTCATTGTTTGATATGTTTCCCTTTCAAATTCAAGTGTAAAACAATTTGAATTAATTATTATTGATTTGATGTTTGGTTTTCTCGAATAAATAATACCTTTTAAGTGCAATCGTTTCATCATAAATGGAGACCCAACGTCCCTTGGAGTTTTTGCGAAACCTAACTAGCTATTGGAATTATTATAACTATCATGTAATCCGCACTATGCGCTGGCGTTTTATAAAACTTAAGATTTATTTAATACAATCCTAATAATATAAATTAATAATAGTTGATAAATTTGTAAATATATTATGCTTTGTATTTTATGGTATGAGTAGCGACAATATTCAAAATTAGGGGTGACAATTTTGGCACGATGGACTGATACAATACGAATTTGGTTCAAAATTTACGCAATGTCATTTTGTGTCATGTACGTGCCGAGGTTTTAGGCATGAAATTGTGTCAAAGTCATAATTTAGAAATTGTTAAAGAATTTCTTTAATTGACAATCTCAAACTAATCCATTTTGTACTATGTATTTAACATAGAAAAGCAGTCAAAGAGATTCACACTAATGAAAGGTTATTAGTGGTTTAAAAATGTTGTATGTAAAAGGAAACTTCATGTCACTTACTAAAACTCTTTAGTAATCATGTAGTCGACTCCAAATAACTAAAAAAATCTTTGTTGAGTTGACTTCATAAAATTCAGAAGAAGTCTTGATTGTACAGTGTTAAATGGTGAACTTTCTACAATCATTCTCACTTGTTTGAAAAAATATAAGATTATTTTTTTCATCACCGAAATAGTAAGTAAATAAGGTCTTCCCGAATTCATGAAATACATGGGCATCACCACTTATTTGGAAAAATATAAATTCATTTTTGGGGGGGATAAATTCAAATCATAAGTAAATTTAAAAGCAAACAACTACTTTCTTTCGTATATAATCGCCAAAATCACAGCTGGAAAATATAGGTAAAGTAGGAGCTCACAATAGTCTAAATAACTTCCCATTTTTCTCTAGCATCCCGTTATATCAAAATAAACCATACAAAATTTCGATTAATCTAACAACCACATAAAATCTCAAGAAATTCTGTATGATTATTTAAACTTCCAATTTGTATAAAAAAAATGGAACCTTGTTTGGGATTCAAAAGAAAAATATTCCAATTTTCACTCAAACTTCCAAGTGCCTTTAATTGAAATTTATTTATGATTTGAATTTATCCTCTTAAAAAGTGATGAAAATTTCATCATGTGAAAATTTTATTTATGATTTGAATCCAACCACAACATTCCATTTTTTCCCGAACATCCCATATTACTAAACATCCAAGTGCCTTAAATGAAAAATTTGACCAATAATATGACTAAGATTTCCATTCGCATTTTCAGTCTACTACTAATCTTGCTAATTAATTTATTTTCCTTGATCAAAATAAACAAAATATATCCAGGAGAAAGAATTCAATACATGTGACGCATGACTGAATTTGAGTTTTATGTACAAATTTGAGGGTCTTCCTCGTATATAATTGGTCTTATGACAACTTTTAGAACACTGTTACAAAGTGCAGTACAAATACTGCAATTTTTTTTCTTTTTAGTATGAAGCTTCATTTTCTTTTGCTTAACAATAATATCATGTTTGATTCTCTTGGCATGTGAAGTCTTTTAGTTAGCTCACCAAAAAAAATATTAAACCACAAAACCTATACATGCTTTTAAAGGTTAAAGTAGTGTACGATATTTTATATTGAAAATAAATTATATAGACCTATTGATGCTGATCTATAGCAGTCACGTTGGACTGTTGACAAACTCTCCTTCTCATGATCTCTTATACAATGTAATGGCACTAGATAGAGAACGATTAGTGGGCTTCATCCTCGGCCTCCGACGGTCTCATCCTTCGCACTTGTGCAATACAAACCAACATCGTTCTCCCTTATAGTGGTGGGATTCCACTACGATCTCTAGCTGGGCCTGTATATCGGCCACCCGACATGGATCTATGATTTAAATGATGCATGCTGCTCGGGTGCAGTGGGTCCTTGACACGTGGCATCCCAAATTAGAAAGTATAACTTATATATGAGATGATAGGCCAGGACGATTTTGCCACTGTCATCTAAAGGGCTGTGTGGTTCATATATATATACACATAATTGTTTGAGTCTAAAAAGTTTTAGTACAAACTAGAAAGTGGAGTTCGTCGGTTATAGGAGATTTGAAACACTATTATTATGAGAACGAATGTTGTTTTATTTAGGGAGATAATTGTTCAAACACTTCGGCGTTATAGAGGAAGAAATTGTCTTAAGGACATTGTGTGAAATACTAGGCTGAGATTTAAATCTCAAAGTTTATATTTTTTTGGGGTTGTGCTCACTTAAAATTGGGTATAATTGGCAATAAGTATATTTTTGGATTTTGAATGGATAACAACCTTTAGATGAATTTTTTATTTCTATATTTTTGTATACTTATTGTAAATCCACTGTAATTTGTTGATTTAAAAATTAATGAGAAAAAAATTATATTATATTCACATTTTCCCCTATCCGTGTGTTGATGCAAAAAATTAGACTAGGCCTAATTAATTGATCACATATAAATAAGTAAAATAAATAAGACAAATAAGGTTTTTAAAGTGGTTTGACCCAATGGAAAAGCCCACGTCCACTATTATGTATTGCTTGACTGCCTTAATTTGTTTTTCGGTATCCCTGTGATGAGGGTATTAGAACGTATTTATAGCCTAAGAGGGGTGCCAAGAGTTATCATGTGAAAGGATGGAATGCCTTAATTTGTTAGGCATTTACATCAATACATAATGAGAATTAAGCATAAAACTGTTGGCGCTTCATTAGCAATACTAGTTGGACTCCCTGTTGTTGGTTGGTCTTCCTAGTTGGTTGGTCTTTCATGTTGGTCGGGCTCCTCGTTGGTATGTCTTCTATGTTGGTCGGGCTCCCTTGTTAGTCAGGGATTTGTATCATGCTGACTTGGACTTGTGCTACATTGGATGACACATTCTGACTTGTAATTGGTCCACGTAAGGTGGTGAATTTTGGTATCAACAGAAGCCCCCAATGTTTCATACTTGGAGCTGATGCGAAAGTGTGGAACATTATTCTTTAATAGTAGTTTGGGATACTTGGTCGGTTGTAGACCTTTCACACTTGTGAAATTTATCCAGTTAATTGACAATATTTGAACGCGAATGGCATTTTTGTAAATATTTCAAATTTTAATGAGCATTTCTGGGGTATCTTCATCTTTTTCTCTTGTTAGCCACCGTAAACTGAATCATCATTCTCTTTAATAATTACTTCTCCAAGTTTCCTAGGCGACTTATAAAAGGGCGGTAAAACTTCGATCATCTTCTATCTTTCATTTTTGATTCTGCTGTTGTATTCTTTAAACTTTCGTGCGATCGATTTTTTTTCTCTCCTTTCTTCTTGCTGAATCCTTAAACCCTTGTAAGAATCACTACACCAAATCTGCCGAATTGTCAAGGTCATTGACCTTGACAAATCCAACTTGTTAAGGTCAATGACCGTGACATTTCGAGGCGAGACAACTTTTTTTGTCACGGTCGTGTCACGGTCATTGACCTTGACACAAAACTCGCGTTTTGTGTCACGATCGCGTCGCGGTCAATGACCGTGACACATTTGTCACGGTTTATAACCGTGACAAAGCCGTGACCCTTTTTAAAAAATTTGTCACGGCCATTGACCGTGACACGTCCGTGACAACTTTTTGTCACGGACGTGTCACGGTCAATAACCGTTACAATTCTGGGAAGAATTTTAAAAAAAATATGCTGGGCAGTATGGCCACTGCCACTGCCCAGCAGTATATTTGTACCTATTATAACAACGTTGTACCTGTTCCAAACATCATATATCCAAACAAACTAAAGATAATGCAAATATATATTCAAAATAGAAACTATTGAAGAAGAAACAACATCACCATCAATTATCTCAAATCTACAAACTATTTGCATGGAAAAGAGATTTTGTACCGTGACGCTTGGGGACACCTCCTTATCCTTCCCTTCTCGTTCGAATAGCCACATAAGTATAGAGCATATGTGGCCTAACCTTAGGGCCACTCCCTGTCCCCTGAATTGAAATAAAGTAAAATTAGTATCCGCCTCTCAAATATAGATAAATATAAATCGTAATTGAAATTGAAATCGAGATTGACATATAAATATAAATACATTGCCTGTAGTGTCACTCAAATAGCTAACTTGAGCTCATATGGAACCTCCTTCCAACTAATGTACCCCGGGCAATCGTGTCAAATATAATTCTCTTCATATCTAAACACTAAGAAATACCATAATCCTATGGAGTTATGCGTAGAAAATTCCTTCCAACCGTTGTGTAGCCAAAAATCAGCAGTTGAAGTTGTCAATTCCACCTTTCAATGGTCTCCCATGTTTTGCTAGAAGTTCCAAGTGGTGGGGTATGGAAAGTGGAATTGACAACTTCAACTGGTGATGTTTGGCTACATAACGGTTGGGAGGAATTTGCAGAGCATCGCTCCATAGGATTATGGCATTTAGTGTTGGGATAGACGAAGAGATTCAGTCTCCTCTCCACAAATAGGACACCCCAAATAACTATGTACTAATCACCTATTAAAGGTAAGAAGCGTATATTCATGTATTAGTATAAACAAAACTTAGATGTAGTTGGAATATTTATGTATTAATCTCCTCTCCACACACACACACTACACAAGAGTGAAAATGATAAAGTGCAGATCAATTAAAAGCATTAAAAATGGATGTTTCGGTACAAATTGAAATATTTATTACAAATTGAAAAATTATTTCAAATTCGGGTTATCATAAAAAATGGATTGATATTCGGTAGGAGCAGCCAAGTCATCCACACTACTATTTAGATGCCTTGGCGCGTGTTGGACAATTGACCACGGCTCGTTGTTTATATACTCCGAGTAAAACACTTGCTTAACCTTTTGAAATTCACAAACAAACGGATCATCGCTCACGTGGTCATTTCTCTTCAACTTGGACAAGTCAACCATGATCAAATTGGTGACAGTATCAACTTTACAAGCATTTTTATCCTCAACTCTTACCCATGATCAAATTGGTGACATGATCAACTCTTACCCATTTTATTATCTCTCTCCTTCTGCAAATATCTTCCACCAATGCATTTAAAACACTGGCTTCCATGGTTTACATGCCCAAGGGAATAACAATCGCTCCATTACAAGTTCATTAAAAACATAAGCCTACCCATTTCTATCACATATAGCTCATAATTGATGAAGACTCAAGCAAAATTACACTCTAGCACTAGGAAATCTGATGCCTACTCAAGCATGATCGTTACCCTTAAGGGCCTTAGGAGAAAGACCACATAACTCTCCAATAACTTGCTCCAATACATCATTTGCGAAAAGTCCTTGTTAAAAAGGAATTTTGATGGTACTCAACTTGATTCATAAGAGAGGGCATCCTTGAAAAACCGATGCAAAAATTTATGTTGGGAAATGCAGGTCCCATATAAATAACCACATGTTTGCCAAGAAAATAATCTAACAAGGGTTCTATTCGATAACAATGCTTCATTATTGCACAATGTATTTCAAAAGCTGTATAAATCGAACACAATACACCAATATCCAACATTTTCCTCCCTGTGAGTTATATACAAGACATGTCCATGAGCCTTCACAAATTAGGGCCTTAACATCATCGAGAATGTCACTCCCAAAGCAGCTATAGGGAATGAATTCATTCTGGTTGTTATTGATTAATTCACCAGATGAGTCATACATTATGTTTAACCCCAAGAAAGTATCCAAGTTTATTTTCAGGAACATCATATGTCTCTACGGGGTTCCCTATGAGCTCATATATTACAATGCTCTCCACTGTGGAAGCTAAAGTCACAAAAGTAGTCGAAGGGTACGACATTCAAAGGCACAAGAACTACACCTTATACTGGACACGATCAAAATTTTCAGCCCTGACCAAGGCCTATGGATCACGGATATGGACTTAGACCATTTGAAGGGTGACCATATTGGGGGTCATGGTCGAAAAGCTAGACCACAACAGGGGGTCACACTCCAATGGGTGACATCAACACTGAGTGGTTCGTCACGATTTCTCATCATGACTCAGTGGTCAGAAATTAAAATCGTGACCCAAACTATGTCCATTAAATAGGAATTTAGTTTTAGTCAAGACTTAAAAACGTTTCCCAAACTTTGACTAAAATTAATTTTTTTTTGGTCACAGTTTTGGTCACGGCTCGAAATTGTGACCAAATTAAAAAAATTAAAAGAGTAACACTTAATTTTTTGCTTCCCCCAAAAAACCTGTACATTTTTTGAGCCTGTATACACTTTCAAAAATAAATATTAAGTAACTACACCATCCATAAATGAGAAAATAATAATACAACACAAATGAACTGACTATTAAGCCATTAAATTGTTCAACACAAATCATAATAAAATGTATGCTTGTGGTAATAGGATAATAACATCACCATATTTCATCAAAATCCAATGCACATTGTGAAGATCCACACAATATATTGAAATACAATGCACAATGTTTGTTTCCTTCCATGAAACATCAACAACATGTTTAAAGTGTTGCTTATCAAACTAGGCCTCCACGTAAGACTTCAAAATGTTCTAAATTGTTAGTGTCCTCCACCTTCACCCAACCAAACATAAGATGATTTCTTTAAAATCTAAGTAATCTAGTTCCAGGACTGTGTCCTTTAGATTTGTATTTCTTTTCCAAGCTACACAAGTAGTCAAGGAAGAAATTGATGTTTCGCTATTTTACATTAACAATTTTTCCTCGCATGGGTATTTGACGAAATCAAAACCATTGGCACAAATTTTATTTAAACTCATTCACATAAAAATTGGGACCTTTAGTTAGGCGTGCAGGACATGAAGAGACATTACCTCCATTTAAAATCTTCATTTATTAATTTATTTGTATTAGTCCATGTTTTTTTATAAGTAAATGACATTACAAACCATCTCTTAGGGAGTGAACCCGTATAAAAGGAGAATAAAAAGCAATTATCATGATGATATAAATAAATAGAAAGGAAAACAAACATACCCCTTTCTCACTAAAAACACATGCTACAAAACAGTGTTTAACTCCTTGACGAACTTAAGAACCTTCAGGCTCTTGACTGCCAAGCTCTCCTTGTACCAACTAAGAAGCGTGCTAAAAACAAACATCAAAGTCTCGAAGGTGTAGTCTCAATGTCATCAAAACATCTCGAATTCCTCTCTTTCCACATCGTCCAAAAAATACAATGAGGAACTAACCCCCACACATGCATATCACCCGGCCACCCCCATAGGGGTCACCATCCCTCTAAGAATGCCCTTACTAATCCGAGCATAACCCAAGTAGTCCGAGTAATGGCAAGGAAAATGACCCAAAAACTTTTCATCACCTTCAAGTGCAAGAGAAGGTGAGTAGTCTTATCATCCTCCTCCTCACATAACCAACAACGACTAGACAATGGATAAGTTCTCTTATCAAGACCCTCAAGCATCAGAATGGCATGTCTAGACACCATCCACACAAACAATCTGACCTTTGGTGGCTATTTCACCTTCCAAATATTCTTCTAAGGAAAGCGGTACATGATGTCCACACTACCACTCAAAATCGTATTGTAGCATATGACCGAGAATACCCCTGACCCCCCACCCTTCCACGACAAGCAGTCCTCCTTATCTGTTGGGAGGGGGGCCAAACTCAACCACTCAAAGAACAGATCCGCCTCTTGAAGATCCCAATCCCAAAGCCATCTTTAGAACTGCGGATTCCACCTAACACTATCCCCGCTAAGAGACATATGGTCCGCCATAAACCTATCTTGGTTCCCACCTAGGTTGAAGATCCTAGGAAAGATATCGTGAATGGACCCCTGATCACCCCACCTATCCTTCCAGAATCTGATCCCGTCCCCTCTCCCCAAAGAAAAACCCGTGTGTCTGGAAAACTCTGTTCATTCCCTAGCTATATGCTTCCACAAACCCATGCCATGAGTAAATCTCCCCACCACTATCCCCCATACCCGTTGAGAACTCCCCCTCGCTATGACAACGCTTCCCACAACCTTTGTTCCTCCTGAGGGAACCTCCACAACCACTTTCCTAATAGAGCTTTATTAAAAATTACCAAGTACTGCACGCCCCCACCTTGATGGGCTTGCACACCTCCTACCATCCGATAAGACAATGCTTAAAGCTAATTGTGGGTACCCAGAATTAGAATGACGGGCCTGGACGAGTAGCCCAGTTAAAGCAGCCCAAAGTCCAAACCCCTCATTTCTTAACAATTAATTTCGAATATGACTGTTGTTGCAGATAAATGATGAGGATGAGATTGAAGATGAAGATAAACATTCACATCAAACATATAAGAGACAAAGATTTTTAAAGTGGTTCGGCTATAAGAAAAAGCCTACGTCCACTGTTATTTTATTCCCAGGGGTTTACAATAGCACAATGTGGTGTAGAGAGAGAAAAAGGTGTGGATCTTGTGTATGGTGTCTCTCGGTTCTTGGTTTTCTTGGATCCCTCTCTTGGATCTCTTCCTAGTTGTCCCTTTTGGCGAAGGGAATACATGTATTTATAGTAATGGGAGATAAAGAGATTCATTGTATGTAGACATTTATGCATTATGTCTACATTCAACGAATCTAACTGTTGAATTGCTTGGTATGCTATGTGTTGTCATACAGTATAAATGTACATTAATGATCATTAAATGCGTAGTTATCCTTTGATCTTCCCTGTTGGTATGTCGACCAACTCTCCTCGGGTGCCGACCAACTCTCCTCGGGTACAGACCAACTCCTCGGGTGCCGACTAACACTCCTCGGGTGCCGAC
Organism: Sambucus nigra; assembly: GCA_949130495.1. Taxonomy (NCBI): domain Eukaryota; kingdom Viridiplantae; phylum Streptophyta; class Magnoliopsida; order Dipsacales; family Adoxaceae; genus Sambucus; species Sambucus nigra. The sequence continues at coordinate 46,400,267 of OX422218.1, forward strand.
CAACTCTCCTCGGGTGTCGAATATTGCCACGTAGGATGACATGTGTCCTTTTCTGATTGGTCCTCATAGATGGAGAATTTTTGCGTTAACAGAAGCCCCCAATGCTCCATGCTTGATGGTTTACTTGAAAGGATGGAGTATTTATTCTGCAATGTTGCTCGGTGCTCGTGAAATTCTTGATCTACCTTCTTAATTTGTTCAACACAAAGTGCATTATCTCCTGGACGACATATGATGCAGGCTGATCGATGGTTGCTAATCTTTCTTTTGAGGAACTCCGTGTGCTATGTATCACCCCTGGGAATTTGGATGCAGCCATGCCATAGTATGCAACTTGTAGCTTGTCATAATCTTCAAGTATGTTGATTGGTTCGCCAGCCGACCAAATGCTTCCTGTGTCGAGCAACTGAATGCTAACTTCACGTGCTTGATTCTTCTGATTTATGATCCTCTGAATACTTTGTCGAGTAACATACTAGCTTTTGAACCCAACTCTTCAATCTGATTAGTACCAAGCTAGTGGTGGACTTCGAAACATTTTCACACAATTTCTTCTTCATTATTGGTCGAGACAGTAGTAGCAAATATCTCAGTGTTGTAGATGCTGATTTTGACTTCTACCTCTGCTCGGGGACGAGCAAGAGGTTCTCGGGGACGAGCAAGTGATTCTCAGGGACGAGCAAGAGCTTCTCGGGAATGAGCTAGTGCTTCTCGGACAGATCATCTGTGATGAATATCAGAATGTTGAAAGATCTTAACTTCATAAACTCCCCTTATACTTTGGATGATCCTCTTGCTGGTGAGGAACCTGTTTTAAAAGAAGAGGGAAAAAAAACCAATAGAATAGGAATCTCAATGTAATAGTTAGTATACATTTTCATTCTCAATGTATTTTGTTTTTTGAGTTTAATGAAAGACTTTCATTTTTGTTCGCAATCTTAATTGCTATTGTTTTGTAGATATCAAACACTTTACATTTATGCATATGTATCTGTTAAAAAGATAACAATATTGTGTTGTTCATCGACTAACTTAGTAATAAAAAGAATTACAAGTATTAAAAATGTTGCTCGATCACTTAATAATAAAGTAATGAGTATAAAAATGTTTAAATTTTTTCCAACCAACCAAGGTTGTTAAATTGTGCTCATCGACCAATTATAGTTAGTGGGTTTTTATCCCGACCAGCTATAGTTGGTGTATTTTGGAATATTTTGTTCTTCAAAGAACTTTTTGTAATAATCTTACCTCCCGACCAACATAAGTTGTAATGTGAGAGTATATTTTTATCTTACCAACCGTAGTTGATCATGCTGGTGTACACCTCTTAACCAAAGGAGTAGTAGTGGTTCTTTCGAACTTTTTGGCTCATTCGAGCTGTCCACTAGATATCTTACCAACCGTAGTTGGTCACACTAGTGTCGCCTCCTAACCAAAGGAGTATTTTTTGGCTCCTTAGAGCACTTTTTGGCTCCTTAGAGCTTTTGGCTCCTTAGAGCACTTTTTGGCTCCTTAGAGCTTTTGGCTCCTTAGAGCATTTTTTGGCTCCTTAGAGCACTTTTTGGCTCCTTAGAGCTTTTGGTCCATTAGCTCTGAGGATATCCTGGCGCTGAATGAACCTTCAAAATGTTTGACTGATGATAATAGGCAGCAAACTCCTCGTTATCAAATTGTGTTCCATGGTCTGTGATGAAGGCATGAGGGAGACCATATCGGCAGATGATGTTCTTTCAAACAAATTGGTACACCTTCCTTCTCGTATGTCATGTCAATAAGTGGCTCAGCTTCTATCCACTAAGTAAAATAATCTACTGCGATGACGAGGTATTTGAATCTTCCTCGAGTCGTCGGCAATGGTCCAACCAAATCAATCCCCCATATGGCAGATGGCCAAGGATAAATGATGGGTGTCAACAATGTTTGTGAAGTTCTTCGGATGGAGGAAAAGCATTGGCACTTGTCACATTTCTTGGCATAAGCTATACAATCAGCTCTCATCGTCGGCCAGTAGTATCTCTGCGTCATCACCTTTTGCAAAAGTGTCCGACCTGCTACATGGGCTCCACAGGACCCTTCATGGATCTCTTTAATCAATTCACCTCGGAGGGATGTACACATCTTTGCAAACCTGCCATAATTCCTCGTCGAGCAGATTTAAACTTCCATTTCTTGGCAGCGAGCTTATCTTCCGAATACCATTATACCGAGCAGCTTTAAACTTCCATTTCTTGGCAGCGAGCTTATCCTCCGGTAATTGTTCCTCCTTAATATATGCTCTTATAGGATCCATCCAAGATGTTCCTAAATCAAGGGTAATAATATTCATCGTCAGGTCTTCATCTATGCTCCGACTTTCTAATGCTTCAATTGGTATCGTTCTTCGCAGCTCGGTACGAGTAGCTGATGCTAATCGGGCCAAGGCGTATGCTCTCACATTCTCCGTTCTTGATATTCTTACCAGTTGGACAGCAACAAACTCTGATACCAACTCCATCACCTTTGCTTGATACTTGATCATCAATTCTCCTTTGGTTGCATATATTCCCAACATTTGATTTACGATCAATTGAGAATCACTGAAGACAATAACCTGCTGTGCCTCCATAGTATTTGACAAATTAAGACCTGCTATCATGGCCTCATACTCAACCTCATTATTAGAAGCTTTGAATTAGAAACGTAGGGCGTATTCCCTGTCGACCTCATCTGGGCTGTTCAAAACGATCCCCGCCCCACAGCCTGTAATGAAAGATGATCCATCTACATATAGCTTCCATATAGGCAACTTGTCTTCTAATTTCTGGTCTGACAGAGTTCCTCAGTGGAATACTTTTCGCTTTCTTTCATCATGTCCTGATACTTCTGAATACACCTCTTGAATTTCAATATACCTCCTGAACTTCAATATTCCTCCTGAACTTCAATATACCTCCTGAACTTCAATATACCTCCTAAACTTCAATATTCCTCCTGAACTTCAATATACCTCCTGAACTTCAATATTCCTCCTGAACTTCAATATTCCTCCTGAACTTCAATATACCTCCTGAACTTCAATATTCCTCCTGAGAAAGTGATTAGTCGGGGTTGAATTTGATGCTCGACTGCATGATGTTATAAGAATGTGCCACCAAATGAACAAATATATCTGTAATAGAAGCCCCCAACTGTGGAATGTGAACTTTGAATGAGATTTATCGACCAGTACCAACCGGAGTTGGATTTTATCTACCAACCGGAGTTGGATTTTGTCTACCAACCGGAGTTGGATTTTATCTACCAATCGGAGTTGGTGGTAATTGATAATGAATGAATAAGACTTCCTCGGAACTGACCAATAGATTGTTGGGAATAAGATAATATAAATGCTGGAGACCTCCTCGGCGCCGACCAACAGATTTGTTGGGAATAAGATAATATAAATTCCGGAGATATCCTTGGAGCTGAATAAGATATAATAAATGCAGGATACCTCCTCGGCGATGACCAACAAATTGTTGGGAATAAAATATAATATAAATGTAGGATACCTCCTCGGCGATGACCAACAGATTGTTGGGAATAAAATATAATATAAATGCGGGATACCTCCTCGGCGATGACCAACAGATTGCTGGGAATAAGATATAATAAATTTCGGAGATATCCTTGGAGCTGAATAAGATTATAAATATTTGTCGAGCTCCATGCTGAAATGAGAATAGAATATGCATCCAAATAGATATAAAGAATAATTAAAAATAATAAAGTGCCTCGCCGATCAGTCGAGGTAGAATCATATAATGCCGAACAAGAATAAGATCTTTCAGAACATAAGAATATGGCCGAGAACGTTGTCAGGCCTGAATATAAATAAGAATTATCCGAACGAATGTTGTAATTCTCCTTAAAGCTGAATAAGTATCTTGTCGAGGCATAGTTGCAGAATGCCGAATAAGAATAATATTTTCCAGAACATAAGAATATGGCCGAGAACTTTGTTGGCCCTGCATATAAATAAGAATTACCCCGACCAACTATCCGTTGGGGGTGAAATATAATAAATGTTATAGTTCTCTTCAAAGCTGAATATGATAATAAGTATCTCGCCGAGCTCCATGTTGAGATGAATATAGAATATGAATCCCAATGGATATATAGAATTATTTGTGCTGGAGCAGATATCTGGGCCTGAATATAAATAAGAATTACCCCGACCAACTATCCGTTGGGGGTGAAATATAATAACTGTTGTAGCTTTTCCTCGGAGCCGAATATATAGAGAGAGAAGAAATTTTTCGAGCTCCATGCTGAGATAAATATAAAATATGAATCCGAACGGATATAGAATAATTTGTGCTTCAGCATTCGTCGGCATTGAATCTTGTGCCTGTAAAAATTAATAATTTGCTCTACCATATGTGTAGGCTGAATTGATTAGTCATGAGAATAATTTACTCATCCAATCAATATATGATATGTATCAACATAAAAATTTCAAAATATGAAATAATATGTTTTATGCCAAATGTGTGTGAGATGGACATATGCATCATAATATGTTTTATGCCAAATATGATTTGGTATGTATATGCTTGAGAAATAAAAATATTAATTTTAAAATATCAGGGGTGCTTAGCATTTTTTAATACCCCAAGATTCTACTGCTGCCTACAAACAACATGGATGTTGCCGACCAACATTTAAGGATATCTCAAATTATAGAATATATGGTTGGATGACTAGAATATCTCGAATCTTTAAATCAAAAAATAACATTCAATGTAAAATTTAAGCCTTAAGAATGTTAATTAAATGAATAAATATATAACCCACTAGATCGTGTGATTTCGTCAAAGAAACCTTGTGATGTGATGAACGAGGGGCCAAAATATCAAATTTGTTCCCAGTCTTGATATGGTCATGATTATTTTACTAATCCTCTTTTACAAGAGGTGGGTAATGATTTTTCAGGTGAGAGAAAATTATTTTTTATATTGATCCCTTCCTATTCCCAATTTGGAGAGATAAAAATATGGTGAATGATTAAAGTTATTACCAAATTTATATAAAAAAATCAATCAATTTGACTTTATTGGCATAGATGGAAGATGAACCAAATTAAGTATATAGTTCATAAAAATGAATACAAAGAGACTTAAACTTGTGAATGCAAAGAGACTCAAACTTGAAGAGAGAGAAAATAGATCTGGGTCATGATTTCCATGAGAAGACTTTTCATTGTCTTTAACCTTTTCCCATTCTTTTATTAAAAATATGATGGGAATTTGAATAGACATCAAAGATCTTACAAAATTTATTTCAAAATCAACAATGAAAATGATTAAATCTTATCATCGTCGTATATATTGGTATATGTAATAATTTAAAATATTTATTCCATGATATAAAATTGAAACTTGAGAATCAAGCAAAAAGTTATGATTTATGAAATCCACTATTTTTCAGATTTCTAAATAAGGATAAATCTAACAGTTATGATTTAAAAATCATGATATGCAACAATTTGCAGATAAAAATTGGACAATTAATTTATGTATATAAACATAAAAATCATGATTGAATCAAAAGATGTATGTATAATTGATTATACGTAGAGAAAATAAAAACTTATCTTTTGGTGGAGAACAACGCTTGTAACACGTTCCCACAGACGGCGCCAATCTGTTGAAGACAGAAAATGGCCACTGCCATTTTAGTGGCGTCAACAGCAGATAAATGATGAGGATGAGATTGAAGATGAAGATAAAAATTCACATCAAACATATAAGAGACAAAGATTTTTAAAGTGGTTCGGCTATAAGAAAAAGCCTACGTCCACTGTTATTTTATTCCCAGGGGTTTACAATAGCACAATGTGGTGTAGAGAGAGAAAAAGGTGTGGATCTTGTGTATGGTGTCTCTCGGTTCTTGGTTTTCTTGGATCCCTCTCTTGGATCTCTTCCTAGTTGTCCCTTTTGGCGAAGGGAATACATGTATTTATAGTAATGGGAGATAAAGAGATTCATTGTATGTAGACATTTATGCATTATGTCTACATTCAACGAATCTAACTGTTGAATTGCTTGGTATGCTATGTGTTGTCATACACTATAAATGTACATTAATGATCATTAAATGCGTAGTTATCCTTTGATCTTCCCTGTTGGTATGTCGACCAACTCTCCTCGGGTGCCGACCAACTCTCCTCGGGTACAGACCAACTCCTCGGGTGCCGACTAACACTCCTCGGGTGCCGACCAACTCTCCTCGGGTGTCGAATATTTCTACGTAGGATGACATGTGTCCTTTTCTGATTGGTCCTCGTAGATGGAGAATTTTTGCGTCAACAATGACTAAGTCTTCTCCCATGTTCTCGTTGAGAGGTGTTCCTGGAGAAGATGGAAAACGTGGGGGAGTCCAACACCCCCACTCCCTGAAAATAAACGTGTATTTAATAAACCCTAAGTCTGGGGCATAAGACACGCACTGTATTCTCTGTAATCGCTCTACGGAGTATATAAAAATAATACTGACTGCACCACCATGGATGTAGGCATTCTTGCTGAACCACGTGTATCTCTTGTTGTGTGATTGGCATTTTGTATTCTTTATTCTGCTTGGTGATTGTGCTTCTCTTATATCTTTGTGTTGAATAATAATTGTCACCACAATTGGCGATGTCTGTGGGAAGCGTTTATCTTCCTTGAGAAAGCCCACACCAAGAAAAGAGTTCGAAATGTTTGGTCAGAGTAGTAATGCTGCCCAGGCAGGAAATATCCAAGAACCACCTGCTCCTCGAAGGATTAGACCTGAAGTTTAGCGTTCAGATTAGAGGGCTCGATTAGAATGGCCAGCCTCAGAAGAAAGCCAAGGACCAGCGAGGTCCACATAAATATCCAGGTTGATTGATGCATATGAGGCGAGGCTCCACCAGCAGAGGGAATCTTTTCACAAGAACGAAGCTGAGAATACTTGCCTCAAAAGAAGATTAGAAAGAATGGAGAGAGAACTCTATCGTGGTACCAAGAGACATCCATACCGCACTCCTAGCCCTCAGGTGAGTAAGTCTCACACCTGAGGAAGGAGACCCAGTCACGGATCCCAGAAAGCTGAGGGAAATGAGTCAGAGGACGACCTGCTCGAGCAATTCTGACTAGCTCGTAATCATAGGTGCCCAGATCGCAGCAACGAGAACATACGAAGTCTGGTCCGAAGGGTGATGGACCAACACCCTGCACATCACGGTACCAGATCGACCCGAGAACTCACTAGGTTAGCTCTCAAAACTCAGATAAAATCACATTTCTTGAGGGAAATAGAAGAAGAGGAAGCCCCCAAGAAGTTTTCTATTCCAAGGTTCAAGATTTATGATGGTAAGACTGATCCCATTGATCACATCAGGCAGTACCGGTAGGCCATGACCCTCTGGAATAATCGAGACGCACTAATGTTCTGAATTTTTCCCTCGAACCTGCATGACGTGACACATAAATTGTTCGAAAGGCTCCCCCACCGGTCTATCAAGAGTTTCAAGTTTTTGGCCGATCTCTTTACGACCCGATTCATTACTAGTAGCTCCCATCCCAAAAGGATGGATGCTTTGCTAATAATGAAAAATACGCCTCAAGAGACCCTCCGAGACTACGTGAAGAGGTACTGCGAGTTATTCAACAAGGTCAAGGATTGCTCGGAGCAAGTGGTAGTGGCCTCTTAAAAAATTGGGCTACACAACTCTTCCCTTCTGTATCAGTCCCTCAAAAAGAAATAAGCCATGACCATCGATGACCTAATGACCCGCATCGAGAAATATGCCAAGGTGGAAGATGTGACCCGCCTCAGCACAGGGGAAAAATACTGTGCTTAGAAAAATACAGTATTTCTAGGGTTTCCATTCAACACACACACACATACCGTGTTTAGAAAAATACTCTATTCCCTTGTAAACCTCAAGTAACACACGCTTATGTTTACTTTAATTCAATTTTTCTTAGGTAGCTTAATTTCATTAACTCACCTTATTAAACCATCACATGTTGCCACATGAACTTTAAACATTCAATGCGTTATTCTTGCATTAGTAAATCAATGATTTTGTGTCATTTATTTATGCCTCTTTCATGAAGATTCGATTCATTACTTAGCCTTATTTTTCTTTGGGATTGGCCAACACACTCACGGACTTCATGGCCTCACACCACCGGTCTCCGCTGCCATATACTACTGTAGTTGGTTTGGGGTCTTTTACCACTAGGGTCGCCATGACCTCCTTAATTATTTTCTCTCGGTGTCATCCGACTATCATTATCTTGCCATTGTTTTTCAACATTTTCACAGTTTGTACTTTAATTTACATTCCTTTGGGCCAAAGCCAAAGACTTAGACTTAGCCGTCCATTTTCCCATTATACTTGGAAAATCACTACTTCTCTTTAAGTCCTTTGTTTACACAAGTGTTAATATTACACCAAAATGATTCACATTTTAGGACTTAATCCAATTTCTTCGTACTTGGGTAAAAACATTCACTTACATTTTTATTTCATAAAAATGTTCCGATTTAGGTAAATTATCGATTTACCCTTTTTTTTCATCAAAACTTGCAACCTCTTTTTCAAGTGTTATTCACAAAAAAACCCTCTTTGAGTCCCGTTCTCGACACGTAGGCATTTTCGTCATTAAAACACTTATTCAACTTCTCACTTTGTCAAAATTACACATTTTGCATTTTAGCCTCTTTAATATATAAAATCCTCCCTTTCACATATTAAAGTTCTCGCACTTGATTTTGTGAATTTAACACTAAAACTCCATTTTAACCAACATTTACACATTTGACACTTTATAATTTCAAACTTGGTGCCACACACTTTCATTATGACAAATTGCTTAAAAACCCATACTTAGTCTTTTATTTCGAACTTAGTCTCTTATATTCTCATTATTTATTTTTTTACCCAAAATTCTCAAGAAGACTAAACTTTCACATATTTACGCTTTTGACCCCAAAACTTAGTTTAAACAAACTAAATAGTACACTTTATAAATGAAAGTTTATTTGTACACTTTATAATGATTTATCAACATAAAATCACTATATCAATCTAACAAAAAGGGTACACGTGCATCAAATGTTCTTTTACCGAAGAAATCATTTATTCACCTTAAAACTTGAAATTTAAACATTTTACTCCATAAAATGTTTGTGATTTGGGGATGAAATTTATCTATTTTAAAAACCATTAAACCTCTTGTTGTAAGTGCCCATTTTCATAGAAAATAGTAAGCATGATACTAATAAGTCTATTAGTACATTTAATCCTCATTATTGTTTCATAAAAATATACCCATCCTTACACAAAATACCCATAGTGTAACCAATAAACCCATGAATTGGTTTTAACCATTTTTTTACACGATTTACACCCAAATGGTGGAAAATAGTATTCTAAAATTTAGTCAAATTCAAAACCCATTTAATCACTTCTTTGAAAACCCACTTGTTAAAAAAATCATAGAAACCGACCCAATGAACTCCATGGATGCAATTCAACACAAATCCTTCATACATTAAAACTAATATATGTAAATAGTAATATGATATTATGCTAAATAATAAACCTATACCAAGGTTAAATAATCCCACCTCAAAATGTCCTTTAATAATGGTAGAGAAGGTGGGTGACTCCCCCACCTCCAAAGGTGACCCTAAAGGGAGTCAAAATAGTCCCCTCTTCAAGATCCCAATTAATCTTCAAGCTCTATGAACTACTCTTTCTTCTACAATGATAAACTCCTTTTAAAATAACCCAACAAGACTTCCTTTGAGCTCCAAAAAATTATCTCAAAATCTCCTATGAGTTGTCCCAACTTTGAGAGGTGTTTTAATGGAGTTTGGGAACCTCCAATGTGGTGTTTTGCTGGTGGAAAAGTGGTGGCAAAGGAGGACCACGAATTTAGAAGGAAGAATAACTCTTGGAAGAGCTAGAAGATGGAGATATAATTTGAAAATGTTTGAGAGTTTTGGCTCCAAGTATTTCCCTCCCATTTATCTTACAATGGAAGCTTTCCACCCTTGACCAACAAACCCAAGGTTTTGAATGCCCCAATGGGTGTAATTTGGTTTCCCAAGATCTGTATAATAAGTCTTGAATGTGACTACACATACACCAAACATGTGATCCCCAAGATTCATTTGAAAAATGCCCAAAAAAACACCCACAAAAGTTGATTTACGTCACTGTTGGTACAAGCCCAAAAAAAATTCTTTTTTTTTGAAATTTTTAACTGAAGAAACATATTCCTTTTATTTTTTTTGGCTAAAAAATCATATTTACAATAGTTGTTTGGTCTCCCAGATTGTCTATACAAGGCGCGCAAGAATCGGGACCTCCATACAAAAGTATTTTTTTTCCAATTTTTCTCTTCATAATAATATTCCTTATATTTTTGTGAGTCAAAAAACATATTCACAATATTTTTTTGACCTCCCGAGAAGTCCTAAACAATTTGCACAAGACTGGACTTTCGTTGTCTCGCGCGTCGTAAGACAATTAGTACACATGCTTGCGTAGCATTCGTTGCTTGTCTGAATCGCACGAAACTTAACCAAAGTGCTTAAAATAATTATACAAACTCAAAATAAAACTCATGTGAACCATGAAACATAAAACTATCTCGTTTAACCCATATTGCGATATTTTGCTTTTCGTACCATTTAAATGTCGCGTCGTATTAACCTTGTCCGTGTCGCATCTGTTCCTTAATATTTTTTCCTCAAACTTAATGGACATCCTAGCCAATACTATTAGAGACTAAATATGCATTAATTAAACACATGAATTGTTGGATTTGCTTCTGTTTAAACCATTTACGTAATATGCCACACCTTACGTATTACTTAACGTGTTACACTTCGATTATTTATTCCTCGATTTTTTTTTGGAGAAAACACTTCAAATAATGTTAAATACCTATTTTCTAGGGCAGGGCATTACATTATTGCCTCCTTAGGAAATTTCGTCCCCGAAATTTGTGATCATCATGCTCATACATCATTCATCCAACAAATTAATTCCAATCCTAGGTGTTTTTAACACTATAGTCTAACCAAAAGATTTCATACCATTAATCAGTTACAACTATGGTGGATCCTAAGATATTATTGTTAACTCCCAAGTATGCCTAACATGTCCATATAGACAATTCCTCAAAGTAACTAATAGTGAACAAGTATCATCCTAACACCCAATGAACTCATTATCATGTATTATACAGAACATCGGGATTTACAAGCCTACGTTTTATCAAACGATTGAAACCTGCCTAGCTTAGACAGATACATCCTCAACATCAATAACTATTCACATTAAAAATTTGAAGACAATAATTTAATCCCAATGGTCTATCCGACCGGTATCTCCTACGAGTCTAAGCATTAGCCCAGAGTAATCCTAGCTATGACAACCCAAATACACACTAGAGACTACATTCTCAATTCGTAATTTCCATACGGGGTGCAACCCTAGCATTTAATGTTCCATCAAGTTCTAATATTTATATCTTAGAGTCGTGAACTCAAATCCATGATATATGTTATAACCAACTATACTGGTTAACTGACGACTGTATTAACCTAAAGATATTAAGTACCCATGCAAACTACATCCAAAAAACTGCGATACCATGCGTACACTCAAACCAATGTAAAATAAAGGTGCTTCCGAAGAAGAGCGTACTCATGTACCGTGACACCACAGCCTCTAACTAGCTTATTCCGCATCACTACTGAGCTACGCAACGCTACACCTTACTACCAACCCATAATTGAAACAACTTTCCATTACTGAGATCAAAGAAGGCACAATAATATGTAATGGATTAGGTGGCTGCCACGCCAGGATGAAACAATTGAATTCGGAGAACAAACCATGCAACGTGAAGTACGAACTACAACGTACACTTAAAATTTTAAATTTTCCCTCACCCATATGTACACTAAATTATTAGCCTAGCCATGTGCCCTAGCTTGAATCATTAATCACGGCTACCCATTTTTAAAGACAACGACTTGGGGATCAATTCACTTGGGAAGCTAAAACGCTAGGTGATATGCCCCAAGTGTGACCTCGGCTCGGGGACATTAACCTCGGCCGAGATCGTGGTCGACATAGGACAAGGCATCAGCCCTCGGCCATAGCATCAACCCTCGGCCATAGCAAGGTTGGCCCAGGCCGACACTACCACCAGTCTCTCGAAGGGACATCGCATGCATCACAAGGATCAGCAGAATTCTCGTATACCTTGGAATGGCAACCTCGACCACATATAGGCCGAGCTCGCAAGAAGACACTAGTAACCTCATCAAGACATTAGTCGATGCTCCAAACACGCCAGCTCAACCTCGGCTTAGGCCGACCTTGTCCATTGTCTTGGATAGGATTAAGCCGAGACCTCCATGGTAACCTCGGACTGAACGAGCATCTAGACTTACCAACCTCGGCCTATCCCAGGCCGAGGTCATACACCAAGCACAATAGCCGAGCATCTGTTGACATTTGGATAAGGGCACGTGGACACATATCAGTTATAACAAGATTATTCCCCTACACGCGGGGAGAATATTTCGTCATCATTCTCTACTTGTGGCAGTGACATATGGCTTTCCCATATTGGTGAGGCAAACACACACATGCACATTACATGCATGGGGGGTACATTACACCCCCTAGGTACTATATATAGAGGTCATCCTCTACCTTGCAAAGGATCCGAAATTGGTAACCCTAGCTGAAATTATGTCTTATACACACAGAAGAGAGAGAAAGTGAGCTTATGTGTATTGTATCCATGGCCATCAATGCCTTATTACAGTGAGGTTATTCACACACAGTGGACATAGGCCAATTTAGGTTGAACCACTTATATTTTAGTGCTCTCTCCTCTTCTCCTCATCTCATTCTCCTACCTTTTACGTAACTATGATGCCATTATTGTTCTTAGATTGAGCTTGAAAACACTTTACCTTGTGGTGCTAATTCTAGCATCATCATTTTGGCGCCGTCTGTGGGAAGATATAGAAGCTATCTCTTCCTCTTCTCCAGCTTAACCTCACCGGAGACTCTGGTGGTGAACCAGGCACCACCCCTTGCATGGGGATGCTTCACCATTGAAAGAGGTCCTTTAAGGTACTAAGTTCATCTGATACTCAAGCTCTATAGTGTTAACATATGACACCAGAATTACCACCGCCTCTTCCGTCGCCTGGAGGTGGAGGGCCTAGTTCCAGTCAGGCGCCCCCAGTTCGAAATGGTGGAGGTAGCTGCAACCTTGAGGTCTTTAGCTGCAACACAACAAGCTATTCAGGAACAATTTGTACAGCTCAGCCAAACTATGATGAGGCCACCTGCAGTCTCACCGGATATGATCACTCCGGCGGCTGTTCAGCCTCATCCTGATGCCAGGGGATCACCCCAGGCACCAATGAAGGACCAGCCTGCACTCCAGCGGAGAAGGGACGTTGCTGACCCTAGGCGCTTGCGCTTGGGGAGGCAAGGAAACCCTTACCCAGAGGACAGGTAGGGCGATCTAGAGGCGGAAGAAGCCTTGGAAGACTGCTGGGAGACGTATGAGGTGACAAACAACATTGTACGACCTCTTCGGCAAAGTCAAGGTTATGTCGGCCGAAGAGGTGAAAAGGCTCAACAAAGAGGGTCAGCCTTTGATAGGTTGAGTAGAGGACCAGCCTTTGAGAGATTGGGCCCAGTGAATGACCTTAGACAGATATTATCGAGATCAAGGAGCGCAGCAGGCTCTTGGAGAGGGAACAGGCAGGGTTGGCGAGATCAAGGCCGACACTATGAAAGAAGAGGTAGGGAAAAGGAAGAGCTAAAATCAATCTCCATAGCGCCCCAAAATCCGCGCTAACCTGCCACTAAAAGAAAATATGGGAAAGTACACAATACGACAGGAATGATGCTCAACAAATATTAGCGGCGAATAAAACGTAACAATACGAATACGAATATTCAAATCAAATAATTTAAATCTCATAAGAAATTATATCAATATAATTTCTCAACAACACATTAACCGGGTCACCAGGCCTCACCACCGTACTGCGCCTATGCATTCTTTTAGCATATCCGGAAAAAGGAATATTGGCGGGTGCCCAACCTCAGTGCCATATTAAAATCTCATGACAACATGCTCAACACCAAATATAATACCACATGAATCGAAATCAGATTCCAACAAATATTTCCAGATTTTCAAATGAATTTATCAATTCAAATATGAGTCAATAATCATAAGAAAACAACGAGAATAATACACGCGAGATTTAAGGAGCATATTATGTAAAACCCCATACCTCAAAATCATCACATAATTCAGCCTCAAAATCTAATCACACCATCACGTTCCTCTCGCAAAAATAATCAAATCTCGTTCTAGCCCAAACTCGAGAAAACACCAAATAAGCTTTCAAATCTAAGGTTGAAATCTTGACTAAGTTTGGGGCTATGGTTTGTATACGAAAGGGAGTAATTTTGGAGAGGTTTTCGGGTAGAAAAGTTTGAGAAAAAGTGATTTTAAGAGCCAAGCCACGAATTTGTTGATATATAAAGGATTAAGAGTTTGATTTAGAAAAGAGTTCTAATCAGATACAAACACTAAAAATTTTATTTCGCATGATTGGACCATTGGAATCGGTTGAAATTTTAGATTGTTGTAGCGAACGGCGAGACAGGACTGCTGACAAAAATTCATCTTGATCGGACGGTCGGATTTCTAAAAATATTATTTTTACTAGAGAGTTTTATGTTCCGAGGACTCTTAGAGAGTTTTATGTTTTGAGGATTCTTCTAAATAATAAAATTCAATTAAACCTCCATTTTAATTCCGATTTCGAAATCGTTTGAAATTCTCGCCTTTAAAAATAATAACCAACATATTTGGGCTATAAAAATAATTTTATCTCAAAATTTATTTTTCCTCTATATTTTGAAAATACCCCAAAAATTACGCGGGTCATTACATTTCCCCACTAACAATGGAATTTCGCCCTCGAAATTCGCCGAATACCTAACTCTCAAAAATCAGGCCAACAATCTCCAAAAATAATCTCATCACCCAAAAAACAATTTCTTCACATCTAATCTAGATGCCTAATGCAAAACGATTCTCTAAAAATTTCTATCTCCAAATTCGTGCCACAAAAACGCAACAGACCCAAAATCCAAGACCCGAGGGTTGTCGTATACCTAAGCTCTGATACCATTCTGTAACACCCCTCCCGCCCGGGGAGAGCGAACGGAGAGCTACGCATCGATAAAACTAATCAAATCCACAAATAACAAAGTATAGAGCATCTAAAAATCCCACAACAATAAAAGAGAACTACAAATCTCAAAACTCTTCAAATAAATACCAAGTCTCTCGAATTAATTACAACAATCTAACTATCTCGAAAATAAAATAAATCTCCAAATGCTTTATACATCAAAATAATACAATCTTCTCATCTTGTATTAAAAATCTTCCCAAAATAATTCTCGCTAAAATCAATCTCCATAGCGCCCCAAAATCCGCGCTAACCTGCCACTAAAAGAAAATATGGGGAAGTACACAATACGACAGGAATGATGCACAACAAATATTATAGGCGAATAAAACGTAACAATACGAATACGAATATTCAAATCAAATAATTCAAATCTCATAAGAAATTATATCAATATAATTTCTCAACAACACATTAACCGGGTCACCAGGCCTCACCACCGTACTGCGCCTATGCATTCTTTTAGCATATCCGGAAAAGGGAATATTGGCGGGTGCCCAACCTCAGTGCCATATTAAAATCTCATGACAACATGCTCAACACCAAATATAATACCACATGAATCGAAATCAGATTCCAACAAATATTTCCAGATTTTCAAATGAATTTATCAATTCAAATATGAGTCAATAATCATAAGAAAACAACGAGAATAATACTCGCGAGATTTAAGGAGCATATTAAGTAAAACCCCATACCTCAAAATCATCACATAATTCAGCCTCAAAATCTAATCACACCATCACGTTCCTCTCGCAAAAATAATCAAATCTCGTTCTAGCCCAAACTCGAGAAAACACCAAATAAGCCTTCAAATCTAAGGTTGAAATCTTGAATAAGTTTGGGGCTATGGTTTGTATATGAAAGGGAGTAATTTTGGAGAGGTTTTCGGGTTGAAAAGTTTGAGAAAAAGTGATTTTAAGAGCCAAGCCACGAATTTGTTGATATATAAAGGATTAAGAGTTTGATTTAGAAAAGAGTTCTAATCAGATATAAACACTAAAAATTTTATTTCGCATGATCGGACCATTGGAATCGGTTGAAATTTTAGAATGTTGTAGCGAACGGCGAGACAGGATTGCTGACAAAAATTCAGCTTGATCGGACGGTCGGATTTCTAAAAATATTATTTTTACTAGAGAGTTTTATGTTCCGAGGACTCTTAGAGAGTTTTATGTTTTGAGGATTCTTCTAAATAATAAAAATTCAATTAAACCTCCATTTTAATTCCGATTTCGAAATCGTTTGAAATTCTCGCCTTTAAAAATAATAACCAACATATTTGGGCTATAAAAATAATTTTATCTCAAAATTTATTTTTCCTCTATATTTTGAAAATACCCCAAAAATTACGTGGGTCATTACATTTCCCCACTAACAATGGAATTTCGCCCTCGAAATTCGCCGAATACCTAACTCTAAAAAATCAGGCCAACAATCTCCAAAAATAATCTCATCACCCAAAAAACAATTTCCTCACATCTAATCTAGATGCCTAATGCAAAACGATTCTCTAAAAATTTCTATCTCCAAATTCGTGCCACAAAAACGCAACAGACCCAAAATCCAAGACCCGAGGGTTGTCGTATACCTAAGCTCTGATACCATTCTGTAAAACCCCGCTCGCCCGGGGAGAGCGAACGGAGCGCTACGCATCGATAAAACTAATCAAATCCACAAATAACAAAGTATAGAGCATCTAAAAATCCCACAACAATAAAAGAGAACTACAAATATCAAAACTCTTCAAATAAATACCAAGTCTCTCGAATTAATTACAACAATCTAACTATCTCGAAAATAAAATAAATCTCCAAATGCTTTATACATCAAAATAATACAATCTTCTCATCTTGTATTAAAAATCTTCCCAAAATAATTCTCGCTAAAATCAATCTCCATAGCGCCCCAAAATCCGCGCTAACCTGCCACTAAAAGAAAATATGGGGAAGTACACAATACGACAGGAATGATGCACAACAAATATTATCGGCGAATAAAACGTAACAATACGAATACGAATATTCAAATCAAATAATTCAAATCTCATAAGAAATTATATCAATATAATTTCTCAACAACATATTAACCGGGTCACCAGGCCTCACCACCGTACTGCGCCTATGCATTCATTTAGCATATCCGGAAAAAGGAATATTGGCGGGTGCCCAACCTCAGTGCCATATTAAAATCTCATGACAACATGCTCAACACCAAATATAATACCACATGAATCGAAATCAGATTCCAACAAATATTTCCAGATTTTCAAATGAATTTATCAATTCAAATATGAGTCAATAATCATAAGAAAACAACGAGAATAATACTCGCGAGATTTAAGGAGCATATTAAGTAAAACCCCATACCTCAAAATCATCACATAATTCAGCCTCAAAATCTAATCACACCATCACGTTCCTCTCGCAAAAATAATCAAATCTCGTTCTAGCCAAAACTCGTGAAAACACCAAATAAGCCTTCAAATCTAAGGTTGAAATCTTGAATAAGTTTGGGGCTATGGTTTGTATATGAAAGGGAGTAATTTTGGAGAGGTTTTCGGGTTGAAAAGTTTGAGAAAAAGTGATTTTAAGAGCCAAGCCACGAATTTGTTGATATATAAAGGATTAAGAGTTTGATTTAGAAAAGAATTCTAATCAGATACAAACACTAAATTTTTTATTTCGCATGATCGGATCATTGGAATCGGTTGAAATTTTAGATTGTTGTAGCGAACGACGAGACAGGACTGCTGACAAAAATTCAGGTTGATCGGACGGTCGGATTTCTAAAAATATTATTTTTACTAGAGAGTTTTATGTTCCGAGGACTCTTAGAGAGTTTTATGTTTTTAGGATTCTTCTAAATAATAAAAATTCAATTAAACCTCCATTTTAATTCCGATTTCGAAATCGTTTGAAATTCTCGCCTTTAAAAATAATAACCAACAAATTTGGGCTATAAAAATAATTTTATCTCAAAATTTATTTTTCCTCTATATTTTGAAAATACCCCAAAAATTACGCGGGCCATTACATTTCCCCACTAACAATGGAATTTCGCCCTCGAAATTCGCCGAATACTTAACTCTCAAAAATCAGGTCAACAATCTCCAAAAATAATCTCATCACCCAAAAAACAATTTTCTCACATCTAATCTAGATGCCTAATGCAAAACGATTCTCTAAAAATTTCTATCTCCAAATTCGTGCCACAAAAACGCAACAGACCCAAAATCCAAGACCCGAGGGTTGTCGTATAGCTAAGCTCTGATACCATTCTGTAACACCCCGCCCGCCCGGGGAGAGCGAACGGAGCGCTACGCATCGATAAAACTAATCAAATCCACAAATAACAAAGTATAGAGCATCTAAAAATCCCACAACAATAAAAGAGAACTACAAATCTCAAAACTCTTCAAATAAATACCAAGTCTTTCGAATTAATTACAACAATCTAACTATCTCGAAAATAAAATAAATCTCCAAATGCTTTATACATCAAAATAATACAATCTTCTTATCTTGTATTAAAAATCTTCGCAAAATAATCCTCGCTAAAATCAATCTCCATAGCGCCCCAAAATCCGCGCTAACCTGCCACTAAAAGAAAATATGGGGAAGTACACAATACGACAGGAATGATGCTCAACAAATATTAGCGGCGAATAAAATGTAACAATACGAATACGAATATTCAAATCAAATAATTCAAATCTCATAAGAAATTATATCAATATAATTTCTCAACAACACATTAACCGGGTCACCAGGCCTCACCACCGTACTGCGCCTATGCATTCTTTTAGCATATCCGGAAAAAGGAATATTGGCGGGTGCCCAACCTCAGTGCCATATTAAAATCTCATGACAACATGCTCAACACCAAATATAATACCACATGAATCGAAATCAGATTCCAACAAATATTTCCAGATTTTCAAATGAATTTATCAATTCAAATATGAGTCAATAATCATAAGAAAACAACGAGAATAATACTCGCGAGATTTAAGGAGCCTATTAAGTAAAACCCCATACCTCAAAATCATCACATAATTCAGCCTCAAAATCTAATCACACCATCACGTTCCTCTCGCAAAAATAATCAAATCTCGTTCTAGCCCAAACTCGAGAAAACACCATATAAGCCTTCAAATCTAAGGTTGAAATCTTGAATAAGTTTGGGGCTATGGTTTGTATATGAAAGGGAGTAATTTTGGAGTGGTTTTCGGGTTGAAAAGTTTGAGAAAAAGTGATTTTAAGAGCCAAGCCACGAATTTGTTGATATATAAAGGATTAAGAGTTTGATTTAGAAAAGAGTTCTAATCAGATACAAACACTAAAATTTTTATTTCGCATGATCGGACCATTGGAATCAGTTGAAATTTTAGATTGTTGTAGCGAACGGCGAGACAGGACTGCTGACAAAAATTCAGCTTGATCGGACGGTCGGATTTCTAAAAATATTATTTTTACTAGAGAGTTTTATGTTCCGAGGACTCTTAGAGAGTTTTATGTTTTTAGGATTCTTCTAAATAATCAAAATTCAATTGAACCTCCATTTTAATTCCGATTTCTAAATCGTTTGAAATTCTCGCCTTTAAAAATAATAACCAACATATTTGGGCTATAAAAATAATTTTATCTCAAAATTTATTTTTCCTCTATATTTTGAAAATACCCCAAAAATTACGCGGGTCATTACATTTCCCCACCAACAATGGAATTTCGCCCTCGAAATTCGCCGAATACCTAACTCTCAAAAATCAGGCCAACAATCTCCAAAAATAATCTCATCACCCAAAAAACAATTTCCTCACATCTAATCTAGATTCTTAATGCAAAACGATTCTCTAAAAATTTCTATCTCCAAATTCGTGCCACAAAAACGCAACAGACCCAAAATCCAAGACCCGAGGGTTGTCGTATACCTAAGCTCTGATACCATTCTGTAACACCCCGCCCGCCCGGGGAGAGCGAACGGAGCGCTACGCATCGATAAAACTAATCAAATCCACAAATAACAAAGTATAGAGCATCTAAAAATCCCACAACAATAAAAGAGAACTACAAATCTCAAGACTCTTCAAATAAATACCAAGTCTCTGGAATTAATTACAACAATCTAACTATCTCGAAAATAAAATAAATCTCCAAATGCTCTATACATCAAAATAATACAATCTTCTGATCTTGTATTAAAAATCTTCCCAAAATAATTCTCGCTAAAATCAATCTCCATAGAGCCCCAAAATCCGCGCTAACCTGCCACTAAAAGAAAATATGGGGAAGTACACAATACGACAGGAATGATGCTCAACAAATATTAGCGGCGAATAAAACGTAACAATACGAATACGAATATTCAAATCAAATAATTCAAATCTCATAAGAAATTATATCAATATAATTTCTCAACAACACATTAACCGGGTCACCAGGCCTCACCACCATACTGCGCCTATGCATTCTTTTAGCATATCCGGAAAAAGGAATATTGGCGGGTGCCCAACCTCAGTGCCATATTAAAATCTCATGACAATATGCTCAACACCAAATATAATACCACATGAATCGAAATCAGATTCCAACAAATATTTCCAGATTTTCAAATGAATTTATCAATTCAAATATGAGTCAATAATCATAAGAAAACAACGAGAATAATACTCGCGAGATTTAAGGAGCATATTAAGTAAAACCCCATACCTCAAAATCATCACATAATTCAGCCTCAAAATCTAATCACACCATCACGTTCCTCTCGCAAAAATAATCAAATCTCGTTCTAGCCCAAACTCGAGAAAACACCAAATAAGCCTTCAAATCTAAGGTTGAAATCTTGAATAAGTTTGGGGCTATGGTTTGTATATGAAAGGGAGTAATTTTGGAGAGGTTTTCGGGTTGAAAAGTTTGAGAAAAAGTGATTTTAAGAGCCAAGCCACGAATTTGTTGATATATAAAGGATTAAGAGTTTGATTTAGAAAAGAGTTCTAATCAGATACAAACACTAAAATTTTTATTTCGCATGATCGGACCATTGAAATCGGTTGAAATTTTAGATTGTTGTAGCGAACGGCGAGACAGGACTGCTGACAAAAATTCAGCTTGATCGGATGGTCGGATTTCTAAAAATATTATTTTTACTAGAGAGTTTTATGTTCCGAGGACTCTTAGAGAGTTTTATGTTTTTAGGATTCATCTAAATAATAAAAATTCAATTAAACCTCCATTTTAATTCCGATTTCGAAATCGTTTGAAATTCTCGCCTTTAAAAATAATAACCAACATATTTGGGCTATGAAAATAATTTTATCTCAAAATTTATTTTTCCTCTATATTTTGAAAATACCCCCAAAATTACGCGGGTTATTACATTTCCCCACTAACAATGGAATTTCGCCCTCGAAATTCGTCGAATACCTAACTCTAAAAAATCAGGCCAACAATCTCCAAAAATAATCTCATCACCCAAAAAACAATTTCCTCACATCTAATCTAGATTCCTAATGCAAAACGATTCTCTAAAAATTTCTATCTCCAAATTCGTGCCACAAAAACGCAACAGACCCAAAATCCAAGACCCGAGGGTTGTCGTATACCTAAGCTCTGATACCATTCTGTAACACCCCGCCCGCCCGGAGAGAGCGAACGGAGCGCTACGCATCGATAAAACTAATCAAATCAACAAATATCAAAGTATAGAGCATCTAAAAATCGCACAACAATAAAAGAGAACTACAAATCTCAAATCTCTTCAAATAAATACCAAGTCTCTCGAATTAATTACAACAATCTAACTATCTCGAAAAAAAAATAAATCTCCAAATGCTCTATACATCAAAATAATACAATCTTCTCATCTTG
Organism: Sambucus nigra; assembly: GCA_949130495.1. Taxonomy (NCBI): domain Eukaryota; kingdom Viridiplantae; phylum Streptophyta; class Magnoliopsida; order Dipsacales; family Adoxaceae; genus Sambucus; species Sambucus nigra. Next base: position 46,422,457 of record OX422218.1, read on the forward strand.
TATTAAAAATCTTCCCAAAATAATCCTCGCTAAAATCAATCTCCATAGCGCCCCAAAATCCGCGCTAACCTGCCACTAAAAGAAAATATGGGGAAGTACACAATACGACAGGAATGATGCTCAACAAATATTAGCGGCGAATAAAACGTAACAATACGAATACGAATATTCAAATCAAATAATTCAAATCTCATAAGAAATTATATCAATATAATTTCTCAACAACACATTAACCGGGTCACCAGGCCTCACCACCGTACCGCGCCTATGCATTCTTTTAGCATATTCCGAAAAAGGAATATTGGCGGGTGCCCAACCTCAGTGCCATATTAAAATCTCATGAGAACATGCTCAACACCAAATATAATACCACATGAATCGAAATCAGATTCCAACAAATATTTCCAGATTTCAAAATGAATTTATCAATTCAAATATGAGTCAATAATCATAAGAAAACAACGAGAATAATACTCGCGAGATTTAAGGAACATATTATGTAAAACCCCATACCTCAAAATCATCACATAATTCAGCCTCAAAATCTAATCACACCATCACGTTCCTCTCGCAAAAATAATCAAATCTCGTTCTAGCCCAAACTCGAGAAAACACCAAATAAGCCTTCAAATCTAAGGTTGAAATCTTGAATAAGTTTGGGGCTATGGTTTGTATATGAAAGGGAGTAATTTTGGAGAGGTTTTCGGGTTGAAAAGTTTGAGAAAAAGTGATTTTAAGAGCCAAGCCATGAATTTGTTGATATATAAAGGATTAAGAGTTTGATTTAGAAAAGAGTTCTAATCAGATACAAACACTAAAAATTTTATTTCGCATGATCGGACCATTGGAATCGCTTGAAATTTTAGTATGTTGTAGCGAACGGCGAGACATGACTGCTGACAAAAATTCAGGTTGATCGGACGGTCGGATTTCTAAAAATATTATTTTTACTAGAGAGTTTTATGTTCCGAGGACTCTTAGAGAGTTTTATGTTTTGAGAACTCTTCTAAATAATAAAAATTCAATTAAAACTCCATTTTAATTCCGATTTCTAAATCGTTTGAAATTCTCACCTTTAAAAATAATAACCAATATATTTGGGAAATAAAAATAATTTTATCTCAAAATTTATTTTTCCTCTATATTTTGAAAATACCCCAAAAATTACGCTGGTTAATACACTTCCCCACTAACAATGGAATTTCGCCCTCGAAATTCGCCGAATACCTAACTCTCAAAAATCAGGCCAACAATCTCCAAAAATAATCTCATCACCCAAAAAATAATTTCCTCACATCTAATCTAGATGCCTAATGCAAAACGATTCTCTAAAAATTTCTATCTCCAAATTCGTGCCACAAAAACGCAACAGACCCAAAATCCAAGACCCGAGGGTTGTCGTATACCTAAGCTCTGATACCATTCTGTAACACCCCGCCCGCCCGGGGAGAGTGAACGGAGCGCTATGCATCGATAAAACTAATCAAATCCACAAGTAACAAAGTATAGAGCATCTAAAAATCCCACAACAATAAAAGAGAACTACAAATCTCAAAACTCTTCAAATAAATACCAAGTCTCTCAAATTAATTACAACAATCTAACTATCTCGAAAATAAAATAAATCTCCAAATGCTTTATACATCAAAATAATACAATCTTCTCATCTTGTATTAAAAATCTTCCCAAAATAATCCTCGCTAAAATCAATCGCCATAGCGCCCCAAAATCCGCGCTAACCTGCCACTAAAAGAAAATATGGGGAAGTACACAATACGACAGGAATGATGCTCAACAAATATTAGCGGCGAATAAAACGTAACAATATGAATACGAATATTCAAATCAAATAATTCAGATATCATAAGCAATTATATCAATATAATTTCTCAACAACACATTAACCGGGTCACCAGGCCTCACCACCGTACTGCGCCTATGCATTCTTTTAGCATATCCGGAAAAAGGAATATTGGCGGGTGCCCAACCTCAGTGCCATATTAAAATCTCATGACAACATGCTCAACACCAAATATAATAACACATGAATCGAAATCAGATTCCAACAAATATTTCCAGATTTCCAAATGAATTTATCAATTCAAATATGCGTTAATAATCATAAGAAAACAACGAGAATAATACTCGCGAGATTTAAGGAGCATATTATGTAAAACCCCATACCTCAAAATCATCACATAATTCAGCCTCAAAATCTAATCACACCATCACGTTCCTCTCGCAAAAATAATCAAATCTCGTTCTAGCCCAAACTCGAGAAAACACCAAATAAGCCTTCAAATCTAAGGTTGAAATCTTGAATAAGTTTGGGGCTATGGCTTGTATATGAAAGGGAGTAATTTTGGAGAGGTTTTCTGGCTGAAAAGTTTGAGAAAAAGTGATTTTATGAGCCAAGCCACGAATTTGTTGATATATAAAGGATTAAGAGTTTGATTTAGAAAAGAGTTCTAATGAGATACAAACACTAAAAATTTTATTTCGGATGATCGGACCATTGGAATCTCTTGAAATTTTAGTATGTTGTAGCGAACGGCGAGACAGGACCGCTGACAAAATTCATCTTGATCGGACGGTCGGATTTCTAAAAATATTATTTTTACTAGAGAATTTTATGTTCCGAGGACTCTTAGAGAGTTTTATGTTTTGAGGACTCTTCTAAATAATAAAAATTCAATTAAAACTCCATTTTAATTATGATTTCGAAATCGTTTGAAATTCTCGCCTTTAAAAATAATAACCAACATATTTGGGCAGTAAAAATAATTTTATCTCAAAATTTATTTTTCCTCTATATTTTGAAAATACCCCAAAAATTACGCGGGTTATTACACCTGTATGCAGTGAGCCTAGATATATGGTTTGTGAGAATGGAAATGGCAAACATGCAAAAAATGGCAAGTACTTGTAAGTCCCACAAAAGATTTTGAAGTATTTTCCACTTGGGCCACGATTAAAACGTTTTTTTACTGTACCGTGGATAGTGGAGGCGATGACATGTCATGCTCGATGCGAGGTGGGTGGGAATTTGATGCGTCATCCGGTTGATTCACTCATCTGGCAAATTTCAAATGCACAACACCATGAATTTGCAAAGGAACTACGCAACGGTCATCTTGCAATCTCAACCGATGGGTTTAACCCTTTCGGTAATTTAAGTACTAGTCATAGTTATTGGCCAGTTCTTATGGTGCCTTTAAGTCTTCCTCCGACATTATGCACAGGAAAGGAGTTCACATTGTTATATCTGTTGATACCCAGGCCGAAGGATCCCAGTCATGATATTGATATATTCTTAGCACCATTAATCGAAGAACTTAAAGAGTTGTGGGATAAAGGCGTGGCGGCGTTCGATTCTCATAAGGGTGAAGAGTTCACACTTAAAGCAATGGTGATGTGGGCGATCCACGATCTTCTTGATTACGGGACCTTGTCCGGTTGTAATGTTCATGGTTATTATGGATGTCCCATATGTGGGGAGGAAATTGAAGCCCGTTGGTTAAAACATAGTGGTAAGTTGAGTTACACGAGTCATCATAGATTTCTGCCGACCAGTCACCCTTTTAGGAACGACAAGTCTAACTTTTTGCCTGTCGGTCACGAGCGAAGAACGACACCTATTCGACTTTCTGGTCAGAAAATTGAGGAGAAGGCGGTGGCTACGACTGTGGGAAATAGGTACGTAGGCAAACACCCCCAGTTTGTAAACCTAAAGCGTAAAGTTAGGGAGGATCCGAACGACCCTAGTAAAGCGAAGCCATGATCCAGGCGATCAATATTTTTTGATTTGTCGTATTGGAGAGATCATCATGTAAGGCATATAATTGATGTGATGCACACAGAGAAGAATATTGCAGAACATTTGATAGGAACATGTCTGGGTGGATCTCATTCCAAATATGGAGAGCGTGCCCGCCGAGATCTACAGGATATGAAAATAAAGAAGAGACTGTGGTTAAAAAATGATCCAACGACAGGAAGAATTTCTATCCCCCCCGACTGCTTTCACTTTGACTACTAGTGAGAAGAAGATCCTCTTAGACACGTTGTTCAACTTGAAGACTCCAACCGGTTATTCTGGCAATTTACGTAGGTTAATAAGCTACCAAGAAAATGACTTGAAACAGTGCAAGTCTCACGACTGGCACGTAATCATCCAATTAATCCCGTTGTTATTTCGGCATTGCTTCTCTGAACACAAAGATCTCTGTCGGGTAATTATGCAAATCAGTTTGTGTTTTACCCTACTTTGTGCAAAAGTGGTAAACAGAAGGCACATTAAAGCTGCGAAATCAACTTTAGCCGAGGCAGTTTGTGTATTAGAGAAATATTTTCCTCCGTCATTCTTCGATATCAGTATCCACCTGCTTGTGCATTTATGCGATGAAGCTTTATTATGTGGTCTCGTGAGGTATCGTTGGATGTATCCTTTTGAGCGCTTGATGAAAACCTTCAAAGATTATGTAAAGAATACACGATATATTGGAGGGTCAATTGCTGAATAATACGTAACGGTGGAATCATCGCTATACGCTAGGGAACATATGCCAGAATAAGAGGTGAGGAGGTTTAATCCTCGTGGAGAACGAGTGATAGAGGAACTTGACGAGTTTGAGGATGAATTATCATTTGGGAACCCTAAAGAGGTGAAACTCACAAACCTACAATACGAGCAAGCAACTCGTCATGTCTTCGAATCGCAAGATGAAGTCCAAGACTGGAGAGAGTGAGTATCTACTGAATTCTTCTACTTTGATTATATGTATTTTTTATTTTATGATCTAAACTCTATAATTTTTCGGTAGGAAGTACAAGAAAGAAAATATCCAAAATCAAAGGAGAAATTGGACGACAACTGACTTTAGGGCATGGGTGTCAAAAGAGGTACTTTTCACATCTTATGTGTGCGGTTATTTATTCATGTGTGGTAAAAACATGCCCTAATACAAATTGATTAATAAATGCAGCTTCTAAAAAGAGGTGATGTCTCTTCCAGACTTGCACGCCTAGCAAAAGTTCCTAGTTTTCGTGAAAAAGAGTTTAAGAAATTCCGCACCAACGGTTTTGATTTCATTTCATATCCATATGAGGAAAAGCTTTTGACACAAAATAGTGGAATATCAATTTCCACCTTGACCACCTGTATCACTAGCAAAAGTGATAAAAATCCAAAGAATACGGTGCTAACCTATTATGGGATAATTGAACAAATCCTAGAACTTGATTACTTGGATTTCACAGAAATCGTATTCTATTGTGATTGGGTAAAGGTGGAGGATACAACGAATGCTTTCAAAGTTTATCCCGACTCCAAACTTATTATGGTAGATTTATAATAGCTGAAGACTAAAGAATGCATAGTTGACGAGCCTTTTATTTGTGCCTTTCAGAATGTAAAAAAGGTATTCTACTCGAAGTGCATAAACGATGGCAATTGGTCTATTGTTGTGCATGCACCAAAGGGTATGACTACTGAAGTAGACGCATTAAAGGCTCCAAAAGAGTTCCAGCCAGCTCTTGATGACAACCCTAATTTGAAGGATCTTTTAGTTGATTTAAAGGAAGATTGAGTAACAAAATATTATTTTATCCTCATCAATCTTATTTTTATCCTATTACGATATTGCCATTGTATTAGCACTTGACATTAATTTATGAATTTCATCTGCTTTTAAGTGTAATGTCCCGCTATTTGTACAAATTTTAGGTGATTTATCGGTTCTTTTGTTTAGAATAGATATGTTTTCATTTATTTATCTCAATCGTTTGGCTTCAGAGGGCGAAAACCCGAAACAGCCCCCGAACGGCCCCGTGAGGCCCCGTGGGTGGTACCAATACCTCCCAGAGGACCAATGTAACTAGTAGGGGCAGTGAGTGATGAAAGAACTAGCCCTGGTTTTCTTCCTTTGGTTTTGAATTTGATTTTTTGGTTCTACCATTTTTTTAATTGAACATAATTGTTTGCAAAAAATTCATTATTTTTTCACTGTCATAGGATACGTTGATGTTGGGGTCGAACTACTATCAAACATAATCTGAAATTGCATCGCTGCTGGCATAGAGAAGGTTTTGATTGGCGTTGGGTGTAACAGAATATCCAGGTAATGGATAGACCTATGATGGACTTTATTTTAAGGTTAAATATGCATTGATTCAATTTTTTAATTATTTTGGGTTTGGATCCTATTTATGTCTAAACCCCGTAATTTTATGTTTTTTGTGCCCCCTATAGCTTGGGTATTATTGTCACATTTGTTTCTTGTCACTTCCAGTGGGGGGGGGGGGGGGGGGGGGGGGAGAACATAACTTTTGAACAAAGAATAGTTAGGGTGAACACTAGAAAAAGAAGTCATTATCCAACGGATTGCCACTTTCTAGGTTTAAGTCTCTCCCGATTTGATTGTACGACGTAAATTTGCAAAAAATTAGACTTAAGCATAAAAACATGCCATTGAATGGTGAAAATGTAAAATATCCACAACACAGTCCCGTAAGAGTCACGAACACCTCGCACGGGACCAATGTAAATCGCAGGAACTGACCGTGTAGTCACGGCGCTCCCGATTTGAGTGTATGACGTAAATTTGCAAAAAAATAAACTTAAGCATAAAAATATGCCATCGAAGGGTGAAAACGTAAAATAGCCTTAAAAAGATCCCGTAAGAGTCATGAACCCCTCTCACGGGACTAATGTGACTCGTAGGAATCAACCGCGTAGTCACGGGGCTCCCGGTTTGAGTGTATGACGTAAATTTGTAAAAAGTTAGACTTAAGCATAAAAACATGCCATCGAAGGGTGAAAACGTAAAATAGCCATAAAACGATCCGGTAAGAGTCAGGAACACCTCATACGGGATTAATATAACTCATAGAAATCGACCGCGTAGTCACGGGGCTCCCGATTAAAGTGTACGACGTAAATTTGCAAAAAAATAGACTTGAGCATAAAAACATGCCATCGAAGGGTGGAAACGTACAACAAGCACAAAACGGTCCTGTAAGAGTCACGAACACCTTGCACGGGACCAATGTGACTCGTAGGAACCGACCACGTAGTAACGGGGCTTTCGGGTTGAGTGTACGATGTAAATTAGGAAAACGTTAGACTTGCATGCCATCAAAGTGTGAAAATGTAAAACAACCTTAAAACGGTCCCGTACGAGTCATGAACACCTCGCACGGGACCAATATAACTCGTAGGAACCGAACGCGTAGTCACGACGCTCCCGGTTGGAGTGTATGACATAAATTTGCAAAAAATTAGACTAAAGAATAAAAGCATGCCTTAGAAGGGTGAAAACGTAAAAAAGCCACAAAACGGTACCGTAAGAGTCACGAACACCTCGCACGGGACCAATGTTAGTAGTAGGAACCAAACGGGTAGTCACAAGGATCCGAGTTTGAGTATACGGCGTAAATTTGCAAAAAGTTAGACTTGAGAATAAAAAAGATGCCATCGAAGGGTGAAAACGTAAAACACCCACAAAACAGTCCTGCAAGAGTCACGAACATCTCGCACGGGACCAATGTAAGTCGTAGGAACCGACCGTGTAGTCACAACGCTCCCATCTTGTGTGTGTGCGTGTGTGCATGTTTGTGGGTGTGTGTGCGCGTGTGCGTGTGAGTGGGAAAGGGGGGAGGGGATGGGCAGGGGGCGCGTGTGTACGTGTGTGCATGTTTGTGTGTGTGCGCGTGTGCGAGTGGGGAAGGGGGGAGGGGACAGGCAGGGGGCACGTGTGTGCGTGTGTTTATATTTACAACACTTTTTCAATTTTCAAAATCAAAGTTCAATTTTATTTTGTAGTTTCATTGATTGATTAATTTTACTAAGTGATTATAGAGTAAATGAGGTTTATTCTTTAGAGGGTTCTTATGAAAATGTTACCTTGGGAGTAAATCAGTAACATTAAGTTTTCTCTATGTACCATTTAGAGTAAATGTTTTGCTCTGTTCATTTATATTAAACCTTCTTAGACCTCTCATTATTTATATTTGAGTAGTAAGCATTTTTCTTTTTCTTAAACCAATAGAGTATATAATCGTTTGACGTCGAATTGGAAATTTCCCACGACAAGTCTCCACTATATTTGAGTCACCAAAAAGCTTGGTATTATTTTAAATGTAGTTTATCATGTTTGTTATGATGTGAACCAAACCTTTTGCAACTGTTGTTGAAGGTTTTGGAGATGAATAAAATCATGTCTTTTGCACAAAACCTTTTTTTTAATATCTTTTGTTTTGGTTTGATTTGATTTAGTCACTTTATTTATCTGTGTACGCACTTATTAAAAATGGTGTTGATTTTTGTGTTTAATGTCAGATGTTGCAGGGTTGATACACACATAATTCATTGCTCAGCTTTCTCTCAGGCATCGCCAAAACAAGCAGCAGTAGCAAAAGATCATTTGGTTTACTGGAAGTCATGTTGAATACGAGAAAAAGGTATTGTAGATGATTGAAAGAAGTTAGAAAAGAAGAGTAAAGCTCTTGACTTTGTTGACTTTCATGAGGAAAATGATGTGAATACAGAAATGTTTGAGGCCCTGGATGCTGATGTAAACAATAATGACAGCAGTCATATTGTTCACTTTCTTCCTGGTTCAAATGAACTTTCTGATTTACTTATAAGTACTCCCCCATTTTGAGACTATATTCACTATGCAAGTAATCTACACAGATTCATTATTATTGACATAATCTAACACTATTTGGTTGTTTATTTTTCTCAGGATACCACTATGTAAGTAATGCTAATGCCTCTTCAACGACTAGAGCCACTGTATGTCTCTTTCTATCTCTAATTATTGTGTAATATTATCTCTTCCCTTGCTTGATATTGGCCATGATTATTTTCTTAACCGAGCCATGGTTTCACAAATCTAAGCTATCGTTTGATAATAACCTTTCTCTCTTTGTTGGTGAATGAAACCGCATATTATTTTGCATTAAATTTGGCATATATTGGGTTAAGTTCAATGGTCCATGGGCCATATTGATATTCAAAATTTCACTCCATTTTTTGGGTGGGAATCGTAACAGCTTTATGGGGTTTGAGTGTAACTAGAAAACCCTCAAAGATAAGGAATCCTTTTTCATTTGAGTTATATATTTAACAAAGAAATGCCCATGGTATTTTTTTAGTGACTTGGACGAGAGAGAATACGGAAATATATTTCTTACTCTGCACCTATATTGAGATGAATTTCTTATTTATTAAGATGCATTGTTGTTGTGAACTATTTGAATTGTTGTAGTTTTATGATCTAAATTGTAAATTCTGTTGGGCTCCTTATCTGGATGTGTGTTAGCATTAAATTTTATGGTGCAAATCACTATAAGTGGATTGTATGGAAACTTGCATGTTACGTGAGATGATATCCTGCTAAATTTTGTGGGGAATTTTTAAGAGTCTCTAATGTATTTGAGGAACTAAAATATAGGTAGCTTCATATATCAGGCTGTAGATTTTCACCTGAGTTTCTTAGTTATAGATTAAATGAGTTACTGATGCCTTTGGATAGATATGAAAGATAAGTAAATCACGGACACCGATCTTCAATTAAGAGAATTCTAGAAGGAGATACAACACCTTCTTTAATGTTGATACTCTGCATTTCATTGATCTACTTGAAGTGTGATTATAACATTAAATTTTTTGTTCACTTTTATATCATAGACTAAAAATAGGAAGGTGCACTTCAGTTAGTTTAATTTAGCCCTTATTGTTTCATTGTTTGATTGAAATAAAGTTCTGAACTGATGTTCCCAATTCATTGTCCATTTGGTGTAGATACTCTCAGCATCAACAACAGGGTTTGGAGGGTCTAATCTCAGATTTTTAGCAACATCAACTAATGAGATACGCGAGTAGGAGATACTGATGTTGAGAAGCCTGATCCTTATGACATTGTGCCCCAGTCTAACAATCAAATTGTGTGTCTGGTCTTATGTAAAAGTGCTAGATTACTTCTCGGCAACAGTTCTAAACAACTCCAAATCACTAATTTGAACACCATTTGTAATCTCAAAGTATGGCCTCAAAGTCGTCTCAATGCCTTTCTTCATAAAAACAGTTTGTTCAGGGATCTCTCCCAGTAGTAGACGGACTATCACAATCCACTTATTGCACTGAACTCGAAAGCCAAGAGTAACTACGGGGGCTTTTTGAGCAGTTTAGGGGTGAATTTTTTTGCATCTGTATACTCTATTTGGATTGTCATTATCTTCCCAAGGTAAAATAGATGTCGACAAAACTAGTAATTTGAATGAGCCTCAAACTACGATGCATTTGAGCTCAGGTTCTCTGCCTGATCATATAAATTATAATGGATGTAATTACAAAGTAGAAGGTTGAGAAGTGTTTCCTGTAAACATAATTAATTTAGCAGGGAAAGGGATCTATTATGTGTCTATAACTAACTTTTTTTGGGTTTTTTAGGTGATGAGAATTCTTTAGGGAAGAAGAGGATACAATCCCAACAAGAGAATCAAAACCCACACTATCTTGACAAATTATGTTTATACATGTAAGCTTTTCATGCTCTTGGTCCATTGTTGATTATCAGGTATTCTATTTTGTCGCTTTATCTCTTTCATCGAAAGTTTTTTTAATTTTTGATTTCATACATATTGCAGATTTAAAATGTTAAATTTACAGTCCAAATGTCAATTTCTGTTTGTGCCATTAGTTCTTCCTAGTGGAAAATTGATTACCTTTTATGGTGCAAAAGGAGTTCATCTTCTATTTTATTTTCTTCAATTTTCAGCTTTCTTTTCACTGTTCACTTTGTCTACACTGTTGATAGTTCACTATGTGTATTTATAATATGTTAATGCTAATGTTTTACTATTAGTTGCAGTTTAAACCTATTGCACATATGATGGTGGGGTTGAAAAGGATAAGAAATTGGTGTTTGAGGCATTAGATAAGGATGTAGTCCAAGAACCTTATGTGCATTTGAATCAAAAGATGCTATGAGAAACTTATATACTGAATATCCCAGCCGAATGGGATTTATAGTTCGTGTTATGCAATGCCTTCATTCAGATATCGATAATAAACTCTTTCCCGTTGACTTGGATGTAATCATGTAACAACCAGGGATCTTCGAATCAGAAGGGCATGCTTGGTCCGGATTAGAAGCCTCGACCTAGCACACAAGAAGGTTGCAAGGCGACCATTTTAGTAAAGCTGTAAAAGTCTAGAAAATGGGTTGTTACAATATTTGGTTATGGATTACTTGGAACCCCAGGATATATGTAGAATAGATGTTCTTAACCATGCTTTTAGACGAGCATCATCGACTGATTTTGTGTGGGAGTCTAAACTGCCTTTGAATTACGATTGAATCATTTTTAGAGTGTTTGATTGCTTTCCTGCCAAGTTATGCAAGAGGGATATATATTATAGAATTTATACAAACAATTATTTTGTCCAAGGCACAAAGGTTTGTGTTTCTTCCTTAAAATCCTTCTTTTTGTATTTCACTTTTTTATCTCAATTTTGTTGAACATCAATTGTATAGTAAAAAAAATCAGTAAAAATATTCAATGGGTAAGAAGGTCATTCATAAATAAATTAAGATATTAACTTTCTAAGAGATCATTAGTTTGGGATGGGTTTTGGTATTAGTTCTTTGAGGTTCTTCGATAAAAAAAAACTCAACTAATACCAAAATTAGTGGACACCAATCTCCAGTAGTGACATACCATTATAAATTATCATTGTTTGACTACTATATTTGCATGCTTGGTTTGTCTCTCCCCCTCCTTCTCTGTTTTTTTCATCACCATCTCCAACACTTCTAACATAAAGCAGGTACTCAAATGTATTCACAGTTATTCAAATGGTGATGAACACTTCTAACATTTCAATACTTATAACATTTGGTATGTCTCTCCCCCTCATCTCCAACACTTCTAACATTTGCATGTTTGGTCCGTCTTTCCCCCTCATCACCATCTCTAACACTTTTTCATGTCGTATAATTTTCCATTTGAACTTTTATAAATATATTAAATAGATTCAATGTATGTACAATTACTCAAATGGAGGAAGGACCTATAGGTATATGAATTGGTGAAGGCCATTTTGGAGGTGGACACTCTGTTTAGGGATGTCTAAAAGGAGATTGTGAATATTGATTTTCACTTCACAATTTATTTTTCATCGTAATCTAAATTCTGTTTTTGGTTGTGCGGAGAGGCACAGAGTCGTAGATTGGTGATCCCTCCTATTAGTTTTTGTTGTCACACACTTATCGTCTTCGCTGCAATAATTGAGGAGTACAACCAGCATAACTTTTGCCTTTTCTTTTTGTTTCTGTGTGTGTGTGTATATATATATATATATATATATATATATATTGTTTGTGTTGTCTTAATTAGGTCTCACTCAATCTATATATTGGGTCTGCATTTTCATATACACAAATATAATTTACGAGTTGTATATGCAATAAACAGAAATCACTTATCATGAGTTGTAATAAATAAAAACCACAATTGTTAATGTAATTAGCTGATGTAATGTGACCATGATAGGATAAGACAAGGTAGGTCGCATGTGCTGTTATGTGACAGTTATGTGATCGTGGAGAAATATGTTATCCCACTTGGTTATAGAATATGATTTCTTATATGTACCAAAACGAGTACAATATTTTATATCATGTTCATGTTTATTCTGTTGAGTAGTTAATATTCAAAACAAAAAAGGACACTTGGCGGAACGATTGGCGTCGATTTTCAGAACAGAAAATGACATAGTGAACTACTATAAGTTCGAAACCAGGAAACAAATATGGAGATCCAAAATTTATTGATACAGGCTCAATTTTGAGGCATTAATAGTCTCAATAATTGAATGGTTTACATTTGTAAGCAGATATGGAGATCTAAAGTTTATTGATGCATTTGGTAAGTTGAATTTTCTATAGAATGACTGCCATAGAATGAAAATTACCACTACAATCAAGTGAATATGTTATTAAAAGAGGCTATTCCATATTTGCCTTGCGGTTTTGCAATCATCAAATGCACATCATCTCTCATATTTCATTGCAACTGCATTATATACATGTTTTGGTAATCACTGTAGACGTATATAGAACCACTCATTCGCGCGTTGAACATATTTTATGTTCCTTTCCACCGCTCACCCAATAATATTTATTTGTTTTGTTTCATGGATATGCAGGTTTGATTTTTGTACTTAAATTTTAGGTTGCAACACATTTCAAAGGTAGTTTCAACATATTATTTCTCTCAATTTTATTATGAAGATTTTAACATATATCGATATTGAACTATCGGTGGTTATTGGGTTTGTCGATGAGAGGAGTATAAAGTCTCTCTCTCTTTGTCCCCGACACACACACACACACACACACACACACACACACACACACAAGTACCTATTATTTTTAAGTCTCCTGTGCATATGTCGTTTAGTACACCAACATTATTCTTTGTGGTGTAATAAGAACTTTGAGACCGTCGTTCAAAGAATGGAGAACATGATTGTTTCCGATTGGGACAGTGTGATATATGGTTTGCGGTTTGAGAGTCTTTGTGGTTAGGAATATTTTAGGCTTATTTAAACGCATACAAAACAGTCATGTGAAATCCACAGATATTTATTTGAAGTCCATATATTTATTTGAACTCGATATTTATGTGAAGTCCACTGATATTTTATGGACATTTAAAAATTATGAATCAATGTGTTGGTGTGATTGAAAAAGGAATCAAAACGACACGCTAATTTGCAAAAAATCATTCTCCATGTCCACTGAAGATTTTCTTTTTCTATGTTCCGCCCCCCGTGTTTTCTAATGTTCTGTATAAATATTACATAGTCTGATTTCAATGCTGGAATCCCTTACTTTCTTGCAGAATGGGCATGTTGTAGTGATGGAGGAGAGAGTAAGGAAGATAGGAATTCTACACTGGTCCTGAAAGCTTTGGAATTCAGTTTTCACATTTCCAATGCGCTCTTCCAGCGCCAATAACTCCTCATAGGACATATTATCAACATCAAGCCTCATATCCCTATGCCGATCATGAATACCAGACATCCCAAAGAAGACCGATTGATCAAGGATCATTACATCCTCAAACCGCAAGCCCTCACCCCCATGCAGGCTTTTATTGTTTAGTTTTATGGCCGTGCAGGCTTTATAATAAGTAGGTTTTACATTTACAGGTTTTGTAATGTCAAGAAAATAGAGGAAACTCTGCCCAATTTTTTTTTTGGTCTGTGAATTATTAAGATGTGTAATATTTATAAGTTTGTATATATATTTGTTTATTAACAACGTTCTCGATTCGCAATTTGTGATTTTTTTTATTGTTTTGCCAATAATAAATATTTGTAACACCTCGTACGTGTCAAACGTTACACGTAGGAACTGACGGTGCACTCACAGGACCCCCTATTTTAGGATTGGACAAAAAAAATACATTTTTTTTAAATTATAGTTAAATATGGTCATGGACTTTGTCCATAACCATTTTTATTTTTTCGTCACGGTTGTGGGTCACGGACTTGGGCCGCGACCATTTTTTTGTCATGGTTGTGGGTCGCGGACTTTGACCGCGACCAATTTGTTACGGTTGTGCGTCACGGATTAGGACCGCGACCAATTTTTTTTATATTTTTTTGTCACGGTAATGAGTCGCGGACTTTGGCCGTGACTAATTTGTCACGGTTGTGGGTCACGGATAAGGGCCGGGACCATTTTTAAATTTTTTTTATCACAGTTGTGGGTCGTGGACTTTGGCCGCGACCAATTTGTCACGGTTGTGGGTCGCGGATGAGGGCCGCGACCCGTCATGACATGGGTCACGACCTAAGTCCGCGACCATCTGTCGTGACCCCTCTCGGCCGTGACCATTTTTTGGTCACGAACTTGGGCCGCGACCCACGAAAATGGTCACGCCCGAAATGGTCAGGGCCCAAGTCTGCGACCCACAACTTTTGTTAGGGATTTTGGCCGTGACCAATCACCAGTTTTGGTGTAGTGTGAAGACACCGAGGAGTATCAAAGATGTTCAAAGACTTACGGGGATAGTGGTTGCCCTTAACAGGTTTGTTTATAGGGCAAAAGACAAGTGCCTTCCATTCTTTAAGGTGCTGAGAAAGGCCTTCCAATGGGACGAAGAGTGCAAAAATTCCTTCAACTAGCTTAAGTCTTATTTAGGGTCTCCCTTATTGCTATCTCGGCCTGTAGCAGAGGAGAAACTGTACGTGTATCTGGCAATCTCTAAATCAGCCATCAGCGCAGCCATAATACGGGAAGACGTTGGAATCCAAAGGCCTGTATATTTCAACAGTAAGGCCCTTCAAGGTGCGGAAAAAAATTACCCTCGCATGAAAAATCTAGCTTACGCCTTGATACATGCGTCGAGAAAGATGAAGCCTTACTTCGAGGCCCCCTCCATGGTTGTCCTCACTGACTCCCCACTAAGACAGGTCCTACATAAACCTGAGAAGTCCGGGAGATTGATGATATGGGCCATTGAGTTGGGGGAGTACGATCTTACCTACCAACCTAGGATGGCCATCAAGGGGAAAGCCCTCGCAGACTTTGTCGCTGAGTTTACATGGGAAGAGGCCAAGGCAGAGAATGGCCTAGAGGGTGTTGAAAACCGTGGTGTCTTCCAAAATTCGGAAGAGACGACACCAAATATCTTCCAAGATCAGGAAGATATCGCATCCAACGGGGCCTCGAACCAAGTTGCAGAGAACGAGGAAGATCGGTACCTCTTCAAAAAAGGAGTCATGACAGAAGGGGTCTTCTCATCGGGTACAGATATTTCTCTTCGTTGATGGCTCTTACTATGACAATGGAAGCGGTGCGGGGTTGATACTCTCAGCTCAAGATGGTTCCAACATTGAATACTCTTTGAGATTCAACTTCTGAGCTTCTAACAATGAGTCTGAGTATGAAGCCATGATAACAGGTCTCTCAGTGGCAAAGTCTCTTCGCATAAAGCGATTCCTACTCCACAGCGACTGAAGGTTAGTTGTCAATCAAGTATTAGGAATCTATGAGGCCAGAGATGAAAGGATGGCCAAATATCAGAAAAGGGTGAGAACGATGTTAGAACATTTTGAAGAGGCAAGACTGAAGAGAGTGCCTCGACAAAGTAACAGCCACGCAGATGCATTGGCGAGGTTAGCCTCGACAACAAAGATAGGTGTTAGAAGGACCATTCCTATCGAGGTCTCGGGGAAGGCAACCATTGAGAAAGAAGAGGTATATAACCCTTGTCACAATTTGAACTTAGGAGACTCATGGATGGACCCCCTCTTCTAATATATCAGAAAGGGAGAGCTACCTGAATCCAGGCTAGAAAGGTGGAAATTAAGATATAAGGCTGCTAAGTTCTCGGTAGTAGGAGACGTCCTGTACAAGAAAGGATTCCTGCTACCTCTCCTCAGATTTGTGCACCCCACAAAAGTTCCGCGGGTCTTACAGGAGGTCCATGAGGGTTCTTGCTCTAGCCACATAGGGGGAAGACCCTTGTCCAAAAGAATCATCACCCAGGGGTATTGGTGGCCAACCCTGTTCAAGGATGCCGCAGCCTACGTGAGGAAATGTGATAAATGCCAGAGGTTCACCGCCATCCCTCATCAACCTCATCAGCCTATGGCGTTAATCACTTCTCCATGGCCATTTGCAGTATGGGGAATTGACTTAGTAGGGCCCCTACCAAGAGTTGCCAATAATTATAGATTCTTGATAGTTGCCATCGACTATTTTTCAAAGTGGGTGGAGGCAGAGCCGATGATAACGATCATAGAGCAGACCTTCCAATTTATTTGGAGGAATATCATATACAGATATGGCCACCCAAACACTCTCATCTCGGACAATGAGACCCAGTTCAAGAACTCCTCTTTAGAAAATTATTGCCTAAGAGTAGGAATAAAGAAATTCTTCTCATCTCTTGGACGACCTCAGGCAAATGGTTAGACCGAGGTCACAAACAGAACAATTCTCGATGGAATCAAGAAGAGGTTAAAAGATGCGAAGGGAAGATGGACTGAAGAGGTATACGCTGTGTTATGGGTCTACAGAACCACGGCAAGGACACTGACAGGAGAAACCCTGTTCATGTTGGCACATGGCTTAGAGGCCGTCATACCAACGGATGTAGGGCTCCCATCTCATAGGATTCAGACCTATGACCCTGATAATAATGGGGAAGAGAGGAATATAGACCTAGATCTTATCGAAGAAAAAAGAGAGGACACAGAGGTCAGACAAGCAGCTTACCAACAGAGGGCAGCGAACATCTACAATCAGAGGGTGAAGTCAAGACCCATTGGAGTGGGAGACCTAGTGCTAAAGAAGACTTTAAAGAAAGCAAACAAACTCCACCCAAACTCGCACGGTCCCTACAAAGTGACAGAAGAGGTTGTGCCTGGCACTTACAGTCTAGAAAATATAGAAGGAGAACCTTTCAATAATCCATGGAATGCTGATCACCTAAAACATATTACATATGATGTTGCATGAAGTTGTGTAAATGTACCATCTTGTCATGAAGAGGTTATTAATAAAAGATCAATTCCCATGGTGGTCCTTGCTTCATTTTGCACTTATATCAGAAATTAATGAGGCAAACATCTTAGGTAATGACCTCAAACCTTCATAATACCATTCAATGGTGACGAGGTCTAAGGTCAGACACCATAATTGGATGACCTCAGACCCTTAACATCATTAATTTGGTGAGATTCATTAATGGGGGATAATGCCTTAGGTGACAACCTCAGACCTTCATAACACTATTCAATGGTGACGAGGTTTGAGCTCAGACACCATAATTGGATGACCTCAGACCCTTAACATCATTAATTTGGTGAGATTCATTAATGGGGATAACACCTTAGGTGATGACCTCAGACCTTCATAACACCATTCAGTGGTGACGAGGTTTGAGCTCAGACACCATAATTGGATGACCTCAGACCCTTAACATCATTAATTTGGTGAGATTCATTAATGGGGACAACACCTTAGGTGATGACCTCAGACCTTCATAACACCATTCAATGGTGACGAGGTCTGAGCTCAGACACCATAATTGGATGACCTCAGATCCTTAACATCATTAATTTGGTGAGATTCATTAATGGGGATAACCTCAGACCTTCATAACACCATTCAGTGGTGACGAGGTTTGAGCTCAGACACCTTAATGGGGTGACCTCAGACCCTTAACATCATTAATTTGGTGAGATTAATTACGGGGATAACACCTTAGGTGGCGACCTCAGACCTTCATAACACCATTCAATAGTGACGAGGTCTGAGCTTAGACTACTAATTTGGTTTAAGCAAACACCATTGCATAAGCTTTAGAGCAAAAACATCACGACATACATACAACAAAAGATGGTCCTCTTTAGAGAATAACACATTCAGAGAATACCACATTCAGAGATTAAAATATTCAGAGGTTATAAAGAATGCAAAAGTAAGACCCATTCTCATTCAGAAATTATAAATGTGCAGGGATTATAATTTCAGGGGCTACAAAAATATTCAGAGATTCTCTTTAAGGGTTTGAGGGAGGAATGCTGGTGCCTTCGGTTTGATTAAGCTGGACGATGTTGGTCACCTCAACAACATCATCATGGTGGTCTGCCACTCCAACCTCTGTACCGTCCAACGTTGCAGTCTCGGCAGGCGTGAAAACCTCCTCCTCAACCTATTAAAAGGCCGGGGAAAGTTGAGGATTAACAAAGCCAAGGCCTATCAAGTCAGAGGCTTTCAAAGTGACAGCCTCCTTCTCCTTTACAGCCGCCCACTTGGTAGTAGCCTTGATACCTCTCTCGAGGTATTCAAAGCCAAAGCCCATAAACTCATCAGAGCTTTTGTACTCGGCTATTATCCCCTCTGAGGCATCATCAAGGGTTGC
This sequence comes from Sambucus nigra, assembly GCA_949130495.1. Classification (NCBI taxonomy): domain Eukaryota; kingdom Viridiplantae; phylum Streptophyta; class Magnoliopsida; order Dipsacales; family Adoxaceae; genus Sambucus; species Sambucus nigra. Next base: position 46,441,411 of record OX422218.1, read on the forward strand.
CTTCACGGCCGAGCTGACCTTCTGCTGTAGAACATCGTCCTTGGCCTTCAGAGCCGTAGCATGGTCCTTGTTAAGCCGAGATACCTCCTTCTCCAGCCCCTTCAGCTTTTTGTCAGACTCACCTAACTCAAACTTCAGCCGGTCAATTTCTGCGTTCAAAGAACTTTGGACCTTCTCGGCCTCTTGACCCTTTTAGATGAGGAGAAACTTCCTCAAAGTCCAATTGGAGAGGTGGTGCATCGCTGCCAGGCCTTGCAGATTTTGCGATCAGAAACGAGTCAAAGACAAATCAAAGGTTACACTTAGAAATTACAAAGAAATATTAAGTTATACCTGGATGGATCTGTGGATACCGAACTCAACCAGCAAGGTAGTATCAAGTGACCAGAAGAAGCGCTTGTTGGCCTTGGTCATTGTAGAGACGAAGGCATCTAGGGCCTGCAGACTATGCTGTCAGTAATCTTCAACTGCTCTAGATGAGCCGATAAGGCGTCTGCTGAAGAGATGGGGATGACAGTATCGACACTCTCTTTCTTCTGCCTCTGATCCTCAAGGGCATGTTCAGTTGAAACCCTCTTCTTTGTGGCTTGGGGCTTTGAGGCATAGGGATCTGGGGGAGGAGCATTAAGGCCTTCTTTCTTTGCAAGTCTCGCAAGCTAGGAGCAGCCATTTCCCAGAGTTCGTCTAAGATATCCTTTGGACGCTCTGCAAAATTAATAGATCTGAGTTATAAAATCAGACATAAATAAACTCAGAGGTTCAACTTCAAATAGAAAGCTCTTACCAAGCTAGAAAAGAGGACTTCTACCCAAACCTGTCTCCGAGAGGTAGTGGGGGGTCATCAAGTGCTCGAACCTAACGAACAGACCATGTACCCCTTGATATTGAAGGGCTTTCACCTTCTGAAGATTTTGTGGGCTCAGGCCAGGGTCAGACCTCGCAGACATTATGACCTTACACCACCTCAGGGGCATCCTCATCTCTAGAATGGACGAGGGAGCACATGGGCCAAATTCCCATGGTCTAGAAGCAAAAAAGTATCGTGGCTTCCAGTTGTGGTTAGAAGTCTGAGTTATTTGAAGCATATTTTTTTTCTTCCGAGCTATAAAATGATAGTAGCTCGAATGATTTTTGGCTGAGGAAGGGACATAACAACCTACAAAGACCTGAACTCGGAGGTCTGAGTGGTGGACAACCTTCCATAAGACAATGGCCCCTATTATGACCCTCCAGGCATTAGGGGATAGTTGAGAGGGGGCCAAATTGATATAGGAAAGGATAGTTTTGATAATGGGATGGATGGGCAGACGAAACCCCAACTTGAACATCTGCTCGTACAAGCAGATTTTTCCGTCTAGATCGTGAAAAGCCCTTTCTTCCCTCAAAGGTCTTCTTAGCTTTATGGAGGGACTAATGGAATATAGATATCTGAAGCGAAGGAGGTCTACCTCAGTTACAGTACTCTCGATCTCGGCTGCCTTAGAGACGTCGACTTCACTTTCAAAGTCATCATCATTTATCTCAACATCGGTCGGAGCAGATGTTGATGGGTTACTCGATAACCTCTGAACGAACTCGGCACCGGTGAAGGCCGATAGAGGAATGGCATCAAGTGGTGGTGGAATGGTCACACTCGACTCGACGATCTCAACCTCTGAGGAAGAGGATGAGGTGCTTGAGTTGTTATGAGAGGAGGCCCGACTGGAGACCTCGGCCTGATCAGGGGCCAGATCTTCCCGAATTGAGAAGTCCATGGCCTCCTGGAAAGAATCCACGGATATGGGGTCTAAGGTGGAAGACTCAGACATTGGTATAGGATCGACAGGGGCCTCTGCCTGATTGAAAGACTCCGAGTGGTCAGTATATATCACCGTTAGGGGTGGTGGAAATATGGGTCTAATAGGGAATTCTTGTGACCTACGAGCCTCGTCCTGGGCTCTTTCTATTTGTCTGTTTTTTTCTAAAGTCTTCTCCCTAAGGGAGGGGAAATCCTCAAGAAGTTGGTAAAGGGGTCTGAGCATACGAGCAGACTATACACTTACCCAACTCTCCTAAGTAACAAACAACACTGATGATTTGGCTAAAGATCAAAGCTAGGTTTTGAGCAAGAACAATGTATGAACAATCAACCGAAAAACTCATAAGCTAACCAGGAAATGCATGAGATCAACGAAAAATTCATGAACCAGTCGAAAATGCAAAGAGCAAGACAGATAGAAAAAAGGAGAGGAAGAGATAACGAGGGGTACCTGAAGAAAGGCGAGGAAAAGCGAGGAAGGAATCCCAGTAAATAAGCCCCCAATGTACTTCCAATCATGAGTTCTTCTAGAGAGAGAGAGAGTTGCAGATAATGCTAAGTTCGGAGAAGGAGAGAAATGAAGTAGAAAGAAGAGAATGGGACTTTTACCCTTAAATATGAATGCACACTCCCTAAGGCCCATCATTGCCTTGGGAGACCAAAAGACAACCAGCATAATTACCCTTGTCAGACACGCATGCCACTTCAGTAATTGACAAGTGTCAGAAAAAGAATATTGGTACAGAGTAATAGGACCTCGAAGTTGTAGACCCCATAGTCACCTTATTTCACATGTAACTAAGGGCTGGGGGGTGATTGATATACCCCAAGTGTGACCTCGGCTCGGAGACACCAACCTCGGCCGAGATCGTGGCCGACATTGGACAAGGCATCAGCCCTCGGCCATAGCATGGTCGGCCCAGGCCGACACTACCACTAGCCTTTCGAAGGGACATCGCATGCATCATAAGGATCAGCAGCATTCTCGTATACCTTGGAATCGAAACCTTGGCCAGGTATAGGCCGAGCTCACAAGAAGCCACCAGCAACCTCATCAAGACATTAGTCGATGCTCCAAACACGCCAGCTCAACTTCGGCTGAGGCCGACCTTGTCCATTGTCTCGACTAGGATTAAGCCGAGACCTCCATGGTCACCTCGAACTGAACGAGCATCTAGACTTACCAACCTCGGCCTATCCCAGGCTGAGGTCATACTCTAAGCACAATAGCCGAGCATCTGTTGACATTTGGATAAGGGCCCGTGGACACATATCAGTTATAACAAGATTATTCCCCACATGCGGGGAGAATATTTCGTCATCATTCTCTACTTGTGACAGTGACAGATGGCTTTACCATATTGGTGAGGCAAACACACACATGCACATTACATGCATGGGAGGTACATTACACCCCCTAGGTACTATATATAGAGGTCATCCTCTACCTTGCAAAGGATCCGAAATTGGTAAACCTAGCTGAAATTCTGTCTTATACACACAGAAGAGAGAGAAAGTGAGCTTATGTGTATTGTATCCATGGCCATCAGTGCCTTATTACAGTGAGGTTATTCACACACAGTGGACGTAGGTCAATTTATGCTGAACCACTTATATTCTGATGCTCTCTCCTCTTCTCCTCATCTCATTCTCCTACCTTTTACGTAACTATGCTGCCATTGTTGTTCTTAGATTGAGCTTGAAAACACCTTACCTGGTGGTGCTAATTCTAGCATCATCACTAGGCTTCCCTCCTTAAGTCTGAGGTTACTCGTTATCCTTCATACCAAAGCAAAGTTACATTTCTCATTGCTTAACGTTAGTTATTGACCTAATATACTCAAGTCTCCACAATTTCAACATGCGAGTGCTAACATTCAAACCTCGAGATCCTTCTCATTTAGTGAAACACAATAATTACATAAATTCATCCTTAGGGATCATCGTTAAAATTCGTTGGCAACGTCTTACATAATCCCAAATCATAACTATCGGACTACAATGTCAACTCGATTTTTCAAGTATGACTCATGCCTAATACCCAATAATTTTCCTCACTAGTGTCATACTAATCCATATGGGTAGCACACACGGGTGCTATAATTAAGCCTAACACTCGACTCCGAGTGTTATTTCTAAAACCATAGTGAACATCATTGTGTCATAAGTCTCCCGAGTGTAAAACCTAGCATGTATCAACCTATTCTCGATATTCTCCCCAAGTCATACCATAATGAAAGCTTATAAACAAAACCATGGCACTAACTCTATGGTGCCGCCATAAATAACATGAGTAAATTATATTACAATCACCGATAGCTTATGCATTCCTCAATATGATAACGTTTCCTAATGCTTCATGGAAGAGTCACCACGTCAATCGACTCCAATTGAACACACGTATCCTAGCCTGGGAGTTATCATGAAAAAAAATCCTTTCAAGTATAACACTCGAGCATGGCCACTAAATTATTTTCTCAAAGGCCAAACACTAATCATAATCACTATGTGTCATACCAGTCCTAACTCTATATTCTTGAAGTCATAAGGGATTCCATAATATCAACAAAAGACGTCGATAGTACCGTACTACGTGGTACAACCTTAATTTCACCATTATTAGGGAAAACATATTACTTGCACTGACACTTCATTAGATTAACCTTAGTACATATATCCAAGGAGCAATCATGATTTCACCTTCTTATCCATAATGATAACCCAAGATCAAACTCATTATAGCCTATCATTCAACCTCTGTGATTATTCAACCACGACAACTAACGTGCCTCACTACGTAGCCATCACACTCATTTTCCAGATCGCAAGTTATCATCATTATAAAAAATTTGGTAGGATACTAGGCATCAGGTACTACCTATAAAACTTTTAGGCCAATACCTTTGATGACACAAAAGATCCTATTCCTCAATACCACCTCATTTATCTAAAATCATGATTCAACAACATCATTTCTAACACTTACTCCCAAGGACTATATGGATTTGTTCTTAAATCACTTGAAATCTTCAAGGTTATCTAAACCCAAAACATAATCAAGTTACTTAGTCATTCTGATTTCCATAGTTTTTTTTTCATACTACTTAGTCACCTAATCCCGTAGATGAAACTACAAGCATACAGGTTAGATGCAACTAAAGTCATTAACACCTTCTAATCATCAAACTTACACATGATACATCTCACACAAGTGTAGGGTGCCCCCACCTAACAACCTACACCAAAATCCGATAGTTTCTTGCTAACACTACCAGAAGAAATGCAGAGAAATAAGAATGGCTATTAAACCAGCTCAAAGAGCAGGGAACAATGTTCTCAAAACCTCGACTTTATCATCAAGGTACAAATCAAACCCATCATCAGGAAAGCATGACTGGATCTAACTAACAATGACATCGAAAGATCCACTATCAATCTCACCACATCACACCTGAAAGGAACATTGAACCTAAAGCTATGATACCAACTTGTAATGCCCCGACCCGGATTTAAAGGTTAATTAAGGATTAACCTGATCCGAATCGTACGTTAATAGTGAAGTTCAATGAAACATCCTAAATAATGTTTCCAATACATTCTTATTAGTATTTAACGTCACACTCATTAGCATGCTAGTCCAAATTACAATCACTACGTGATATGACCCAAGGGAAGTGCCCCGAAGGCTATGTAAATAGAGCTACTAATCGTAAATGCAGATAGTTACTTACCTGTATAGCTCCCTCAAAGTGCGGAATATCACACAACCTGCCGCAACAAAAGAAGGGATGTGAGACGAATGCTCAGTGTGATCATATACAAATGCAGTATAGAAACGAGTGGCAGAAAGAAGTACTCACATGCTACACTACATGCATTCGAAAATATGTATATATCTACATATATACCTTTGAAAAATACATATGCCAGTGTATTTAACCGTTTATTTTAAAGACATCATTTAATACCATATAACTTCCCTGACATTACAAAATAGTCATTATCATTACCATGCTTAGGACTTATACGTGTTTTCCATTAACTCACACAGTTTAAACAAATGGCATTTGTTTGGAAAACATTCTTCTTACATTCAAGGAGATTTACTATCCGATGTTCATTTACTCATGCCAAGGTTACTTAATCATTTCAGGATTTACATTCAACACACACACATACCGTGTTTAGAAAAATACTTTTTTCCCTTGTAAACCTCATGTAACACATGCTTATATTTATTTTAATTCAATTTTTCTTAGGTAGCTTAATTTCATTTAGTCACCTTATTAAACCATCCCATGTTGCCACATGAACTTTAAACATTCAATGCGCTATTCTTGCATTAGTAAATTAATGAATTTGTGCCATTCATTTATGCCTCTTTCATGAATATTCGATTCATTGCTTAGCATTATTTTTCTTTGGGATTTGCCAACACACTCACGGACTTCGTGGCCTCACACCACCGGTATCCGCGGCCATATACTACTGCAGTTGGTTTGGGGTCTTTCACTAGGGTCATCATGCCCTCCTTAATTATTTTCTCTCGGCGTCATCCGACTATCATTATCTCGCCAATGTTTTTCAACATTTTCACAGTTTGTACTTTAATTTACATTCCTTTGGGCCGAAGCCAAAGACTTAGACTTAGCCGTCCATTTTTCCATTATACTTGGAAAATCACTACTTCTCTTTAAGTCCTTTGTTTACACACGTGTTAATATTATATCGAAATGATTCACATTTTAGGACTTAATCCATTTTCATCGTACTTGGGTAAAAACATTCACTTACATTTTTATTTCATAAAAATGTTCCGCTTTAGGTAAATTATCGATTTACCCTTTTTTTCATCAAAACTTGCAACTTTATTCTTTTTCAAGTGTTATTCACAAAAACACCATCTTTGAGTCCCGTTCTCGACACATAGGCATTTTCGTCATTAAAACACTTATTCAACTTCTCGCGTTGTCAAAATTACCCATTTTGCGCTTTAGCCTCTTTAATATATAAAATCATGCCTTTCACATATTAAAGTTCCCGCACTTGATTTTGTGAGTTTAACACTAAAACTCCATTTTAACCAACATTTACACGTTTGACACTTTATAATTTCAAACTTGGTGCCACACACTTTCATTATGACAAATTGCATAAAAAACCATACTTAGTCTTTTATTTCGAACTTAGTCTCTTATATTCTCATTATTTATATTTTTACCCAAAATTTTCAAGAAGACTAAACTTTCACATATTTATGCTTTTGACCCCAAAACTTAGTTTAAACAAACTAAATAGTGCACTTTATAAATGAAAGTTTATTTGTACACTTTATAATGATTTATCAACATAAAATCACTATATCAATCTAACAAAAAAGGGTACACATGCGTCAAATGTTCTTTTACCGATGAAATCATTTATTCATCTTAAAACTTGAAATTTAAACATTTTACTCCATAAAATGTTTGTGATTTAGGGCTGAAATTTAATTATTTTAAAAACCCATTAAACCTCTTGTTGTAAGTACCCATTTTCATAGAAAATAGTAAGCATGATACTAATAAGTCTGTTAGTACATTTAATCCTCATTATTATTTCATAAAAATATACCCCTCATTACAGAAAATATCAATAGTGTAACCAATAAACCCATGAATTGGTTTTAACCATTTTCTTACACGATTTGCACCCAAATGGTGGAAAATACTATTCTAAAATTTTGTCAAATTCAAAACCCATTTAATCACTTCTTTGAAAACCCACTTGTTCAAGAAATCATAGAAACCGACCCAATGAACTCCATGGATGCAAATCAACACAAATCCTTCATATATTAAAACTAATATATGTAAATAGCAATATGATATTATTCTAAATAATAAACCTATACCAAGGTTAAAGAATCTCACCTCAAAATGTCCTTAAATAATGGTAGAGAAGGTGGGTGACTCCCCCACCTCCAAAGGTGGCCCTAAAGGGAGTCACAATAGTCCCCTCTTCAAGATCCCAATTAATCTTCAAGCTCTAGGAACTACACTTTCTTCTACTTTGATAAAATCCTTTTAAAGTCACCCAACAAGACTTCCTTTGAGCTCCAAAAACTTATCTCAAAATCTCCTATGAGTTGTCCCAACTTTGAGAGGTGTTTTAATGGAGTTTGGGGAGCTCCAATGTGGTGTTTTGATGGTGGAAAAGTGGTGGCAAAGGAGGACCACGAATTTGGAAGGAAGAATAACTCTTGCAAGAGCTAGAAGATGGAGATATAATCAGAAAATGTTTGAGAGTTTTGGCTCCAAGTATTTCCCTCCTATTTATCTTACAATGGAAAATTTCCACCCTTGACCAACAAACCCAAGGTTTTGAATGCCCCAATGGGTGTAATTTGGTTTCCCAAGATCTGTATAATAAGTCTTGAAAGTGACTACACATACACCAAACATGTGATCCCCAAGATTCATTTGAAAAATGCCCAAAAAAACACCCACTAAAGTTAATTTGCGTCACTTTTGGTACAAGCCCAAAAAATATTCTTTTTTTTCCTGAAATTTTTAACTGAAGAATCATATTCCTTGCATTTATTTTTGGCTAAAAAAATCATATTTACAATAGTCGTTTGGTCTCCCGGATTGTCCTATACAAGGCGCGCAAGAATCGGGACCTCCGTACAAAAGTAGTTTTTTTCGATTTTTCTCTTCATAATAATATTCCTTATATTTTTGTGAGTCAAAAAACATATTCACAATATTTTTTTGACCTCCCGAGATGTCCTAAACAATTTGCACAAGACTGGACTTTCGTTGTCTCGCGCGTCGTAAGACAATTAGTACCCATGCTTGCGTAGCATTCGTTGCTTGTCCGAATTGCATGAAACTTAACCAAAGTGCTTAAAATAATTATACAAACTCAAAATAAAACTCGTGTGAACCATGAAACATAAAACTATCTCGTTTAACCCATATTGCGATTTTTTTCTTTTCGTACCATTTAAATGTCGCGTCGTATTAACCTTGTCCGTGTCGCATCCGTTCCTTGATATTTTTTCCTCAAAATTAATGGACATCCTAGCGAATACTATTAGAGATTAAATATGAATTTATACAACACATGCATTGTTGGATTTGCTTTTTTTTAAACCATTTACGTAATATGCCACCGACGTTTTACTTGACATGTTACTCTTCGATTATTTATTCCTCTAATTTTTTTTTTTGCAGAAAACACTTCAAATAATGTTAAATACCTATTTTCTAGGGCGGGGTATTACAAGTAAAGAATTGTTCCTTATGACACAAATCTGTGCCCATCTCAACTCTTCTCCTGCATGAGTCTCCTCATCAATTTTAACGAACCTTCTGCATCTCTCTAATGTCATTAAACACTTCCTCACCCCAGAGATGTAGAGGGAGACCCATCACTCTAATACAACAAGTTGATGAGGTACTTTCATTTTTAATGTTGGGGTGACATTCGTTGGAGAATAATGGGACACCATTAACAACCCAGTTCTTCAACTTCAACACCCTTTCCCCTTCGATGGCCGATGCAAAGACGAAGCAGAATGCGTAGGGATTCAAGTGATGAACAACCACTTTGCCCGCTGGTCTTTAGTGCTCATTCACCCATACTTTTAGACTATTTAACTTAGAAGATGTATCCACATGGATACTAACACGACCCACCAATGCTCGCCGAAAAAACTCAATTCTTGAAGAGCAAGAACCATCTTCTATACTGAGATCTGTCAGAGTATTTTTTCCCACCTTAACATTAATAAGGGAAAACGGACCCCACTATACTCTGGAATCATGTAGATACATCTTCTTCATTTACTTAGATAAGTACGAGATAGAGGCTTGGGAATTGTTCATCTACTACTTACAGCACATACATAAATAACCGTAGAAGAAGAGGTGGGAATTACCTCCTTTGATATCCATTCCCTAAAATCATTTCTCTTCTGATTTTTAGCAATTTTTTGCTCATAACACCTAAACATATTCATGAAATTGTAGAGTTTAGATGGTAATATTGATAATAGAGGTAATCAGACAAAAACAAGTTCTATATGTAGTACTTACTCTCTCCAATATTAAACTTCATCTTAGGATTCAAAGACATGGAAAATTTCTTTCTCGTATTTCATATTGGTAAGTCTCGCTCTTTGGGTTCCCGAAAGGCAATTCATCCTCGAACTCATATTGTTTTTCAATCAATCATTATCCACGAGTATTAAACCTCATAAGCCCTCATTCCGGCATATGTTTGTGGGCGGATAACAATGATTCTACTGTTATATATTCTTTCGAAATTGACCCTCCAATATCACATGTATTCTTAACATAATATTTAAAGGTTTTCATCAAACACTCAAAATGATACATCCAGTGGTACTTGATAGGTTCACACAACAAATCCCCATCGCATAAATGTTTAAGAAGGTGAATGATGTTGTCAAAGAAGGACAAAGGAAAATACTTCTCCAAGATATAAGTCACCTTGACTAAAGTTACTTTTATAACCTTAATGCACTTCACGTTTACCACTTTTGCACATAGCAAGGTAAAGCACAAACTAATATGCATAATTTTTCTCGGGAGATCTTGTGCTCAGAAAAAAAATGCCTAAACAATGAAAGGATTAATTGGATGATGAAGACCTAGTTACGAGAATTGTACTATTTCAGGTCATTTGTTTGGTAGCTTATAACCCTACACAAATTATCGGAATAACCACTGGGAGTATTCAAGTTGAACAACGTGTCTAAGAGGCTCGTTTTCTCACTAGTAGTCAAACCCAAACCATTAAAGCTCTTTCTTATTCTTAGATAACTATTTGGTAATGTGTTTTCTTTCACGATAATGTCATTAGACCACTTAAGAATTCCAATTACACTATTTCTCGACAAAATAAATTGACTCTTGAAATTATGCAAACCGATCATTGTGTATAATATCGAGTTATATTTTTCGCCACTTTTATACAAAAGTGTAACAATATCGACTTTTAACCGTATGTACTAACGATCTTTGAGTAAATCATCATCAACTTGTTCATTTACTTAATAATAATGTACATTATCCATATCCATAGGATGGTGGTTTTTTTGGTGATGGACACTATAAGCATCATTAATAAGGTCTGTCAAAGGAAGTTATGCTGGAAAATCATTCACCACTTCGACATGGTGGAGTTCCATCACTCGATCAGTAACTGATAATTCTTTCGAAACATATGGTACACTATTTTCCCCTTAGAATGTACATATATTATAATCTTGTGACATACCCCATATTTGTAAATGCAATTGAACGTCTTCAAAAGACTTAAATTTTTCATTCAGACAACGTTTGCACAAACACGAAATCTTAAAATTGTTAATATTTTTATCTGCATATTTAATAAATTCTTGAACATCCTTTATGTGATCATAAGATACATTGTGGCTCTCTACCATCAACTAATAGTATTATACGAAAGACATTAAGTAGTCTTCAAAATTCAAGTCACCTATATAAATAGGTTGAAATGGAGGTCATGTTGGATAAAAGAACTCTCAGTTTATAATTCAAGAATAATCATTAAACCCAAGAAAATTCATTCAAAATCATTCAGTAAATAAGGAATAAAATTAAATAAATTAAGATTCTATTAAACCAAATAAGTATCCCATATAATTCAAATATTATAATTTTGTTCCAAAAGAAAACATTGTTCAACACTTAATCCTAGACAACAAATGAATTTGATTGGAAATAAAATAACTATGATCATATTTTAATAGAGTACCTTCACCAAAGTCAGCATGCTCATGCTCATCTCCGCAGCCCTCACATATTTTATCAAACAATATCTGAGACTCACCCACCACTAAAAGGCATTTGTGAACAGTTTTTTTTGGCATTCATTGAAACGAGAGTGCACATGCCAATGACCATGTTATTAGACAAGCCCCTTATATATTACTCCACGCCATAGTCACCATGAATGGACAATGATCATCCATGGAATGTTGGAGGAGGAATATAACAATTTGATAGTACTTTTACATAGTCCCTTCACTGTAGTCAACATTCAGAGGCTCCTCTCTGAACTGTCATATATTTTACCAATCAATATATAAGTCTAAACCACCTCCAAAAGGCGACCGAGGATAGGTGTTAAATTCATGACAACGAGCGTTCACATGCCAATAACCCTTCTTTGGGAGAAGCCCCAAAATAATACTCATATCCATAGTCACTGTGCATGGAAGATGATGAACCGTAAAATGTTTCGCGAGGAGGCACTTAGGAGGTGAATGTTACAAGAGGAGACACTTGGGAGGAGAAACTTTGAGCCATTGGAAAGGGTAATGTTTGATGAGCCATTTGGGAGGGGAAACCATGTTATAGACTAAAAAAATTGGCCAACCCACTTCTCTTGGCATGTTCTTTTATCTGGCTCAACATGTGACTCTTAACTGAAGATATCTCGCTTAATAAAGGTTCCATGTGCTAAAATTTTGTTCTTGGCATATGTGAGATCGCGCCTCATTCCCTCTTCCTTTTTTTTCTGCCTAAGTACCATGGATAATGGCATAGGGGTTTCACTCTAACCGACTGCTCGTCATGCATTCTTTCATTTTTTGTAGCATAATATTATATTTAGGACTATGGTTTCAAAATTATTTTATTACAGAGTGTATATATATAATGATTAAATTCATACTCACTAGTGTCGGAGAAACATTGTTTGGGAATTTATTGGTCTCTTTATCCTGTCAGCCATCTAAGGACAACTGACCTGCTTATGGGCTTTACCTTCTTTCGAAATCCCCTTGGTATTGCCTACCCATTCACCCTTAAAATCATAATATGGTTTTGCCCCAAGTTTTTGGGCATCAACGTACTTTTCCCTATTTTATTTATCTGTCTCCCTGTTGGTCAGTTTTTTCTCCCTGGCCTCATTCTCTAAGACTTTGTTCCATTGGTCGATGGGAATTTGAACATTTTTGGGAACTCTATCTTTCAACCCCAAGTTATCAGGACTTGATGCCTTCTTCGGGGAATTTTTTTTCGAAGGTTCTTTAGATAGGTTTTCATATGTTAACTTACTCAAGAAATAACCATTTCCTTTGAACCGGGTGGGAATGTAAAATTCTAACAAATTTTATCCATACATCATCAATAATGGCAGGATCAACCTTCTTCTTGTTGTCTCAGCCCTCAACGCCCACAATCATATTTCTTAAAGACAAACAACGGACTTTAAAAATATGTACATTAGCTTTTTTACCAGTAGGAATCCCAAAATTGAAAAACCCAAATGGGCTTCTTATGATTTTCTTTGGGATTCCTTGATAGAGGGAGGTGGGGATGTTGAGTTATCATGGGTTTGTTCCGTTTGGTGACTTGAATATGGAGTGATAGACTCAACTTCTGGAGGACTATAGTATTGCCAATATGTAGGGGAAAATAAGTGAGGTTGGGGTGTAAGAGAGAATCGAGTTACAGGTGTTCCATTATTTTATTGATTAGCTCTGATCCAGTTCCACATTACTAATAATTAAAAAATGGCTACGAATGTACGTAAATCATGTTTATGACTATATATATGCATATAATTTTTGAAACTAATTTTAAAACATGCTCGTTGTGTCTAATTTTTATCCAATCAGTATTAGTTCTTAAAAAATTATGAAAATTTTCACGTGGCCAATTAGGTATAAGCATATCTATGATTGATGTATAAAGGTCTGTGATAGAAACTCGATATAAATTCTTCTTTAACCTCTTTGCAAGATCACATTTAATGTGCATACACCGCGAGACATTACAGTCTACGTGACCGCTTTCTTTACGGAGTTGTACTTACAACATATGGAAACAAAAAATCGCCTTGTCTAATAATGTCAGTAACGTGAGTTCCCTATTGGGATTATAAACGAAAAACATATTATATAAGGCCTCATCCCATCATTCTGGCAAGGAAAATGTAATATAATCGAATAGGTATGCTTGCGAGAGATCAACTCCATGATTTATAATGTAATTAAATTATTCAATTTTCCTATTCTCGTACATGTAAATAAGAGATCACTCTATATGATGCGCACTAATAAAATATGATTTAGGGCGGTCCAATTGCAACCTCTTCTATTCTTGTTGAAAGTAATTATTATCGTAACTCATTTTTCTTAGAAAATGTGTAAAAGGAGGGTGTGAATATGAGTCCTAGAGGTAATGTATCTAATTAATACCAAACTAATTATTATTTTCCATCCGATAAATTGTACACAAAAATTCCAATCTAAATTCAATTTAATTATATTGATCCTAAAATTACTTTGTGTCCAAAAAATATGCAAACCCTTCAACCATTTTGTGTACACCCAAACATAAATCGCATAAGGAAGGTCTGAACACGGTCACAAGAGGTAACCAAATATATAAATATCCATTAATATTCATCCTCACAATATCAATAAGTTCAATTGAAGTTCATTTTAATTATATTAATCTTAAAATTACTATCTGTCCACCAAATGTGCAAGTCCTTCCACCAATATATGTTCACCTAAACAACAACCACTTAAATAAGGGTGGAACACAGTCAAAACAGTTAGCCAAACAAATATATGCATTAATATTCATCCTCACAACATCAAAAGGTCCTATTTAAGTTCATCTTAATTAAATTAATCATAACATTATTCTCTGTACACCAAATGTTCAAGCCCTTCCACTAATTTGTATTCACCTAAACATAAACCAATTAAAGAAGGGGTGAACATGGCCACAACTGTTAACCAAAATAATATATGCATTAATATTCATCTGCATAGTATCAACAAGTTCAATTTAAGTTCATTATAATTAAATGAATCCTAAAATTAGAATGTGTTCACAAAATGTGTATGTCGTTTCAGCCATTTGTGTTCACCCGAACAACAAGCACATAAGTAAAATTACTTGTATAAAAATAGGACCTTGAATCAGTCGAGCTTCAATAATTGTTCTACAATTGCATACGAACATGGAACAAGAAGAAAACATGTAAACATATATTTTTAAACCTAAATAATTATCAAATTACTATATTCTAAACATGTAATTTATATATCTCATGTCACTCAAAACATTCATTTAGCTAGAAAATGTATCACACACACACACACACACACACACACACACACACACATATATATATATATATATATATATATGTGTGTGTGTGTGTGTGTGTGTGTGTGTGTGTATATGTGTGAATATATATGTACGATTTTGTAAATGTATATATGTGTGTGTTGTTGTTTATGTGTGTGCGCGTGAGTATATAAGGGGTTTCATGTATATATAGAAATTCCTATATATATATATTCATATTATCATGAATCATTTCATTTTGGGTTCTAGTATTGATTTATGTGAGTCGAAGTGTGTGTGTGTGTGTGTACAGTACTGCTCTTGTGCGGGCTCTCCTACATTTTAACAGTGCGGACTGGACAAGTGTCACCGGGTTACCACCGAGCCGTAAAATAGATTTTGTCATCAAATTAGCACCGGGGAAGAGACCGATTGCCAGAGAACCGTATTGCATGGTTCTTTCACAGATTCGGGAGTTGAGAGAGAAGATTCAGTAGCTCTTGGGTCAAGGTTTCATTTGGCGAAGTACATCGCCTTGGGGTACTTCGATGTTGTTTGTGAAGAAAACATATGGTTTACTTCGTTTGTGTGAGGATTACAAGGAGTTGAACAAGGTGAAGATACATAATAAGTATCCGTTACCTAGAATCAATTATTTGTTTGATCAGTTGAGAGGGGTTGAGTACTTCTCCAAGATCGATTTGAGGTCAGACTATCACCAGTTGCATATTCGAGAGGAGGATGTTCCTAAGACCACTTTCCTATAGCGGTATGGATCCTATGAGATCAGGGAGATGCCAAATCGGCTCACCAATGCTCCTACAGTGTTCATGTACCCCATGAATAGGGTATTCCATGAGTTTCTGGATCAGCTTGTGTTAGTATTCATCGATGACATCTTGGTTTACTCAAAGATGGTGGAGGAGCATGCCGATCATTTACGTATCATTCGATAGACATTACGGGACCATCAGCTGAATGCCAAATTTAGTAAGTGTGGATTTTGGCTTCGGGAGGTTCAATTTGTTGGCCATATTATGTTTGACAGAGGTATATCTATTGATTCGAGTAAGGTATCGATGGTGATGGAATGGGGGTAGTCCATGACACCCATCGAGATTCATAACTTCTTGGGGTTGGATGGATATTACCGCCGCTTCATCAAAGGGTTCTCAAAGATTGCTGGACCTTTGATAAACTTGACTCGTAAGGGAGTACCATTTGTGCAGAGTGACCAGTGTCAGTTGGCCTTTGATGAGCTGGAGGATAGATTGGCATCAGATTCCGTACTTGCACTGCCTAGGAGTGGGGTGGAGTAGCGAGTGTACACGGATGCGTCGTTACAAGAACTTGGGGGTGTGTTGCAGTAGGAGGAGAGGCCGATAGCTTATTCATATTAGAAGCTAAAGCCCCACAATAAGAATTATCCCACCTACGTCCTGGAGTTAGCATCAGTCATTTTTGCATTGAGGATATGGAGACATTATCTATTGGGGGAGCAGTTCACATTGTTCACGGATCATAAGTCATTTTAGTATCTCTTCACATAGAAGGATCAGAACATGAGGTAGAGTCGATGGCTAGAATTCATGACGGACTACCAGTTTGATATACAGTATCATCCTGGTAAGGTTAATGTGGTTGCAAACACATTGAGCTGATGACCTACTGGAGACGTAGCGAAGGTATGAAAAGTGAAGTGGAGTGAGCTTCGGCAGGAAGATGAGGGTGGTAGAGTGTACATGGCAGTTATGACTATGACTCCCGAGATCATTATGCGGGTAGTGAAAACATGGGAAGAGGATCAGTTATGTCAACAAAGGGTACGACAATTATTATTTGAGGGTGCAGAGTCTTAGTCAGTCAGCTCAGAGGGAGAACTTCACTTCAATGGGAGATTGGTAGTGACCGAGAATAAAAAACATCCATAATAGCTAACTAAGGAGAAATATTCACTAATAAGAAAAAAAAAATACAAAAACTCTCAATGACGTTAAGGATCATCCTTCAACAAAAGATATCTTTCATATACACAATATCAGAAATAAGTAATTAATTTTTTAATTAATAAACCAAACACAACTAGTCGCCCAATGAAAAATCCCTTTCATAATTTTTTCTTCACCCAAACGTCATTTGGTTAAGGATGGCGTGGAAACGACCACACCAATAAACTAAGAGGTCATAAATATATATAAGACTATTTTATTTAAAAAAAAGATAAAGAAAAATTACATGAATAAAGAAAGAAACTAGAATTAAATTAACTTCAATAATTATTCTCCAATTACATTTTCACATGGAATGAGAACAAAACATGTTAATAAATGTACAATTGTAATAAGAAAAGATATTGACAAATCCTACTTTAGAATGTCCATCAGAATATAGTAGATAGATATTTAATAATTAAGGTAATAATCATATTTATAAGAACATGTTGATAATCTCAATTCATAGTTCAAGTATCCAAATCATAAGGGTTTTCATTAATTAAAAAATAAAATATGAATTCATTATTATTTAATTACCATATCTTATTAACCAATTAGATATTTATACAAGAATGTTCAACATGTGAATCAAAGAGTATAAGTATGGAATGTGCTTCCCCTCAATGTGTAGATATATTTTTCATAAAACCTCATTAGGACTAATTAATTTGTTTTTACACATATCTAGATTACCCATTTTTCCAAAATCAAAATCACAACATTTCATATATATGATTTGAGGAAAACATAACATAAAACTGGAAAATTGATTGATTTTTTTACATGATAACTAAGTTGATAAAACTTTTCTGGATAATGAAATTGAATAGAAAATAGAATACTACTTCAAAATCAAAAGATTTAAGTTTCTTCCCAAACAAAATACGTCTAGAGATTCCTATTCATTTGTTGCAATTAATCACACATTTAACATCAGAAATCTCAATTTCCTTACTTTTTTAGTTTTTACACATCTAACTTTCATGAAATCCTCAATAACATGAAATTTAGTTTTCATAACTGTAGTTAAGAATAATCTAAATCACTAAATACACACACACACAAACACACACACAACACATAGAGATAGAGAAAAAGTCACCTAAATATTTTGTAAAGGGAGAGAGAGTAGATGGTGGTTGTGGTAGCCATAGTTGGTGGTTGTAATTGTGGTCGACCTAATGGTTGATAGAGAGAGGGGGAGAGACAATGAGGGTAATATAGAAAAACCCTAATTTGTTTAATTTATACTTGAAAAAGGGTAACGGTCTTAGACTTTGACCATCAGCTCTGACCTTTTTGAATTAAAATATCTTGTCATGGTCAATCACGATGGTCATGATCCATGACCATGTCCCCAAATTAAGTCAAGGAAGGTGGTCACGATTTAGAACTATAGCCCAATTTTTGTGACCACTTTTCAATTTAGTATTACCATAAATGGGAGACAAGCTTCAAGACCGTGACCATATTACATCCATAATTGTGCCGGTATTTACCCAATTGTCAAGTTCATGTAATGTGACCTAGACTGTAACCACGTTGGCATCAGTTTTCTCGCTTAAGGGGTCACATCTTGAGTTATGGTCAACATTTTCTCATCACGGTTTTGGACTATGATCACATTGGTCATGATTTTCAATTATTACCACTTTGTTTTGACCATTTTAGGTTTTCAGCGTAGTGTGTATGATCCTCGTAAAGAAGACTATGTGCGTGGGAACTCTTGGAGAAAAATACCATGTGTTTTGAGTGAGATGTGACTTTCCCTCCCTATTTACCCCTTAATAATGAATTTGTAGCTTAAAAATCTAGCTTACACCAATATATACATACATACATATATATATATATATATTCGTCTCCCCCAACTAATGGTTGAGATTAAATTTGGTGAGTTTAGTCCTAACCAACTAGCGGCTCAGATTACATCTCACGTTGGTCTCCACTGAGCAACTGCCTTAGAAATCGTTTGTCCATAACTTGATTCCAGGGTCACTCATTTCCATTAATGCTACAGTTGGTACATTAAATGCGTCGTGATTGAAAATTGAGAAATTACATCTCACGGCTAATATCTTCACTTCCCAATAAAATAATCTGAGTCGAACATATCGGGAGAACCAATTCTCTAATCATTTCAGGATTTAGAAAATCTTATAGTTTTAAAGGGGGGTGTAAATATCTATCTTCCCCTTTCCCTATCATAGACCAGGGTTCATCTAAAAGAAATAGTTATACTACTTCGATTTTTGACGTATTTTCTTGAGATCAGGGGTCATTTATATGTTTTTTTTTACTATAATTGACATTTTTTGTCTCTTCATATATGTTTTCCATATAAGAACATAACCTATATATCTCCATAGATGTTTGTCTTTCTGATTTCTGATTTCTGATTTGTTGTGAATGTATTTTGGTACAAACTTGGTTTTTTTTCCAGATCTCCAGTGATGAGTTAGAAACCCATTTTGACTGGTTTGTTTATGTCGATGACACTTTTACTGATCCTCTGTTTTTATAACTAGGTTTTGGGAGTTCTATTTTTCTCCTTGGTGATTTTGACGTATAAGAATATGACCCCCGTAAATGGGGCAAACTAAATGGTGCGGGTCGGCCAGAGCCTCAGTTGAATCTCAGAGTGACGAATGTAAAAAAAAATACATTTTTTTATAATTTATTTTCAGGATACATGTGCGAAAAGTCATATAATCTTCATTTATATATATTGGAAGAAATCTATTGAGAATAATAACACTTCATTTTTCCAGCATAATCGCTCCTTCATCCTTTTATGTCGAACCCATTTATATAACACCTATGTGCTTTTCATTTCATTAATTTTCTGGCTACAAATAATCATTTTCATTATGTAGTCTTAATTGTTGATGAAGGAATATGCGACTGTTGGTAAAGATAAATAACTTTTTAATTCATTCATACAATCCCATCATTCATTGAGTTTCTTGGATTTTTTAATACCGTAAGAAATGTTAACTTTTTTATTTTTTATTTAGATATTTTTTTATTCAATACGAATAGCATTGTTTTATTATTCATGCTAATTATAATGTATCTGAAATCCAGATACATATCTATCTTTTTTTCTAGTAGGGTCACTTTAATTAGTTGTATTTAACAAGCATTGACACAAGATCATTATTTATACTTACTATAAGAAAAAAGGGATAATGGAAGAGGCCTATAGGGATGTAAAATTGATGGGTCACCAACCCTTAAAAATTTCGCATTGTGTTAAACAATGAGTTATGAAGATGTTTTTTTTCCAGTTTATTTTCTATAATAATGCATGTTTGTGTAATTTGCAAAGTTTTTGTAAAGATTATCCTATCTTGACTCAAGATTTTTAAATTTACGCTTGGCGATTCTTTTTATGTTTTTTCCTATTTGGTTTTTTTTTTTTATCAATTACTACTTTTAAAAATAAGTGACTCTTAAATTAGAGTGAAATATACATGGTTCAAATCAAGTAATTTTTAGGTTCCTGATATTATGTTGCTTTTATTTTTTAATTAAGTTTTTCTTAAATGGAAGCAAGTGTCATTTAGTTTCAAAGTTTTTTAATGGTATTGAGCCTCATAAAGCATTTTTGGTGTCATCTCTCTTTATAAAAGCTTACTAGAAAATGTTAGCACGTGGCTTGAGGCAAGTAGAAACAAGTTAATCATTGGGCACATCGAGGCACACGGCCTAATGTCAAACTCTATATCCCCCAAAGTACTCGGAAGATGTGATAAAATAGTGAGTATTATCACTTTACAAATTTGATAAAAGACGACAATTTCAGCACGTGGCTCGAGTTAATAAAGAAAGAAGCAAAATTAGAAAATCATGTTCTCATCATCTTTTTTTAAAAAAACAATTTTTTTTTTAAAATTTCACATTAAAAAGTAACAGGCCAAGATGCTAGTGATGATAATTTCTTAATTCAAGCTCTTTCTTTAACACATTTGTTCTATTCTTTTGTATAAACAAAAATTGCCTTATTAAATTTTTGTACAACTATAGTAAATGTAACAAAAGTCTTCTTGCTTTACGGTTCTCCGCTAAGAATCACTTAATAATAAAACCTTAGTTAGCTCCTAGTTTTTTTTTCTGAATAAAAAAATATATTTTATGTATTTTCAAATCATAAATGAATAGTACCACCTACCATATATATTATAACTCTTGAACTTAATTAATAATATAAAAAAAATATAATCTAAATAAACATCAAGATGAAAATTGTAATTTTTTTAGATTGGTTTTTCCCACGTGCCTATTAACATCATGAAACTTATGATATAAATGATTGGGAAATGAATATATGGGAATGGTGTCTACAGTTAAGTAGTCATGTAAGATGATACATAAGTATGGTGTATAGTGTGTCACGTAAAATACATATCAATTCAAAATATCATCTATATTAAAAAATTAACCGATTGTGCCATCGACATGGGTTTGTCTAAAAGTACCCTAAATTTTTGTTGCATAATCCTACTCAATTATTGCATTACAATGGTCAACTATTTTTTTTTTAATAAAAAACTTATGTATAAAAAAATCAGTTTAAAAAGAAAATGTTTTAAAAAAATTCAATATTTATAGCTATGAAAAAAAGGCAATATGTATAAAAATGTTATATAATAACTTTTTTCTAATACTTTATTTATTACAAGACCACAACTTAAAAAAATATATAATTTTTTTTATTAAAAATAGTTGTACAAAAATTGTATTTAGACTCAACTATATTGTCTATAAAGTTGCAAGGGCAATTCAAATAGTGCATGAAAGAAACTAACATGTTTGTAACGTTGTTGGCATTTTCGGCACTGAATAATTAAGCGACAAAAGTGAGGTCAAGTTTTTAAAAGAGCCACCATAAAAACAATTAGGAACATGATCTATTAAATCTTAAAAAAAGCCCAGAAATCTACTATTTACTCAAATATATAAATAAAAATAAATTAAATAAAACTTATGTGTGCCGGTAAAGATTGGTTGCTAACAAAAATGCACCGGGATAAATTATGAGCGTGCCATCGGCGCGGGCACACCTTAGTGTGTGCGTGTGTGTGTGTGTGTGTGTGTGTGATATATATATATATATATATATATATATGGGCTTAGGCTAAATTAGGTTTCCAAAGAGTCTAGACCTGCTACTTGTAAATCGATTATACTAGGTACTCAAGACTAAATAATCAAATTGGCTTCCATATAAATACAAGGAAATCCTAAATTACATTCCGGTAATTTACTTATTTTCTCTATATAGTTGTAGTTAATTCCACTAAATAATTATAATTTCATTCGAATTAATTATTTGAAAATCACTTAGAATAATGAGGTCTTGTGTGCAAAGTTACTATGATATGATTCCCCACAGTAAG
Organism: Sambucus nigra; assembly: GCA_949130495.1. Taxonomy (NCBI): domain Eukaryota; kingdom Viridiplantae; phylum Streptophyta; class Magnoliopsida; order Dipsacales; family Adoxaceae; genus Sambucus; species Sambucus nigra. The sequence goes on from OX422218.1 coordinate 46,463,732, forward strand.
CATTCAATATCTACTTGGTCAAATAAATTCACCACTAGTTAAGCTTCTTATTTATATCATGATTCTCATAATAAACTTATTTGATACTCTACCAGATTATAAAATAATCCACAAATCAAGTTTACTGGTAGAATAAAAACTTATAAGCATTTCGAGGAAAATACCACAATCCTAGATATTTCTTGGACTCAAATTCCTCTAAATTATGATCTCAAACCTACTTACACACACTTTTGCCAACTTGTGGGGATACAGATCCAATAATATTGAATCACAGCCATAGCAATAAAATAAAATGTTATGAAAGTATTTCAATCCGCATAACCTTATGGTTTAAGATCCTATACATTGTTTACAAACCTATGAGATTGTGCAAGTCTAATATAGTTAGGGTCTAGACTTATATCGCATACATGAAACTGTTCAATACATTTGTGAATGTACCGGTAATAACTATCTTTCAACTATCAATTTTTTTTAAACCATCACATACGTTCTTTTATTTTGAGGTAAACTACTAAGATTTAACTCAAAATTTATTGATAGGATGTCAACTCCCTATCTAGATTGTGAATTGTTAAGTTGTACTAGAAGAATTCCAATCTCTTATCATCAATTTTGAACCAAATGTTAAATTGGCATAATTGAAAAAATTTGGGCTCAACTATTAAATTTTACATAGAAGCCCTTAAGTGGGAACGTTAATCCCATAATTGCTTTATGTCTTTTGGTGAGTTCAGTTTAAACAAAACAGTTTTTATGATTCCATAAGAAATCATTATGAAGGGGATGGTTTTTAATGCTCCTGGCCTTCTTGTTAACATGAAAATCAAAGGGTATCTAGTCCCATCTCAGAATCATTTATCCTCAGCATGGGATGATCTGTACCCTTAATATCTTGAAGTCCTTAAATGTATAGAATTTTTAAGAAACAATAGGATAGATACCATATAGTGGAATGACATCACTTACCACTAAGATGAATCAGATGGGGAATATGGCAATGAAGTTCCTGACACTTCCTACCTCTTTTATAGGATGATTTCTTTTAATGAACTTTTGTTTGAGATCAATGAGGTTTCCAGTTCCCTTAAAGTTGATCAAGAAACATGCTTTATATTCTATCCATATTCAGTAAACCATGTGATTTGTTCAGGACAATATGATAAAGATCTGATGCATCCTATATATAAGGTGTCCGTCGACAAGGGGAAATAATTCGCGAAAGAATTTCCAATGCTAGAGTTGATAGTAAACGGAGGAAATATATTAGAACAATTGAAGAAAATTGATGTAAACATTATCATGTAGGGGTTATCCACGTCCTCACAAATCTAGCGAAATTCCCTCATTAAGTTATTAATGCAAGCTCAAGTTCCACCCACTATGTATCCCGATGAAACTATCCCCATAGTTGGTACTTTGACTGCCATATAGGTCATGCCCTTTGTTGATGAAGAAATCCCAAACTTCGGTCGTAATATATATATATATATATATATATATATATATATATATATATATATATATATATATATATATATATATATATATATATATATATATATATATATATATATATATATGCACTCAACATTTTAATAGGGATTTTTCAAAATAACATCCATCTGGTACTAGTCAATAACAGTTATTCTCTCTATGTATACCCACTCGGAATCCTCTGATGGGCTACAAGTCAGTGATTTTACTTTAAGATATGTTATTGTGCATGATTATCATAATTCTTGTAGAGAAGCCATTGGATTAATCCTTATCACACTATGGGATGGTCTGATTTTTCCCAAGTTGATTATCAAGTGATCGACATTCTAGCCTTCTTCAATCAATTGCTTGATCACCGATTGCTACATAATATTAAAGGTTCTCCTTTCTTCCTACATAAAATTTTCAATTTTTCACCAAACGATTAGATCATAGAAACTGTTGGGAACGAAGAAAACTCAAACGACCTCGATATGAGAAAACTAGTTCTAGAGATTCATCATAACACATATGATATGCTACTTTGTAGCCTTAAAGTTAATTCATTACAACTCTAGACAAGGGACGAACTTAAAGAAAATATAAGTACATAATAAAACCCACAAAAAAAGTTATTGTGATTCAAATATTCAAGAAGATAGAATCTATGCCAAAAATCGAGCTTGGGCTAAGACAATAGAGAAACTCAATCCAAAAATTAATTTCTCGACTCATGATTTAGGATAGCAACCATTAGGAATACAGATCATGTACATCCGTCATCCGTATAAAAACAGTAAAATGAAGATATATGACTCCATCTCCAAGGACTCCCACAATAACCATTTCATCAAAGTAGGAAAAGACTTCTCATACTATAGTTTCCTAAGCTATGGTGTGACCGAGATGAGAAAAATATGAAACGAGGGTTGAAATATTGTGGGTACCTCGATTTGTCACCATGGGCCCAGACGAGTCGCCTAGTAGAAATGACCTAAAATATGGGAACCTTGCATCTCAACCAAAATAAGTTACGACTTAGTCTATTCCTAAGATCTCGTAAGGAGATATTATAGGAGTAATGGATGGACGTGGGGAAGTCCAACATCCCCACTCCTCAAAAACAGAGATGGATATAATAAAGCCTAGACCTGGGGAAAGAGGCATGCATTTAATTTTCTGTAAAACACTCCCCGGAGTATAGAGAAATAATACTGAGAGCACCACCGTGGATATAGGCATTCTTGCTGAACTATGTACATTCTGTGTTGTGTGATTGACATTCATTACATTCTTTATTTACTTTGGTGATTGTCTTTTCTTGTGAACTTGTGTTGAACATAATTGTCACCACAATTGGCACCGTCTGTGGAAGCGTTTGTCTTCCTTTAATAAAGCCCTCACTAGCAAATAATCTGAAATATCTGGTCACAGCAGAAACTCCCCTCAAGCAAGGGATATCCAAGAACAGCCTGCCCCTCGCAGGATCATATTAGAAGTTTGACGTTCTAATTAAAGGGGTCTCCCAGAACGACAGGCCTCAGAATAAATTTAGGGACCAACGAGGTCCTCACAGATCTTCGAGTTGAAGGATGCCTATGAGGCAAGGCTCCAAGAGCAAGGGGAGGTCACTCGCAAGAAAGAGGCTGGGAATGCTCGCCTAAAATGGATGTTGGAAAGGATGGAGAAATAACTCCATCACAGCACTAGGCGACGTCCATACCACACTCCTAGCCCTCAGGAAAGCAAGTATCACAACCGAGGAAGGATCCCTAGATGAGGATCCCCAGGAAGTGAGAAGCATGAGTCTGATGATGACTTGCTCGAGCAATAGCAACCAATTCACCATTATAATATATAAAATTTAGTCCAAAGAGAAATGAATCAGCACCCAGAACATCGGGGTGCCAAATCGACCAGAGAGCTTGCTCAGCGAGCTCTCAGGACCCAGATGAAATGTCCTTTCTCAAGGAAAATAAAATAATAAGAAGCCCCCCAAAAGTTCACAATTCCGAGATTCAAGATCTATGATGGAAAAACTAACCCTATCGATCACGTTATGCAGTACAGGCATGCCATGACTCTCTGGAACCACAGGGATGCACTAGTGTGCCAAATTTTTCCCATAAGTCTGCATAATGTGGCCCAGAATTGGTTCGAGAGGCTCCCTCATAGATCCATCAGGAGCTTTGAGTCCCCGACTGACCTCTTCACAACTCTCTTCATTACTAGAAGCTCCCATCCAAAAAGGATGGATGCTTTGCTAACAATGCAGAAGGTGCCTAAGGAGAGCCTCCGAGACTACACAAAGAGGTACTGGAAGTTGTTCAACGAGGTCGAGGACTCTCAGAACAGGTAGAAGTGGACTCTTTTAAGATTGTCCTATCCAGCTCTTTCCTTCTGCACTAATCCTTGATGAAGAAAGAGGCCACAACCATCGATGACCTGATGGCTCGCATCGAAAAGTACGCCAAAGTTGAGGATGTGACCCACCTCAGTGTAGGGGAGAATGGTCGAGCTAAGCTCGCTGCCAAGGGAAATGATAAGGCCAAAAACCAGAATAGAGGAGGCAATAATGGGGGCAATGGTGGCTCCAAGAATGGAGTAAAGATCGATACTTCAAAAGCATTTAAGTCAATAAACAATATCTTCAATGAACCAATATAAAAGATCCTAGCAAAAATCAGAGATGAGCCATTTGTTAACTGGACCAAAAAGATGGGAGGATATCCCTCAAAGAGAAACAACGCGCTGAGATGCATTTTTCATAAGAAGGGAGGACATAAGACTGAGCACTACAAGGCTCTTAAGCCCCAGCTTGAAGAGTTGGACCACACCGAGCATCTGAACGAGTTTGTGGAGAAGAAGGCATAGAAAGTTGCTGCTAATGGAGACACAAGGCCCGACAACGTACTAGAGGATGATGTTGGCCATGAATTTTCCATAATTCATGGGGCATCTGATATGATGCAGATTCAAGGGAATTAAACTTGGATGAAAGTGAAAAATCTTACAGTAGTAATGTAATATTTTTCAGATCGATCCAGTGAAGACACAGTCAGGAAAGCGTTAGCGAGCCGATGACGTCGATTACAACAAACACATCATGTTCATAGATGAAGATCTAGTGGGGGTAAGAACCCCAAATCATGACGCCTTGATTATTACCCTGAGGATAGCCAATTATGATGTCAACAAGTTGATCGTTGACTAGGGAAGCTCATCCGAGGTAATGTATCTTGACCTATTCAGAAAATTAAATTTAAGCATTTTCGACTTTAATGAAGACATTATCCCTCTAGTTGGCTTCGTTGGGAAAGTAACTATTCCATTATGAAAGATCGTATTGCCAGTAACGGCAGTAAATGTCTCCAAGATGATTGAGTTTTTGGTAGTCGACATTGACTCTCCATATCAAGCTATCCTCGACAAAGGGTGGATACATGCAATGAGGGCAGTCCCGTCGACCTACCAACAGAAACTCAAGTACGTGATTGTGTGAGGAGTGATGGATATCCACAGAGATTAAGCGATAGCAGGAAGGTGCTTCATAGAAGCCATTCTCCCGAAAAAAGAGAACAAGGTCTAGAAGGCCAAAGAGAAGGTCGAGGAGAAAGAAGGTTTCATACCTTTGAAATAGAAACTAAAGTATGGAAGACCCAGAGTGGAGGAGGCCAGGATCCTCTCCTCCGAGAGAGACATTGAAAACCTGGAAGTAGTCGCAGCCGGTGGTAACAAAAAGGATAGGAGTTTCTTGATAGGGACATCTCTCACAGATCAAGAGAAGAAAGAATTGACAGTGCTATTAAGGAGAAACCTAGATGTTTTCACGTGGGAACCGTACGAGCTACCTGGAATTGATCCTAGTGTGGTTTGTCATCGGTTGCACGTCAACCCCACTTTTAGGCCCATCGAGCAGAAGGCACGACGAACTGTGCCAGAGAAGGCCAAAGCTGTAGAAAAGGAAGTAGAGATGCTGCTGGATTCCAGATCTATATGGGAAGTTAAATTCCATAAATGGCTATCCAACCCAGTAGTGGTTTCGAACAATAATGGAATATTGAGAGTTTGCATCAATTTCAATGACCTTAACATCGTATGCCCTAAGGAAAGTTTCCCCTCCCAAAGATCGACCAATTGGTGGACAATACAACAGCTCATAATAGAATGAGTTTTCTAGACGCATATTCGGGGTATCGCCAGATTCCTCTATATGCACGAGACGAAGATGAGATCGCGTTCATTACCACCGTTGAATTATGCTTCTATAAATTTATGCCCTTTGGGCTCAAGAATGCAGGAGCAACTTACCAGCGACTGGTCACCAAGATGTTCAAAGAACAAATGGGAGATACCATGTAAGTCTACATTGATGATATGATCGTCAAGAGAAAACACAAAGAGAACAATCTCTCAGACCTATCAAGGACCTTCCAAATCCTCAGGAAATACCTAATGAAACACAACGCGAGAAAGTGTTCTTTCGGTGTCCAGTTAAGAAAATTTCTCAGCTACTTGGTTAGCGAGAGAGGCATTGAAGCCAACCCAAACCAGATCAATGCAATCAACAAGGTAAATCCTCTGTGTATAATAAGATATGTACAAAGGCTCACGGGTATGCTCACCACCTTGAATAGGTTCATCTCGAAGTTCTCGGAGAAGTTCGAGCCATTTTTTAGCTATTAAAAAGAAGCAAAATGGTAGAATGGAACTAAGATTGCTCGAGAGAATTGTAAGATCTCAAATCTTATCTCAGAACACCACCCTTTCTCGTAATACCTGAAGAGATTGATTCCTTGTACTTATACCTTGTCGTCTCCAGCCATGCCGTCAGTTATGCACTGGTGTGCGAAAAGATAGGAATCTAGCACCCAGTCTACTACGCGAGCAAGACCTTATTGGACGTCGAGCAGTGCTACCTATCACTGGAAAAGCTCACCTTTGCATTAGTGGTAGCCTCGAGGAAACTGGTGCACTAATTCTAAGATCACACTATTATTATCCTTACATCACACCCCCTTAAAGCAGTCCTGCAAAAAGTGGATCTGTCTCGCAGACTATCCAAGTGGTCAGTCGAGCTCGGACGATTTAACATCTAATTTTAACCCAGGAATGCAATCAAGGGGCAGGTCCTCGCCGACCTCATCACGGAATTCACAGGGGAGCGGCCTCGCGACCAACTTCAACCCATGGATCAGAGGGAAAATCACTCAACAGGAGGAGTTTGTCGATTATTTGTTGATGGAGCCTCTAACTTAAAAGGGGCAGGAGTATGCATTGTGCTCGTTACTCCATAAGATACAATTCTCGAGCAGGGCATTAGACTTGGATTTGAAGCCTCCAATAATGAGGCAGAATACAATGCTTTGATAGCAGGCCTGCAGAAGGCACAGGCATTGGGTGAAAAATAGCTACAGGTGTTCGGCAACTCACAATTGTTCTCCAATAAGATAAGTGGGGGCTTCAACGTGAGGATGAAAGACTGAAAGCCTACCTCGCCTTAGAAAAAAATGTTAATGTCCAAGTTTGAGGAAGCCAATGTCCAACAGTTTTCTAGAGGACAAAACAGTCATGTCGACTGTATAGCAACCTTAAGTTCAGTAATCGACTCCGACTTGAAGAGAAAAATCCCTATAGACTTCCTCGCCCAGCCGAACATCATCCAGAGTGAAGAGCTGCCTGACATGGGCCTATTCTCAAGATTGAATTAGCACCCAGTTGGATGAACCCCCTAAGGGACTATTTAAAGGATGGTGCACTACCAGATGATAAGAAGGTCTCTCATCTGATAAGAGTACAAGATGCCCACTTCTACTTATCTCCTGAGGGAAAGCTATATAAGAGATCATTCACCGGCCCTTCCTCCAATGTGTTCCCCTAAAGGACATCGAGCAAGTGCTACATGAGATCCATAAAGGAACCTACGAGAGCCATATTGGAGGGAGATCGCTAACTTTTTGAGCAATGAAGTAAGGCTATTGGTGGCCATATATGCAGAAAGATTTCGGATTATATGCTCGTAAGTGCGAAAAATGTCAGCTACATGCTCTTACGGTCCATCAACCTACCAGCGACCTAAGATCACTTACCAACCCTTGGCCTTTTGCCCAATGGGGAATGGACATTATGGGCCCTCTTCCTACCACTGCCGATAATCGCAAGTATCTATTGGTCGCCACAGGCTATTTCACCAAATGGATTGAGGTAGAGCCACTGGTAAACATTAAGGATGCAGATATGATGGGATTCATATGGAAAAACATAATTACCCGCTTTGGGATCCCCATAACAATCATCACTGATAACTGAATGCAGTTCGAGAGTGGCCCCTTCTAGAGTTTTTGCAACGAGCATAGGATCAGCCACCTTTTTAGCTCGGTTGCCTATCCCTAGAGCAACGATAAAGATGAGTCTTCCAACAAAATAGTGATTGATGGGTTGAAAAAATGACTTGAGAGAGCCAAAGGCGCATGGGTGAGCGAACTGCCACACATTCTGTGGGCTTACCGCACTTTCCCATGACTAGCAACTGGGGAAACCACATTTCGACTAACATATGGAATGAAAGAAATCATCCCCTTAGAAGCTGGACTCCCAACCATGAGATCCACCTTGGTCGACCAAGGCCAGAAAGATGCAACATTACTCGCTGAACTTGACCTAGCTGACGAATGCAGAGAACTAGCCCTAGTAAGACTAGAGAGCTATCAGTAACAGCTCACAAAACACTATAACAAAAAGGTCAATCCAAGGACATTCCATATTGGGGACTATGTCCTAAGAAAAGTTCTTGGCAGCATAGTAAAACCATCTGATGGCAAGATGGGTCCAAACTGGGAGGGACCATTCGAGGTGACAAGGGACGACCTATAAGGATCCTATCACTTAGAAACGTTGGAGGTCAAAGAGACACCCCGAGCATGGAACGCAACCAACCTGAAAAAATTCTATTTCTAGTTTTTTCCTTAATCTTTTATCGCATTGTTGGAATTGGCAACTCATTTTTTAATTGCTCTTGATTAGTAAAAGATTGTTTAGCAGTGACATTCTATGATGTGTTAATTTTGTATTATGAACTTTGTAACTTGCACACCTTTTCCATGCGATAGGCACATTACTCAGTATACAAAAGCAGGGAATCCTCCTCCTCAGGTTTTTGTTATGAAACATGAACAACTCTTAGCATTGCCCCTGGAAATATATGAAGCCCTACAGGGGACCCTTAGGCAGCTCGACCAAATCGAATAGGTCGCAAAATAATTTTTGTCTCAGAAAACTTGATCGGATAGAACATCCAATACTAGGCATGTCCTCGCCATTTCCATACTTAGGCCTAAGGGAGTGTGACGACATGACCTAAAAGGTAATGTGGGGAATAATGGTATCTCATAAGCATACTGTACTAGGAGGATACTCACACAACAAAACAACTTTACCTACATCAAATCTAGTCGGGTACGAAGAGCTCAAGATAATCAAACAAAAAATTAATGAAGTAAATATACACAAAACATTCTTAGTAGGCAAAACGCCCAAAATATAAATATTTTATTACTTCGTTACATTTACAAAAGGTTACAGTGAAGTAAGGAAATGTTAATGAGGATTAGGCCTCTGAGTAAGATAACCATCCACTTGCGATCTTTGGCCGTCGTTCGAATGAGGGGATAATTCTTCCTCAACTTCATTCTCATGTGGCTCTAATAGCTGCCTAGGGATAGCATCTATAGGGACCCACTAGTCGTCCCTCCTGAATGTATTAGGCCTCAGAGTTGAAGGAGAGATCTTGTGACGATACTAGAGTACTGAGTTACTGGGGACCTACAGCTCCCTGAGGGTGCTCAACCTTTCCCTAATAAAGGGTAGCTCTTCAAACTCTATCAACCTCGCCGGAGCATCTATCCAACCTTGGTTATAACCATCATCCCACACTCACCGAGGTCCTTCCATGAACAAATGCCTCAGCCATGTGACATCTCTTTGAAGCCTAGCAGTAATCACGTATGCTCGGCCAACATATTCTCGAAGCTCATCCATCTCCCTAGATGGACCCCCTCTATCTGGACCAGCTCAAAAACTAGCCGATGAGGTAGAACCTTATAAAAATAGAGGGGCGGCGCTCGGCCCAGTGCCAGCTCGCGGAACACCCAATGAAGAGGAAACTCGTAAAACTTAAGGTACGATGCTTGGCACATGCTCCTTGAGTCGCGACACCTCCCTCCTCAGAGTCTCGTTATCCTATTGAAGAACTTCTTCGACTTGATTGATTTAAAAGGCATCTAGAAGCTTAGCTCTCAAAGTGGTAACTTCTTCTTGGACAGAGGCACCAACTTCTTAAATCTCCTAAAGTCTATCCTTCAGTTTGGCGATGAGTTTAGAATGGTCTTTAAATCTCTTATTGCTCGACCTGAGAGACTTACAAATCCTAACGAAGGCTTGGCGAACCTGATTGCTCGCATTAGGACTAAGCATCCTTACCAGTTGAGAGGTGGCAGGTATATAATCATATACATCATTCAACTACAGGCCATACAAGCATTCAACAGCAGAAGAATCAGAACAGAAAAGAGAAAGTATTTTCATTTCATTCAAATAAAGAGGTCCAAGTACATCGGTAATTAAAAAGAGGAGTACAAACAAAGTAAAAAATACAAAAGAAGTCCTAAGAACAAGCTAGCTAGAAACCTTGGTTTATTTAGAGGTCGCTGGTTGGTTTCCCTTATCAACAGCAACAGGAGCCCCTCCCTCAGATGGAGCAACTACTGTTCCTTGAACAGAGGGAGTATTAGAAGGAACAGTCTTGGGGATAGGAACTCCACCATCAAGGGTCGGGGAAGGAGCCTCATCCACAATAGGCTTCAGGCCTAGATCATACTCGTCAAATAATGGAGAATAGATGTCCACTCCAGTAGCCAGAAGAGCCTTGTTCTAGACCTTCTTGAAGTTCAATCGGCTGATGTAGTCAATTTTAACATTGGCATCTTCATACTCAGCGACCCAACCGACATTGTAAGAGCTCTCCTTGAGGGTGGTAGTCTCGAAATCCACCTTCTGCACCTTCACTGCTAGCACCTTATTTTCCACTACCACAGTAAGCATGCTCATGCAGACTAGGTCGTAGGACTTCTCAACTCATTGAGCTCCTTAGTCACCACCTACTTCACTTTGTTGGCTTCAGCGAGGGTGGGATTGGAGGACTTTTGGGCCTGGTTGGTAGCCTTCAAGCTGGCTTCCAACTCGACATTCTTCCCCTTTATCTCAACATTCTTCTTTTCCAGATCGACCTAACCCCTCACCAGCTCATCGCGAGTACGTTAGAGGATGGAAAAATCAGTCACAAACTGTAAAGAAGAGAAACATTAAATAGAATGTTGCAAGCATGGAGAAGCACTAAACATAATATTGTAAACATAAAGGAGAAAATGCGTACTTACTAAGGCTAGCCTCTGACTCACCTCCAGAGCTAACTCTTCAATCTCCATCGCCTTTTGACGTTCTGTAGGCAAAATTAATCTTTCGAGCAATGCAGGGGCCAAATGAGGAGAGAGGGCAACAGAAGCCCCCTCAGGCAAAGAAGACACGGGAACCAAATCTTACCCTGCATTTGTCCTTATCTCCTCTCTCCTTCTCTTCTCTCCTCTTCACTCTTGACGCGACTTAATATTTGTCTCAAAAGTGCGTATTTATCTAGGCTCAAGTGCAAGCCTTGTCGCTCAAGTAATAACCCGGTAAGTAGGGATCGTCTCCACAGGGATCAAAATTGCCAAACAATAACAAGAAAAATTACCAAACCTTGAAATGATTTCTTGAAAGAAATAAAAAGATGATTGATTTTTTTGGGAAAATTTCTAAAAATTTACTTATGAAAAACAATTGGAAATTAACAGCAAAATTCGGGTTTAACAATTTAGAGAAAATTAGGGTAGGGTACAATCCCTCAATCCTTAACAAATTATTCTTTAGAATATTAAAATTATAAATCAAAATTCTTAATTAAATCCAGTCCTTATCATCACTAAGCATTACATATATGAGGTTCAAGACCGCATCATATGAAATCAAAGATCAATATAAGGCGGTGAACGGCAAATTATACATACAAAGCATTCTTAAACATCCCAAGTACCTAGGGCAAGAGAGATTAAAAGATATGACAATGCATATATGATTTTCATTCACGATTCAACCAACATTTTTATTTATTTTCTAATTTTCCATACGAATAATTTGTATTAGGATTGAGTTCATGTACCCCAACCCTTGAGAAATTAGCTACTCATGATTTGGTTGAAAAATAAATTCACATATGAAACTATGAAATTGCAGAACATTGTAAGAAATTTGCAGAAATTAAACAAAAGAGAATAGAATGATATTACTTGAATTCAGCACAAAAATGGAATTGAGATTCGGAATACAACTAGGGTTCATGCAAATCTTGAAGGAAATGGAAATTTGATCTAAAAATCTGATCTAAAAACTCTCTCTAAAATTTCTAACCCTAGCCTCTCTCTAGCCTCCTCTCAAATGATGTAGGTCATGGGCTTTTATAGCACAAAATCTCAAAATTGACAACCAATAGTGCTTGTGGAACAAGTTTTCCAAGAGTTGCACTGCATTAAATGCATAATTAATGTCAGAAATCCGCACATCTAGACTCTTCATTATCCCGCAACTTCAAAACATCGTAACTTCTTCACCGTAGCTCGGATTGAGGTGCCGTTTTTTCCAGTATTCTTGTAATTTATAGCTCTTCAACTTTCTAGTTGGCCCCACCTCCGGACTAAGGCTGAAAAATTACGAAAATGCCCTTCAACCCTCCATTTCTAGGTTTCTTTCACTGTTTTGCATTCTCCTTCGCACTAACTTGCGTGAAATACCTGTAAAACACATGAGAAATACACAAAACAAGAAATACTTGCCAAAAAAGGTTAGTAGAATACATTTGAGACAAATCCAAGCTACTTACACTGCACGGGATCATAAAAATACTGAAATTAAGGGGATAAATGTGAAGAATATGTGCCTAAACACACCCCCTAACATAGAACTTTGCGCGTCCCGAGCAATGTAAATGAAATTAGCCAAAATTCTACTCTTGAAAATTCCTTTATTAAAATAAAATTCCACTTTCGCAGGCACGCGATTGCATTTAGCGTATGCAACAAGCCTTTAAACCCCTAGGTTACCCTAGTAGGACGAGTTTTGTCTCGTGAGGGTTTGCAGTGAATACACTCACAAAATTCTTTATTGACTCAAATAAATATCAAAATACTTAAAAATTGTACAATTTAAACTTTTCGAAAAATAATCACCATAAATTCATATTCAAATGTCTCAAATCATAGTGTGTGTGTGCAAAGCCAAAAATTAAACCTCAAACTTCCACCGATTGAGCATTACGTTACTTTCCGAAAATTCGTTTTGATTCAAATTCTTACGGATGCACTCACAAACGAATCACTCGAATTGTGGCTATTTTCTCTCGGTATGCATGATATAAAGAGTAAATATAATGGACACAAATTCATGCATACAAAATTGAAAAGAAGGAAATTTATGGTGAAAAGATCTCATCATCGGATTACGGTTATTAGGAAATGGGAACATCACCTCTAATTCACACCATTTTAATCTCTCATATTATCTTTTCATGTCTTAGCTCTCCACGCAGTAATTAATTTCGCAATTCGGACTCAGTTAGGACTTTTTGGGTTAAAAGGTGTAAAGGGTAAAAATGGGAATGGATGGAATGTTCGAAATTGGAAAATGTCCTTATGACGTCCATTTGTGCTTTTTCGGGCATTTGCTCATTTTTCTCTTTCTCTTTTTTTTTTCTTTTTTTTCTTTTTTTTTCTTGCTATTTTTCTTTTTTGTTGAGCATTTCTAATTTTTTTTTTCTTCTTGCCCCTTTTTATTGCACAATTTGGACTTTATTTGATGAATTTTCTCAATTTTCACAATTCCGGGCTATTTGGGTTTTTTGGGTTATCAAACGAAAGGATAAAATTTTTTATTAGGCTCAAATTGGGTTGCAAAAGGATAATTTTATTTTTCACAACTTTTTATGGCTAATATTTTTGGGTAACAAACGAGGGCCTACTTCATTGTCCAAATTGCTAATCACATTACCATATGCATCTCGAGATTAATTAAGTTTAGAGATATATTTAGCACGAATTTCGAGACAATAATTCACACATTTCCCATAACCGATCAAAATAAAGGATTGAGATCATCAACGACTTATTAAAACGCTGAAAAGAACTTTGAGTTAATCATAAACTCGGATTGATTTAAAAACTCAAAAAGAAAATTGAAAGGCTCGAAATCTCACCAAGTTTGATCAATCTCCACATTTATTCGTTAAGTCGTCAATTTTCTTTCAATTTCCATCTTCGATCAATTTTGGCTTAGTGCATTTTGAATTGTACAATTTGAGACTTTAAATAGAATAAAGGTGATATTTTTGAAAATTTAAATTCCAATTTTTATTGATTTTGAAGAAAAATATTTTTGGCTTTTTTCAAAATTTTTCAATTTTTTTTTTTCTTTTAAAAAAAAAAACATACTTGGAAAGAACATGTGATCGAATCAATGAATCTAAACAATAAATGGGAAGAATATCCCACACCCCCTAACTTAAATGTTGCATTTGTCCTCAATGCAAATCAAGAACACAACATAAAGAGAGGAAAAGAAAGATATTACCCAAATGGAGCGATCCCTGATGAGTGCGAGTCCATTGAATCTACAAAACATGTTAGAACCAAGCATACCAAAAAAATAACAATACTTGAACTAATTACTCTAAATGCAACAAGATACTATATAACACTTATACATGACTCAAAAATTCAACAAAAATCACCCCATACGCGTCGGGGGTGCGACGACCTCACCTCTCTTTGTTCATTCAATCCCCATAAATGGGGTCCGACAGCCAGATTGTGTCGGCTTCTTTAACCATGGCTTCCAAATAAGGCTTGAGACGATGCCCATTGACTTTAAAAGTGGTTCCCCCTTTTTCATCCATTAGCTCAACGGCTCCATGGGGAAACACTTCTTTCACAATGTAAGGACCAGACCATCGAGACCGCAATTTACGGGGAAACAAGTGCAACCTCGAGTTGTAGAGGAGTACTTTCTGTCCCAAATGAAACTCTTTCTTACGAATGATTCCGTCATGAGCGCGTTTCATTCGGTCCTTGGAAATTTTGGCACTTTCATACGCATCGTTGCGCATTTCTTCCAACTCATTCAACTGAAGTTTACGTGTTTCACCGGCTTTATCCATTTTGAAGTTCACCCTTTTGATAGCCCAATACGCTTTGTGTTCGATTTCAACCGGAAGATGATAAGGTTTGCCATACACAAATCGAAATGGGGACATCCCAAGGGGATTCTTATATGCGGTTCTATAAGCCCAAAGAGCATTAGTCAACCTAAGAGACCAGTCTTTCCTATTAGGATCAACTGTCTTCTCCAAGATATTCTTGATCTCCCTATTAGCAAGCTCGGCTTGGCCATTCGATTGGGGGTGATAGGGGGTGCTAACCTTGTGGACAATTCCATACTTTCGCATTAGTTTATCCATCGGCCTATTGCAAAAATGAGTTCCATTATCACTAATTATGGCCTTAGGCATACCAAAGCGAGAAAGTATATTTTCTTGAATAAATTTGATCACCACCTTGCTGTCATTCGTCCTTGTAGCTATAGCCTCTACCCATTTTGAGACATAATCTACAGCGACGAGAATGTATAGAAAACCAAAAGAAGGGGGAAAGGGCCCCATGAAGTCAATTCCCCAACAATCAAACAACTCCAAGACTAAAATAGGGGATAATGGCATCATATCACGACGAGTAATAGCTCCCATTCTTTGGCATCTATCGCAAGTCTTACAAAAAGCATTCACATCCCGGAAGATTGTGGGCCAATAAAGACCACTTTGAAGGATTTTCGCAGCAGTTTTATTTTTAGAAAAATGACCGCCACATGCTTCCGAATGACAGAATCGAATCACCCCTTGGATTTCCTCATCGGGTACACATCTCCGGATAATTTGGTCAGCACAATACTTAAACAAGTATGGATCATCATAAAAGAACATGCGTGACCAAGTAATGAACCTCCTTCTCTCTTGCGGATTCCAACTAGAGGGAACAACTCCGGTGACAAGGTAATTGACAATATCCGCAAACCAAGGGAGAGAAGAGGTAGCAAATAGATTCTCATCCGGAAAATACTCGTCTATGGGAATGGGATCAATAGGTACGTCGGACGAGAGTCGTGACAAATGGTCAGCAACGACGTTTTCTACTCCTTTCTTATCTTGAATCGAGAGATTAAACTCTTGTTGGAGTAGGATCCACCTGATTAAACGAGGTTTGGCATCTTTCTTGCTCAAGAGATATTTCAATGCCGAATGATCAGTTAAACAAAGGATAGGCGACCCAACAACGTAAGAGCGAAATTTGTCGAGAGCAAAAACGACAGCTAGCAACTCTTTCTCTGTAGTAGAGTAATTAAGCTGAGAGCCAGATAATGTTCGGCTAGCATAGTAAATAACATGAGCTTTCTTGTCTTTCCTCTGTCCAAGAACAACCCCAATCGCGAAATCACTTGCATCACACATAAGCTCAAAGGGAAGCGACCAATCCGGAGCTTGCATGATAGGTGCAGAAATAAGCATGCTTTTGAGTTTATCAAATGCTTCTTGACATGCTTTACTCCACTCAAATGGAGTGTCCTTCATGAGAAGATTACTCAAAGGTCTAGCGATGGCGCTAAAGTCTTTGATAAACCTCCTATAAAATCCAGCATGGCCTAGAAAGGACCTCATATCTTTAAGTGATTTTGGCGGGGGTAGCTCAGCTATTACTTCAATTTTTTCTCGATCAACTTCAATTCCCCTAGATGAGACTATGTGGCCCAAGACTACACCCTCGGTAACCATGAAATGGCATTTTCCCAATTGAGGATTAAGTCTTTTTCCACACATCGGAATAGAACTCTCTCAAGATTAGCTAAACAATGGTCAAAAGATGAGCCGAAAACGCTGAAATCGTCCATGAACACCTCAAGACCTTTTTCAATCATGTCGCTAAAGAGACTTAACATGCACCTCTGAAAAGTAGTCGGCGCATTACATAACCCAAATGGCATACGTTTATAGGCAAACGTACCAAATGGACATGTAAAAGTCGTCTTTTCTTGATCAAGAACATCCACCTCAATCTGATTATAACCGGAATACCCATCTAGAAAACAATAATAAGGATGGCCCGCTACTCGTTCAATAACTTGATCGATAAATGGTAAGGGAAAATGATCCTTTCGAGTTCCGGCATTGAGCTTTCGGTAGTCAATGCAAACACGCCACCCGGTGGTGGTGCGTTGAGGTATTAATTCTCCCTTAGCATTTTCAACCACAGTCATCCCTGATTTCTTTGGAACGACCTGAATTGGGCTCACCCATTTACTATCCGAAATGGGATATATAATTCCAGCATCTAGCAATTTGATTATTTCCGCTCTTACAACATCTTTCATTGTTGGATTTAACCGCCTTTGCATCTCACGAGATGGCTTCACTTCTTCCTCGAGATGGATTTTATGGGTACAAATCAAAGGACTTATACCCTTCAAATCTGCTATGGTCCATCCAAAAGCACTTCTATGCTTTCTCAACACATCTAACAACATACCTTCTTGCCCTTTTTCTAGATGGGAAGACACAACAACAGGAAATGTATCATTCTCACCTAAAAAGGCATATTTGACATGAGAAGGTAGTTTCTTCAACTCAAGACTAGGAAATCTATGTTCAGAGGGGACCAAGGGTGTCTCCCTCGGAGGCAATTCTTCATACCTAGAAATCCAGTCAACCGCTCTTAAACTCTCAAAACTTTCTTCCTCTTATAACCACATTTTTAACTCTTCCACCTCTCTCCCAAACTCAGTATAATCACTCATTTGAGCATCACTTTTCCCTAAGCACACTTTCAGAGCATCTCCTCCTATGATTTTTTCAATATTTTCATCCACCACTTCTTCAATAAGATCCATTTCAAGAATCTCATCCTCATTACCCATTTGGTTAGCGACATTGAAAATATTTTTCTCGAGAGTCATGTTTCCAAAAGTGAGTTGCATTTGGCCATTCCGTGTATTGATCAAAGCATTAGCGGTAGCTAAGAACGGTCGGCCCAATATAATTGGAACATGATTTCTCGTATGGGGAACAGGCTCGGTGTCCCAAATAACAAAATCAACGGGGAAGTAGAACGTATCCACTTGAACAATTACGTCTTCTACAATGCCACGAGGCACTTTGACTGTCCTATCCGCTAACTGTAGAGTGATTCGGGTAGGTTTTAAATCACCTAAATCAAGCTTCTTATAGATGGAGTATGGGAGGATGTTTACACTCGCACCTAAATCAAGCAACGCTCTTTCCACTCTCATTTCTCCAATGATACATGAAATGGTAGGTGAACCTGGATCTTTGAATTTTGTTGGAAGATCATTGAGAAGAACTGAGCTCACATTTTGTGCCAAGAAAACATTTTTCTTCACCTTAAGACGTCTCTTGACAGTCAAAAGATCTTTAATAACCTTCGCATATGCTGGAATTTGTTGAATAGCATCAAGGAACGGCAAGTTCAATTTTACTTGCTTCAACACATCCATCACCTCGATACGCGAAGCACCTTTCTGGGGTGACTCTAAGAGTTGAGGAAATGGAGCAGCAGTAGGCGACTTGACTTCAATATCAGGCTCAACCTCCGCATCTTTCAATTCCTTTTCTAAGGAAGGTTCTTCAGACTCGGAAATTTCAGATTCCTTCACAATCTCGGGTTCGACTCCATCATCATTCACCTTTGGTAATTTAGGTGCTAGATCAATTATGCGGCCACTACGAAGAGTAGTAACAGCTTGACATTGTTCTTGCAATTCTGATGATGTGGAGCAAACCGTGGTTTGACCTTGAAGAGGTGGTCTTTGGCCTTGGGCTGGAAGTTTACCCTTCTCTTGAGTATTCACCACAGACTGCAACCTAGAGATGTTAGTATGCATTTCAGCGAACATTCGCTCAAATTTGGCATCTCTTTCTTTTTGGGCTTGGATGAATTGATTGAAATTATCCTCATGAGATCTCCTAGGTGGAGGTACATAAGGACCAGGAGGTGGTACTTGCATAGGGTTTGCCACTTGCTGAAATTGAGGGGGTTGGGGTAGAGTCATCTGTGGGTTAGGAACCATCCCACCTTGGGGTTGTCCATAATTAAACCCGGGATTCCTCCACGATTGATTATATGCATTCCCTTGCTGAGCATTATAATTCCCTCGAAAACCTCCTATTTCATCAACCTGTTCAGTGTACATGGCCTTGTATGCAGGTATGGTAGGACATCCTTCGGTAGAATGGCCTGCATTACAAATGGCACATACCTTCTCCATCCCGGTTTTTACGGGTCCAGACACATCTCTCAATCGCATATCTAGCATTTCTCTAAAGTTCTTTTCCATTTGATCAAGTTTTAAATCCAACAAAGTGTCCTTGTCCACGTGATAAATACCGGACGCAGCAGGCAAGTTGGACACTTGTCGATTTCTATTTTGACTATTTAGATCAGAAGTATCCCATGCTTGGGTAGTTTCCGCCACATATTTCAAATGAGCCTCAGCATCGCTCGTACTTAACTCCCAAAAAGGTCTCTCACACATGGTTTGAACAAGTTGTTTAGACGCTACAGTAAGGCCTTGATGGAAAAATGAAATCAGATGATGAGTTTCAAAACCATGATGGGGGCACGCATTAACTAACTCCTGGTATCTCTCCCAACACTTATCAAAAGCCTCATTCTCATTTTGACGAAAAGCTTGAATTTGGGCTTTAACAGAATTGGTTTTGTGTTGTGGAAAATTTTTTGAGATAAACTTGTTTTGCATATCTCTCCATGATAAAACAAAATTTGGGGGCAGGGTCCATAACCAAGTTTTCGCTTTATCCTTTAAGGAAAAAGGAAAGAGCTTTAACTGGATTACTTCTTGTGGACAAGTTTGGTCTCCAAATGTTTCACACGTATCTTCAAACTCTCTAATATGGAGATATGGTTTTTCCGAATCCATCCCATGAAATGTAGGAAGAATTTGGATCATTCCATTCCGAAAGTGGAACTGACCGGCATTATACGGGAATAAAATGCAACCAGGGTTAGCAGTTCTCTCCGGAAACAAAAGATCTTTCATGGGTTGATATGGTACATCATCCTCTCCAGCACCAACACCGACACTACCATGATCCGACATATTGCTACCGAAAGGTTCAGAATTCTCACTCAAGGTTTGACTCAACGAACGACTTGTGATGGAATTATTAGGGGAAGGAGGTGGAACCCAAAACGGCAAAGACTCAGAATTTTCAGATCCGGCTTCGGCAATAGGATTTTCGTGAATTTGGGTGGGAGATGAATTCTGCATATAAGATCACAAGAGAAAAAATGAAAAATATATATATATATATATTTTTTTATGAAATCACTTGTAGATAACAATAACTTTCTTGGAAATTTAACAATTTTGGATCCCCGGCAACGGCGCCAAAAACTTGACGCGACTTAATATTTGTCTCAAAAGTGCGTATTTATCTAGGCTCAAGTGCAAGCCTTGTCGCTCAAGTAATAACCCGGTAAGTAGGGATCGTCTCCACAGGGATCAAAATTGCCAAACAATAACAAGAAAAATTACCAAACCTTGAAATGATTTCTTGAAAGAAATAAAAAGATGATTGATTTTTTTGGGAAAATTTCTAAAAATTTACTTATGAAAAAAAATTGGAAATTAACAGCAAAATTCGGGTTTAACAATTTAGAGAAAATTAGGGTAGGGTACAATCCCTCAATCCTTAACAAATTATTCTTTAGAATATTAAAATTATAAATCAAAATTCTTGATTAAATCCAGTCCTTATCATCACTAAGCATTACATATATGAGGTTCAAGACTGCATCATATGAAATCAAAGATCAATATAAGGCGGTGAACGACAAATTATACATACAAAGCATTCTTAAACATCCCAAGTACCTAGGGCAAGAGAGATTAAAAGATATGACAATGCATATATGATTTTCATTCACGATTCAACCAACATTTTTATTTATTTTCTAATTTTCCATACGAATAATTTGTATTAGGATTGAGTTCATGTACCCCAACCCTTGAGAAATTAGCTACTCATGATTTGGTTGAAAAATAAATTCACATATGAAACTATGAAATTGCAGAACATTGTAAGAAATTTGCAGAAATTAAACAAAAGAGAATAGAATGATATTACTTGAATTCAACACAAAAACGGAATTGAGATTCAGAATACAACTAGGGTTCATGCAAATCTTGAAGGAAATGGAAATTTGATCTAAAAATCTGATCTAAAAACTCTCTCTAAAATTTCTAACCCTAGCCTCTCTCTAGCCTCCTCTCAAATGATGTAGGTCATGGGCTTTTATAGCACAAAATCTCAAAATTGACAACCAATAGTGCTTGTGGAACAAGTTTTCCAAGAGTTGCACTGCATTAAATGCATAATTAATGTCAGAAATCCGCACATCTAGACTCTTCATTATCCCGCAACTTCAAAACATCGTAACTTCTTCACCGTAGCTCGGATTGAGGTGCCGTTTTTCCAGTATTCTTGTAATTTAGAGCTCTTCAACTTTCTAGTTGGCCCCACCTCCGGACTAAGGCTAAAAAATTACGAAAATTCCCTTCAACCCTCCATTTCTAGGTTTCTTTCACTGTTTTGCATTCTCCTTCGCACTAACTTGCGTGAAATACCTGTAAAACACATGAGAAATACACAAAACAAGAAATACTTGCCAAAAAAGGTTAGTAGAATACATTTGAGACAAATCCAAGCTACTTACACTGCACGGGATCATAAAAATACTTAAATTAAGGGGATAAATGTGAAGAATATGTGCCTAAACAACTCTCTTTCTTCTCCTGCTCAGCTCTTATCCTCTCCTCCACCTTCTTCCTCTCTTCATTTATGCTTCTTCAACCGCCTAAAGAGAAGCACATCATCATCGTCGTCCCTGATCAGATTCTTACAAGGAGGTGACATATTTTCCTCGCTAGAACTACTTGACTCACTGGAAGACGCTCGATATTTTAAAACCTCTTTCGAGCAGGAAGATCCTTCACCACTAGAGCTCTTCTCATTGGAACCACCTTTAGCATTGTCCCCATTATCACCTTCACTACCCTCACCAGAGCTGATCTTTTCCTTATCCAATTGGATAGGATCTGTAGCAACCTCTTTCGTGATGTCTAGCTTAGGGATGTTGTCTACAGTTCACGCAATAAAACTAAACACAATATTCTTGTACTCCAAGAGGAAAGCCGCTGATAGAGGATGGTCACCGTCAACCAAGAGATCCCTGATATTTCAGTCCTTGACCAACTCAGCAGCTCGAACCTCGCTGATAGTAGGCTCCAAGTTCTTTGTCCTCACTGAAAAGAAAGAGAGAAGAATATCAGAAAAAGCATACATTAACAAGAAGATCGAAGAGCAGAGAAAAAATTAAGCCCACTGATGAACTCCTCCCCATAAAAGGGGACCATGAACCTGTCAGACATCGACCCCTCAGTATGGGGAGGAAATTACCGATTTCTAACAAGAAAAACCTATTGCCAATAATCCTTATGGGAATCAGTTAGATTTACTACCAATACCCTATCAGGACTCCTGGCCTTGAGGTAAAGAAGACCAGAACTTGTTCGCGAGAAAGAATAAC
Organism: Sambucus nigra; assembly: GCA_949130495.1. Lineage (NCBI taxonomy): Eukaryota > Viridiplantae > Streptophyta > Magnoliopsida > Dipsacales > Adoxaceae > Sambucus > Sambucus nigra. Next base: position 46,486,027 of record OX422218.1, read on the forward strand.
AAAAGAAAATCTTAGCAAGCCCTAAATTGGTTCCATAAAACTGATTTATTCTATGGACACCATTAATGATCTTCCAGACATTTGGCGAACACTGTGCAGGGTCAATATTGAAATAACCAAAGAAGTGAAAAAATAAATTTCTTGGAGGGAAAGAAAGACACCCTTGGGACAATAAGAGGACGTGAATCCAGTGGGTGTCCTCTATTTCTATAACATTTTTAGGGATAGGGGAACACTCAATGTCTACCCAATCTGGGATGTTATAATACTTCCTAAATTCAGTTACTGATCTATTTCTTATCTTCGCCATTTACAAACCCTAAATTACAAATGTAGAGAAGTTTTAACAGAAAAACAGAGAGAGAGAGCAAGAGGAACTTACAAAATCAAAACTTGGCTTGGGACGATGCAAGGTCACAAGCAAAGATGATGAAGGAGATTGAAATTGAAAAATGAAGACCTGGGAAAGAGAGCGCAACAATGTGAGCTTAGAGAAGATAAGAAAGTATGAAGAAGCTTGAAACGACAACAAGGAAATACTGCGCCAAAGGATTTTTAAACGTTTCCAATCATAGTGCATGAGACACGAAGTAGGCTGCCGCCTAAATCAGTTTAGAAGAAGCACTTCAAATCTTGGAAGAGTTACACAATTTACAAGATAGCCATTATGACAAATGATTTAAATTTATTGATCCCAAATTGTGGCCCAACAACTTTACGGGAAATTATGGGTACCTCGATTTGTCACCACGGGCTCAGATGAGTATCCCAGCAGAAATGACCAAAAGTCTGGGAACCTTGCGTCTCAACCAAAATCAGTTACGACTTAGTCTATTCTTAAGATCTCGTACGGAGATATTCTAGGAGTAATGGATGGACGTGGGGAAGTCCAATATCCCCACTCCCCGAAAACAGAGATGTATATAACAAACCCTAGGCATGGGGTAAGAGGAACAAATTGTATTTTTGGTAAAACACTCCCCGGAGTATAGAGAAATATTACTGAGAGCACCACCGTGGACATAGGCTTTCTTGTTGAACTACGTACAAACTGTGTCGTGTGATTGGCATTCATTACATTCTTGATTTGTTTTGGTGATTGTCTTTTCTTGTGAAATTATGTTGAACATAATTGTCACCACAAATATTATTTGAAGATAAAATGAGTTGTATTAATGGGTCCAGACATGAGGTGAAAACAGAATCCATCAAGTACTCTAACTAACCCTCTTCTCACAACGACACCACTAAAATTACTGATAGCAAATATTGCTTTGGTGTTAACAAACTAGGGATGGATGTATTCATAATCCACGCAGAATCGACGTATCAAAGACTTGAAATATCACCCATGTCGATAAGCTTCTTTGCAAATGGTTCAACACCTCCATTGACCTTACCCTTCGAAGCATTTCAGCTGACCTAACCTTCTGGACCAATAATCTTATTATTCAATAACTTAAAACTAACCATGCTCGTGAATTTTTTTCCTAACTTTGATGTAAGTGTACCTCCTTTGAGTAGCTTCTCAATTTTATTTTTCCTCTCTCGTAAAAGTTAAGGAAACTTTTACTCAAATGGTCACTAAAAATCAAAGACGAAGTAGTTAAACAACTGAATGTGGGATTTATTCGTGTGGTTGAATACCTAACATGGCTCTCCAACATAGTTGTGAGGTAAAATTAGGAGGAAATTTTTTCACATGAATCGATTATCGAGATTAAAGAAAAATATCTCCAAAATGTGACTATCATCTATCCAATATCGACATGGTCGTCGATAACATTGCCAACCAGGCCCTTAAATCATAATCCATTGGGTTCATTTTATACAATCAAATAATGATGCCCCGTGGAAAAATTTATTCAAAGTAATCATTATTTTTGGTATTAATAACCCCTAAGATACATATAAAAGAGTAGCCATAACTATCTTCCAATATCTTATCCATAGAAAAGTCAAAGTCTATTGTGACAACATAATCATTAAATCCAAGACTAAAAAATGTCATATCCATTCCTTGAGGAAGTTCTTTGAATACTGGTGACAAAACAATATGCATCTCAACACAGACAAGTTAATCTTTGAAGTGACTAAAGCAAAACTGTTGGTGTTTATGGTCAATAAAAAGGGAATCAAATCAGACCCTGCCAAAATCAGAGGAATCCTTAACATGCCACCGCCCCGAACCTACGTGATATATTGGGAGAGATCTAGTACATGAATAGATTCATGAGCTGACTGACTTTAAACTACGAGCCAATTTTCAAACATCTCCAGAAGGATTTAACCAAGATGTGGACCGAACAATATCAAGAGTCTTTTGACAAAATCAAATAGTATCTTACCCAACTACTAGTGCTCATGTCACCATACCCTGAATTACACATCCTCTTATACTTAACTATTACTGACATAGCTATTGGTTATATGCTAGTCAAATACATTAAAGATTAATGCGAAGAATTGACCATTTACTTTGTTAGTAAAAACCTTACAGACTACGAGGTTAATAATATCGCATTGGAAAAAGGTGGGGTTTTCCCTTATTTGGGTCAACTAGAAACTTTGACATTACATACTCACATTATCCAAACAACAAGTGTCTCGAATGGATGTGGTGAAATAACTCTTGGAGAAATCCACCTTATATCAGGATCGTTGTTCCTTTTACCCAAATTCAACATTTTTATGTCGTATGTGAGGCCATCAATGCAAGAGGCATCTCAACTACCTAGTAGATTACACCATTGATGAGGTTAATGTATAAATTATAAGCTTTTGAGATTAAGAGATTCTCTACACTTCCACTAAAGATCTCCAGTGGTAGTTATTATTTGGCGTATCAATTAATAACAAAGGATATGACATTACAATACTTTTAGTCGTGCCTAATAATTCGCACACTCCCATCGCCATCAAGTTAGACTTCCTAAGAAGTATCAATTTGACAGAATATGAGGCATCAATGGTTAGAATCAAAGTTATTAACGAAAGAGGTGCTAGGTATATCAGTGTCTACGTGGATTCAACCCTCATCATATGACAAGTTCTCAGGAAGGATGAAATTTTTTTACCCTTCCATGCTCACCTTGAAGAGCTTGCCTTAAAATTTAAGGATTTACCAGTTTCTTATCTATCTCATTTTGAAAACATCTTCCCCAATGCATTTGAAACATTGTCTTATATGGTTAACATGCCCAAGGGATAAAAAATTCTTCATTATAAGTTCACAACCAACTTAAGCCTACCCATTTCTATCACGTATACTTCATAATTGTTGAAGACTTAAGAAAAATTAGACTCTAGTACTAGGACGTCTTATGGCTACTTAAGCATGATCGTTACCTTCAAGGGGAATAAAAGAAAGATGATATAACTCTCCAATAACTGCTCTAATATATCATTTATGACAACTCGTTGTTAAAAAGGAATTTTTATGGTACTCAACTTGAGTTATAAGAGAGGGCATCATTAAAGAAATTATGCAAAAATTCAAGGTGAGTAATGAAGGCCCCACATAAATAACCACATGCCTATAATAAAATAATCTAACAAAGGTTCTACTCAATAAAAATTCTTCATTATTGCACAATGTATTTCAAAAGTTGTATAAATTGAACATAATTCACTAATATCCAACATTTGCCTCTCCATGAGTTATATAACATGACATGTCCACGAACCTTCACAAATTGTGGCATTAACATCATCAAGAAAGTCACTCCCAAATGGGTCAAGGTTGAGTCATACATCATGTTTAACCCAAGATAATAGATAAGTTTATCCTCAAGAACATCATCTATCTCTACAGGGTTCCTTGTGAGCTCACATATTACAATGCCCTCCACTTTGGAAGATAAATTTATAAAACTAGTCGAAGAGTACAACATTCAAAGGCATAAGAAATACACCATATACTAGACATGATCACAGTTTTGAGTCGTGACAAAGGCCTATGGATCACAAAGATGGACTGTGACCATTTGAAGGGTGACCATATTGGGGGTCATGGTTGCAAATCATGTCCCCAACACGGGGTCACGGTCCAGTGGGTGACATCAACACTCAGTGGCTAGTCACATTTTTTCACCATGACTCAGTGGTTACAAATTAAAATCGTGACCCAGCTTGTGACCATTAAATCGATATTTAGTTTTGGTCACGACTCAATAGTGTGTCTCAAACTTTGACTAAAAAAAATGATTTTCTATTTTAGTCACAATTTTGTTATCGACTCAAAATCATGACCAAATTAAAAAAATTAATAGAGTAAAACTTAATTTTTTGCGTAAAAAAAACTGTACATTTTTTGAACCTTTATACACTTTCAAAAATAAATATTAAGTAACGATACCATCCGTAAAAAAATGCAACACAAATGACTGATAATTAAGTAATTATATTGTTCAACACAAATAATAATAAAATGTAGGCTTGTGGGAATATTATAATAACATCGCAACACATCAAAATCCAATGCACATTGTGGAGATCCACCCAACACATCAAAATCCAATGCAGATTGATTGTTTCCTTCTACGAAACACAAGTAACATGTTCAAAGTGTTCCTTCTCCAACTAGGCCTCCATACAAGACTTTTGAATGTTCTAAATTGTTAGTGTCCTCCACCTTCACCCCACTAAACTAGAAGACGATTTCTTTAAAGTCTAAGTAATCTAGTTCTAGGATTTATTGGAAAATCCCATACTAGGTCAACACCGCGTCCTTTAGATTTTTATCACTTTTGTTATCTACACAAGTAGTCAAGGAGGAAATTGATATTCCGCTATTTTGCATTAACAGTATTTCCTTGTATGCGTATGAGATGAAATCAAAACCATTGACACGAAATTTTTTAAACTCATTCGCACAAAAATTGGGGACTATTACCTAGGTGTGCGGGACATAAAGAGACATCACCTCCCTTTAAAAGATGCATTTATTAATTATTTCTATTAGTCCATGTTTTTTAACACATACATATATAACCGTGTAAAAGAAGAGGTGGAAATTACCTCCTTTGATACCCATGCCCTAAAATTATTTCTCTTATGATTTTAAGCAATTTTTTGCTCATGGTACCTAAACATGTTCATGATATTGTACAATTTAGATGGTAATATAGAGAATACATGTAATCAAACGAAAATAAGTTATATATGTAGTTACTTACTCTCTGCAATATTCAACTTCATCTTCGGATTCAAGGACATGACGGATTTCTTGCTCGTATTGCAGATTGGTGAGTATCACTCTTTCGGTTCCCCAAAGGAAATGCATCCTCGAACTCTTCATGTTACTCAAGCAGTCATTATCCACAAGTATTAACCTCCTAAGCCCTTTTTCTGGCATATGTTCCCAGGTGTATGACGATGATTCTGTTGTTATATATTATTTCGCAATTGGCCCTCCAATATAACATGTATTCTTAACATAATATTTTAAGGTTTTCATCAAACACTAAAAATGATATATCCCGCGATACTTGACAGGTTCGCACAACAAATCCCCACAAAACATAAATGCTGAAGAAGGTGGATGCCGATGTCAAAGAATGACGAAGGAAAACACTTCTCCAAGATATAAGTCACCTCGACTAAAGTAGCTTTTACAACCTTAATTTACTTCTTGTTTACCACTTTTCAATAAGGTGAAGCACAAACTAATATTCATAATTTTCCTATAGAGATCTTTATGCTCTGAAAAATAATGCCTAAACTACAAAGGGATTATTTGGATGATGAAGACCCAGTCATAAGACTTGCACTATTTTAGGTCATTTGTTTGATAGCTTAAAACCTTGCACAAATTACTGAAATAACCAATTGGAGTCTTGAAGTTGAACAGTGTGCCTAGGAGGATCTTTTTCTCACTAGTAGTAAAACCTAAACCATTCAAGCTCTTTTTATGCTCATATAACTATTTGGTAACGTGTTCTGTTTAAGGATAATGTCATTAACCCACTTAAGAATTCCAATTACACTATTGATCGACAAAATAAATTGACTCTTCAAATTATGCAAACCGATCATTGTGCACAATATTGAGTGATATTTTTCACACTTTTTATTCAAATGTCTAGCAACATCAGCTTTCAACCATAGGTACTAATGATCTTCGAGTAAGTCATCATTAACTTTTTCATTCACTTCATCATAATGTACATTAACCATATCCATAGGCTGGTGGTTTTGATGGTCATGGACTCCATAAGCATCATCAATTAGATCTGTCAAAGGACACTATGCTGGAAAATTATTCACCATTTCCATCTGGTGGAGGTCCATCATGCGATCGGTTACTAATAATTCTTTTAGAACATATGGTAAAATATTTCCCCCTTAGAATGTACATATATTATAGTCTTGTGACATACCCCATATTAGAAAATGCAAGTCAACGTCTTCTAAAGACTTAAATTTTTTCATTCATACAATGGTTGCACGGATACAAAATCTTGATATTTTTAAGATTTCAATCTACATATTTGATAAATTCTCGAAAACCCTTTATGTGATAATAAGATACACTATTGACTCTCTTCCATCCACTCTTTGTATTATGTGAAATACATTAAGTTGTCTTAAAAATTCAAGTCACCTATATAAATAATTTGAAATGATGGTCACGTTGGATATAATAACTCTTAGTTTATAATTCAAGAAAATTCATTCAAACCAAGAAAATTCAATCAAACTCATTTAGTAAATAAGGAATAAAATTAAACAAATTAAGATTCTATTAAACAAAACATATGTCCCATAGAATTCAAATATTACAATTTTGTTCCAAAAGAAACCATCGTTCATTGCTTAATCCTAATGAACAAATGAATTTGATATGAAATTAATTAACTATGATAATATTTTAATAGAGGCCCTTCACCGAAGTCCTTATGCTGATGCCCATCTCCACAACCCTCATATATTTTATCAAACAATATCTGAGCCGCGCCCACCACCAAAAGGCATTTGTGAACAGGTTTGTAGGCATGCATTGAAATGAGAGTGTATGTGCCAACGACCATGTTATTAGATAAGTCCCTTATATATTACTCCATGCCATAGTCACCATGAATGGATGAAGATGATCCATGGAATGTTGGAGGAGGAATATAACAATTTTGTTAGTACTTAAACATAGTCCCTTCACCGGAGTCAACATGTAGAGGCTCCTCTCTTAAACCATTATATATTTTATAAACCAATATATAAGCCTCACCTACCTCCAAAGGGAGACCAGGGACATGTGTTCTGGCATTCATGAAAATGAGCGTGCACATGCTAATGAACCTTCTATTGGAGAAGACCCTAAATAATACTCATATACATAGTCACTGTGCATGGACAACGATGAACCATAAAATGTTACAGGAAGACGCACTTAGTATGGGAATGTTACAGGAGAAGACACTTTGGAGGAGAAACCTTGAGCCATAGAAATAGGGAATGTTTGAGGAGCCATTTGGGAGGGGAGAACATGTTTTTGACTAAACAATTAGTCCAATGTAATACCCCGTAATTTTAATGACTTTTAAAATGGGTTATATTTTAAATTAATGGATTAATTGGATCTTATTATAAATTAATTCAATTGGGTTTTATCCGAATTGTGGATATTAAAATGGATGATTCTGAATATTACTTAAAGATATTTAGGTAATATATGAATGTGATGTCATTGATATGACGGTATGATATAAATTCGGTAATTTGAATTTTTAGTCAGACACGGTAAGGGACGTGTCGGGACTAATTTATTAAATTAAAAAGGAAATTTATTTTCGATCGACCTTATAGTCATTTCGGCTGCGTCGTTGCGTCCGGAAGGTTCAAAATAGTCAGAAAAGTCTATTTGGATGTTAATTTTGAGTCTCGGGTCATTTGGAAATGAAAAGACAACCCAAAAGGGCATTTTGGTTATTTTTACAAGGGGGATGAATAGTGATTTCGGGTTTTGTCTTATTATAAGTATTTGGAGATTAGTGTATGTAGGTTCATTTCATCTCTTCTACACAAAATTGAAAAGTCATCTTCCTAGAGAGAGAAAAAGGGTGCTTGGGAAGGGAAAAGCCTACTTGGGAAGGAGAAGAACAAGAACCATGGTTCACCACCACCAACCACCACCGAAAGTGGCCGAAAAAAAAGGGAGGACCACCTATGTTATTCAACCCCAAAGGATCAGATCTTCATTAAAGGCAAGTGTTTGATATTTGCAATTTAGGTTCGTATATTGTCCATGTTAGGATAGTTACAAAAATAGATGATTTTCATGCTTGGAAGATGAAAGGATATAATTGTTAATGGATTTTTGGAATCTAAAAAATATATAGGAATTAAACTCATGTTGTAGGTAGTTAGTAATCCAATAAATATTCATAAATCTGTGGAAGAAATTCTGAAAATAATTTAGTGTTCTTGAAGATAATATGTTGATAATTATCTGGAAAAAGAGGCAAAAACGAGTGGAATCAGAAGAGCCAATTTGGAAGGTTTAGATCTTCTTTTTGAGTGCATTTGGATGAGATTTAAGAAAAACTCAAAACACATACCTGACTCAATTTTTCGTGTAGAATTCAAATCTGAAGTCGGATTGATGATTTGAATAATATTTGGATCTGAATTTTCTGAGTATTTAAAATATGATAATTCATGATGTTGTTTCTTTTTAATGTTGGTTCTTATCCCAAAAATTTTGTAGATCTTCGGTGATTATTAATTGGATATTATGGGACTTAGAGAAGATCAGTAAGCCCTAGTTAAGGTTTGAATTAATTTTATAGGGATTTAATTGATTAGAATTATGATAATTAAAGTTAAAGAGATTTCGGTTGCTAGATTCATGTGTTGGATTCTAATCTGTTTGTATGAGGATTAAGGATAGTTCAAGTAGGGGTGATTTAATATAACACCTGAATAGCTTTAGGGTTACAATTTAAACATCAAGGACTGAGTTTAAGCTCATTATTAATTTCGCAAGGGCTGAGTGTAGTACAAGAGCGTAATGGTATGGCTCCTGGATAGAGATGGGAGTTTAGAACTCATTTGGTTAAAAGAGGGGATGAGGTTATTCTGATCGAATATTTGAAGTTGACAAACCTCCTCGATCGACAAAGTTAAGTAGTAGTGCATTGGAGGGGTTCCTTGTTTGGATTTCTCTTTGCGAGACGCTCCGCGCATGAACCTTAACGACGTCGGGAGTGGAGAGATGTTATAGGATGTGAGGATAATTAAATTATGAAGTAAAGATATGACATTTTAATACGTGGGATTTAAAGAGATATAATGCTACGTAATGGAATAATCTAAGGTTAATGTGAGTACCTTGTTGTTAGTATACTATAGGTATGATAATACCTATTTGATTGATTAATGATTATGTGTATGACATACCTAGCTTACTTGCTATCGGTGGGAGGTTTGCACGTGAGGGCAGTCATATCCTTTTGATAAGTCCGCTGACTATGGGTACATAGGTATGTGCGTGACCCATGGGTATGAGAACTTTGTTCGCCTCCAATGATTGCGTTGTTGTTAATGGTTCGAGGTATCCTCACCGAACCTTTTGTCCTCTTTTCGGCGACCAACGATATTGAGACATGATAGCAGAGTAATGCATTGCACCGCAGCTGTGACTCGGGGTGCCGTATTATAAATATATATATATATATATATATATATATATAATGGATTAAATGAATGAATGGATATTTATTATGGTTAAATCTATCTACGGTGATAATTGTAGATAACGGTGAATAGAGAAAGATATTTGAATTAAGTTAATGAATGTTTATTGAAAAACTTAATTCATATTAATGAGAAATGATTCACGTTAATGAGAAATGATGAGAAATGTAAATGAATAATAATGTGACGTATGGTATGGGAGATATGGGGATTATGACATTGGGATGGAATTATAATATGGAGACTAGAAAAGAGGAATCGTTAACTAGGAGGTTAATAGGAAACGTTAAGTCTGCACTCTAGTTGAGAGGTGAGAATGGAAAGTGAGAGTTGGGTCTAACATGTACATAATAAAAGATTTATTGCACTTGTTAAATACTTGCTGTTTTAAAAATCATTTTCACAATCGGGCTCTGACCCGTTTCCTTGCATATTTTCTTTTCTATTGTATCTTCTATATCAGGTGTCCAGCAACAGGGACGCCAACCTTAGCGGATTATGACAGGCTATGGATTTATGGAGTTTTGCTTAGACGCCTATCATCATTTGATTCACAGTATTCTCTTAGTAGGGCATGTCGCCCAAAGGATTCAATTATCTTCTTCTATCGGGGTCAAATACTATGGTATTCGTGTCATTTTAATACATTTGATATTGTTGGGATAACTGTAATGGATTAATATTATTTGGGAATGTTTATTCCAATTGCATTCAAATTATTTTGTGTTATCTAATTGGTTATCAGTGTTGTAGAATAAAATGTGTTGTGTTATTCTTAAACTGGAAATGGATTTTGTTAAATTGAAATTTGAAAAGTTTTTAACATGACCTTAATTGAGTATTGGGTGAGTTGTAAATGTTTTCGACAGTGATGCTAAGAATGAGCCAACTGTATATTCTATTTTAATTTGGTATGGGACTGGCCACGCGATATTTAATTAGGCGGGGTGTTACAGGTGGTATCAGAGCATTAGGTTCTAGTGTCCTTTAGGATCTGTACGGCTTACTGTGTTTTTAGCTTAGCGTTCTTTGATATACAGCCCTATGTTTAGGATTGTTGATCTCTTTGTTAAGATTCCGTATATATTAGTGAATCTTATTTGCGTTCGAACGGGTTCGTACGAGAAGTATGGCAGATGAGGGCCATTGGATGGATGTCGGAGATCGTACTTAGGAGGTTATGAAGTATGTTCGGGTATGATGACCGTAGTGGAGGTCACCCCTATTATGGAAAATTGAGGAGAGACATCAGTAGAAGTTCTTGAAATGCGGTAATTGTGTGTGTTACCTAACGAAGGCAATATATTCAAAGGCTTGGGCAAATAGTGGAGTGTGGTTAACTAGAACTGGAAAATTTGGGTAAAATTTTTCTTGACTCATAGGAGCAAAGTTATAATATTGGGATTCAACAACCATCACCCGCAAATGAGGGTATGTTTCCTATCTAAGGAATTATAAGGCGTATATTGATTTTTGTAGCGATTAATATTATATGGGAAAATGGGTTGCTAAACTTTGACAATAGCACTGTTATTTACGTAGACTCACCGACGGGTGTAGGATACCTATATTTTCATGTCATCACGTGGGTTTGATTTTTATCGCGGAATTACTTACTTTGTCCATGTCCGAGCATGATATGACTATCGGCATGCATTGACTTGTGGTATAGGAGAGCGTATGTACTACTACTATAGCTAGCATCTTGTCTTTTATAAGAGAGTAGATGAGTAGACTTTATTCGAATTAAGAAAATCTGTAGAGAGGTTATAAACTATTGACTAAAAACCTGAGGAGTTTCGATGACCGACAACTTTAGGTAGTAGTGTATCGGGGGGGTTCCTTGTTTGGATTTCGCTTGCGAGAAACCCCACGCATGAAACTAATAACCGTTGGGAGTCGAAATAAGATAGGTCTTTAGGATATGAGTTTATAACCTTTGCTATTATAATGAAAGTTGTACGATAGTGTGTATGGGCGCCCTGGATGATTAGATTATAGTAGTTTTCAAAATTGTGAAACAGTAAGTAGTTGTGACTTCAGGATTTATTTGTTTAATAAGTGAGGATCATTTTTCCCAAACTTTGTCACGAGGATGGTATAGGGAAGATTGGGTATAATTTAAATTTGATTCAGTTGGAACTATATGGTGAGACTTAGTGTAACATCGATGGAGATTTTTGTTAATGTACTGTATGGGCGGTACTACTTAGATTTCTTGCGATGTGAGATTTATACTAGGAGTTGACCTTATCAGTATGGTTCATTTTTCTGAATTTCGGGACAAACTTCTGATATAAGGGGGGAAGTATGTAATACCCCGTAATTTTAATGACTTTTAAAATGGGTTATATTTTAAATTAATGGATTAATTGGATCTTATTATAAATTAATTCATTTGGGTTTTATCCGAATTGTGGATATTAAAATGGATGATTCTGAATATTACTTAAAGATATTTAGGTAATATATGAATGTGATGTCATTGATATGACGGTATGATATAAATTCGGTAATTTGAATTTTTAGTCAGACGCGGTATGGGACGTGTGTGACACCCCGACTAATTAAATAACGGGTAGCTACTCCTTTATTAAAATTAATACAAAATGCCAAGTTGGTTCAGTTAATAACATCATTGTCGAAAACATTTTAATGATTACTAACCACCTAGTATTTAAAAAGTGAGTTGCCAAATTTTAAGTTAACTCTAATTAACATGCAATAAAAGGATAATGAAAGAATAACAACCATTCACCATAACGAAGCAATAGAATAACCAACAACAGTAATAATAAGTCCGGAGGAAAACTCCTCACAACAATCCCACAACTGAACTAAGTAAAACAATGTATCCTGAATTAATTACATGCCAAATGTCTGAAAATCTGAAATAGGAAATCTTTTTCTAATAGAAATGGGCGACATGCCCTACAACTGATGAAAGCTGAGTATAGAGTCAAGATAGATGCAGGGTCTACTAGCAAAGTCCAAGGGTCTACTAGAAAAGTCCTGTAACTTCCACAAACAGCTATAGCTCGTCACCTGAATGAAAATCCTATGCATGGTGTCCTTGTGGCTGGGCACCTAAAATGGTTTTTAGAAAAAAAAATAGATTTGAAAGCAAACGGGTCAGAGCCCAAAAGTGGAGAGTATTAAAAAATAGCAAGTGCTTTAATGACATTAAAACAACGAATGCAAAATACATGTTAGGACGTGCACTCACATGAAATACTCACCTCTCGACTAATTTGTGCACTCCTAACGTACCATACCCAGCTAAGTAACATATAAATCTACCCAAACCGTAATAAGTTCTACCCCTTACTACTCGATTCCCATTATACGTTCCAGCGTTATCAACTAAATAGAGGGCCTTACTTAACTCAGGTTCTCAATTATTAGTAATACAATTCATTACAAGTTATCCCTTTATAGTTACTCAAAGCGTTTCGGTATTTATACGCACAATACCAACATGAAAGTTCTCATTAATTTAAGTGTATATTAATCACGCCATAAATATACAGTACAAGCACCCGAGACTAAGCTGCGGTGCACACATACTCTGCTATCCATCCCGGTACATCATGTACATAGGGATCACGCATTCCGAATCTCTCCGGAATCGATCTCAGATAATAGCAAATCACAAACAATGGAGGCGAACACAGTCACATCACATGGGTCACGCACATACCTTCGCTCCCACGATCAGCAGACTTATTAACATCCCAATAAGTCCTTCTCTGACCTATGTTCTTGAGGAACCAATCTAAATCCGGGCAACACAAGGATTAGAGGGCCTTAAGCGAACGTAAACCTCCCGTGATAGCAACTATGGTAGGTATGTCATACACATAAAAATCATATTCATATACTATGTATACACACATCTTAGTAATCACCGTAATTTATTTGTCGTACACTTCTCATTCTCGTACCGACGTATAATGTTACACAATTACATATTCCCGGTTAATATAATTATTTAAGTCGCCAATAATTCTCGCATCGTAATAGTCACTCACGTCCTATTCCTCAATTTCCACTCAATTCGAATTGAACTTCTAGGTTTTACTCCTCAATATATCCCAAATGTCCAAACTATATCAATTTATCAACAAGGGAATGTTATTTCTACAATTAACCAAGGTCACGGGACACGCGAAATCAAAACAGGCCAAAAAGCCTAAACTGTCAGCTCGTTAGAAGTCTCGTTCGAACGAGGCTGTTCGAACGAGAGTTCGTTCGAACGAACTGGGCATCTAACGAGATCTCGTTCGAACGAAAGGCATCGAACGAACAACCCTCTCGTTAGAAGGCAAAATGTCAACTCGTTAGAAGCTCGTTCGAACGAGCTCGTTCGAACGACCTGGGCAGGTCTTCTAACGAGAGGCCAGTTTCGAGCCCAGAAATTCCCTTTTTCGTTTTTCCAACTTTCTTCACATCTAATCCCACATAAGAATCGTCCCAACATTATTTTAAGGTTTCTAATCCATACCAAACATTCGTAGGTCATAATTAAACACTTATCTATGGCCAAATCTTCCTGAACATCATCAAATCCTCAATTCCCTTCATTTATCCCTAAATCCCATGAACATGGACCCTCAAATTTTAAAGTCACCAAAGGGGCATAATTAAATCCGTTTTTGTTATATACAAGATGTATTTCTATCAGATTAATCATCCTGCACAATTTTTGATGAAATCTTTTCATCAAAATATAAGTTTCTACTTACAATTCAATGGGTTTTTATCAAACTCCCAAAACAATACGATTTTCATGATTTCCTACGCATGGAAGAAACATTCTTTGCCAAAAATGAAATTAAACCACTTGCCTTATGTATATCTCTGATTTTGATGTCGAATTGATGAATGATTCTCTCTCTCTCTGCAGAATTCTCCTCTCTCTCTCTCTACAAGTCTTGTTCTCCAAGGTGACAATCGTGGCTAGGGTTTGCCTTAGGAAACTTTTTGGAACTAATTCCAATAACCTCCGTAGCCCATTAGGTTATTAGTGGGTTTAGTGGGTAATTACCAAATCAGATTTTTAATTCCTAATTTTCGTTGGTTTTAATTCCCAAAATTTCAAAATTACCAAACTACCCTTTTACGTTGCCGGTATGGCCTAAAAATGCCCCGGGACCCAAACTAAACCCCCGGCTAGTGTTTTCTGACTATTTTGACCCTTACGGACGCGTTGGCGCACTCAAAATGACCATACGGTTAATAGAATTAAAATTCACTTTTTAATTAAATAATAATATTCCTGACGCGACTGTCACAAGTGTCTCAACAAAATTCCAAATCGCCGTATTTCAATCTCACGACAAATTTCATAATTTCCATATTCATATATAGCCATATATACTCATTAAAATCAAATACCAACTCGCATCTCGCTAGTATTTTTATCCGGATTAATTCCCAATTAATACGCATTTAATTCAATTAATCCCATATATAAATATCATAAAAATATGGGGTATTACATACTTCCCCCTTATTACAGATTTTCGTCCCGAAATTCGGAACTAGAAAGTACCTGGTAAGAACAACTCTGGATAACATTCGCGCATCTCATCTTCGCGCTCCCATGTGAACTCCTCGACATTATGATGTCGCCACTGAACACGCACTAACGGAACTATCTTTGACCGCAGTTTCCGCTCACTTCGGTCCAAAATAGCAATCGGCCCCTCCTCGTAGGAGCTATCGGGCTGGAGATCGATATCCTCCAAAGAAATGTGAGAATGAGCCAAATCATCTCTAAGATATTTCCTTAGCGAGGTAATATGAAACACATCATGAATCCGATGCAAATGCTCCGATAACCCAAGTCTACACGCAACCGGTCCAATCCGCTCAATAATAGGAAACGGTCCCACATATCTCGGTGCCAACTTTCCTTTCTTCCCGAAATTCATAATCCCCTTCATAGGAGATACTCTGAGCAAAACCTGGTCCCCCACTTTAAATTCCCTGAAGGACCTCTTTGCATCAGCATAGCTCTTCTGCCTGTCTTGAGCTACCCGAATGCGACTCCGTATCAGCTCTATCCTTGCCGAAGTATCCTGAATCACTTCCGGCCCAAGTAGTTTGTTGTCCCTCACCTCCAACCAACATGATGGGGAACGACAAGGTCTACCGTACAACGCCTCAAATGGGGCCATGCCAATGGTGAACTGGTAGGAGTTGTTGTAAGCAAACTCCACCAGTGGAAGATACTGCTCCCATCCACCCCCAAAATTAATGATGCACATACGTAGCATGTCCTCCAACATCTGGTTTGTGCGCTCGATTTGCCCATCAGTCTGCGGATGACAAGCCGTACTTAACCACAATTCCGTGCCCATGGCCTCCTGAAAACTCTCCCAAAATCGTGAAACAAATATCTTGTCTCTGTTAGACACGATATTTAGGAGCACACCGTGAAGTCTCACTATCTCTGAAATAAAGAGCTGGGCATACTGTCCCGTAGTGTAGTCTGTCCTTACGGGTAGAAAATGAGCAACTTTGGACAACCTGTCCACAATCACCCAAATGGAGTCGTGACCTCTCTGTGACGTAGGCAACCCCGTGATAAAGTCCAAGGATATGCTCTCCCACATCCACATCGAGACCTCTAATGGCTGTAGAAGTCCTGCCGGTCTCTGATGATCCACTTTTACTAGATGAGAAGTGGCGCATTTAGAAACAAACACGGCAATATCTTTCTTCATCCCGCTCCACCAATACTGTCGTCTCATGTCTTGGTACATTTTGTCCCCATCGGGATGTACCGCGAACCGTGAGCCGTGCGACTCTGCCATCACCTCGTGCCGTAATTCCTCCCCTTCCGTAACTACCAATCTCCCATTGAAGCGTAATCCCCCGTCTGAGCTAACGGTATAGGACTCAGCTCCCTCTGCTAATAAGCGAACTATCTGCTCCTGACAGAACAAGTCATTTGCCTGGGCCTTTACCACTCTCGTGACAATCTGTGGTGTAACAATCATCACCGAAATGAATGATCGGGCCACTGCATCCTGGTGTCCCAACTCCTTCCACTTTTACTTCCACACCCCTTCCACTTCATCTACTGGCCTACGGCTCAACGCGTCTGCTACCACGTTAGCCTTCCTCGAGTGATATTGGATATCAAACTGATAGTCCTTCACAAACTCAAGCCACCTCCGCTGCCGCATATTCAATTCCTTCTGCGTGAATAGGTACTGTAGGGACTTGTGGTCTGTGAACAATCGAAATTTCTCCCCCAAAAGATAGTGTCTCCAAATCTGAAGGGCAAATACCACTGCCGCTAACTCCAAGTCATGAGTGTGGTAATTTTTCTCGTGAGGCTTCAGCTTACGGGAAGCATAAGCTATGGCCTGAGTCTCCTGCTGCAAATACACCTCCAAGTCCTTGCAAGGACACATCGGTGTAGACTAGATACTCAACTCATGGTCTCGGCAATGCTAACACAGGTGCTGAGGTCAACTTATCCTTTAACTCATCAAATGCCAACTGATAGGCATCACTCCAGATGAATGGCACACCCATACGAGTCAGATGTGTCAAAGGACCCGCTATTTTCGAAAATCCCCGAATAAACCTCCTGTAGTATCCTACTAGTCCCAAGAAACTACGGATCTCAGTCGGTGTCGTGGGCTATCCCCATTCCCTCACCGCGGATACCTTCCCCGGATCAAGAGATATCTCCCGGTCGGAAATAATGTGTCCCAAAAACTGAACCTCTTTCAGCCAAAACCCGCTCTTCTCATACTTTGCATACATCTCGTTCTGACGTAGCGTCTGCAAAACCTGCCTCAAATGCTCGGCGTGCTCCTCCTCTGTCTGGGAGTAAACCAGAATATCATCAATGAAGACAATGATGAACTGATCAAGGAACTCTCTGAACACCCTATTCATCAAGTCCATAAACACTTCTGGAGCATTGGTCAAGCCAAAAGGCATAACTCGAAATTCGTAAGAACCATATCTCGTTAAGAACGCAGTCTTTGAGACATCCTCTTCCCTGATACGCAAGTGATGGTAACCAGATCACAAATCAATATTTGAGAAGAAAGAAGCTCCTCTCAATTGGTCGAATAAATCATCGATTCGGGGCAACGGATACTTATCCGTATCGTGACTTTATTCAACTCCCGGTAATCCACACACAACCTCAACGATCCATACCTCTTCTTCACGAACAACATAGGGGCACCCCACGGCGAAGTACTCCTCCGTATAAACCCCTGACCCAACAACTGCTCAATCTGATCCCGTAGCTCTCGCATCTCTGCCGGAGCCATACGGTACGATGCGCGTGCTATTGGTCTTGTATCTGGTAATAAGGCTATGACAAAGTCTATCTCTCGACTAGGGGGTAGGCCTGGTATCTCCTGAAACACATCTGAATACTCCCTGACAACTGGGATCGAATCTGAAGGAATCACAACCTCCTTATAGGTATCCTCCTCTATGTAATACAAATGAGCGGTCGAGCCTCCCTCTGGGCGACGCATCGCCACTACAAACATATCTTGCCCTAGAATGGAAAACACAATGCTCCCACCGAAGCAATCAATCATGGCTCTATAAGTTGCGAGCCAATCCATACCGATAATCACATCGTGCTCATGCATATCTAATACCAACATGTCTGCAGGTAATACCAAACTACCAATCTCTACCGCCACTCCCCGGCATATAAATAAAATAAGTGACCCACTCCCCAATGGTGAGTCTACACATGTCACTGTGCTCTCTGCTGTGGCTAACAACCCTAAGGCTTTCGCAAAATGTGTAGCTATAAAACAATGCGTTGCCCCCGTATCAAACAAAACCCGACCCATAGTGCCATGGATAGGAAACATACCCTCAATAGCGGGTGGTGCCTGTGGAGCTGCTTCCTACTTAAGATGGTATACTCTCCCATACTGCAGCTTCCCCTGCTGAACTGGGACCGTTGGAATGGGTGGCAATGCTGCCATCTGTGGTGGTGCCGGGAGGGCGGAGGGAAACACGGGTCTCTGTGGATCCTGTCGAGCACCCTGCTGCTACTGCGGGGCCCTGCCCCTCTCAGGACAGTCCTGGCGTTTATGACCAGTCTTGCCACAAACGTAACACTTCCCCGGGAAGTTCCCCCCTCTCTGTCCCTGCTTCCCCTGGCCCTGGTGTCCGTTACCGTTCCTCCCTTGGCCTGTTGGCCCTGCTGAAACTGCTGCTGTTGACCATTATGACCCTGCTGGTTCTGATGGCCGTTCGGACCCTGATGGGCCTTCCGAAAACCTCCCTGTCCGTGCCTGAAATTCCCCGATCTGAACCTCTTGTGATCCCCCTGCTAGGAACCCTGGTCACCCTGTCTCTGCCCCTGAACAGATTGTGCCCCACTGGCATCATTTCCTCCAGTCCTGCCCTGATGGATGGACTCTCCTGATCTCTTGCCCTCAGCCATGTGAAAGCGGTGATCATGGCAGTGTAATAGTGTAGTGTTGACCACATCAGAGTAAGTGGCCAACGATAGGTTCCCCAACAAATGCTGACGGATCCTCCAAGCCAACCCGTCTATAAATTTTTGTATCTTCTTCTCTTCTGTCGGTATCTCATCCGAAACAATATTCAACAGATTAGTGAATTCGGCCTCATACTTGGCCACAGTCTTACCTTCCTATTTGAGATTCATCAACTTCCTCCTCATTTCCGTGTGAACAACTGACGGAAAGTACTTGCGGTCAAACCGCACCTAAAACTCCTGTATAATGAGAGTATCTCTCTCCTCCACAGTGGTAATAGACTCCCACCACTGTAGTGCAGACCCCACTAGCTTAAAGGTAGCTAGTATCTGCTTCTGGACATTGGTACACTCATACATCCTCAGGTGCCACTGAATGTCCTTCCTCCACTGACTTGAAACCACAACATCGGAGCTACCAGCGAACTCCGGTGGGTGTGCTTTCTGAAAAGCATCACGTACACGTTCCCAAGCAGACGGGAATGCATGTTCCTGAACTGGTGCCTGAGGTGGTGCCTGCTGAACTACGGCTAGTGCGGCATTTATCGCCAAAGCCACAATGGCTGCAACCTCGACGGCATTCATCGTGCCCTGAACTGGTGCGGGCTGTGGGTCTGGCGTAGCATCCCTGGGAACCCGTTGTTCACGTCGTGGAGGCATCTGAAATAAGAATAAAGTTTATAAGTTCGCAGTTATAAACTTGAAATAGGTGAAGAACGTAGCATATACAAAAGAATACAACATTCCTAAAATATAGGGCTCTACATCAAAGAAAGCTCAGCGGAAACATAAATAGCCGTACAGATCCAAAAGGACACTAGAACCTGATGCTCTGATACTTCCTGTGGCACCCCGACTAATTAAATACCGGGTAGCTACTCCTTTATTAAAATTAATACAAAATGCCAAGTTGGTTCAGTTAATAACATCACTGTCGAAAACATTTTAATGATTACTAACCACCTAGTATTTAAAAAGTTAGTTGCCAAATTTTAAGTTAACTCTAATTAATATGCAATAAAAGGATAATGAAAGAATAACAACCATTCACCATAACGAAGCAATAGAATAACCAACAACAGTAATAATAAGTCCGGAGGAAAACTCCTCACAACAATTCCACAACTGAACTAAGTAAAACAATGTATCCTGAATTAATTACATGCCAAATGTCTGAAAATCTGAAATAGGAAATGTTTCTAATAGAAATGGGCGACAAACCCTACAACTGATGAAAGCTGAGTATAGAGTCAAGATAGATTAAGCGTCTACTAGCAAAGTCCTGTAACTTCCAAAAACAGCTACAGCTCGTCACCTGAATGAAAATCCTATGCATGGTGTCCTTGTGGCTGGGCACCTAAAATGGTTTTTACAAAAAAATAGATTTGAAAGCAAACGGGTCAGGTCCCGAAAGTGGAGAGTATTAAAAAATAGCAAGTGCTTTAATGACATTAAAACACCGAATGCAAAATACATGTTAGGACGTGCATTCACATGAAATACTCACCTCTCGACTCATTTGTGCACTCCTAACGTACCGTACCCATCTAAGTAACATATAAATCTACCCAAACCGTAATAAGTTCTACCCCTTACTACTCGATTCCCATTATACGTTCCAGCATTATCAACTAAATAGAGGGCCTTACTTAACTCAGGTTCTCAATTATTAATAATACAATTCATTACAGGTTATCCCTTTATAGTTACTCAAAGCGTTTATGTATTTATACGCACAATACCAACATGAAAGTTCTCATTAATTTAAGTGTATATTAATCACGCCATAAATACATAATACAAGCAACCGAGACTAAGCTGCGGTGCACACATACTCTGCTATCCATCCTGGTACATCACGTACATAAGGATCACGCATTCCAAATCTCTCAGGAATCGATCTCAGATAATAGCAAATCACAAACAATGGAGGCGAACACAGTCACATCACATGGGTCACGCACATACCTACGCTCCCACGATCAGCAGACTTATTAACATCCCAATAAGTCCTTCTCTAACCTATGTTCTCGAGGTACCAATCTAAATCCGGGCAACACAAGGATTATAGGGCCTTAAGTGAACATAAATATCCCGTGATAGCAAGTATGGTAGGTATGTCATACACATAAAAATCATATTCATATCCTAAGTATACACACATCTTAGTAATCACCGTAATTTATTTGTGGTACACTTCTCATTCTAGTACCGACGTATAATGTTACACAATTACATATTCCCAGTTAATATAATTATTTAAGTCGCCAATAATTCTCTCATCGTAATATTCACTCACGTCCTATTCCTCAATTTCGACTCAATTCGAATTGCACTTCTAGGTTTTACTCCTCAATATATCCCAAATGTCCCAACTATATCAATTTATCAACAAGTTAATGTTATCTCTACAATTAACCAAGGTCACGGGACACGCGAAATCAAAACAGGCCAAAAAGCCTAAACTGTCAGCTCGTTAGAAGTCTCGTTCGAACGAGGCTGTTCGAACGAGAGTTCATTCGAACGAACTGGGCATCTAACGAGATCTCATTCGAACGAAAGGCATCGAACGAACATACTTCTCATTAGAAGGCAAAATGTCAACTCGTTAGAAGCTCGTTCGAACGAGCTCGTTCGAACGACCAGGGCAGGTCTTCTAACGAGAGGCTGGTTTCGAGGCCAGAAATTCCCTTTTTTGTTTTTCCAACTTTCTTCACATCTAATCCCACATAAGAATCGTCCCAACATTATTTTAAGGTTTCTAATCCATACCAAACATTCGTAGGTCATAATTAAACACTTATCTAGGGCCAAATCTTCCTAAACATCATCAAATCCTCAATTCCCTTCATTTATCCCCAAATCCCATGAACATGAACCCTAAAATTTTAAAGTCACCAAAAGGGCATAATTAAATTCGTTTTTGTTATATACAAGATGTATTTCTATCAGATTAATCATCCTAACAAAATTTTTGATGAAATCTTTTCATCAAAATAGAAGTTTCTACTTCCAATTCAATGGGTTTTTATCAAACTCCCAAAACAATACAATTTTCATGATTTCCTACGCATGGAAGAAACATTCTTTGCCAAAAACGAAATTAAACCACTTGCCTTATGTATATCTCTAATTTTGATGTCGAATTAATGAATGATTATGTCTCTCTCTGCAGAATTCTCCTCTCTCTCTCTCTACAAATTTTCTTCTCCAAGGTGACAATGGTGGCTAGGGTTTGCCTTAGGAAACTTTTTGGAACTAATTCCAATAACCCCCGTAGCCCATTAGGTTATTAGTGGGTAATTACCAAATCAGATTTTTAATTCCTAATTTTCGTTGGTTTTAATTCCCAAAAATTCAAAATTACCAAACTACCCTTTTACGTTGCCAGTATGGCCTAAAAATGCCCCGGAACCCAAACTAAACCCCTTGCTAGTGTTTTCTGACTATGGACTTGATAAAACCAACGAAACCCCTAGCTAGTGTTTTCGTTGTTTCTTTTTAATGTTGGTTCTTATCCCAAAACTTTTGTAGATCTTCAGTGATTATTAATTGGATATTATGGGACTTAGAGAAGATCAGTAAGCCCTTGTTAAGATTTGAATTGATTTGATTGGGATTTAATTGATTAGAATTATGATAATTAAAGTTAAAGAGATTTTGGTTGCTAGATTCATGTGTTGGATTCTAATCTGTTTGTATGGGGAATAAGGATAGTTCAAGTAGGGGAGATTTAATATAACACCTGGGTAGCCTTAGGGTTACAATTTAAACGTTAAGGACTTAGTTTAAACTCATTATTGATTTTGCAAGGGCTGAGTGTAGCAGAAGAGCGTAGTGGTATGGCTCCTGGATAGAGATGGGAGTTTAGAACACATTTGGTTGAAAGAGGGGATGAGGTTATTCCGATCGCATATTTGAAGTTGATGAAACTCTTCGATCGACAAAGTTAAGTAGTAGTGAATTGGAGGGGTTCCTTGTTTGGATTTCGCTTTGTGAGACGCTCCGCGCATGAACCTTAACGACGTCGGGAGTGGAGATATGTTATAGGATGAGAGGATAATTAAATTATGAAGAAAAGATATGACATTTTAATACGTGGGATTTAAAGAGATATAATGCTACGTAAGGGAATAATCTAAGGTTAATGTGAGTACCTTTTTATTAGTATACTATAGGTATGATAATACCTATTTGATTGATTAATGATTATGTGTATGACATACCTTGCTTACTTGCTATCGGTGGGAGGTTTGCGCATGAAAGCAGTTATATCCTGATGAATCCATGGGATCTTTGATTTGTCGCTTGAGAACATAGGTCTATGAAAGACTTATCGGGGAGTTGATCAGTTCGTTGACTATGGGTACGTAGGTATGTGGGTGACCCATGGGTATGAGAACTATGTTCGCCTCTAATGATTGTGTTGTTGTTAATGGTTCGAGGTATCCTCACCGAACCTTTTGTCCCCTTTTCAGCGACCAGCGATATTGGGACATGATAGCAGATTAATGCATTACACCGCAGCTGTGACTCAGGGTGCCGTATTATATATGAATATATATATATATATATATATATATATATATATATATATATATATATATATATATATATATATATATATATATAATGGATTAAATGAATGAATGGATATTTATTATGGTTAAATCTATCTACGGTGATAATTGTAGATAACGGTGAATAGAGAAAGATAATTGAATTAAGTTAATGAATATTTATTGAAAAACTTAATTCATATTACTGAGAATTGATTCACGTTAATGAGAAACGATGAGAAATGTAAATGAATAATAATGTGACGTACGGTATGGGACATATGGGGATTATGATATTTCAATGGAATTATAATATGGAGACTAGAAAAGAGGAACCATTAACTAGGAGGTTAATAGGAAACGTTAAGTGTGCAATCTAGTTGAGAGGTGAGAATGGCAAGTGAGAGTTGGGTCTAACATGTACATAATAAAAGATTTATTGCACTTGTTAAATACTTGTTGTTTTAAAAATCATTTTCACAATCGCGCTCTGACCCATTTCCTTGCATATTTTCTTTTCTATTGTATCTTCTATATCAGGTGTCCAGCAACAGGGACGCCAACCTTAGCGGATTATGACAGACTATGGATTAATGGAGTTTTGCTTAGATGGCTATCATCATTTGATTCACAATATTCTCTTAGTAGGGCATGTCACCTAAAGGATTCAGTTATCTTCTTCTATCGGGGTCAAATACTATGTTATTCGTGTCATTTTAATACATTTGATGTTGTTGGGATTACTGTAATGGATTAATATTATTTGGGAATGTTTATTCCAATTGAATTCAAATTATTTTGTGTTATCTAATTGGTTATCAGTGTTGTAGAATAAAATGTGTTGTGTTATTCTTAAACTGGAAATGGATTTTGTTAAATTAAAATTTGAAAAGTTTTTAACACCAGCTTAATTGAATATTGGGTGAGTTGTAAATGTTTTCGACAGTGATGCTAAGAATGAGCTAACTGTATATTCTGTTTTAATTTGGTATGTGACTGGCCACCCGGTATTTAATTAGGCGAGGTGTTACATCCAACCCATTGATTTCATTTGTCATTAGACCAAGGTATTGTTAATATCAACCAAATTGTTCTTAAGCTCTAACACTTCCCATTTTGTCCTGACATGTTCTCCCGTTTAGCTCGAGATGTGACTTTTCACTAAGGAGATCACGTCCAATAAAGGTACCACGTGCTATAATTTGGTACACGGAATATGTGAGACTACACCTCTTTTCCTCTCTCTTTTGTCCTTCCTAAGTACCCTAGGTAATGGCATAGGGTTTGCACTCAGACCGACTCCTCGTCATGCATTCTATCATTTCTTGTAGCATAATATATTTAAGACTATGATTTCAACATTATTTTTTTATAAAGTATATATATATATATATATATATATATATATATATATATATATATATATATATATATATATATATATATATATTTGATGATGATGATGATGTTTAAATTCAAACTCACCAGAGTCGGAGAAAAATTGTTTGGAAATTTATTGGTCTCTTTATCTCGTCTTCCATCTAAGTAAAACTGACGGGATTATGGGCTTTACCTTTTTTCGGAATCCCCATTGTATTTCCCGCCCATTCACCTTTAAAATGATTATATGATTTTGCGCCAAGTTTTTGGGCATAAGCTTACTTGGCCCAAGTTTTTTCCCTCTGGCCTCATTCTCCAAGACTTTATTCCCTTGGTCGATGAGCATTTGAACATTTTTGGGAAATCTATTTTTCAACCCCAAATTATTAGAACTTGATGCCTTATTTGGGGAAAAAATCTTCCCGCGGTGTGACACCCCGACTAATTAACCGGGTAGCTACTCCTTTATTAAATTAATTCAAAATTCCAAGTTGGTCCAGTTAATAGCATCAGAAATAGTTCCCCAAATAACAAAATCACGAATCTCTCAGGAATAGTTCACAGATAACAACATCACAAATAATGGAGGCGAACACAGTCACATCACATGGGTCACGTACATACCTACGCTCCCATGATCAGAGGACTTATTAATATCCCACTAAGTCTTTCTCCGACCTATGTTCATCGAGGTAACCAGTCTAAATCCGGGCAACACAAGGATTAGAGGGCCCTAAGCGAACGCAAACCTCCCGTGATAACAAGTATGGTAGGTATGTCATACACACAATTCATATACCAATACTAAGTAAACACACATCTTAGTAATCCCGTAGTTTAGTTGTAGTACTATTCTCATTCTAGTACTAATTTATAATTTATACCCTTTATACGATTTCGGTTTATAATCATACGCGAGATAATTTATTCTCACGTCGTAGTAGACACTCACGCCTCAAACCAAACGGTCCATTGATTTAAATCACTCGTATGTAATTTACTCCTCATAATAACCCAAAAGTCCCAAATCTATGAATACATCATCAAAGGAATGTTATCTCTACCCTCGAACAAGTTTACGGGACTCCCAAAATCAAAACAGGCAAAAAAAGCCTAAACTGCCAACTCGTTAGAAGTCTCGTTCGAACGAGGCTGTTCGAACGAGATTCCAATTCGTTCGAACGAATTGTACCTTCTAACGAGATCTCGTTCGAACGAAGTTATCGAACGAAGTTCCCTTTCGTTAGAAGCGACTGATCATCTCGTTAGAAGCTCGTTCGAACGAGCTCGTTCGAACGACCTGGGAAGGTCTTCTAACGAGGGACCAGTTTCGGCCCAGATTTTTTCCAATCTCGTTTTTCACCATTTCTACTCCTCAAATCTCCTCTAAAATTAGTCCCAACGATGTTTTAAGGTCTCCAATCAATCCTAAACATATTATAGTCACATCCTAACACGTTTTAAAGGATTAATCCATCCTAACATCAATCAATTTACAAATCTCTACACATTTCCCCCAATTTCTCAAGAACATGAACCCTAAACTTTTAAGTCCTCAATTAGTCCATTCTAAATCCGTTTTTCTTACATCCAACATATATTAATACCAGAATAATCATCTCTTTATGATTCTACATGAAATTTGTCCTCAATATTTAAGTTCTAAGCCCAAACAACTTGGGTAGTCATTTATCTTCCAAGAACAATTTTAAATCTTCAAATTATCTAACACGGAGGAAACATTCTCTGAATTAAAAGAAATTAAATCACTTGCCTCGATTGTCTCTGAATTTGGTGTTGATTTTGTAAAGATTTTCTGCAGAATTCCTTCTCCTTTTCTTCCTCTCTAAGCTTCTTCTCCAAAGGTGGCTATGGTGGCTAGGGTTTTGTTTATGGAAAGTAATAGAACCTAATTCTAATAACCTACGTAACCTATTGGGTTAACATGGGTTGGTTAGTGGCTTAGTGGGTCAAACCCACATCAGATTTACTTCTCTAATTTTCGTCATTTTTAATTCCTAAAAATACGAAATTACCAAAATACCCTTTATAATGCTGGTATGGCCTAAAAATACCCCAGGACCCAAACTATACTCCCGGCTAGTGTTTTCTGACTATCTCGACCCTTACGGATGCGTTGGCGCACTCAAAACGACCATACGGTTTATAGAATTTAAATTCACTTTTATAATCAAAATATTTATATCCTGACGCGACTGTCACACGTGTCCCAATAAAATGACCAAATTGCCGTATATCAATCTTACGACAAATTTCATAATTCAATATTCATATAACATCATATATACTCAATATAGTCAAATACCAACTCACTACTCGCTAGTATTTTACCCGGATTAATTTCCAATTAATTCACATTTAATTAATTAATCCCAAAAATAAATATAGCCAAAAGTACGGGGTATTACATACTTCCCCCCTAATAACTGAATTTCATCCCGAAATTCGAAACTAGAAGGTACCTGCTAAAAACAACTTTGGATAACGTTCGCGCATCTCATCCTCGCGCTCCCATGTGGACTCCTCGACATTGTGATGTCGCCACTGAACACGCACTAATGGAACTATCTTTGACCGCAGTTTCCTCTTGCTTAGGTCCAAAATAGCAATCGGCCCATCCTCGTAGGAGTTATCCGACTGGAGATCGATGTCCTCCACAGCAATGTGAGAATGAGCCAAGTTATCTCTAAGGTATTTCCTTAGCGAGGAAATACGAAACACATCGTGAATCCGATGCAAATGCTCCGGTAACCCAAGTCTATACGGAGCCATGCCAATAGTGAATTGATAGGAGTTGTTGTAAGCAAACTCCACCAGTGGAAGGTACTGATCCCATCCACCCCCAAAGTCAATAATGCACATGCGCAGCATGTCCTCCAACATCTGATTTGTGCGCTCGGTCTGCCCATCGATCTGCGGATTTTAAGCCGTACTCAACCGCAATTCCGTGCCCATGGCCTCCTGGAAACTCTCCCAAAACCTCGAAACAAATATCTTGTCTCTGTCAGACACGATATTTAGGGGCACACCGTGAAGTCTCACAACCTCTGAAATGAAGAGCTGGGCATACTTTCCCGTAGTGTAGTCAGTCCTTACGGGTAAAAAGTGAGCGACTTTGGACAACCTGTCCACAATTACCCAAACGGAGTCGTGACCCCTCTGCGACGTAGGCAACCCCGTGATAAAGTCCATGGATATGCTCTCCCACATCCACACCAGGACCTCCAACGGCTGTAGTAGTCCTGCCGGTCTCTGATGATCCACTTTTACAAGCTGACAAGTGGCGCATTTCGAAACAAACTCGGCGATATCTCTCTTCATACCGCTCCACCAATACTGTCGTCTCATGTCTTGGTACATTTTGTCCCCTCCGGGATGTACTGCGAACCGTGAACCGTGTGACTCTGCCATCACCTCGTGTCGTAATTTCTCCCCTTCCGGAACTACCAATCTCCCATTGAAGCGTAGTCCCCTGTCTGAGCTAACGGTATAGGACTCGGCTCCCTCTGCTAGTAATCGAACTATATTCTCCTGACAGAATGAGTCATTAGCCTGTGCCCGTACTACCTTCGTGACAATCTGCGGTGTAACGGTCATCACAAATATGAAAGATCGGGCCACTGCATCCTGGTGTCCCAACTCCTTCCACTTTGCCTTCCACACCTCTGCCACTTTATCTGCTTGCCTACGGCTCAACGCGTCTGCCACCACGTTAGCCTTACCCGGGTGATACTGGATATCGAACTGGTAGTCCTTCACAAACTCAAGCCACCTATGCTGCCGCATATCCAACTCCTTCTGCATGAACAGGTACTGTACGGACTTGTGGTCCATGAACAATTGGAACTTCTCCCCCAAAAGATAGTGCCTCCAAATCCGTAGGGCAAATACCACTGTCGCCAACTCCAAATCATGCGTGGGGTAATTCTTCTCATGAGTCTTAAGCTTACGGTAAGCATAAGCTATGGCCTGTCTCTCCTGCTGCAATACACCTCCAAGTCCTTGCAAAGACGCGTCGGTGTAAACCAAATACTCAACTCCCAGTCTCGGTAATGCTAACACAGGTGCTGAGGTCAATTTGTCCTTCAATTCATCGAATGCTAGCTGACATGCATCACTCCAGATGTAAGCCACACCCTTACGAGTCAGATGTGTCAAAGGACCTGCTATCTCAGAGAAACCCCGAATAAACCTCCTGTAGTATCCTGCTAGACCCAAGAAACTACGAATCTCCGTTGGTGTTGTGGGCTGTCCCCACTCCCTCACCGCGGATACCTTCCCCGGATCAACAGATATTCCCCTGTCGAAAATAATGTGTCCCAAAAATTGGACCTCCTTCAGCCAAAACCCACATTTCTCATATTTTGCATACATCTCATTTTGACGCAGCGTCGGCAAAACCTGCCTCAAATACTCGGCGTGCTCCTCCTCTGTCTGTGAGTAAACCAGAATATCATCAATGAAGACAATGACAAACTGCTCTAGGAAATCCCTGAACACTCTATTCATCAAGTCCATAAACACTGCTGGAGCATTGGTCAAACCGAAAGGCATAACCCGAAACTCGTAAGAACCATATCTCGACAAGAACGCAGTCTTCGAGACATCCTCCTCCCTGATACGCAACTGATGGTATCCCGATCTCGAATCAATCTTTGAGAAGAAAGAAGCTCCTCTCAACTGGTCGAATAAGTCATCGATTCGAGGCAACGGATACTTATTCCGTATCCTTACCTTATTCAACTCCCGGTAGTCCACACACAATCTCATTGAACCGTCCCTCTTCTTCACAAACAAAACTGGAGCGCCCCAAGGTGAGGTACCCCTGCGAATAAAGCCCTGACCTAACAGCTGCTCTATCTGATCTCTTATCTCTCACATCTCTGCTGGAGCCATACGGTACGGTGCGCGTGCTATAGGCCTCGTATCTGGTAATAGGTCTATAACAAAGTCTATCTCTCGTTTGGGGGGTAAGCCTGGTATCTCCTGAAATACATCTGAATACTCCCTGACGACTGGGATCGAATCTATAGGAATCACAACCTCCTTAGAGGTATCCTCCTCTAGGTAATACAAATGAGCGGTCGAGCCTCCCTCTGGGAGAGGCATCGCCACTACGAACATCTCTTGCCCCGAAATGGCAAAAACAATGCTCCCACTGAAGCAATCAATCATGGCCCTATAAGCTACGAGCCAATCCATACCGATAATCACATCA
The DNA here is from genome assembly GCA_949130495.1 of Sambucus nigra. Lineage (NCBI taxonomy): Eukaryota > Viridiplantae > Streptophyta > Magnoliopsida > Dipsacales > Adoxaceae > Sambucus > Sambucus nigra. Next base: position 46,516,406 of record OX422218.1, read on the forward strand.
TGAACATGCATATCTAATACCAACATATCTGTAGGTAATACCAGACTACCAATCCCTACTCCCATTCCCCGGCATATAAAGAATATAAGTGACCCACTCCCTAGTGGTGAGTCGACACACGTCACTATGCTCTCCGTCGTAGCTAACAATCCTAAAGCTTTCATGAAATGTGTAGCTATAAAACAATGTGTAGCCCCCGTATTAAACAATACCCGACCCATAGTGCCATGGATAGGAAACGTACCCTCAATCGCGGGCGGTGCCTGTGGAACTGCTGCCTGGTGGACGTTGTAGACATGTCCATACTGTAGCTGCCCCTGCTGAACTGGGACTGCTGGAATGGGTGGCAATGCTGCCATCTGTGATGGTGCGGGGATAGCGGCAGGAAACATAGGCCTCTGTGGCTCCTGGCGAGCACCCAGCTGTTGTTGCTGTGGGGCCCTGCCCCTATCAGGACAATCCTGTCATTTATGGTCAGTCTTGCCACAAATAAAACATTTCCCTGGGAAGTTCCCTCCTCTCTACCCCTGCTGTCCCCGGCCCTGGAGGCCGTTACCGTTCCTCCCTTGGCCCTACTGGCCCTGGTGAAACTGCTGCCCATTCTGCCCCTGTTGTCCCTGATGGCCGTTTGGACCCTGATGGCCCTGACGGAAACCTCCATGTTCATGTCTGTAGTTCCCTGATCAGAACCTCTTCTGATCCCCGTGCTGGGAACCCTGCTCACCCTGTCTCTACCCCTGAACAGATTGTGCCCCACCGGCACCATGTCCTCCTGTCCTGCCCTGATGGCTAGACTCTCCCGATCTCTTGCTCTCAGTCATATGAAAGCGGTGATCCTGGAAGTGTAACAAAGCAGCATTAACCACATCAGAATACGTGGCCAACGAAAGGTTCCGTAACAGATGCTGACGGATCCTCCATGTCAACCCGTCGGTGAATTTCTCAATCTTCTTCTTCTCTGTTGGTATCTCGTCCGGAACGATATTCAACAGATTTGTGAACTCGGCCTCATACTCGGCCACAGTCTTACCCTCCTGCTTCAGACTCATCAATTTCCTCCTCATTTCCGTGTGAACTGCTGACGGAAAGTACTTGCGGTCAAACCGCACCCAGAAGTCCTGAATAGTGAGAGTATCCCTCTCCTCCATAGTGGTAATAAACTCCCACCACTGTAGTGCAGATCCAACTAGCTTGAAAGTAGCTAGCACCTTCTTCTGAACATCCGTGCACTCATACATCCTTAAGTGCCTCTACATATCCTTCCTCCACTGGCTCGAGACTACCACATCTGAGCTACCTGCAAACTCTGGCGGATGTGCTTTCTGAAAAGCGTCACGTACACGCTCCCAAGCAGACGGGAATGCATTTGCCTGTACTGGAGCGGCAACCGGCGCCTGAGGTGGTGCCTGCTGAACTACGGAAATTGCGGCATTTACCGCTTGGGCTACTATAGCTGCAACCTCAGCGGCGTTCATCATGCCCTAAACTAGAGCGGGCTGGGGTTCGGGCGTTGCATCCCTGGGAACTCGTCGTGCACGTCGTGGAGGCATCTGAAATAAGAATAAAGTTTATAAGTTCACTGTTTTATAAACTTAAAAATAGTTGAAGAACGAAGCATACATAAAAAGAGTACAACAGTCCTAAAATATAGGGCTCTATATCAAAGAAACTTAGCGGAAACATAATAAGCCGTCAGATCCTAAAGGACACTAGAACCTGATGCTCTGATACCACCTGTGACACCCCGACTAATTAAATACCGGGTAGCTACTCCTTTATTAAATTAATTCAAAATGCCAAGTTGGTCCAGCTAATAGCATCACTGTCGAAAACATTTTAATGATTACTAACCACCTAGTATTTAAAAAGTAATTTGCCAAATTTTAATTTAAGTCTGATTAACATGCAACAAGTGTAATGAATAATAATAACACCATTCACCATAAAGAAATAAATAGAATAACCATCACATAACGTAAATAAAGTCTGGAGGAAAACTCCTTACTACAAAACCACAACTGAAATAACTAAACTGAATACTGAAACAATACATGCCAAAGTCTGAAAAACTGTAATGGAAAGATGTCTCTAATAGAAATGGGCAACATGCCCTATAACTGATAGAATATTGAATACGGAATCGAAATGATAGAGGCTTCTAAAAGCAATTCCCTGTAGCTTCCACAAACAGCTACAACTCGTCACCTGAATGAGTATCCTATGCATGGTGTCCTTGTGGCTGGGCACCTAAAATGGTTTTACAAGAAAAATAGATTTGAAAGCAAACGGGTCAGAGCCCGAATGTGGAGATATTTTAAAAACCTGCAAGTGCTTTAAAAACATTTAAAACATTAAATGCAAAGTACATGTTAGGATGTGCACTCACATGATATTCTCACCTCTCGTCTAACTGTGCACTCCTAACTTAAGTACCCATCTACAACGACAAAAACCACTAGCTAAGTGACATTATATCTAGCTAGACTGACATAGGTCCTACCCTTATTACTCGGTTCCATTAACATAATAACGATCTCAGTTAAATAGGTGCTTAACCTAAATTCAGGTTTTTATACAAAAGTAATACAACTCGTTATAGATTAGACTTCTATGTTATTCCATAGTTACACACAATACCATATGAAAGTTCCCAGTTTATTAAGCGTATATTTTCCACAACATAAATATACAATGTAAGCACCCCGAGACTAAGCTACGGTGCACACATACTCTGCTATCCATCCCGGTACATCACGTACATAAGGATCACATATTCCGAATCTCTCAGGAATAGTTCACAGATAACAACATCACAAATAATGGAGGCGAACACAGTCACATCATATGGGTCACGTACATACCTAAGCTCCCACGATCAGCGGACTTATTAATATCCCAATAAGTCTTTCTCTGACCTATGTTCATCGAGGTAACCAGTTTAAATCCGGTTAACACAAGGATTAGAGGGCCCTAAGCGAACGCAAACCTCCCGTGATAGCAAGTATGGTAGGTATGTCATACACACAATTCATATACCAATACTAAGTAAACACACATCTTAGTAATCCCGTAGTTTAGTTGTAGTACTATTCTCATTCTAGTACTAATGTATAATTTATACCCTTTATACGATTTCGGTTTATAATCATACGTGCCATAATTTATTCTCACGTCGTAGTAGACACTCACGTCTCAACCCAAATGGTCCATTGATTTAAATCCCTCGTATGTAATTTACTCCTCATAATAACCCAAAAGTCCCAAATCTATCAATACATCATTAAAGGAATGTTATCTCTACCCTCAAACAAGTTTACGGGACTCCCAAAATCAAAACAGGCCAAAAAGGCCTAAACTGCCAACTCGTTAGAAGTCTCGTTCGAACGAGGCTGTTCGAACGAGATTCCAGTTTGTTCGAATGAACTGTACCTTCTAATGAGATCTCGTTCGAACGAAGTTATCAAACGAAGTTCCCATTCCTTAGAAGCGACTGGTCAACTCATTAGAAGCTCGTTCGAACGAGCTCGTTCGAACGACCTGGGAAGGTCTTCTAACGAGGGACCAGTTTCGGCCCAGATTTTTCCCAATCTCGTTTTTCACCATTTCTACTCCTCAAATCGCCTCTAAAATTAGTCCCAACGATGTTTTAAGGTCTCCAATCAATCCTAAACATATTATAGTCACATCCTAACACGTTTTAAAGGATTAATCCATCCTAACATCAATCAATTTACAAATCTCTACACTTTTCCCCCAATTTCTCAAGAACATGAACCCTAAACTTTTAAGTCCTCAATTAGTCCATTCTAAATCCGTTTTTCTTACATAAAAAATATATTAATACCAGAATAATCATCTCTATATGATTCTACATGCAATTTGTCCTAAATATTTAAGTTCTAAGTCCAAGCAACATGGGCTTTCATTTATCTTCCAAGAACAATTTTAAATCTTCAAATTCTCTAACATGGAGGAAACATTCTCTGAATTAAAAGAAATTAAATCACTTGACTCGATTGTCTCTGAATTTGGTGTTGATTTTGTAAAGATTTTCTGCAGAATTCCTTCTCCTTTTCTCCCTCTCTAAGCTTCTTCTCCAAAGGTGGCTATGGTGGCTAGGGTTTTGTTTATGGAAAGTAATAGAACCTAATTCTAATAACCTACGTAACCTATTGGGTTAACATGGGTTGGTTAGTGTCTTAGTGGGTCAAACCCACATCAGATTTACTTCTCTAATTTTCGTCATTTTTAATTCCTAAAAATACGAAATTACCAAAATACCCTTTATAATGCCGGTATGGCCTAAAAATACCCCGGGACCCAAACTATACCCCCAGCTAGTGTTTTCTGACTATCTCGACCCTTTTGGACGCGTTGGCACACTCAAAACGACCATACGGTTTATATAATTTAAATTCACTTTTATAATCAAAATATTTATATCCTGACGCGACTGTCACACGCGTCACAATAAAATGACCAAATTGCCGTATATCAATCTTACGACAAATTTCATAATTCAATATTCATATAACATCATATATACTCAATATAGTCAAATACCAACTCACAACTCGCTAGTATTTTACCCAGATTAATTTCCAATTAATTCACATTTAATTAATTAATCCCAAAAATAAATATAGCCAAAAGTACGGGGTATTACACGCGGTTATTTCGATAGTTTTCATATGTTCACTTACTCAGGAAATAATCATTTCTTTCGAAAAGTATGAAAGTGTAAAATTCGAACAAAGTTAATGCCACAAGTCATCCATTACAGAAGGATCAACCTTCTTCTAGTTGTGTCAGCCCCCGACGCCCACAATCATCTTTCAAAAAGACATACAACATTCTATACAAATATGGATGCTAGTTTTTTTACTGGCAAGAATCGCAAAACCAAAGAACCGAATGGGATTATTATAATCTCTTGGGACTTACTGGTAGAGGGAGGTGGGGGTGTTGAATTATCACGGGTTTGTTGAGTTTGATGACTCGAAGATGGAGTGATAGACTCAAATTGTGGTGGAGTAGAGTATTGTCAACCTGTAGGTGAAAATAATTGACGTTGAGGTATAGGAAAAGATCGAGTTAGAGGTGTTCCGCTATTTGATTTATTATCTCCGATCCAGTTCCACATTACCAATAATTAAAAAAAAAGCTAGTAATGTACAACAATCATGTTTACGACTATATATATATGCATATACCTTTTCAGCGACTTTTAAAACATGGTGGTTGTGTCTCATTTTTATCCAATCGGTATTAGTTTTTAAAAATTAATGAAAATTTTCATGCAAGAATTGGACGGAAGAGTATATATGATTGACGTATAAAGGTTAGTGATATAAACTCGATATACTTTCTTCTTAAACTTCTTGGCAAGATCACTTTTAATGTGCATACAACGCGAGACATCAGAATCTGGGTGAATGCACTCTTTATGAAGTTGTACCTACAATGGATGAATATTTTTTGGCTTTTTCTAATAGTGTCACTAATGTCAGTGCCCTATCAGGATTATGAAAGAAAAACATATTCAATAAGGCCTCGTCCTAGCATTATAGCAAGGAAAACATAATATGATCGAATAAGTACGCTTGCGAGAGATCAACTCCACGATTTATGACGTAATAAAATTATTCAATTTTTCTATTCCCGTAAATGTAAATAGTAGATCACTATTTATGGTGCACACTAACAAAATATGATTTAGTGCGGCCCAATTGCAACCTCTCCTACAATTATTTAAAGTAACTATTACCCGACTTAATTTTCTTAGAAAATACATAGAAGGGGGGGGGGGTGTGAATATGGGTCCTAGATGTAATGGATCTAATTAAAACTAAACTAATTATTATTTTCCATCAGATAAATCGAACACAACAATTCAAATCTAAGTTCATTTTAATTAAATTGATCCTAAAATTACATTGTATCCAGCAAACATGCAAGCCCTTCCACCATTTTGTGTTCACCCAAACATAAATCACATAAGGAAGGTGTGAACACGATCACAAGAGTTAATCAAAGATATGTATGCATTAATAATCATCCTCACAATATCAACAAGTCAAATTTAAGTTCATTTTAATTAAATTAATCCCAAAATTACTATGTGTCCACTGAATGTGCAAGCGCTTCCACCAATATATATTCACCCAAACAACAACCACATAAGGAAGTGTGGAGCAAGTCCAAAACAGTTAACCAAACAAATATATGCATTAATATTTATCTTCACATCATCTAAAAGTCCTATTTAAGTTCATTTTAATTAAATTAATCCTAAAATTACTATGTGTACACCAAGTGTTCAAGTCCTTCCAACAATTTTTGTTCATACAAACATGAACCACTTAATGAAGGGGTGAACATGGCCGCAACAGTTAACCAAAATAATATATGCATTAATATTATGTGACAACCCGCTCCAAATAATAACGGGTGGCCAGCCCTATACTACATAACTCAGGTATCTCAGATGGTACAGTCTCAACATCAACAACTAAACACTATAATATAAGGCTAACTACCCGAAATCATAAAGTGCGAATCGCCAAAAATTTAAAACTTTTATTTTTAACAACAACAACAAAACCAATAATGCACTCAACCAACAATATACATCTAACTATGATGTGAAATGTGCATGCTCCAATGATATGAAAGAGTACAATACATTGTACAACAAATCTCAATAAAGAAATACCCGAATATGCTGTCGGGCAACAGACAATACAAGAATGTGATAAATAAAATATGAAAGTGTTAATCTACAACACTTGAATACTAACTCAAAACAACTGAATCCTAATCTAGATGTACAATAGCTAGGAATCAGCTAAAGAAAAGTGCCGCAACAGTCTGCTACTGCCACAGCTCCACAAATCTTAAATGGAGGAATATCAAAGGCGTCCTTGCGGAGGAACACCTGAAGTAATACAATATATACATACATGGAGGAGGAAAATATAAACGGGTCAGAACCCGAGTTTGAAAAGAAGTTTAAAGAAAGTGTATTAAAATGCATAATAATTATAAATGCATTATTACATGATTTAGTTGGAATCGAACACTCCATCAAAATTCAGCTCACTTCTCATCTAAACCGCGCACTAGGCGTATGCACGTGTCTCCAAAAGGATGTTCGATTCTAATTAGGTAAGAGGATTCTAACTTAAACCCAAATAAAGTATTTAAGTGAAACCATCTAACCTATCTCCCAATTCTACATTATCACTATATTCATTAAGTTTTATACATTATCTTTAATGTAATTGTTATAGTTATCTTTATAATGTTCATTTGTTGAACATATAAAGTTACATGATCCAATCATGTCCCCATCATCACAATACATCCACAATCTCATTTACTAGAATTTATATTCTAGGGATGCCCATATAAGGCATGAAACCATATATATAATTATTATAGATGAGTTATTAGCATCAAGAGTTAAGAACTAAACTCCTCCCGATTCTCAACACGGCACTGCGTTTCATGAGTGGGACGTCTCGCCGAAGCGAAATCCAAACAAGGAACCCCCCCATTACACTACTCCTGACCGTATCAATCCTCGGTGCTCATTATGCCCTCAATGCAAGATGCATGTAACCCAAATGATTATTGTCCAATTTTAATTAATTAATATTCCCAATTCTCAACAGTACACGGCGTTTCATGCGTGGGACATCTCGCCGAAGCGAAATCCAAACAAGGAACCCCCCCGTTACACTAGTCCTGGCACTGTCGATTGTCGGGATAGGTGATTTATATATATAATTAATTATGAGCATTAAGGACTAAACTTATCCCCAAGTTCCAACATTACACTGCGGTTCGTGCGTGGGACGTCTCGCCGAAGCGAAATCCAAACAAGGAACCCCCCCGATACACTAATCCTGGCAATGTAGGTCATTGAGGTCCATTATGCCCTTGACACCCAAAGTACAAGCACAAGTAATAATAACCATCTAACCGAGCTATAACTCGAAGGACGCAGGATCACGTGCTATCATCTTCCAGCAGCCCATATACGTAGCAAACTGGGGCCACCTGGTGGGGTTCAACGACACCCACCTCGTGATCAACCCACGCACATAACGTCCCGGGAAGCGGTCATAGTTCCTAACCGGCAAGTGAGAGCGTCACATACCCCGACCTCTCACCCCCAAAATAAATAAATATATATATATGTCATTTACTGACCACAAAGGACGACTATAACCTGGGGAATATCCACATCCTGCTTTTCTAGTCATAATGCTCACCCTCTACGCACGAAACTTCCCAATGATAGCAAGGATGGGGTATGCTTAACATGTATATACACCACCATATAAGGTATACATACATCCCACATAATAAAGATATACCATTATATAAGGTATACCTGAAACATCATATTCATTTCCATATTCATTATACGCTCTTAGGCGTAATTGATTAACATCATTTATTTAGTGTAACCCTCTCTTATGAAACACTAACTGCCAATACTCACACATTTGCCCCACTTAGTATATGCTATACTAATTCTCGCTTGAAGCTCTCATGCCGCTACTAGTATGAATTGTCTTTCAATTCTTTTAAGTTAAGGATATTCTATATCCTAATGCACCTCAATTATCATTTCTCATTATATGAGATATCTCCCAAATCAATCATTAATAAGGATACTTCTATATCCATATGCACATCAAATAGCATTCATAATTCTCCATCCATTATAGGGTTCAATTGTTTTTTGAACCATTAAAGTTATTCCAAATGGGATTGGATCCTAAGATCCGGCACCTCTAAGTCAACCTCATCTATAAGTTGTGAAGTTGTTATCATCACCAAATAAACCTCAAATAAAAGTGGCCTTCCCCACTTAGGAAAATACCAAAGTCTCTAATCGGTATTCTTCAAATTTAGTCAATATGACTCCAACATTTCTTTTAGTGGAAACTCGCAAAAAGTCTCCAAAACATGCTCCAAATATCTCCTATAGAGATCCCCAATCAATAACTTCAAACAAAACGGGATGAATTCTCTTTAGAAAAACAATCCCTCCAAAAGCCCTGTTTCCGAATCGATTCGTCCCAGCGAATCGATTCGGCCAGGAAGGCGAATCGATTCGGGTCATAAGACCTGGGACTCTGTCTCAGGCCGAATCGATTCGGCTGGCGTCCGAATCAAATCGGTCACTCATACCTGGGCACCTGCATATTTCCGAATCGATTCGGTTAGGGGGGGCCGAATCGATTCGGCCTACCTGGAGGCTCGAAAATGGCTACTTTTTAGTAAGCCAAAATACCCAAAATTCATTTTAATGGTTTTCTCTCCATTTCTCTTCAACCCAATCACAAATATAACCTCAATAATCATCCTAGAATACATATAAACTAGTTTCTATCCTCAAATCAAAGATCTACCTATTAAATCTAAGATTATACCCAAAAGTTAGGTTTTGACAATTTAACATAAAACCCAAACTATCAATCCACAAATCATGAAATAAATGTACACAACAATTATTTAGCAAGTTTAATCACTTGCCTCAGGTTCGTAGGGTCTGAATCCGCGGGAAAATTCTCTTTCTCCCTCTTTTCTCCTTCCTTTTCTTCTTCTTCTTCTTCTTCTTCTTCTTCTTCTTCTTCTTCTTCTTCTTCTTCTTCTTCTTCTTCTTCTTCTCTATTTCTTTCTTTTCTTTTTTATCTCTTTCTTTCTTTTGGAGAAATATCTCGCGTAGGATTTTTAAGCCTTGTCTCCCAATGTACACATCTTTAAATGATAATACACACTTTAAATGACCCGGTAACTTTAATTCGAGTCAAACAGTCCTAATTTATTTCGGAACCCAAATAGACCCCAAGTACAGTCATTTCGACTTTCTCGACCCTTCCGAAAACGATGGTACCCTCATAATTGCCATAAGACACTCTTTCTAGCGACTCCAAATTTTGACTTCAATTGCCAATTTTAATTATTCTCCAATAAAATATTATTTATTTCTCCCAAAATAAATAAATTACTGTTCCGAAAGGCTTGGGTTATTACAAACTTCCCCACTTACAAGAATTTCGTCCTCGAAATTTAGCTAAGCCTAATTCTCCCAAAGCTCAACTATTTCTAATCTACCCATCAACTAATCTTATCTCCAAACTTCTAACCTCCCACGACGAATTAATTTAATTTATTTTATTTATTAAGTCAATTATGAATTAAATAAAACTAATTTCCACAACATGGGCGCCCATACACCCTTAAAATTTGAGCTTTGTGCTCACAACAGTCATAATGAGGCTTTATCTGCCTCTAAAGTTCCACAATTTCAATAATATAAATAATACTAAAATTTTAATAGAACAAAAATTTGAATGGTCAAAAGAAATAACTCCTCTCAATTCCTGACAATCGCCACTTTCCTGCCGGGGACGTCTCGCAAAAGTGAAATCCAAACAAGGAACCCTCCCAATACACTACTGTGTGACGACGTCGGAGATTGAGAGTTTGTTAAATCCGGACTAGAATTCAAAAAAAAAATATTTAAGTGAAAAATTTAGTTTGAAAGGGCCCGAAGGCCGATAAAAGTTTTTTTTGAAAACAGTTTATATGTTATAATATAATATAAAATTACTTATGTCCAACACAAGGTCTTTATAGATCACCATCTATATAACATGTAGCTCAGAAATATTATCATATTCATGAGCCAAAATTTTCCTGCGTCCCATTAAACCACAATCACAACATTCAAACATAAACAACACCTCACATCATTTCAACATATAGCCTTTTTATAAGGCAAATCCATACCTGGAATACAACAATTATAATAGTCTATCATGACTATATAAAAAGAAGTAGCTTTTATCATTACTACTTATCACCATAACCATTCTTACCTTTACTACAAGGTTTAAAGCTCTTTATGAGCACTTTGCAAAATCACCAATCCTTTACAAAATCATAGAATAAGAGCCTGTCTGGCTCAGAATTCCCCTTTAGGGTCATTACATACCATACCTAAACAAAAAGGGCTAAAGCACTACCCAATTCATATATCTCTCATACGATATTCCAAAACTTCATATGGTAATAATCCTATTAATAAAGGAAAAATTACTTACATCATCCATCTCTAGTCCGATTGCCCATCCTCATCAATGGGCTCCCAAACATAGTCCCCCGGTCTAAAACGACCTTGAATCTGCTGTAGGGGTTGCACTTCCAAAATTTCATCAAATTGCGGTCCTTTACTTCTTTTAGGACAATCTCTCTTTTTATGACCTATTTCATTACAAAAGAAACACTTAGCCATAAATCCTTTCTGCCCACTCGCATTACTAGAACTCTCTTTGCCAAACTTACTTAATGAACTCGAATCTCCAAAGTTCTTACTCTTGTGAGAACGAAAACGATATTCATGACACTTTACTAGTGTCGCATTCACAACCTCGACGGAAGTCATTAACTTAGGACTTTCTAACAAATGTTGTTGGATTTTCCAATCTAAACCTCGAACAAACTTCGATATACGTTTCTCTTCCGTATTTACCTCATTAGGTACTAATCTCGCCCATAGAGAAAAATCTTCTTCATATTCCGACACTGTCCTATTTCCTTGAAAAATCCCCATATCCTGAGTAGGGGAAGGCAAATACCTTCGATCAAAAAGTTCCCAAAATTTTGTTATGGGTAAGGTATCTCTCTGTTCAGATGTGGTGACAGACTCCCACCATTGAAGAGTTGCACCTGATAACCTAAAGGTGACTAAAAATTGTTTTTTCACCTCACTACACTCAACCATACGAAGATGCCTCTGCATACTATTTTCCCATTGACTTGCAGCCATCGCATCAACTCCCCCTGCAAACTCGGGAGGATGCCCCTTACCAAAATCTTCTTTCACTCTCTCCCATAAAGACAATCCAAAATGGGGTGGGGCTGCTCGAGCGGCAGATTGCTGAGCCATCATAGAAACGGTAGCAGTTACCGCTTGTGCCACAATATTGGCAAAATCATCCGCAGTCATGTTCCTTTGAGGCAATTTGGGATTGCACATTCCATTTATTCGCCCTGACTGAACGACCTCCCTTCGGTGGCATCTGAAACATGAACAATTGTATCAGAACGCCTTTCAAATATTTCCGATCCACAGAAAGATATGGACGTATGAATGTAATCGTCCTAACAATAAGGCTCTACATCAAGAACGCTTACGGAAGATCGTAGTAACGAACACAGATCCTAAAGACACTAGAACCTGATGCTCTGATACCACCTGTGACAACCCGCTCCAAATAATACCAGGTGGCCAGCCCTATACTACATAACTCATGTATCTCAGATGGTACAGTCTCAACATCAATAACTAAACACTATAATATAAGGATAACTACCCGAAATCATAAAGTGCGAATCGCCAAAAATGTAAAACTTTTATTTTTAACAACAACAACAAAACCAATAATGCACTCAACCAATAATATACATCTAACTATGATGTGAAATGTGCATGCTCCAATGATATGAAAGAGTAAAATACATTTTACAACAAATCTCAATAAAGAAATACCCGAATATGTTGTCGGGCAACAGACAATACAAGAATCTAATAAATAAAATATGAAAGTGTTAATCTACAACACTTGAATACTAACTCAAAACAACTGAATCCTAATCTAGATGTATAATAGATAGGAATCGGCTAAAGTAAAGTGCCGCAACAGTCCTCTACTTCCACAGCTCCACAAATCCTGAATGGAGGAATATCAAAGGCGTCCTTGCGGAGGAACACCTGAAGTAATACAATATATACATACATGGAGGAGGAAAATATAAATGGGTCAGAACCCGAGTTTGAAAAACAGTTTATAGCAAGTGTATTAAAATGCATAATAATTATAAATGCATTATTACATGATTTAGTTGGAATCGAACACTCCATTAAAATTCAGCTCACCTCTCATCTAAAGCGCGCACTAGGCGTATGCACGTGTCTCCAAAAGGATGTTCGATTCAAATTAGGTAAGAGGATTCTAACTTAAACCCAAATAAAGTATTTAAGTGAAACCATCTAACCTATCTCCCAATTCTACATTATCACTGTATTCATTAAGTTGTATACATTATCTTTAATGTAATTGTTATAGTTATCTTTATAATGTTCATTTGTTGAACATATAAAGTTACATGATCCAATCATGTCCCCATCATCACAATACATCCACAATCTCATTTACTAGAATTTATATTCTAGGGATGCCCATATAAGGCATGAAACCATATATATAATTATTATAGATGAGTTATTAGCATCAAGAGTTAAGAACTAAACTCCTCCCGATTCTCAACACGGCACTGCGTTTCAGGTGTGGGACGTCTCGCCGAAGCGAAATCCAAACAAGGAACCCCCCCGTTACACTACTCCTGACCATATCAATCCTCGGGGCTCATTATGCCCTCAATGCAAGATGCATGTAACCCAAATGATTATTGTCCAATTTTAATTAATTAATATTCCCCATTCTCAACAGTACACGGCGTTTCATGCGTGGGACGTCTCGCCGAAGCGAAATCCAAACAAGGAACCCCCCCGTTACACTAGTCCTGGCACTGTCGATTGTCGGGATAGGTGATTTATATATATAATTAATTATGAGCATTAAGGACTAAACTTATGCCCAAGTTCCAACATTACACTGCGGTTCGTGCGTGGGACGTCTCGCCGAAGCGAAATCCAAACAAGATACCCCCCCGATACACTAATCCTGGCAATGTAGGTCATTGAGGTCCATTATTCCCTTGACAACCAAAGTACAAGCACAAGTAATAATAACCATCCAACCGAGCTATAACTCGAAGGACGCAGGCTCACGTGCTATCATCTTCCAGCAGCCCATATACGTAGCAAACTGGGGCCACCTGGTGGGGTTCAACGACACCCACCTCGTGATCAACCCACGCACATAACGTCCCGGGAAGCGGTCATAGTTCCTAACTGGCAAGTGAGAGCGTCACATACCCCGACCTCTCACCCCCAAAATAAATAAATATATATATATATGTCATTTGCTGACCACAAAGGACGACTATGACCTGGGGAATATCCACATCCTGCTTTTCTAGTCAGAATGCTCACCCTCTACGCACGAAACTTCCCAATGATAGCAAGGAGGGGGTATGCTTAACATGTATATACACCATCATATAAGGTATACATACATCCCATATAATAAAGATATACCATTATATAAGGTATACCTGAAACATCATATTCATTTCCATATTCATTATACGCTCTTAGGCGTAATTGATTAACATCATTTATTTAGTGTAACCCTCTCTTATGAAACACTAACTGCCAATACTCACACATTTACCCCACTTAGTATATGCTATACTAATTCTCGCTTGAAGCTCTCATGCCGCCTCTAGTATGAATTGTCTTTCAATTCTTTTAAGTTAAGGATATTCTATATCCTAATGCACCTCAATTATGATTTCTCATTATATGAGATATCTCCCAAATCAATCTTTAATAAGGATACTTCTATATCCATATGCACATCAAATAGCATTCATAATTGTCCATCCATTATAGGGTTCAATTGTTTTATGAACCATTAAAGTTATCCCAAATGGGATTGGATTCTAAGATTCGGCACCTCTAAGTCAACCTCATCTACAAGTCATGAAGTTGTCATCATCACCAAACAAACCTCAAATAAAAGTGGGCTTCCCCACTTAGGAAAATACCAAAGTCTCTAATCGATATTCTTCAAATTTAGTCAATATGACTCCAACATTTCTTTTAGGGGAAACTCGCTAAAAGTCTCCAAAACATGCTCCAAATATCTCCTATAGAGATCCCCAATCGATAACTTCAAACAAAACGGGATGAATTTCTCTTTAGAAAAACAATCCCTCCAAAAGCCCTGTTTCCGAATCGATTCGTCCAAGCGAATCGATTCGGCCAGGAAGGCGAATCGATTCGGGTCATCAGACCTGGGACTCTGTCTCAAGCCGAATCGATTCGGCTGGAGTCCGAATCGATTCGATCACTCAGACCTTGGCACCTGCATATTTCTGAATCGATTCGGTTAGGAGGGCGAATCGATTCGGCCTACCTGGAGGCTCGAAAATGGCTACTTTTTAGTAAGCCAAAATACCCAAAATTCATTTTAATGGTTTTCTCTCCATTTCTCTTCAACCCAATCACAAATATAACCTCAATAATCATCCTAGAATACATATAAACTAGTTTCTATCCTCAAATCAAAGATCTACCTATTAAATCTAAGATTATACCCAAAAGTTAGGTTTTGACAATTTAACCTAAAACCCAAAATATCAATCCACAAATCATGAAATAAATGTACACAACAATTATCTAGCAAGTTTAATCACTTGCCTCGGGTTTGTAGGGTCTGAATCCACGGGAAAATCCTCTTTCTCCCTCTTTTCTCCTTCCTTTTCTTCTTCTTCTTCTTCTTCTTCTTCTTCTTCTTCTTCTTCTCTCTTTCTTTCTTTTCTTTTTTCTCTCTTTCTTTGTTTTGGAGAAATATCTCCCGTAGGCTTTTTAAGCCTTGTCTCCCAATGTACACATCTTTAAATGATAATACACAGTTTAAATTACTCGGTAACTTTAATTCGAGTCAAACGGTCCTAATTTATTTCGGAACCCAAATAGACCCCAAGTACAGTTATTTTGACTTTTTCGACCCTTTCGGAAACGATGGTACCCTCAGAATTGCCATAAGACACTCTTTCTAGCGACTCCAAATTTTGACTTCAATTGCCAATTTTAATTATTCTCCAATAAAATATTATTTATTTCTCCCAAAATAAACAAATTACTGTTCCGAAAGTCTTGGGTTGTTACATATTCATATGCATAGTATCAGTAAGTGCAATTTAAGTTCATTTTAATTAAGTTAATCGTAATATTACTATGTGTCAACCAAATGTGTAAACCCTTTCATTTTATGTTCACCGAAACAACAAGCATTTAAGTAAAATTACGTGAATAAATAAAGAACCTAGAATCAATCGAGCTTCAATAATGGTTCTACAATTGCATACGGACATGGAACTAGAAGAAAACATGTAAGCATATTATTAAATCTAAAATGTTATAAAATTATTATATTCTAAACATGTAATTTATGTATCTCATGTTACTCAAACATTCATTTAGATTGAAAGTGTATTATATATATATATATAAGGAGTAAAATGTTTGACACTATTCCATAAGTTGATAACTTAATTAAGGGTCTTGATTGAGACACATCAATCAAAAATTAAGGGTTGAGATCATTTCTCCTCATTATCCCCTTACAATCAAACACTATCTGTTCTCCCCACTCTCTCCCTTTCACCCATTTCGCTCTCTACCTTTTCAAGACAAACCCTCCACATCTTCCCTTCACCCTCGCGCTTCCCTGCACCCTCCACCATTCCTTTCTTTCTCTGCTCTCCTCCTCCATTATTGTGGCCCTCGGGCAAACTCTCTCACACACGTATACATACTGCCTTTTGCCGTCGCTGCCTTAGTTTTGTGTTATGTTTTGTCTTTATCTAATTGAGTAATTATTAATTTCTCTGTTTCGGTTTATGCATATAGTTTCTCAGTGTTGAGATACCCGATTAATGGGTGGGTGTTTGGTTGTTGAGTCATGCATTTATATTTTATTTGAGGGTGAGTTTACTAATCATTTTTTGTATGTTTCTTATTTGTTGTTTATGTTTTGTTTTTCAAGAACTAATTTGGACTATATATATTATTTTCTGGATTTAAGAAACCTGAGGTATACCTTTTTCTATGTTTTCCCTTTCTTTGTTTCTAGGGTGTGTATGGTTTACATTTTTAATGTTGGTAGTTTTTTTTAAACATACTTAGATGTCGTTATATAAGGCTTAATCTTTAGATTTTGTGGGAAACATGAGATCCATTATGACTATATGGGGTATGTAGTTAATGGTTTTATTGTGATACTATTTTGGGAGCTTTAAACCATTTATAAGATGATGTTCCTAAAAATTTAGGCTATGCCCCATTTTTAAGATGATGTCCCTAAAAAATTAGGCTATGCCCCATTGTTTCCCTCATATTTCTTTGTTTGACATTATTTTTGTTTTAATTATTAGTGTACCTCAATTGGTATTTTGATTGGGATAATGATTTTTTATAGTGTCATCGGCACATATATGAGTTAGCTTTTATGTTGAATTGAGTTCAAAATTAGGGCTCTCTTTCTATAACATAAGTGCAAAACCATCTAAAATGGCACTTAAACACTGAGATTCACCATGAACAATGAATGGTGCAATTAAACATGATCTATTTTTAGTCATATCTTTATAATATTTATTCTGATATTAATAGTTTCTTTAACTATTTTCAGATACTGTGTCTATACACCAACTGATCCTACTTGCTGATCTTGAATAAACAATAATATCCATTGGACAAGAACCAAAAAATAATTGATTTTGCGGGTTAGTTTTTTGTAAAATAATTTAGGGGCTTATTGGATTTCATATATGAATTAAACGATTTATCATGAGATTTGTTAGATTCCCACATTAGAATTCATCTGAATATTTATTTGTTGAATGGATAATTTCATTTGTAGTCCCACACTGAATAACTAAATATTTTGCGTAGTTGCTTATTAATGAGATTTGGGTGTCTTAGGTGTAAAATGGTTAAAACAATGTAGATTTAATTCTATATGTTGTGACTTTAAATAAAATTTAAAATATGTGCTTATATGCTTCATGTTTTTATATGCGCGGGAACTGATATGTTTTCATTTAAAAGACACTTGAAGTTTTCACACCTGTCCAAACACTCTACGATAGAGATCAAATACGTCTAAGATCTACCCTCGAGGTGAAGTTTTCTGACATTATTAAATTTATTCATCTGTTTTTATAATATTATCAATGAATGCACTTTATCTCTTCCCTACCCAACCCGATTGTGTATTTGTTTATTTTTGACAAGTTTTCTATTTTTTTGTTATTTACATTCCATATGCCCAACTAAGATTATAGGCTATTGTGTAAACAGATAACACTTTGTAGACCAGAGGACGAATTCATGTAGATCCTATTGATTTTAGTCTTTTCTTTAATTCTTATTGGCCATTGTGTTGTCAAAGAGAAGTTATTTTTTGGGTAGTTCCACAACTTTTTGGGTTGTCCCATAACTTTTCTTTTTCAAAACTAATATTGTTACAACCACTTCTTTCTTTCTTTTTTATATAGACGGTTGAAATGATTCAAATTATTTTGTTGATCTGTAATTATATGACGTGAAAAGTACACAGTTCAAGAAGTACTATCCATATGTGAGTTGGTACAAACATTTTAGTTGTTTTTGGTATAAACAATTTAGTTTATCTTATGGTATCATGCATATAAGAACAATGGAAACTGATTCTGATTTAGAACGATACAAGTAATCTATTTCAATGACAAAGATATATGATAAAGGCTTTACTTAGGAATACAAAGGTACTTTGTACCGAACATTTTGTGTGATGTGAAAAAGGTTTTTATCATAAGTTATTTATGTTTTACACAGTAGATGGTGGTTACGTAATATGAAGCTGGTGGGGATGGCTTTGGGTGTGTGAATATTGGTGTGCTTTGAAAAGTATATGGAGGTGGTGTTTAATTATGTATGATTTAACTTATAAATAATATAGAATATATATTAGCAGTTCATTTGGGAATTTCATATTGGTAATGATGTTTTCATTCTACGACAAGTAATTTCAGTCATTCCTTTAACTCAATTTGTGGAAATAACACAAATTCATCAATTGGTGTTGTTTCCACGAATTTAGTTTCAAGTTTCGCTGTACTTGACTTGGTTGTGCTAGTTATGCCGTCATTTTAATCTCTTAATTTGTACTAATGCTGGATTGTCTTACTTCATTGCAAATATTCGTTATGTTCATTTGTTTCCATTATGATGTTTTTTTTATCATATTCTTTCCTCATTAAGATATAAATCATATTCCCTTATTCATGAGAAATATAGTTACTCACTGGAAAACCATAACCCCATTCATTTGCTAATCTTCAATTCTTAATATCTTATTTCTCTAAATAGTTACTAAAAATTAATCAATTATTTAATTAGATCCCAATGGTCAGACTCACGTGTAGATTATAGCTCGTTGATTTCTCTCCACAGTTACGAAACTTGAAAAGGCATCACCTAAGTGGGATAAATATATCTGATATTTACCTCTCTAAGAGGCAAAAAATCACCTTGGCTGACTTAGGCTGAAACAAGAAACTTAAATAGACATTTTTGGTTGCCCATGAAAATAGATTTCCCAAAGAATGTGTCAAAGCTTTCTGATGTACATATATATATATATATATATATATATATATATATACACACATAATACGTTGGGGTATAATTGCCATTTTTCCGAATACTCTTGTTTTCCCACATATAATCGACATTTTTTTTCAAATATTTTTTATACTTACCTATCTTTTGTTCTTGATATTCGTTGTGGCTTTAAACTCCTGAAAGGGAACAATGAAAACTCATGGATCCCTTTCAAATATGAAATACTCCGTGTGGTAAGATTGACCATTATAAGGATATATGATGATCAGATTCTGAGATGAATGGAACAAAGATGTTGTAATACCCCGTACTTTTGGCTATATTTATTTTTGGGATTAATTAATTAAATGCGTATTAATTGGAAATTAATCCGGGTTATAAATACTAAAGAGATGCGAGTTGGTATTTGATTATGTGCATACATGTTTTGATATATGTATTTGGTATTATAAAATTTGTCGTGAGATTAATATACGACAATTTGGGAATTTTGTTGAGACGCGTGTGACCGCCGCGTCATGGTATATTATTTTAATGATAAAAGTGAATTTAAAATCTATAAACCGTATGGTCATTTTGAGTGTACCAACGCGTCCGTAAGGGTCGAGATAGTCAGAAAACACTAGCCGGGGGTATAGTTTGGGTCCCGGGGTATTTTTAGGCCGTACCGGCAATATAAAGGGTATTTTGGTAATTTTACATTTTGATGAATTAAAAGTGACGAAAATTGGGAGTTTTAATCTGATGTGGATTTAACCCACTAATCCCATTAACCAAACCATATTAACCTAGAAGGCTACGTAGGTTATTAGAAGAGTTTTCTAAGTTTCCCAAATCAAACCCTAGCCACCTTAAGCCACCATTGGAGAAGAAGCTTGGAGAGAGGGAATTCTGCAGAAAAACTCTATCAAACCATCATCCAAACTCAAAGACAACCAAGGCAAGTGACTTAATTCCATTTAATTTCAAAGAATGTTCTTTCCATGTCAGAAAAATTCGAATTTTGTGTTTGTTCTTGGTGAAATATGAAAACCCATGTAGTTTGGAGTTTAGAACTTGAATATTTTGAAGAGTATTGCATGTAGAATGATAGGTAGATGATTATTCTCATGATAATGGTGATTAGAAGAAATTAAAATGGATTAAATTCTTGGATTTTTTGATGATATAAATCTAGGGTTCATGTTCTTGATAAAATTGGGGAAAAGTATAAAATCTTGTGATTTAATGATGTTTAGGATGCATTAATGCCTTAAAAGACGTTAGTTTATGACCTAAGAATGTTTTAGTATGATTAGAGGACTTAAAACATTGTTAGAATGAACTTTGGAGAAGACTTGGGGTATTAAAAATGGTGAGAAACGTAACTAAGAAAATCTGGGACGAAACTGGCAGGTCGTTAGAAGCCCCTACCCAGGTCGTTCGAACGAACTCGTTCGAACGAGCTTCTGACGAATTGACCAGTCGTTCTAACGAAAGGGAGCCTCGTTCGATAACTTCGTTCGAACGAGATCTCGTTAGAAGGGACAGTTCGTTCGAACGAACTGGAATCTCGTTCGAACAGTCTTGTTCGAACGAGACTTCTAACGAGTTGACATAGGGATCTCGTTCGAACAGTCTCGTTCGAACGAGACTTCTAACGAGTTGACAGAGGGATCTCGTTCGAACAGTCTCGTTCGAACGAGACTTCTAACGAGTTGATAGTTTGGGCCTTTTTGGACTATTTTGATTTTTGGAGTCCCGTAAACTTGTTCGAGGATATAGATAAGCTTCGTTGGATGATGTAAGGATAGATTTTGGACTTTTGGGTTATTACGAGGAGTAAATTTATATACGAGAGATTTAATTCAATGATCCGTTTGGGTTGAGACGTGAGTGTCTGCTACGACGTGAGAATAGATTATGGCGCGTATGATGATAAATCGGAATAGTATAAATTGCGATAAGTATAAGTTAGTACGAGAAAGCGATATGTACTACGATTAAACTACGGGATTACAAAGACGTGTGTTTACTTAGTATTGGTATATGAATTATGTGTATGACATACCTACCATACTTGCTATCACGGGAGGTTTGCATTCGCTTAGGGCCCTCTAATCCTTGTGTTGCCCGGATTTAGACTGGTTACCTCGATGAACATAGGTCATAGAAAGACTTATTGGGATATTAATAAGTCCGCTCATCGTAGGAGCGTAGGTATGTGCGTGACCTATGTGATGTGATTGTGTTCGCCTCCATTGTTTGTGATGTTGTTATCTGTGAACTATTCCTGAGAGATTCGCAATATGTAATCCTTATGTACGTGATATACCGGGATGGATAGCAGAGTATGTGTGCACCGCGGCTTAGTTCTCGGGGTGCTTATATTGTATATTTATGATGTGAATAATATACACTTAATTAATGGGAACCTTCACGTTAATGTTGTGAATATAATTACGGTATTGCTTCGAGAAATATAGCGATCTAACTGATAGTGATATTTATATGGCATATTGAGCATCTGAGATTACGTTAAACCCTACTTAATTACGAGCGTTATAATGTTAATTGAACCGAGTAATATGGGTAGGACCTATGATAGTCTAGCTAGAGATGATGTCACTTAGCTAGTGTGTTGTGTCGTTATGGATGGGTACTTCCGTTAGGAGTGCACAGTTAGACGAGAGGTGAGAATATCATGTGAGTGCACTTCCTAACATGTACTTTGCATTTAATGTTTTAAATGTTTTTAAAGAACTTGCAGGTTTTTAAAATATAACTCCACATTCGGGCTCTAACCCGTTTGCTTTTCAAATCAATTTTTCTTTGTAAAACCATTTTAGGTGCCCAGCCACAAGGACACCATGCATAGGATATTCATTCAGGTGACGAGCTGTAGCTGTTTGTGGAAGCTACAGGGATTTGCTTGTAGACACCTCTATCACTTGGATTCCAGATTCATTATTTATCAGTTGTAGGGCATGTTGCCCATTTCTATTAGAGTTACATTTCCATTTCAGTTTCAGACTTTGGCATGTACTGTTTTAGTATTCAGTTTACTTTTCAGTTGTGGGATTTGTAGTGAGGAGTTTTTCCTCTAGACTTTAATTACGTTATGTGATGTTCATTCTATTTTCTTCATTATGGTGAATGGTGTTATTAATATTTATTACACTTGTTGCTTGTTAATCAGACTTTAATTAAAATTTGGCACTTACTTTTTAAATACTAGGTGGTTAGTAATCATTAAAATGTTTTCGACAGTGATGCTATTAACTGGACCAACTTGGCATTTTGAATTAATTTAATAAAGGAGTAGCTACCCGGTATTTAATTATTCGGGGTGTCACAGGTGGTATCAGAGCATCAGGTTCTAGTGTTCTTTAGGATCTGACGGCTTGTTATGTTTTCGCTAAGTTTCTTTGATATAGAGCCCTATATTTTAGGACTGTTGTACTCTTTTTGTGTATGCTTCGTTCTTTAGCTATATTAAGTTTATAACAGCGAACTTATAAACTTTGTTCTTATTTCAGATGCCTCCACGACGTGCACAATGAGTTCCCAGGGATGCAACGCCCGAACCCCAGCCCGCTCCAGTTCAGGTCATGATGAACGCCATTGAGGTTGCAGCTATAGTAGCCCAAGCGGTGAACGCCGCCATTGTCGTTGTTCAGCAGGCACCACCTCAGGCGCCAGTTGCCGCGCCAGTACAGGCTAATGCATTCTCGTCTGCTTCGGAGCGTGTACGTGACGCTTTTCAGAAAGCGCATCCTCCAGAGTTTACAGGTAGCTCAGATGTAGTAGTCTCGAGCCAATGGAGGAAGGATATGCAGAGGCACTTAAGGATGTATGAGTGCACGGATGTTAAGAAGAAGGTGCTAGCTACGTTCAAGCTAGTTGGATCTACGCTACAGTGGTGGGAGTTTATTACCACCATGGAGGAGAGGGATACTCTCACGATTCAGGAGTTCTGGGTGCGGTTCGACCGCAAGTACTTTTCGTCAGCTGTTCATATGGAAATGAGGAGGAGATTGATGAGTCTGAAGCAGGAGGGCAAGAATGTGGCCGAGTATGAGGCCGAGTTCACAAATCTGTTGAATATCGTTCCAGATGAGATACCAACAGAGAAGAAGAAGATTGAGAAGTTCACGGACGGGTTGACTTGGAGGATCCGTCAACATCTTCTAGGGAACCTATCATTGGCCACCTATTCTGATGTGGTTAACGCTGCATTGTTGCACTACCAGGACCACCGTTTTCATATGGCCGAGGGCAAGAGGTCGGGGGAGTCTATCCATCAGGGCAGGACTGGAGGACATGGTTCCAGCGGGGCACAATCTGGTCAGGGGCAGAGACAGAATGAGCAGGGCTCCTAGCAGGGGGATAATAAGAGGTTCCGGTCAGGGAACTACAGACAGGGAGGTTTCCGTTAGGGCCATCAGGGTCCAAACGGCCATCAGGGTCAACAGGGGAAGAATGGGTAGCAGTTTCACCAGGGCCAGCAGGGCCCAGGGAGGAACGGTAATGGCCACCAGGGCCGGGGACAGCAGGGACAAAGAGGAGGGAACTTCTCAGGGAAGTGCTTTGTTTGTGGCAAGACTGGCCATAAGCGACAGGATTGTCCTGATAGGGGCAGGGCCCCACAGCAGCAGCAGCAGGGTGCTCGCCAGGAGCCACAGAGGCCTATGTTTCCCGCCGCTCTTCCCGCACTGCCACAGATGGCAGCATTGCCACTCATTCCAG
Organism: Sambucus nigra; assembly: GCA_949130495.1. Lineage (NCBI taxonomy): Eukaryota > Viridiplantae > Streptophyta > Magnoliopsida > Dipsacales > Adoxaceae > Sambucus > Sambucus nigra. The sequence continues at coordinate 46,540,518 of OX422218.1, forward strand.
CAGTCCCAATTCAGCAGGGGCAGCTACAGTATGGACGTGTCTACGACTTCCATCAGGCTGCAGTTCCACAGGCACCGCCCGCGATTGAGGGTACGTTTCCTATCCATGGCACTATGGGTCGGGTATTATTCAATACGGGGGCTACACATTGTTTTATAGCTACACACTTCGCGAAAGGTTTAGAATTGTTAGCTACGGCAGAGAGCACAGTGACGTGTGTCGACTCACCATTGGTGAGTGGGTCACTTATATTCTTTATATGCCGGGGAGTGGGAGTAAGGATTGGTAGTCTGGTATTACCTGTAGATATGTTGGTATTAGATATGCATGTTCACGATGTGATCATCGGTATGGATTGGCTCGTAGCTTATAGGGCCATGATTGATTGCTACAGCGGAAGCATTGTTTTTGCCATTCCGGGGCAAGAGATGTTCGTAGTGGCGATGCCTCGCCCATAGGGAGGATCGACCGCTCATTTGTATTACCTAGAGGAGGATACCTCTAAGGACGTTGTGATTCCTTTAGATTCTATCCCAATCGTCAGGGAGTATTCGGATGTGTTTCAGGAGATACCAGGCTTACCACCCAGTTGAGAGATAGACTTTGTTATAGATTTGCTATCGGGTACGAGACCTATAGCACGTGCACCGTACCGTATGGCTCCAGCTGAGATGAGGGAGTTACAGGATCAGATAGAGAAGGTGTTAGGTCAGGGCTTTATTCATAGGAGTACCTCACCTTGGGGCGCTCCAGTTTTATTTGTGAAGAAGAGGGACGGTTCACTGAGATTGTGTGTGGACTACCGAGAGTTGAATAAGGTCACGATACGGAATAAGTATTCGTTGCCTCGAATCGATGACTTATTCGACCATTTGAGAGGAGCTTCTTTCTTCTCGAAGATTGATTTGAGATTGGGTTACCATCAGTTGCGTATCAGGGAGGAGGATGTCTCGAAGACTGCGTTCTTGTCGAGATATGGTTCTTACGATTTTCAGGTTATGCCTTTTGGTTTGACCAACGCTCCAGCAGTGTTTATGGACTTGATGAACAGAGTGTTCAGGGATTTTCTAGATCAGTTTGTCATTGTCTTCATTGATGACATTCTGGTTTACTCCCAGACAGAGGAGGAGCATGCCGAGCATTTGAGGCAGGTTTTGTAGACACTTCGTCAGAACGAGTTGTATGCAAAATATGAGAAGTGCGGGTTTTGGCTGAAGGAAGTCCAGTTTTTGGGACATATCATTTCTGACCAGGGAATATTTATTGATCCGGGGAAAGTATCAGCGGTGAGGGAGTGGGGACAGCCCACGACACCGACGGAGATTCGTAGTTTCTTGATTCTAGCAGGATACTACAAGAGGTTTATTCGGGGTTTCTCAGAGATAGCAGGTCCTTTGACACATCCGACTCATAAGGGTGTGCCATACATCTGGAGTGATGTCTGTCAGTTGGCATTCGATGAATTGAAGGATAAATTGACCTCAGCACCTGTGTTAGCATTGCCGAGACCGGGAGTTGAGTATTTGGTTTACACTGATGCGTCTTTTCAAGGACTGGAAGGTGTATTGCAGCAGGAGAGACATACCATAGCTTATGCTTCCCGTAAGCTTAAGCCTCATGAGAATAATTACCCCACGCATGATTTGGAGTTGGCGGCTTTGGTATTTGCCCTACGGATTTGGAGGCACTATCTTTTGGGGGAAAAGTTCCAACTGTTCACGGACCACAAGTCCCTACAGTATCTGTTCACGCAGAAGGAATTGAATATGCGGCAGCGTAGGTGGCTTGAGTTTGTGAAGGACTACCAGTTTGACATCCAGTATCACCCAGGTAAGGCTAACGTGGTAGCAGACGCGTTGAGCCGTCGGCCAGCAGACGAGGTGGCAGAGGTGTGGAAGGCTAAGTGGAAGGAATTGGGACACCAGGATGCAGTGGCCCGATCTTTCATGTCTGTGATGACAGTTACACCGCAGATTGTCACGAAGGTAGTACGGGCACAGGACAATGACTCGTTCTGTCAGGAGCAGATAGTTCGATTACTAGCAAAGGGAGCCGAGTCCTATACCGTTAGCTCAGACGGGGGATTACGCTTCAATGGGAGATTGGTAGTTCCGGAAGGGGAGGAATTGCGACACGATGTGATGGCAGAGTCGCACGGATCACGATTCGCGGTACATCCCGGAGGGGACAAAATGTACCAAGACATGAGATGCCAGTATTGGTGGAGCGGTATGAAGAATGATATCGCTGAGTTTGTTTCGAAATGCGCCACTTGTCAGCTTGTAAAAGTGGACCATCAGAAATCGGCGGGATTGCTACAGCCATTGGAGGTCCCGGTGTGGATGTGGGAGAGCATATCCATGGACTTTATCACGGGGTTGCCTACGTCACAGAGGGGTCACGACTCCGTTTGGGTAATTGTGGACAGGTTGTCCAAGGTTGCTCACTTTTTACCCGTAAGGACTGATTACACTACGGGACAGTATGCCCAGCTCTTCATTTCAGAGATTGTGAGACTTCACGGTGTGCCCCTAAATATCGTGTCTGACAGAGACAAGATATTTGTTTCGAGGTTTTGGGAGAGTTTCCAAGAGGCCATGGGCACGGAATTGCAGTTGAGTACGGCTTATCATCCGCAGACTGATGGGCAGACTGAGCGCACAAATCAGATGTTGGAGGACATGCTACGCATGTGCATCATTGACTTCGGGGGTGGATGGGAGCAGTACCTTCCACTGGTGGAGTTTGCTTACAACAACTCCTATCAGTTCACTATTGGCATGGCTCCGTTTGAGGCATTGTACGGTAGGCCTTGTCGTTCCCCAGCATGTTGGTTAGAGGTGGGGGACAACAAACTGCTTGGGTCGGAAGTGATTCAGGATACTTCGGCAAGGATTGAGTTGATTCGGAGTCGCATTCGGGTAGCTCAAGACAGGCAGAAGAGTTATGCTGATGCAAAGAGATTTTTCAGAGAGTTCCAAGTGGGGGACCAGGTTTTGCTCAGGGTATCTCCTATGAAGGGGATTATGCGTTTCGGGAAGAAGGGGAAGTTGGCACCGAGGTATGTGGGGCCATTTTTATTATTGAGCGAATCGGACCGGTTGCGTATAGACTCGGGTTACCGGAGCATTTTCATCGGATTCACGATGTGTTCCATATTTCCTCGCTGAGGAAATATCTTAGAGATAATTTGGCTCATTCTCACATTGCTGTGGAGGACATCGATCTCCAGCCTGATAGCTCCTACGAGGAGGGGCCGATTGCTATTTTGGACCGAAGCGAGAGGAAACTGCGGTCAAAGATAGTTCCGTTAGTGCGTGTTCAGTGGCGACATCACAATGTCGAGGAGTCCACATGGGAGCGCGAGGATGAGATGCGCGAACGTTATCCAGAGTTGTTTTTAGCAGGTACTTTCTAGTTTTGAATTTCGGGACGAAATTCAGTTATTAGGGGGGAAGTATGTAATACCTCGTACTTTTGGCTATATTTATTTTTGTGATTTATTAATTAAATGAGTATTAATTGGAAATTAATCCGGGTTATAAATACTAACGAGATGCGAGTTGGTATTTGATTATGTGCATACATGTTTTGATATATGTATTTGGTATTATAAAATTTGTCGTGAGATTAATATACGGCAATTTGGGAATTTTGTTGAGACGCGTGTGACCGTCGCGTCATGGTATATTATTTTAATTATAAAAGTGAATTTAAAATCTATAAACCGTATGGTCATTTTGAGTGCGCCAACGTGTCCGGAAGGGTCGAGATAGTCAGAAAACACTAGCCGGGGGTATAGTTTGGGTCCCGAGGTATTTTTAGGCCGTACCGGCAATATAAAGGGTATTTTGGTAATTTTACATTTTGAGGAATTAAAAGTGACGAAAATTTGGAGTTTTAATCTGATGTGAATTTAACCCACTAAGTCCATTAACCAAACCATATTAACCTAGAAGGCTACGTAGGTTATTAAAAGAGTTTTCTAAGTTTCCCAAATCAAACCCTAGCCACCTTAAGCCACCATTGGAGAAGAAGCTTGGAGAGAGGGAATTCTGCAGAAAAACTCTATCAAACCATCATCCAAACTCAGAGACAACCAAGGCAAGTGACTTAATTCCATTTAATTTCAAAGAATGTTCTTTCCATGTTAGAAAAATTCGAATTTTGTGTTTGTTCTTGGTGAAATATGAAAACCCATGTAGTTTGGAGTTTAGAACTTGAATATTTTGAAGAGAATTGCATGTGGAATGATAGGTAGATGATTATTCTCATGATAATGGTGATTAGAAGAAATTAAAACGGATTAAATTCTGGGATTCAATGATGATATAAATCTAGGGTTCATGTTCTTGATAAAATTGGGGAAAAGTATAAAATCTTGTGATTGAATGATGTTTAGGATGCATTAATGCCTTAAAAGACGTTAGTTTATGACCTAAGCATGTGTTAGTATGATTAGAGGACTTAAAATATTGTTAGAACGAACATTGGAGAAGACTTGAGGTATTAAAAATGGTGAGAAACGTAACTAAGAAAATTTGGGACGAAACTGGCAGGTCGTTAGAAGCCCCTACCCAGGTCGTTCGAACGAACTCGTTCGAACGAGCTTCTAATGAATTGACCAGTCGTTCTAATGAAAGGGAGCCTCGTTCGATAACTTCGTTTGAACGAGATCTCGTTAGAAGGGACAGTTCGTTCGAACGAACTGGAATCTCGTTCGAACAGTCTCGTTCGAACGAGACTTCTAACGAGTTGACAGAGGGATCTCGTTCGAACGGTCTCGTTCGAACGAGTCTTCTAACGAGTTGACAGTTTGGGCCTTTTTGGACTATTTTGATTTTTGGAGTCCCGTAAACTTGTTCGAGGATATCACTACACCAAAAACAGGATTCTGGCACAGTTCAAAACCGTGCCAGATCAAATCTGGCACGGTTTTGAACTGTGCCAGAATCAGGTGTTCCAAAATGGGAATTTTTTTCTGGCACGGTTTAAAAGTGTGCCAGAATCAGTCAAACAGGAACACTTCTGGCACACTTTTAAACCATGCCAGAATTTGATATTTCTGGCACACTTTTGGCACAGTTTTTAACTGTGCCAGATTCAGCATAATTTAAAAAAAATTAGCACAGTTTAAAACCGTGCCAAAATATGATACACTTTTACCACGATTTTGAACTGTGCCAATTTTTTTTAATTTAAAAAAAAAATATTTGAAAGCACAAAATTCACAAATTAATAATATTGCGCGTTATTAATAAACTAATGTACATACAAACTTCAAAATATTACAAGTCTTTAACTGCTCATAGGCCCAAAAAAAATTGGGCAGAGTTTCCTCTATTTTCTGGACATTCCAAAACCTATTAATACAAAACCTGCCTAACATAAAGCCCGCACGGCCACAAAATATAACAATTAACTTACAAAAGACCTCATGGCCATAAAAGTCAATAATAAAACAACAAAAGACCGTACGATCATGACACAAAAAAATGGATTCATTAATAAACCCCTTGTTGTAAACCATTGAGTTCTTTGTGTGTTCCACGCGAATAAAAGCCAACGATAAACTGTTATCCTGCAAAAAAATAGAATACAAAAAAGATACGATATTAGTAACCCAATAATTTACAAAAAAAAAAATACTCAAAACAAAAAAATTACATATATGAATGGAAATTAACGTCATACTCACAAACAGGGAGACCCGGGACTACGCGGTCAGTTCCTACAAGTTACATTGGTCCCGTGCGAGGTGTTCGTGCCCCCTACGGGGTCGTTTGGGAGATGGTTTGGGTTTTCACCCTTTAACGGCTTGTTTTTAAGTTTAAGTGTTGATTTTTGCAAATTATCGTCGTACTCTCAAATCGGGAGACCCGGGACTACGCGGTCAGTTCCTACAAGTTATATTGGTCTTGTGCGAGGTGTTCGTGCCTCCTACGGGGTCGTTTGGCGGTTGGTTTGGGTATTCACCCTTTGACGGCATGTTTTTAACTAAGTGTGATTTTTGCAAATTATCGTCATATTCACAAACCGGGAGACCCGGGACTACGCGGTCAGTTCCTCCAAGTTACATTGGTCCCGTGCAAGGTGTTCGTGCCCCCTACGGGGTCTTTTGGGGGTGGTTTGAGTTTTCACCCTTTAACGGCTTGTTTTTAAGTTTAAGTGCTGATTTTTGCAAATTATCGTCATATTCACAAACCGGGAGACCCGGGACTACGCGGTCAGTTCCTACAAGTTACATTGGTCCCGTGCGAGGTGTTCGTGCCCCCTACGGGGTCGTTTAAGGGGTGGTTTAGGTTTTCACCCTTTGACGACTTGTTTTTAAGTTTAAGTGTTGATTTTTGCAAATTATCGTCCTACTCTCAAATCGGGAGACCTGGGACTACGCGGTCAGTTCCTACAAGTTACATTGGTCCCGTGCGAGGTGTTTGTGCCCCCTACGAGGTCGTTTGGGGGGTGGTTTGGGTTTTCACCCTTTGACGGCTTGTTTTTAACTAAGTGTGATTTTTGCAAATTATCGTCATATTCACAAACCGGGAGACCCGGGACTACGCGGCCAGTTCCTACAAGTTACATTGTTCCCGTGCGAGGAGTTCGTGCCCCCTACGGGGTCGTTTGGGGGGTGGTTTGGGTTTTCACCCTTTAGCGGCTTGTTTTTAAGTTTAAGTGCTGATTTTTGCAAATTATCGTCATACTATCAAACCGGGAGACCCGGGACTACGCGATCAGTTCCTACAAATTACATTGGTCCCGTGAGAGGTGTTTGTGCCTCCTACGGGGTCGTTTGGGGGATGGTTTGGGTTTTCACCCTTTGACGGCTTGTTTTTAACTAAGTGTGATTTTTGCAAATTATCGTCATATTCACAAACCGGGAGACCCGGGACTACGCGATCAGTTCCTATAAGTTACATTGGTCTCGTGCGAGGTGTTCGTGCCCCCTACGGGGTCGTTTGGGGGGTGGTTTGGGTTTTCCCCCTTTAACGGCTTGTTTTTAAGTTTAAATGTTGATTTTTGCAAATTATCGTCATACTCTCAAACCGGGAGACCCGAGACTACGCGGTCAGTTCCTACAAGTTACATTGGTCCCGTGCGAGGTGTTCGTGCCTCCTACAGGATCGCTTGGGGGGTGGTTTGGGTTTCCCCCTTTAACGGATTGTTTTTAAGTTTAAGTATTGATTTTTGCAAATTATCGTCATATTCACAAACCGGGAGACTCGGGACTACGCGGTCAGTTCCTACAAGTCACATTGGTCCCGTGCGAGGTGTTCGTGCCCCCTACGGGGTCGTTTGGGTGGTGGTTTGGGTTTTCACCTTTTAACGGCTTGTTTTTAAGTTTAAGTGATGATTTTTCAAATTATCGTCCTACTCTCAAATCGGGAGACCCGGGACTACGCGGTCAGTTCCTACAAGTTACATTGGTCCCGTGCGAGGTGTTTGTGCCCCCTACGGGGTCGTTTGGGGGGAGGTTTGGTTTTTCACCCTTTGACGGCTTGTTTTTAACTAAGTGTGATTTTGGCAAATTATCGTCATATTCACAAATCGGGAGACTCGGGACTACGCGGCCAGTTCCTACAAGTTACATTGTTCCCGTGCGAGGAGTTCGGGCCCCCTACGGGGTTGTTTGGGGCGTGGTTTGGGTTTTCACCCTTTAACGGCTTGTTTTTAAGTTTAAGTGATGATTTTTGCAAATTATCGTCATACTCTCAAACCGAGAGACCCGGGAATACGCGATCAGTTCCTACAAGTTACATTGGTCCCGTGCGAGGTGTCCGTGCCCCCTACGGGGTCGTTTGGGGGGTGGTTTGGGTTTTCACCCATTAACGGCTTTTTTTTAAGTTTAAGTGCTGATTTTTGCAAATTATCATCATACTCATAGACCGGGAGACCCGGTACTACGCGGTCAGTTCCTTGAAAGTCACATTGGTCCCGTGCGAGGTGTTCGTGCCCCCTACGGGGTCGTTTGGGGGGTGGTTTGAGTTTTCACCCTTTAACGGCTTGTTTTTAAGTTTAAGTGCTGATTTTTGCAAATTATCATCATATTCACAAACCGGGAGGCCCGAGACTACGCGGTCAGTTCCTACAAGTTACATTGGTCCCGAGCGGGTGTTCGTGCCCCCTACAGGGTCGTTTGGGGGTTGGTTTGGGTTTTCATCCTTTGACCACTTGTTTTTAAGTTTAAGTGTTTATTTTTACAAATTATCATCCTACTCTCAAATCAGGAGACCCAGGACTACGCGGTCAGTTCCTACAAGTTACATTGGTCCCGTGCGAGGTGTTTGTGCCCCCTACGGGGTCGTTTGGGGGGTGGTTTGGGTTTTCACCCTTTGACGGCTTGTTTTTAACTAAGTGTGATTTTTGCAAATTATCGTCATATTCACAAACCGGGAGACCCGGGACTACGCGGCCAGTTCCTACAAGTTACATTGTTCCCGTGCGAGGAGTTCGGGCCCCCTACGGGGTCGTTTGGGGGGTGGTTCTGGTTTTCACCCTTTAGCGGCTTGTTTTTAAGTTTAAGTGCTGATTTTTGCAAATTATCGTCATACTATCAAACCGGGAGACCCAGGACTACGCGATCAGTTCCTACAAATTACATTGGTCCCGTGCGAGGTGTTTGTGCCACCTATGGGGTCGTTTGGGGGGTGGTTTGGGTTTTCACCCTTTGACGGCTTGTTTTTAACTAAGTGTGATTTTTGCAAATTATCGTCATATTCACAAACCGGGGGACCCAGGACTACGCGATCAGTTCCTATAAGTTACATTGGTCCCGTGCGAGGTGTTCGTGCCCCCTACGGGGTTGTTTGGAGGGTGGTTTGGGTTTTCACACTTTAACGGCTTGTTTTTAAGTTTAAATGTTGATTTTTGCAAATTATTGTCATACTCTCAAATCGGGAGACCCGAGACTACGCGGTCAGTTCTTACAAGTTACATTGGTCCCATGCGAGGTGTTCGTGCCTCCTACGGGATCGTTTGGGGGGTGGTTTGGGTTTCCCAATTTAACGGCTTGTTTTTAAGTTTAAGTATTGATTTTTGCAAATTATCGTCATATTCACAAACCGGGAGACCCGGGACTACGCGGTCAATTCCTACAAGTTACATTGGTCCCGTGCGAGGTGTTCGTGCCCCCTACGGGGTCGTTTGGGGGGTGGTTTGGGTTTTCACCCTTTAACGACTTGTTTTTAAGTTTAAGTGATGATTTTTGCAAATTATCGTCATACTCTCAAACAGAGAGACCCGGGAATACGCGATATGTTCCTACAAGTTACATTGGTCCCGTGCGAGGTGTTCGTGCCCCCTACGGGGTCGTTTGGGGGGTGGTTTTGGTTTTCACCCTTTAACAGCTTTTTTTTAAGTTTAAGTGCTGATTTTTGCAAATTATCATCAGACTCATATACCGGGAGACCCAGGACTACGCGGTCAGTTCCTACAGGTCACATTGGTCCCGTGCGAGGTGTTCGTGCCCCCTACGGGGTCGTTTGGGTGGTGGTTTGGGTTTTCACCCTTTAACGGCTTGTTTTTAAGTTTAAGTGATGATTTTTGCAAATTATCGTCCTACTCTTAAATCGGGAGACCCGGGACTACGCGGTCAGTTCCTACAAGTTACATTGGTCCCGTGCGAGGTGTTTGTGCCCCCTACGGGGTCGTTTGAGGGGAGGTTTGGGTTTTTACCCTTTAACGGATTGTTTTTAACTAAGTGTGATTTTTGCAAATTATCGTCATATTCACAAAACGGGGGACCCGAGACTACGCGATCAGTTCCTATAAGTTACATTGGTCCCGTGCGAGGTTTTCGTGCCCCCTACGGGGTCGTTTGGGGGGTGGTTTGGGTTTTCACCCTTTAACGGCTTGTTTTTAAGTTTAAATGTTGATTTTTGCAAATTATTGTCATACTCTCAAATCGAGAGACCCGAGACTACGCGGTCAGTTCCTACAAGTTACATTGGTCCCATGCGAGGTGTTCGTGCCTCCTACGGGATCGTTTGGGTGGTGGTTTGGGTTTCCCCCTTTAACGGCTTGTTTTTAAGTTTAAGTATTGATTTTTGCAAATTATCGTCATATTCACAAACTGGGAGACCCGGGACTACGCGGTCAGTTCCTACAAGTTACATTGGTCCCGTGCGAGGTGTTCGTGCCCCCTATAGGGTCGTTTGGGGGGTGGTTTAGGTTTTCACCCTTTGACTGCTTGTTTTTAAGTTTAAATGGTAATTTTTGCAAATTATCGTCATACTCTCAAACCGGGAGACCCGAGACTACGCGATCAGTTCCTACAAGTTACATTGGTCCCGTGCGAGGTGTTCGTGCCTCCTACGGGATCGTTTGGGGGGTGGTTTGGGTTTCCCCCTTTAACGGCTTGTTTTTAAGTTTAAGTATTGATTTTTGCAAATTATCGTCATATTCACAAACTGGGAGACCCGGGACTACGCGTTCAGTTCCTACAAGTTACATTGGTCCCGTGCGAGGTGTTCGTGCCCCCTACGGGGTCGTTTGGGGGGTGGTTTGGGTTTTCACCCTTTAACGGCTTGTTTTTAAGTTTAAGTGATGATTTTTGCAAATTATCGTCATGCTCTCAAACCGAGAGACCCGAGAATACGCGATCAGTTCCCACAAGTTACATTGGTCCCGTGCGAGGTGTTCGTGCCCCCTACGGGGTCATTTGGGGGGTGGTTTGGGTTTTCACCCTTTAACGGCTTTTTTTTAAGTTTAAGTGCTGATTTTTTCAAATTATCGTCATACTCATAGACCGGGAGACCCGGGACTACGCGGTCAGTTCCTACAAGTCACATTGGTCCCGTACGAGATGTTCGTGCCCCCTACGGGGTCGTTTGGGGGGTGGTTTGAGTTTTCACCCTTTAACGGCTTGTTTTTAAGTTTAAATGCTGATTTTTGCAAATTATCGTCATATTCACAAACCGGGAGACCCGGGACTACGCGGTCAGTTCCTACAAGTTACATTAGTCCCGAGCGAGGTGTTCGTGCCCCCTACGGGGTCGTTTGGGGGTTGGTTTGGGTTTTCACCCTTTGACGACTTGTTTTTAAGTTTAAGTGTTGATTTTTGCAAATTATCATCCTAATCTCAAATCGGGAGACCCGAGACTACGCGGTCAGTTCCTACAAGTTACATTGGTCCCGTGCGAGGTGTTTGTGCCCCCTACGGGGTCGTTTGGGGGGTGGTTTGGGTTTTCACCCTTGAACGACTTATTTTACGTTTTCACTTTTCGATTGCATGTTTTTATGCTTAAATCTAAATATTTTGCATATTTATGTCGTACACTCAAACCGGGAGCCCCGTGACTACGTGGTCGGTTCCTATGAGTCGCATTGATCCCCTGCGAGGTGTTCGTGACTACGCGTGTCTCATTCTGGTATGTTTATTCGTTGTTTTACGTTTTCATTCACCAATGTTCAATTTTCAAATGTTGTCTGCTAGCCTTAATCAATTTAGAACACTTACTTATTTCATAAAATTTCGACAGAGTTTCCTTTGTTTATTCATGAAATCCAACTAATTTTAATATTAACATAATCCCAACAACAACAACAAGCACAAAAGCCGCAGCTAAACCACCAATAAATCCCTTCCACCGATTTAACATCTAAAAATAGTATATAAATCCATATATAGCCCATTCCTCCATGTCAACCACTTATTAAGGCCTTAAGACACACATCTTACACAACACACACGCGCACACAACTAAATGAAGAATTTACTTTGGTAAAGGTGCACTACATTATAAAATCTTCTATCATCAATATAAAATACTTACCAAATTTATTCACAACTTGAGATCCTCCGAATAAGCTCCCTCATTCTTGATCCTTGCGTATTTGTGCAAACAACTTGAGATCTTCCCTTTTCCAATCACTTCTTCGAGTTCTTCTTTCGCTTTCACCAGTGTGCTGATATTCTATCAGTCCCGACACAAGAGGTCCTGCAATACCAAAATTATATTTTAAAAAGATATATTAACCATTATGTAGGGAAAGTAGTCATTTTACAACATGTGACTTAATTTTCTGACTTGTGAAATGTTCTTGGTTTTCTATTTTATTTACCAGTTTTTCAATTTTGGCATACATGAAGAATTAGTGAAAATGAGTATGTAATTGAGAAAGGCCACAAACCAAGCACATGTGTTCGGTGTATATTTATTATGTTTTATATTTATTACGTTTTACTTTTGATTTAAGTTTGTGAATCTTCTCCATGATCTAAGAGAAAAGCTAATTGTTAAATTCAACCCACCCCACTCCCCACTCCCCACTCCCCATATATGCAATCATATATGCACCATATATGCATATATATGCATTTATGCAGATATATGCATATATGTGCATATATGCAGATATATGCTGCATATATGTTGCATATATGCAGAAATATGCATATATGCAGATATTGGGCATATGTTAATATTAAAATAAGTTACATTGGTCCTGTGTGAGGTGTTCATGCCTCTTACGGGTCCGTTTGGGGGCTGGTTTTGATTTTCACCCTTTAACGACTTGTTTTTAAGTTTAAGTGTTGATTTTTGCCAATTATATTCAATAGTTGATTGCATAACGATAACTCAATTCAATAGTTGATTGCATAACTATAACTCAATTCAATTGTCGATTGCATAACGATAACTCAATAATTTCTTGATGCTATAGGTGGTGGAGCAGGATTATAGAAACAAAAATTAGGAATATAAGTAAGGATTTTTCATATTTGTACCTTAGAGGGAAGTACTGCGAATCAAGGTGGTGTAGGTCGCCGGTGTCACCAATGGGAGGACAAAGGTCATTCGTCGGTGTCACCAATGGGAAGACAAACATCGTCGAGCCAATATGTAATTCCATTTTTACCAACATCTTTCAAGTTCTCTCAATGAGCTTGTTTTCCACCCCAACCTGGATACTCGGGCACTTTGATGTCATCGAGTGAAACTCGCACTTCATTCTTTCTCAACGTATGGAAGTGAACTATTCACATACACTTTCATCTAATGTGTCCTTCATGATTGAAATGTGGCATACCGCATTCCCTTAGTAATTACCTTCATGAAAAAAACATTAAGCATTATAGATAACAATTAAAAACAAAAATATAAATATTAGAATATGAAAGTGTACTATGTTCCATTAGTAAGACCCTTTGTTGCTTAAGTCGAGGTAAGAAGTGTTCTGTATAAACATAGAAACAATTGTTAATAATTACCTTATGTTTCACAACAGTATATGTTTTATAGCTTTTATTTTCACTTTTTTGAGATGTTTTATTATATGGATTTAAGTACTCTAGTGCCAAGATACTCCCTCTTGTACCCATGCATCAAGTTGGTAAGCCCCCAGGCTCATCACTGCAGACTTTAAGTAAACATTATATATGCACATAGATAGATACATACATATACAAACCGAAGATGACGAAAACAATTGTAAACCTTGTCCATGGAGCAGGTTCATTATCGCAACGAACGAAAAGATATCGACAGACATTAAATCCCTGGAAAACAGAAGTGTATGACAAAATGTAAAGATATAGAGCAAGAGCCACATGTAAAGGATAATTTTGCAAGTAACCCTACCTGAATTCCATCTTTGCGCCAACATTTCTCAATTCTATAAACCCCATCATATCGGACTACTGTTTCTGGATCATAAGAAGAACATTTCTCCTTGTGGGACCTGACCATTGACATGGGGATTTTGGCTTAAGAACAAAGAATAAGGTTAAGATATGAGGAAAAACTACAAGCCCATATGAAATGGTAAGTCAAATTGAGGCCATAAACTTTCCCAACATAATGAACAGATATTGGAAGTAAATTACACGTGCAAGTTCATAACATTAATTGAGAATAGAGGTATTTGTGTTATCTTTAAAATAACTGGAACAAAAGTAAAGTGCTAGACAAATATGTCAATAAACACAGAGACATAGTTGTATATATAGTAAAATGCGATACAATACGTCACCAAAATGATAAGTACCGGAAGGTTGTATCACAGGTAGTTATACCACAGCCGTAACGAGTTTATTTCATTTTGTATTGGTTTTTTCCTTATAAAAACTCTCTTTCATTCAAGTATTCTTATAATAACAGGATTGGAGTGGTATTAAAACACAATCTGAATTTAGAAGGTACCTTTATAAATGATGAAAATTATCATATTATGAAATGTGTTAGATGCAATAAAGATATTTAAAGCACTATATTGCTTGAACTTCCTGTATAGAGGGCACATATTACAAGTATTGAATATCTAAAATTAAAAGTGAATATAAAAATAAATGGCACATACCTTCCTGTATAGAGGAACCACTCTCAGTGGTCATCATTTTGGTAGCCTCCCGGGAGTGCCACGGACTGAACACCATAAACCGATTGCCCAGCAATCCCCGCAACATGAGAAAGATGATCCCCCTATTGTCTACATTCCATCCCTGTAGTTTTTTTCATGGAATATGATATACACATGGAGTATGAACCCGATCGATGCTATATAAAGATCATATGGCGATTGGATTATTTGAAATCACAAAACTAAGCAAAAGTAGCGGCAGGACAAAAAAATAGCATAATTATTAGAAATCTTTTAAATAGATTACAACAAACAGTTGTAATCCATGAAATCTATTGAAATCACGAAAAACATTTGAACAATGGTTGAATAAAGGAACGAACCAACCCAACCGAAATCTTCTTTATATTCGTTAAAGCTAATGGAACGAGTATCAAATTTAAACCAATATTCAATTCTCACTCCCTAGATTGATTACATTATTTTATTACATTCTGGAGTCATTGTGATGGACATGGTTAATAGCTCAAAGGTAAAGGATGTAGCTACATTTAAGTTATTAAAAAAAAATTCCATTACCTATATCACATTGAAAAAGAAATAAATTTATTTTCCAATAAAGTTGATTTTATTTATTTAAACACTAAAAATAAATTATAAAAACCAATTACCATCCTTCTTTTACTCCTCCGACTATAGTTCCATTTTTTGGGTTATTCGCAAGCTACTGAATCTTAAATTTTTTGGCGTTTTATGCTCTCACCATCAGAAGGTGGAACCATGCTCCTCCATGCCCACGGAACTTAATAGATATTTGAAATTTTTGATCACCGGACCCTCTTGTCGACGGTGGGGTGAACCGTGGATCACCCAACGGAAATCTAATTCTTTAAACCTGATTGAAAATCCAACTCTGCAAACCCCAACGAAAATCTAACTCTTCAAACCCAACTCGTAATCAATTTTAAAACCCACTCAAATTGATTTCAAAACCTAAATCAATTTGATTACAAACCAACCTAATTCAATTTCAAATCAGTTTTCAAACTTAATTCAAATTGTTTTGAAAACCTAACTCCATCGATTTCAAACTATACGTATATATCAGTCTTTCATCCAACAGTTTCAACGAAATATAAAAAGGAAATGAAAAATGAAGCTATTTACCTTACGCTGGGCGGTCGGCGATCGTAGGTATGGAACAGGTCGGGGGTCGGAGTAAAGAAAAATGAAGATGGTTGTTGATGAAGAAAACGAAGATGGTTGTTGAGAGAGAGGGGAGGCGGACCAATAAGTGAGAGTCAAGTACCCGTGAACAAAGAGAGTGGAACAAGCGGGAGAGGAGAGCGAGAGAGCAAAAGAAGTGAGGGGTATTATTTTTTTAGGGCTTTTATATTTTAGTTAACTGTACTCAATTTTGGCACACTTTAAAACAGTGCCAAATTTTGGCACTGTTTTAAAGTGTGCCAGATTGTCATTAAACCGTGCCAGAATTTGGCACAGTTTTAAACTGTGCCAGAATTTTAATATCAAGGTGTGCCAAATTGCTATTTTTGGTGTAGTGTATAGATAAGCTTCCTTTGATGATGTAAGGATAGATTTGGGACTTTTGGGTTATTACGAGGAGTAAATTTATATACGAGAGATTTAATTCAATGATCCGTTTGGGTTGAGACGTGAGTGTCTACTACGATGTGAGAATAGATTATGGCGCGTATGATGATAAACCGGAATAGTATAAATTGCGATAAGTATAAGTTAGTACGAGAAAGCGATATGTACTACGATTAAACTACAGGATTACTAAGACGTGTGTTTACTTAGTATTGGTATATGAATTATGTGTATGACATACCTACCATACTTGCTATCACGGGAGGTTTGCGTTCGCTTAGGGCCCTCTAATCCTTGTGTTGCCCTGATTTAGACTGGTTACCTCGATGAACATAGGTCATAGAAAGACTTATTGGGATATTAATAAGTCCGCTGATCGTAGGAGCGTAGGTATGTGCGTGACCTATGTGATGTGACTGTGTTCGCCTCCATTGTTTGTGATGTTGTTATCTGTGAACTATTCCTGAGAGATTTCGGAATATGTAATCCTTATGTACGTGATGTACCGGGTTGGATAGCAAAGTATGTGTGCACCGCAGCTTAGTTCTCGGGGTGCTTATATTGTATATTTATGATGTGAATAATATACACTTAATTAATGGGAACCTTCACGTTAATGTTGTGAATATAATTACGGTATTTCTTCGAGAAATATAGTGAGTTAACTGATAGTGATATTTATATGGCATATTGAGCATCTGAGATTACGTTAAACCCTACTTAATTACGAGCGTTATAATGTTAATAGAACCGAGTAACATGGGTAGGACCTATGATAGTCTAGCTAGAGATGATGTCACTTAGCTAGTGGGTTGTGTCGTTATAGATGGGTACTTCCGTTAGGAGTGCACAGTTAGACGAGAGGTGAGAATATCATGTGAGTGCACGTCCTAACATGTACTTTGCATTTAATGTTTTAAATGTTTTTAAAGCACTTGTAGGTTTTTAAAATATAACTCCACATTCGGGCTCTGACCCGTTTGCTTTTCAAATCTATTTTTCTTTGTAAAACCATTTTAGGTGCCCAGCCACAAGGACACCATGCATAGGATATTCATTCAGGTGATGAGCTGTAGCTGTTTGTGGAAGCTACAGGGATTTGCTTGTAGACGCCTCTATCACTTGGATTCCAGATTCATTATTTATCAGTTGTAGGGCATGTTACCCATTTCTATTAGAGTTACATTTCCATTTCAGTTTCAGACTTTGGCATGTACTGTTTTAGTATTCAGTTTACTTTTCAGTTGTGGGATTTGTAGTGAGGAGTTTTTCCTCCAGACTTTAATTACGTTATGTGATGTTCATTCTATTTTCTTCATTATGGTGAATGGTGTTATTATTCTTTATTACACTTGTTGCTTGTTAATTAAAATTTGGCACTTACTTTTTAAATACTAGGTGGTTAGTAATCATTAAAATGTTTTCGACAGTGATGCTATTAACTGGACCAACTTGGCATTTTGAATTAATTTAATAAAGGAGTAGCTACCCGGTATTTAATTAGACGGGGTGTCACAGATGTTTGGCCCACGGAATAGAGAATTCGAGGATATGTAAGAAACAGAACATACCATACTTTGATCTCAAATACGGCAATGAACTCGGACAGAGCAGGACACTAAATGAAGAAAAAGAAAAGAAGTCGGTCAAAACGATTGAGATCAAACACATGATCCCAGCCTTTTAGGGTAATGTTTATATTTTAGTAAATTAATCACAAGATGGTAGTAATAGTCCTAGCCTCAGCCTCCAGCTGCACAACTGAAAAATCACAGTTGGTTGTTTTCAGTTGTTGCTATTTCCTACAGTTGCACACACATTGTCCCAGTTGAAATATGTTTCATTAGTTATGAATTTTGATGACCAGTTCTAATATTTTCTGGTCATTTTTGTTAAGTTGCATTTTTAGTTGATATAGTGTGTTCTATTTGCTTTAGGAATTAGATCTACCACAACTTCAGGAACATGTATTTGGTTGAAATATTTTTGGCATAAGAGGAAGTGGTAACATTTTGTTTGGATTAGTATCAAGAATGAAATCAATATTTTATACCTACACTACCATATGCTCCTGTCAATAGAAAGTTATCTATTTCCATGATTTATGTCTATATCTTGAGTTTTTTTAAACATGACTTTTTGCTTATTGGAATATTATTGTTTCACGTTTTTAATCAATTTCTTGGGGGTAAAGTACAAGTATTTCACTTGATATTGTTAATTAATCGTATGTGATCTACTTTTGGATTAATATTTCAAGTTTATTTCATGGATACGCCAGGAGACTAATAAGGAATAAACGGAAAGAAACTATGTTCTATGGACTCATTTAACCTCTCTTCTTTTTTTAGTAACTTAATATACATTGTATTAATCATGATAGTGTAAATATTGTTTTTCTTCTAGATGAAAATGTTGTTACTTAAGTTAGGTAATCAAAGGAAGCTTTGGTATTTAGTTTGATTTGAATTGTTTTTGTTATTTATCCAAATTTAGCCTATATGGGACGTATGCGGAAAGGAAAAAATAAATTAAATTGTTGACTTTCTTCATTACAGGGAACATACTTGTATTCTATCATGTGAGTCCCATTATAATAGGGGATATTATGATCCATCTAAGACCAGTTGTTGCTTTGGGTTCTGGTGTTCATCTAAACTTTGCTAAAAATAAGAGCAAAATGTACAATTTTGACAAGGTTTTCACCATGGTTCGTCACAAAGTGCTTGAAGTTGGCACACCATTGCATATTTGACTGGTTTTGGTTCATTACATTTTTTTTTTGTTTCACAAATTACATTGGTACTAGACAAATCATCATGAACATTGAACTCATGTAAGAGCTTTAATTTCTGTATTCAGATTATGAGTTTGGCAATTGAAATTTTCAGATGATGTTTTTGTGGAAGTTGATTCAGTCCTCAAATCTGTTACTCTACCTCCGCCTCACTCATTCTCACCTTTAGGTAATCTCCCCCACCCCACCCCCACCCCCACCCCATGTACACACACACACACACACACACACACACACACACACACACATAAACATGCACACAACTACCCCCACAACAAACCCATGCTTACACCATGACCCTGAGAGCTCCATGGTTCCCGCCTCTCTCCCATAGTGGATTTACTTACAGTAATCTTCTAATATAGATCTATGTCTTCCTCTGTGGTTCTTTCTTTCCTTTTCTTTCTTTATTTTCATTTCTAATTATTTTTATGACCATACCTTTTTTATGCGATTTTAATCTCTATAACTAGAGCTCCATCTACCACCATGAACCTCCAGTTTCACTTGGAGTTTGGGGGGTTTAGTCTAGGGTTAAAATTAAGTTGTGTTAGATATCGTTGCAAAGAGTTTTCTTCTATTTGTTCTTGGGGTTTCAACAAGGGTTCAAGTTTACTTTAAATTTAGATTTTTTTTTTTTTTGGGGGGGGGGGGGGGGGGGGGGGAGGGTTCAAACTACCAATTCTTTTAGTTTGCTCAGTGATGTTTTTTTTAAATTTGACTTGAATTCTGCAGACTATTTTTTACTATTAGTTGAACCTCATATTTTATGTTATTTGTTCCTCTAACTCACACTGTTATTTTTCATTTTTGTTCTTTGTTGTGAGAATGGTTGTGTTACTTTTTTATTGTTGACTTAACTAGCAGGTAAGAGTCCCCACTACAACTAATTTCGTTCATTCCAATTCTGTTATATTTACTATAAACAATTTTTGTTGGTTTGGCTGCCTATTTGGAGGTTTGGATGCTATAATAGGCTTGGAGTGTTCGTATCTACTAACTAGATATTGTAAAATATCTTGAATTACATTACCCTCACATCAAATGTTCAGTAGGACAGAAGGTTGTGTAGACAGAGCAATTCAAAAGTAACCAAAATGGTTAACACAACTAACAAAAGAGTATTTGCGTAAGGGCAAATAGTTTAGACTAATTGTGTATTCTTCAAATAGATTTTTACTTTGAAGTTACTATCAATGCTTTTGGAGGAGGCAAGTGTTAGTGTGTTATGATATTTTTTGCAGGAATCAAGAGTTATTTTAGAGTAGTTTTGAAGATCAATCTCACCAAATACCTCTTAGGAACACACTATCTCAGGTATACAGTCCTTCAATGATAGTTTATTTTAGAGTTGTTTTAACCTGCACATTCTATTATTCTATATGTATTGTTAATTTGTCTAAGACTAGGTGTTCTTCTCAATAACGTATAATTCAGGTTTTTGAAATTGGGATGTTGTATATTAACCTTTTTTTGTTTTTTAATTTTCACTGAGCAATTATACCGACGATTCAATACAATGTGCAAGTATTTTGTCACATGTAATGATATTGATGGTTGAACTATTCAATGAGATGATTGCGAAATTTTTTATGTCGATCCAGATTTAATTATTTGCTTATGTATTATAATCGGTTGTTGGTATAACAATTTGTCAATGTTTGATTTCGCCTTTTGAAATATGAAATAATATTTTATTTTTATTGCTAAATCAGGTATGTTTGAATATTGTTCAACTATTTTTTTTATTTCTTAAAGAGTGGTGGATAGTTTTATAAACAAAAGGAATTGTGTCAAAATTTGATGAATTTAGACTATTTGAAAGAATGTTTTTGAACAATATGTTATTTGTTAAGCATAGTGGATAGTTCTATAAACAAAGGAGATTAAGGCCAATTTTTTTCTAAAAAAATTACACTTAGTTTTGTTGGGGAACAATATTTTTGCTGTTTTGCAATTATATACTCTGAATATTTTCGCCGTGCCTGCTAGTGTATACACACACACACACACACACACACACACACACACACACACACACACACACACGCACATACGTGTGTGTGAATACATGTGCGCATGTGAGTACATATGTATATGTGCATGAGTGTGTGTACATATATGTGCCATATTTTAAAAGTATATATGTGTGTGTTTATGGTTGTGTATGTGTGTGCGCGTGAGTATATGAAGGACTTCATGTATATATAGAAATTCATATATTTGTATATTCGTTTTTATCATGAATCATTTCTTTTTGGGTATTAGTATTGATTTGTGCGAGTCGAAGTGTGTGTGTATATGTGATTGTGTTAATGTACATTCATATATGTGCATGTTTTGTACATATGCGCTTATATGTATATATTAGTTGAAAACCCGCGCAATGCGTGGGTTATACGTTAGCGTACAAAAAACAAATGGAAAATTGCAAACACATGAAAGAAATCTGTTTTAATGTTTAAAAAACGTTTTAAATGAATTTTTTTCAATCAATATAAAACTGTTTTACAGTTTTTTTTATAAATTACGTACAATATTTTTATATAATTTTTTTATTATTTTTTTAAAAAGTTTTTATGTCAAAAATATTTTAATTCTAAAAAAAATAATGTTATTAATAAATCTAAAAACTTGTTCCCTTATATATAAACCCCTCCTAAAACAGTTTTTTTTTAATATTTTTTTTATGAAAACTTTTTTTAAATAAAAAAGAACTTTTTTATTTTCATATATGAGATGTATTGTACGTAATTTATTAAAAAAAATAATAAACCAATTTCTATGTTAATTGATTTTTTTGTATATATTAAACGGTTTCTTAATTGCACAAAACAGTAAAAAAAGTGAGCAGTTATTTTAACACAATTATTTTTAGTTTAAGAGCTAAAAAACATTTATTTTACGTAAAAACGGTTTCTTATTAAAAAAATAGTTTTTAAATAGTAAATAACATTTTTTTAACAATGTAAAACATTTTATTTTCATGATTATTTTTTTATTTAAAAAAAAAACTTTTTTATGAAACAATTAAAATGATTTTTTTTAAATACAAATTATTTTTTATTTTAAAAAATACTGCACATAATTTTTAAAAAAAAGCAGTAAAACAATGTTTATATTTATTGAAAAAACTTTTTTATGTTAAACAGTTAAAACGTTTGGTAACTTTTAAATGATACAGAGAAAACAAACCCATCACCACTTAATCAAAACCACCGAGTGAAAAGCACAACGTACACCCATTTTGTGAACAGTAACAGAGAGAAGAAAAATAAAAAGGGCCAAAAGGTACAAAAAAATATCTTTGCCTTTTCAAACATTGAACTCGTCCACCATCTTAACCCAAATAACTAACATTCCAAAACATTAACCGAAAGATTTGCCACTAACCAAAAACCCAATTTATCAAACATGCTCATAACATCTTCACACATTTGCACAATAAATCATAGTCATACACCAGATCACCTCGTAAGATTTGTACAAAAGAAAAAGGCACCATCAAGAAAAACCATTTCCAATCTTTACCCTTTTGTTCAAGGAACATCGTTTTTTTCTTGTTTTTGTACCAGATATCACAATGAGAAAGGCAATGAAAATATAAATGCTGTATAGATGATTTTCGGAGAGACTAAAGAGGAAGGATCATGCCCTCTTTAATTTTGATAGGTGGCTTCAATTTTTCAGGCATGTAAACCCTCATTTTTAGCATACCAATAGTCAAATACACCACTAAACACTAATATCATTTGCTCATCCATCAACCTCCATCTCTTTCACCATTGTTTAGATTTAGATTTCTAATCAAAACACTAATGTGTGCTTTGTTATTAGCCGATTAGACTAAATCTTCAACCAAGAGAACCAGATAACCAAGCCACAAACCCACCTATTAAGTGGAGAACCCAAGTTGGTCGACTGGAGATCTCCTTAAATCATGCCCCTTCACAATGCAGAATTATTGAAAGTACGAATGATGAGTGGTTCATCCATGAGTTTTCCAAACCCTAACCCTAAGCTTTTCTAAACCTAAAACGAACATTTTTTAGATATTACAACAAAAATCTCTTATGTAGTAAGTTGGGAGAAAAGGAAAGAAGAAAGAAAAGAAAAGGAACATTATCTCAGAAAACAGGGGATCGATCGATCACCCCCTTTGGTCGATCGATCGACCGGTCAGATATGAGCCCACTGCCTTTGTTCAAAGAGTGAAAATTGAAGGGTCGATCGATCGACTCTTTTGGTTGATCGATCGACTAGTCAGGTCTCAGCCTTCTCCCCTACTTTAGTTTCTTTATTTTTCTCCTCGGCCAAATGTCTCATAACTTATTTGTTAGGGATTGGATTATCGCACCGTTTATGGATACGTGAAGCTCGTGAGGAGAGTTAAAACTTCCGTGCAGATGTTGGGCCAGGTGGCCAAGCTGTGAAATGACTAAATTGCCCTTGAACATGCGAAAATGTACGAAACTTCATCGGAATGCATCTGAACTTCATACTTAGCATCCAAATACCTATAAAAGCTCAATTAACCATTGCAAAGCATTTTAACATAGAAATTCGAGGTTATCTAGTTAACGAGTATAAATATAGGGAATAAGATACCGGAGGGGGCTAATAATGCGTATATTAATCGGATGAAATATGCAATATTTGCGTATTATCAGTCACCTTCATAGACGGAAACCCTAACCCACCAAAAATCAGTCCTGAGCTCTCCAAAGTGAAGCTATGACCTTTGACCCAAAGTCTGACCCGCAACCATAACCATGGCAACCTGACCCCCCACTTCCATGCGTGAACCCACTACCAAGACCACCAACCCTAATCTATTCTGATTCCATAACTCAAAACCACCGGATCTCAACACCCCCTTTGCATTGGGAATTGGAACCTCATTTGTACTCCTCGCTCTTGCCATCTCCCTCTTTGGCATGGTCCATTCTCCAGTAATTGCGATATGGGTCTTGTTGTGTGGGTCCGATTTCATCATCGCTTTTATATTTCTTTTACCTCCTATATTTCAGTAGATGGAGAGGCGGTGGCCTGAGAGTGAGCCAGTGGATGAAATGTACGTGTGTGCTACTTTGGCTATCATTTTAGCAGCAGGATTTGTGACTGATTTGATTGGGGTTGGGATCCATGCCCTGTTTGGTGCTTTTGTAATATGAATTATTGTTCTTATATACTGTGAATATATAGTGAAGAAGAAGATGAACAGTTGTAGAGAGATGAGTAGAAAAGTCGTAACTAGAGAATTAAAAAATGAATGGACAAAGAGAGTGTGGAGATAATGAGCTGCCACATGGATTAAATGGGAAGAGAGAGAAAAAACTCAATATTTCAATTGATTCTTGCGTGGACATCCTTAGCATTAAGCATATTAAATTATTTGTATAACATTTTATAGTAGTATATAGATATGTGCACATGTGAATATTTGTGTATATATTTGCATGAGTGTTGGTATATATATGTGAAATTATGTGTGTGTGTGTGTGTGTGTGTGTATATACATATATATATGTGTGTGTGTGTGTGTGTGTGTGTGTGTGTGTGTGTGTGTGTGTGTGTGTGTGTGTGCGTGCAAGAGAGAGATAGATAGATAGATAGATAGATAGATAGATAGATAGATAGATAGATAGATAGATAGATAGAGAGAGAGAGAGAGAGAGAGAGAGAGAGAGAGAGGGAGAGATATCCAAACATGCGAAATTATGCTGGCCTATCTAATTATACCAACAACATGCCACGCAATTTCATTTTTCAAGTTTAAATTTACGCAACCTTATAACCAATTCCAATTTTAATTTCATATTTACACAACATTATACTCAATTTCATATTTATACCCAGTTTGAATTTAAATTTCATATTTACAAAACAAATGGGTTCAATTTCAGATTTATACCCAATTTTTGTAAACATTATATTAATCTAACATAAACCCCTGCCCCCTACATAGAATCACACACACACACACACACATATATGTATATATTTATACACACTCACACACACACACACACATAGACAGAGACATAAACACACAAAGATTCGCACTTGCAAACAAACACACACACACCATCACATACATAGACAGATAGATACACACACACACATACACAAACACACAAACAGTATTACTGTGAGTGTGGAGAGAGAGAGAAGAGCGCTGGTGAAGGAGAGAAAGATATAAATGATCGCAAGTAAAAAAGAGAGTGTGAGCAAAGATAAAGAGAGAGATAAAATGGTCGGCGAGATGAAATAAAAACCTTAGGAGATTTAATTTATAGTCGATATTTGGTCATGGTTTCAGATCGTGACTCCTCCTATAACCAATAATATTTGTCATGAAACCTAATGTAAGGTCACGATTCCCAACCGTGCCCAGTGTGTCTCCTCCGTCTAGACTGTGGCCAATTTGAATTAAAATTCTATCATAATTTTGGGTCACTATTCAACCATGACCATGTTACACTGTGGTTTGTCATGATTTGGTCATGGTCCAAAATCTTTACCCTCAACTTGACGAAATTGGCTCCAAAATTCCCACCAAATAGTTTATAGTTCGATCATGGTCTGGAGCTGTGAGCATTATCCTGTCTAGGTCACCATTGTAAGGAGTCACAACCTTGATCATTGTGTTTTTACTTTGGCGACAGATTTGGACCATGACTATGGTAGTCAAAGATTTGGATTGAGACCCACCTCCCATGGCAATTCTTAATACATGGCATAATGGATAACGATTTCTATTTTGAATTTCACCCTCCCTTTTGTGTCATGAAGGATTGTCGTACCAAGACGCCACTTATCTACAACAAGAGTAGAAATGACCTTTACACTCTATTGTATCCCTTATCCCTCTCCTCTCCTCATGCATTTCATGATGTGCAAGGTTTTGCTGAATGTTGGATCCACCGTCTTAGCCATCCTCATCATCAAGTTCTTCATCAAATTCTACATCAACATCACCTTCCCTACACTTCTATTCGTCGAAACAATGTTGTATTGTGTCTTAAATGAGGAAGTCCTTCAAACATCCCTTGTTGTGTCATGTCAAGTCATCTAATTCTATCTTATAATTACTATTTAGTAATGTGTATGTCCGTCCCCAATAATGTCATGAAACTATCATAAGTATTCAGTAATATTTGCTATTCATTATTCAAATTTAATTTCGTTCTTTCCTACGACTAGAAAATTTGATGTTTATTCTATATTTCTTAGTTTTGAAAAACCTTTAGAATGAGAATTTAATATCAAAATAAATAAAAATAAATATGCAAACTGATTGGGGAGGTGGATTTCGAAATTTTAACTTTTTTTCAAGTTGTGTTATTCACCATCGCTACTATTGCCCAACACACATGTACAAGTAGGTTTTTTTGAACATCGGCATCGTCATATTGTCAAAACCGAATTCACTCTCATGGTAAATGCATTAATTCCAACAAAATATTGGCTTTATCCATTCAAATTTTTTGCATTTCATATTAATTGTTTCCTAACATGAAACTCTCTAATATATCTCCCCTCCAATATATGTTTTCAACCATCCTGTGAAAGGACATATTTTCCATCATTTCACTAATACCTAGTTTTCTTCGAGTATGGTGTGTCCGGTTAAAACCGTCAAGACAATTCAAGTTCACACATTCCAGAAGATGGATCTGACTATCAAGATACTTCAACATCTCCACGTCGCATCATATATTTGGTATGGATTTTATTTTGTGTTACTTAGAATATTTTATTAAGTATTGGGATACTTTTCTAAACTAATTTTTATCAAAACGAGGCATTTTCAAACATAAAAACATTTTCTTTTTTACTGTAAGCGGAGTTTTAAAAATTTCGCCGGGTTCATTCAAACAACATCTCACTATCGTTCGAACAACTTTTAAGGTCGTTTGATGCATCGTTTGATGGAATTCTTCTAATTTGGATCAAGTGAAAGCTTATTGTTTTGTTTTTTTAAGGTCGTTTCTTAGGTAATTAGATGGTCGCTTCTAACAAGATTAACATCTCGTTCGAACGACCTCTCTAACTCATTCGAACAACATTTCGCCACCTCAATATTCATGTTTGCCTATAAATACCAATTTTGTGAAGATTTTTCTTTACGCAAACTGTAGAACAACTGCAAATAGTCTTCACCTTTTTAGGTAAAAACGTCTTTTTGATTCACACAAACAATCCCAAAAACTTTTGTGAATCGTCTTTGGAAGCAAAATAGTAATTCATTGAAGTTATTCTTGTGGAGAACTTTCTTCACTGTTGATCTTATAATACTCAAGGGTATTAACTACTGAAGGAGGCGTACTGAGGTTCTTGTTGTTTTCGAGGGACTTATTATTTATTGAAAACTACGATGTTTGTGGTTTCTTGGGGTAATTTATGGTTGTATTTCTCTATAGTGTTGTAAGATACTATTTGCAAACTTTAGTGAAATAAAAGGTTTTGCCCTGCGGGAATTTTTCAAAAAATGTGATTTCTTTACATTCTTATTTTGAACCACATAGTTTCATGTTAAATAAAATTAAAATTTGTTTGAGGATTGACGTTTAATTAAATAAGTTTACCCCGTCAGAGAATAAATGACACTCTACAAATTGGTACTAGAGCTTGTTGCGCAAATTTACAGCACGATCCTATTTTCGTAAAAATTTTCTGAGAAATCAATTGTTTTGAAAATTGATTTTGAAAAATTACAAATTTTTTGATGGATAAATTATATAATGAGATTCATATATTTGATGGAACAAATTATGCATATTGGAAATCTTGTATTAGATCGTGTTTAAAAGCTATTGAGTGTGGACTGCTCCCTCTGTCACCATTGGTAATGTCATGAATCCCAAACCGGTTTCTGATTAAAATCATGATGAGTTTAAGTGGAGTAGCTACAACTTTCGCGGACTTAGTTCTGTTTCCAAAGTTGTCACCCCCGACGAGTTTCACCGAATCATGACGTGCACTACATTTAAGGAAACATGGGATATCCCTCAGTTGACATATGAGGGTACCAACACTATTAAGGCATCGAAATTGCAAAATTTGACCACCCAGTTTGAGACTATAACTATGTTAGATTTCAAGTCATTTCATGAGTTTTATGCTAGGTTGTCTGACATTGTTAACACTAGTTTTAATTTGGGTGAGAATAATGATGATTCGAGAGTTGTGAAAAAAGGTTTTGAGGTCATTCTGATCTCGATTTATTCCTAAGGTACCTGTGCTTAACTGTTTAGGATCCTAGACACTCTTATGTTAGAAGAACTAGTAGGAGACCTTAGAACTAATGAGATCAACATGTTTTCCAAAACAATTAAGCCTAAGGATAGAGGGATAACTTTAAAGTCTCAAATTAAGAAAAAGAAAAAAGAGAGATTTTGTGAGTCTGAATCTGAGGGAGAGGTTGATTACGATAACTTGTCCTTGTTTGCTAAAAAATTTAAAAATGTTCTCAAATTTTCTAAAGACAATTCTTGAGATAGAAAGATTTTTGAGAAAAGAAAAAAGAAAGATGAGGTCAAGGATAGCAGTGAGAAAGACGAAGGTATAAGGTGTTTTGAGTACACGGTTAAAGGGCACAAGGCTTTTGAGTGTCCCACTATGCTAGAGAGAAAGAGAAAGAAAGATGTTAATACGACCACTCTTAGCGATAATGACATCGAGTTGGATGATTTCGGGGGAGAATAATCACATGAAAAGTGCATTGCTTTCATGGCTAATCCTGTGAGCACATCTAGTTTTTCCCACGATGATGATAACATATGTAAATGTGAGAGCCTCGATGATGTTTCGAGCCATTCGAGACATAGTGAGTGTGAGGATGAAATTGTAAGTGAGGTTGAATGTGATCTGCAAAAGGCTTTTAGTGATTTATACACCGAGACTTTGAAGATAAAAAATATGAATAAGAAGTTATCTATTAGCGTGATAGATTTGGAGAGAGGGATGTATGTTTTGAGGGTGTGTGAGGCATCGGCGAGTCAACTCGAGAAGGTGAGAGTTACTTTATGTGAGAAGTTGATCATCTTAGGCTGAAAAAAGAGTGAATTGACCAACACCGTGGATACTCTTACGGGAGATCTTCAGTACTCATTGGAGACTCGTGAGAAACTTGAAGCTCGTATATCCCAACTCGAGAGAGATATCAAACGTTCCTGAGAGGGCAAGGTCACTTTAGAGGACACATCTAAGAATTTTGAAATGACGCTCCTCGGTAATAGGTTATGATTGTGCATCCACTTCATATTTTGCATCCAACCCAGTTCTCAAGTTTGTGATAGATCCATTTGTCTCTCATTGGAGAATGCATCCTAGACAATTTGAGAGAAGTGTTCCTAAGATCGTTTATGTTTGTTCCACCTTATAGAATTTGCTTTAGGTTGGTTAGTGTGTCTCATAGGTATTTACCTCGTTATGATACTACAAGTGTTCCCATATGCACTCCCACACATGTTACTCCCGTACATCACATGTGAGATTTTGAGAGTTTTTGAGAGAAAGTTTAGTATTTAGTGAAGACTTGATTGATGTTTTGCATAGATTGTCACCACCTTTGGAAAACACCTATGAACCTAATGATTGAGATTTAGACTTGTTTGCCAACTTTTGGGAAAAAAAGATTTCCTATATTTTTTGAAAAAGTGAAAAGCCAAAAAAAATTTATTTTGATAAATTTTTTGAAAGCCACAAAAAAAATTGTATTTCTTTTTACACCATATATGGATGTACATTTAGGATGGCCAAGTCACAATATCATTCCATTATTGACGTGACTTTCTGATAGTGTTTTGAGATGCAAAACCATTTCAACCACGTGCTTTATAATATTTGGAGCCGTTGAGATGTCATTGGTGATTACTTCCTACATGTAGGACTCATGATTTCCCTTATTGCACACATGCACAGATTTATTTGATTATTATACTTGACTATCACATGTTGGTTAATTTGTTTTCATCTCAATCTTTTCTTTAAAATGAACCAAATGCGATAAAATAAGATACTGAAAGTAGTGCATGTAAGATCCATTGCCCGAATTGGAAATATTGAAAATTATATCTTTAGTAAATGTGTTAGTTTAAAGTAATGTCTCGGGCTATGAAAGTAAAAAGATCTTTTCATGAGCATTCACCATTTGCAGAAGAAAAGAGCCTAAAAAATAAAAAGAACTCAAAAGAAAAAATATAAAGTGCTAGGACAAATTCAAAGAACATCGATGCTTCGGTACATATGAGCATTCATTTCTTCAAAATAAATAGAGTTGAGTAAAATATTACCTATGGTAGTTTTGAGGGAGTTTAGTCAAAGATCAATGGGTTTGAATGTCTTGAAGAAGTCTTGTAAAAGCATTACATAGTTTCGAAAGTTATTAGTGTGAAAATTATTTTAGACTTTGGTTAGTTAATTATATTGGGTCGATATCATGTAAATTCATTTTTTATACCTAAGGACGATTTTGAGTTATTCGTTAGGTGTATCCAAAATTCATCGTGCACATATGTTATGATTGTTTGAGTTGAACTTCCTATCAAATTTGTTCACACCCATCCATCCGTTTCCACGATTTGGTTATCTTAGTGGTAATTCTTGTTTTTTTATCTTTTCCTTGTCTATTTTGGACAAATAAAAAGGGAGAGAATGAATTATGAATTATTGGGAAGTGAGAACTTGAATTATGTGGGATAATTGATTTTATTTATGAGATTTATCTTATTTTAGACTCCATATGTCATGAAGGTATTTTTTATGTCTATTGTGTGTAGGTATACTTTGATGAGCATATGAAAAGAACACATTTGACAAAGCTCCAAAAAGAAGATCAAGAGTAAGACATTTGAATATTTAAAGTTGAAGATTTCTTTTTTGAAAACTTATACAATTAAGTATCTTTACATTTTTGGGTTCTTGGGAGGGTAATAAATTTGTATAAGATTTTTGTTGGATAATTCGAAAATTTTATTTTGTACCGGAATAGCCATCGGGGGAGATTTGTAAGTACATATTTTTTATCATGTCCCTAGTACATAGTTCACATTGTGTATGGCATATCCCCTTAATACCGTCAAGGCAATTCAAGTTCACAAGTTCACGAAGATGGATCCGATTATGAATCTACTTCAACATCTCCAAGTCGTCACGTATATTTGGTATGAATTTTGTTTTGTGTTGCTTAGATTTTTTACTAAGTATTTGGATATTTTTATAAACTGATTTTTATCAAAATGAGGAGTTTTCAATCTTAAAATTGTTTTCTAAGTTTATTGTAGGCGGAGTCTAAAAACTTTCCTTGAGTTCGTTCAAACAATATCTCACCGTCGTTCGAATGAATTTGTAAGGTCATTTCATGGCATTCTTCTACTTTGGATCAAACGAAAGATTACTATTTTGTTTTTTGAAGGTCGTTTGTTAGGTCGTTATATGGTCGCTTCAAACGATATTAACATCTCATTCGAACGACCTCTCCGACTCATTCAAACGAAATTATGCCGCCTTGAAATTCATGTTCACCAATAAATACCTGTTTTATGAAGATTTTTCTTTAAGGCTTTTCGTTTATGCAAACTACATAACCACTTCAAGATAGTATTCACCTTTTTAGGGAAAAACATCTTTTTGATTCACACAAACAACACCAAATACTTTTCTGAATCTCCTTTTGAACCCAAACACTTCTTTATCGAAGTTATCGTTGTGGAGATCTTTCTTCACTATTGATTTTATGATACCCGAGTGTATTCACTACTGAAGGACGAGGACTGAGGTACTAGTGGTTCTTGAGGGAATCATTGTTAATTGAAAATCACGATCTTTGTGGGTTCTTACAGGAGTTCATTATTGTATATCTCTATAGTGTTGTTAGTTGCGATTTTCTACCTTTAGCGAAATAAAAGGTTTTTCCCTTGCGGGGATTTTTCTTGAAATTGTGATTTATTTGCATTCTTATTTTGAATCACATAGTTGCGTCTTCTATGGATAATAAAAATTAAAATTTATCTGAGGATTGACGTTTAATTAAATAAGTTTACTCCGTCAGAGAAAACGGAGCAATATGCATCCTGGATTACCCGCTTCTTAAAACTTTTGCATGCTTATGATTCCCTTTGTGTACCCTTACAATTACCATAAAATTGACTTTTTCTCTCAATCGTGTGTTTTCCTTGACTGCATTCCCAATCATGTCGAGTATCACACCATGCGTACCTCGCCTGGATGAAAATATGAGGCTCTACATATTTTCTTTCATGAAGCACTTTTATTTTTTTCTCCACATTTTAGTCACCCTATTCAAATTACTTTATAACCTATTTACAAACATTGGGATTTCCTACCTATTGTCCTTCCTAATAACCCATCTTAGCATACCTCACAACTTTCGACATTCAACTCGTTAATCTCCCAAACCCCCTCATCATCTCAAGATGCTCTCTCTTATCAACCCAATTACACCCCACCATCCACCATCATGTATTATCCCTTAATTGAAACTCAACCTCATATCTTACCAATCCACCTCACTCTAACTCGAATGGTCTATCTCTTGCAATTGACCTTGGTTCACTACATGTTACACTACCCAAACACTCACACCCCATACAACTTTGCCCCGGACTAACCTCAACCTGTAAATCCAATTATGCCGCTCACTTTACCTCATTCTAATACATAGAACCAACATACTTCATAGCTTCTAATAAAGACCCCCAATGGCCTCATGGCATGACAATCAAGCTCAATGTTTTTCACGACAACAACGCTTGGAATCTTGTCCCTCCCCCACCTCATATGAATATTATTTTTTGCGAACGCGAATATCACATCAAGAAAAAAAAGGACGGGTCCATTGATCACTATAAATACTTCTTAGTTACCAAAGGATTTCACCAACCTCATAGTCTTGACTTCACCTAAACCTTCAATCTCATTGTGAAATCCGCTATAATTCAAACTATTTCATCAATCACTATCTCTAATGGTGGTATTTTCTTCTAATTAGACATTAATAATGCCTTCTTATAGAACTTTCACTATGAGTAAGTCTTAATGGAAAAAAAACCCAATTTTATGCCAACTATACTATTCTCTTTATAGTATCAATCAAGCACCATATGAATGGTTCCGTCGCCTCACTCAATTTTTCTCCACTCAACAGTTCACCAGATCCAAAACATATTCGTTCCATTTTATTTATAATTCTAGTAACTGCATTATCTACATACTCATCTATGTTGATGATATTCTTATTACCGGCAACAATCCCACTGTTATTCATCCTCTCATCAAAGCCCTTAATCGATATTTCTCGCTTAAAAATATCGGTACTCTTCGCTACTTTCTTGGCATTGAAATCATCCCCGCCTCCATGGGCATTTTACTCTCTTAACAATGCTACATTCATGATATTTTCAACCATCGAGGTTTGTCCCAATCAAAAACATATGGCACACCCTCTCGCACTAACATAAAACTTTCCCTCACCGATGGCACACCTTTAATTGATCCTACGTCATACCAAAAAGCTATCGATGCACTCCGATATCTCATTCTCACCCACCTAGAAATTTCTTTTCCCGTCAATAAATTTTCTTAAATTGTGCATTCCTTCACTACACTCACTGATCCCTTGTCAATGGAACCATAAGGAATCTCAATCATATTTCTTCATATGACCTCCACCTCACTAAACTACCATCGTCACCTTATAAGCATTTATTGACTCTAACTGGGCCTGTTCCATTGATGTTCAAAAATTAATCCATTGGAGGCTTTACTATTTATCTCGGTTCAAATATCATCTCCAATTAATCCAGGAAAAGGAAAATCATGTCACGTTCATCAATCGAAGTGGAATACAAAGCATTAGACAATGTCTCCACAAAAAATATTTTGCTGAAATCCTCATTGATTGAGTTAGGCAGTCTCCCTAAAATGTTCCCATTATTTCGTGTGATAATATTGGTGCCACTTATCTCTTGGAAAATCTCATATTCCCTGATTGCACCAAACATGTTCAAATCAACTTCCATTTTGTCTCTGATCAAGTTGTCAAGCAAGCATTGCAAGTTCAATTCATTTCAACTGATGAGTAACTGGCTGATATTATCATTAAAGGCCTTTCTTCTGCGAAGTTTCGGTTAATTCGAGACAAGTTAATGGTTTGTTCCCGACCACCATCATCTTGCGGGGGAGGGTTAACAAAGTCAAATCCACCTCTAACTAAATAGGAACAACCTTTTAAAATTAAAGTACTGTGTATATCCTCAACAAAGTCATGATTGTTAGGGAGAGTCCAACATGGATGGAACTGTTCTTCTACAAAGCCACTTTACATCTCTAAAATTTATTTAGTGCTGTAAAATACATTATTTTAAATAAATCAATTCAAAGGTTTATATAGATTACCAGGATAAATTGTATTGTGGATTGACCCTTTCAGAGGTGATTTTTTAAATGATGATGTTTGACGTTTGGATCTCACTCTAATAACAACTTATAGTTGAATAAACTTATTTGGTTAAAATTCCCCAAAGTGTAATAAATGCACAATTTTTCACATTTAATTTGGGAAGGACAAAAATGGGAAAATAGACTTTCAATTTTTTCCTATAAAGTATATTTTATAAGATATTATATTTTAAATATTTATACTTGGAGAGAGGATCATCCTTCTACTTGAAATTTTCATCATATAGGTGGACGAAAGAAAACCTTGCCCATAAGCTATACGAGGTTCGGAAATTCATGATTTTCCACATCCACGAGGAAATGGGGAGTTTCTTTATTGGTGTAATAACATTTTTGAATACTAGGGTTTCTAGCTACGTGTACAGATAGAGTTTACAATGGTGTTGTGATTGACTGTGAACATGTGCCCTCCTCATATTGGGGGTCTAATTAATAAAAATGATGAGTCATATACATTTACAACACTTTTAGTAAGGTCAAGGACTTTAACACTTTTCCATCTCGGCTATTTTTCCAAAGATGGGGGAATAATTTCGATCTTTATATTATTCTAAGATATTATATTTAATTTATTTATACTACAAAAAATGAAAGGTGTATATGTTATAAGTTCTCAAACTTATACTATTCATACGATTTTCTTGTAGAGGTTAATGAAATTGACATGTTCTTTTGTATTTGAATTTATCACTAAATAGTATTTGGAAGTGAAAACAAACAACCCTTTAGTCATAAACATACATCTTTGTATACATCATATTTTAAAAGATTAAATAATAGAAATTTTATTTAGACAAGTTTTTTGTTAATGGAAATGAATTATATATATACACAAATAAATGTAATCGTTCAAATTTATACGTAAAGATAAAATATTTAATGACGATGACATATGAGTCCGCCATTTTCTTAAGAATCTATCATTACCTTCACCTCCCACATAGTAACCTAAACCCCACCCATATCCATCATCCCAATTCCCATCGAAAATATTGAGATTTTTTATCCCTCTTATTTGTCCATACGCTGCTTATATCACCCTCACATATTCTCTCTTATTTCTTTATATCTCTCTAATCTCCCCTCACTAATATGCACCCACTTAAACTGAAAAAATTGTGAAATAAGTTTTTTTGGCTTATTAATTTGGAGGTCCATTAAATGTTTAGATACTATAAAAACAAATTCATTAAAAACTTATTTTTAATATGTTGAAAAATATACTCCACATATTTCCTTCACATTTGACTCGGCCAACACATACACACATACACACACATGTATGACTGTGGTTGAAGCCATTCAGATAATTTGAAAATTATAAAGTCATGTATAATGTAAATAATAAATGTTTTATATATATATTATAAGTGTCAACAATATATAAAATTTAAGAAAATTCTCCTCTGTTTGTAGGCCTATCTACCTTGTTAAAGAAAACAAATACTCCAACAACACTAATAGTCCGTCTTGGACCTCTTATAATGTAATGCCCCGACCTGAATTTACAGGTTACCCGTAGTCAACCCGTTCCAACCCGAGCGTTAGATGTGAAATGCAATAAAACAACCTACATAACATTGCATGACTAGTTTTATTTTAATTAATATTTCACTCGTTTAGCATGCAATTCCAGTTTCAATATAAACTACGTGTGGCATCCATGGGAAGCACCCTTAAGTCCAAGTGTGCAGAGATACTAACGTAAGAATATATAAAATACTTACATGTATCATGCCCTCAAAATACGAAATCTCTTTCAACCTACCATAACAAAGCAAGGGTGAGCGCCTATGCCTAGTGGAAAATATACAAACGAAACATAGAATTGAACGATAGAAAGGATACTCACACGCTACAACCACATGAATGTGAAAATATGTATATATCTACATATTTATACCTTTGAATGAAATACATGTTCTAATGCATTAACCGTTTACCTCTGAAAACCTTACTTGTCTAGATTAATCTATCTTAATCTTATGAAAGAACTTCATTTTCTCATTTGAGCCTTTATCCTTTTCTTTAATGAACCGGATTATATGTTTAAATTAACTTGACTTGAATTAACTGAAAACCATTCCTTTACCAAAATCATCTTTTTACTTTAACCGATTCGCATTAGTATTTTTATTGAAAATAACCAATTCAATACACACATCCACCATATTAGAAAAAACTTATTTGTCATTTTAAAACCTTTTACAATACATTCTTATGTAAATTATCGGTCTAACCACTTGGGTTGCTTAATCGCTCATTCACCCACTTACTTTACCCTTTCTTTCCTTATCTTATGGAGATTAATAGATTTACGCATTTACTTGTCCATTTCCCCTTTACTGGAACATTTATTACATTCATTCAGGTTAGGTTGTATTAACACATTTTAGCAAACAATCCATTTCTTGACATGTTCCTTATTCCTTTCATCTTTTCTCGGAATCTTCCAATATCGCATATTTTAACGGGCTCCACACCCCCGGCTATGCGCACCATATGCTCTGGTAAATGGTTTTGGGCTTTTCACCCTAGGGCTCTGGGACCTTCTTACTTATCCCGGTGTCATCTGAGTTCCTTTTAACGTTCTTTAACATTTTAACCCTTTTTAACCTTGGAGTAATATTGTCCTTATTTTGAAACACATTTATCCCTTTAATTCTTTCAATTTCATAAGTGTTAATATTTTTCTACTAACTTTATCATATATATCGATTAACACTTATTCAATAACTTCATTAAAAAATTCCTAAACCACACATTTCTTTACCTTCTTTATCGAAGAAATTCATTTACACTTAACACTACTTTTAGAAGAAAATACCATTTCTTCATTTTAGATGTAGTCTTACACTTCACCCTTATGACATTCTTAACCCCCTTATCACAAACTTTTAATGACAAGAATTTCTGCACTTCTTATTTCATGTTTAAACCCAAAAAAATCTTCTTCAAACTTGTTTATACACTAAATTCCAAAATACTATAAGTTCAAATACATTCGAAGATGGATTTTAAACCCTAAATTCCAATTAAATGGGTTAAACACGTTTCTCATTCTAGAAATTTATTCTTACTTGCAAAAATACATTTTCAAGACATTAAAGGCATTCAATTTCTTCAATCTCAATATATGTATATTTTTCATAAAATCTTCATTTTTTGCAAGAAACTTCAAGGAACATTATTTCACCAATATTTACTGAAATAAATCATTATTTCCAAACATTTTATTTCATAAAATGTTTAACATCAATTTTTCTAGAAAATAAACCATTTTCACAAAATATCAACTTTATAAAATTTCAAAACTTTGAAATGTTTATTCATTCTTTGTTTTCAACATAATATCATTTTTTTAAATATTGGTATTTCATAAAAA
The DNA here is from genome assembly GCA_949130495.1 of Sambucus nigra. Taxonomy (NCBI): domain Eukaryota; kingdom Viridiplantae; phylum Streptophyta; class Magnoliopsida; order Dipsacales; family Adoxaceae; genus Sambucus; species Sambucus nigra. The sequence goes on from OX422218.1 coordinate 46,578,098, forward strand.
AGTTTCTTATCTTCTACACACTAACTACACCATTTAACTAAATGCACCCTACTCAAATAGTCTAAATACAAGACTATAAATGTGCAAAATAAATTTTACACAAAGAGTAAGGTTTTTCCACCTCTAATTTCTCCAATGGTGGTAGAAATGTTAGTGTAGGGGGATCAATTGCCACCTTTAAAGGTGGCTACAAGGGGTTACCAAATGCATCTTCCAAAAAGCTAAAAAATGTTCTTCTCCCATGTTTCCAAGCAACAACCACTTTAACTCCATGAAATCTCACCTCCACCTTCTCCAAAAATCCCCCCAACACCGCACCAAAATTCGTAGCTCTTCTCTATCAATGGTAAAATGGGTATTTTAGGCTTGAAGATGGTGGAATATCATGTAAAATGGTGGTTGAGCAATAGTTTGGTGGTGGGTGGAGGCTGAAGACCACCCACCTTTCTCTCTCCCAGTCCCTCTCCTTCTTCCATTTCACCCAAATCAAAATAACCCAACTACACCAAACACACCCTGAAAAAACCCTTCCAAAGGCAAAAGATTCCATTTTCCTCTTCTTGGCTTATCTGGGCTCGACATCTCCAAGATCTAATGGATGAGATTATGAGAGTGCACAAGGGCAACTAAGATTAAAAATATCGACTTATGTCATTCGAACGACCTTCTATGTCATTCGAACGACTACCCTATATCGTTATAACTGTAGATCATGTGTCCATCTACTGTAAACTAGTAGCATGTCATTAGCTTCTCTGTATCTTGAGACCTTTCTCGTGACCTCACTTTGTCGTTTGGATGACATACCATAGTCGAGTACCGATCTATAGGCCATCGGGCGCTCTTGCTCCCCGTTTGACTACTACTAACTCCATCTTGAGAGGGAAAGTTCAATGAATACTATAAGGGCACTGGGACACCTTTCCAATGGTCCACCCCATGTGCGAATAAACATAACGGTTCGGACACACGTACCATTTTACTACCCAAAATCAAGCTGGAGGCCACCAGCAGCTCCCGGCCCCCAACCTCGTTTGACCAAAACTCAACTCCCGGACCTGGGAGTAGACCAAATTAATATTGAAGCTCACTGAATTAACTTTTTAACAGTATGCCCTATGCCCGATTTGGATTTATTAATTGCGATATACAATCATTTTTTGAAAAAATATCCATGAGACTGTCGATTGGTAGTGTGTCTATGGTCACCTACCGATTGGCAGGGCTAGGGATATGATGATCGGCAGTCCCCCTACCCTATATAAGGAGGTCATGATCTCCCTTCAAAGTCACACCTCAGATCCATTAATATCAGTGACCTTAGTAACATTCCTCTACAATCAATGAAGTTTCCTTGTGTGAAATTCCTTTCCATCTTTCATTCCCATTATTTTCAAATCCAATTTAGAAAAAAGTATCATTTTCTCTCATCCAACATTCATCTAAACTTTTAAGAAAGTTCATGAATGACTAAGATCAAGTCTCAAGTCTCCAAAGCATATCCAAATACCCTATTTCTTTTCCTCTTTCTAAATTTCTTTATTTTTTCATTAGTTATATAAATTCTTAATTTAGATTTTATTTTATATCATACACATTAACATCTCATCCTTTATCAGATATATTTCACATACTTTATTTTCTATAAAAAAATCAAAACAAAAAGAAAAAGAGGGTTACACCTATAAATTTTGACTCGGTTATTCACCACATTTTTCTCAAACTTATAAACACCTTTTCTATGCACACACATATAATAAAATCCCATTTGAATCTATAGGATAACCCCACCGTTGTGTTATATGTGAACTACGTGGACTTTGATGCCTTTATTAGCTTTGTAGGCTTTTCGGGATCAAACCCGAGACTCGAGTCCAATTTTCCAATTTTCACCTTTTCCTATTTTATCTATATATTATTCATATACAACATGCATGTGATTCATATTTGCACGTCTTATCTAATAAATATTACCGTTCCATTATAATGATCAATATCTCGATAAGCGCATACATTTATAATTGTTATTTTGGGAACTTTAATTTGGATGACCTCACTCTATCCTTTCTATGATATGAGTCGAACGATTCCGATCTCCATTTATATATACTCACACGCACACACTTCCAGGACAAATTAGGTAAAATAGTAACATAAGCCCTTGAGAGATCGAAGGGGTGGGATGGGTACCTAACACTTACCCATTCTGTAACTTAGTCCCCAAACCTCTGAACTATTAGTTTCGTAATCATCAATTTGTCTTTAATGCCTCTCTCTCGAGGCGACGACATATTATTTTTCTTGTTTTGTGTAAAATAGGATGGCAACTCCATCTCTTTACATCACCCCCACATTGATGACGATCGAAGCGCTCCTAGACATGGCCGCGAGACCTTCTATCCATCTCCAAATTGCGCGCGCGCGAGCGCCGACACCCTAGACGAAGAAAATCCCAGAGGGATGGCCACACTCATTTAAACTAACAAAGATAGTTATGGTCTCAAACAACCACCAAAGCACATTTGGTTGTAACTATAATTAATAACCACCAAATTCCAAAAACATTGTAGTCAGAATAAATCTACAAGATTTATGCAAAAAAATTATTTTACAACATAAAAAGTGTAAGCAATTTAAAAAATTTGGGCAAAATTTCCTTTGTTTATAGGAAATCCACCTTGTTTAAGAAATATAAGAAAGACTCAACAACAACAATACTATAACAATTATGCAATTAAAACACACAAATATTAAATGAACATTTAGTTGAGTAAACACTAATCTTGTGATATAAACATTATCTTCTATGGGTCCTAGGAAGTTGCAACATCAAGTATTGCAAGTAATACCATAATTGGGACACTGCAGAAAAAAAACATACAAATAAATAATAGAAAACATAATTTACTGCCAAAGTTAATTCTACTTGGCCAACTCATTAAATCAAACTATGAAGTGAGAACTATAAACCCCAGATCTTACAAAAGTTGACAAATTACATTTGAAACCAATAATGATTTCAGAGTAATTGATCAATATAATTTTTAAAATGGTATGAAGTATTTTTCTCTTTCAAGAAGTACATAATTGTGACAACCCGATCACCAAATTAATAGGTGGCCAGCCCGATACTCCGATAATAACAAGACCATAGATGGACCATTCTCAGCCTCACAATAATATACAATAAGTATACGGGATAACCACCGTATATTTCCGAAAAACGGGATGCCAAAAATTTTATTTTATAAGTGAAAGAAAGCATTTAAACAACCCAATTTAAAAAGAAGCTGGATAAACTGCAAGAATAAAACCTAACATTACACAAATAACGCAATAACCGAATAGTCTGTCGGTTAACAGTCTCATATAACGTATTACAACAATTCAATTAACTTACATAATACATTACAGTAAGAAAATACAAAAGCTCGGGCCACACGTCCGAGTAAATGACCCGATCATAACTAGAGTACAAAAATGAAGGCGTATACAACAAAATATGCCGCAATATTCGTAGGGTGTTGCGGCTCCATGACCCTGGAAAGGAAAACTCAGTACGGGCGTCCTTGCAGTGGAGCACCTGAGCAAATGTAGTATTCATGCACAACAAGAAATATGAATGGGTCAGGGCCCGGTTTTATATGATCACCAGATGAATAAAGAGTATGACAGTTATGAAGAGTTAATCATGATTGATAGTGATAAGAATCTATCTACTTAAACTCAAAGTGTAAACTAAGGCAATTAAATGATCATAAGTTTAATTCAATTATGCAAGAGAATATGAATAAATATCATTAATTAAGAATCTCCATACATTACACTATTTCATTTCATCGTTCCATATCTCATTATGAAACATAATCATAGTTATTTTCTCTTTATGGAATTTATCATAAATCAAGTCCCACTTGAATAAGAATAGTTATATTCATCTATATATAACGATTCTAAGACCACCCGTCCGGGTTTCCCCACTATGCACGCCCCTAAATGGCTATCATCTTCCAGGGCCTATCAACCAAGACAACCTATGAATCCTAACGCAACATCGGGAAGTGACCATATACCTGAGAGTGAGTCATAATCACACCCGGAATTACCCCACATCGCACAATAAATACAACATACATAATAACCAGTCATATGGCCGAGGACTATATTCACCCTGCATTTACTAGCCAGGGGACTTCACCTCATTCGTGTACTTCCCTTATGATAGAATTTAGAGAGGTGTGTTTAAGTAAATTGTTATTTAGCATTTTCATTTCCATTTTAATAGATACATCACATTTTACCCGGAGCCATACGTAATTTATACCATCATTATAACCTCCATGAAATAAAAACCTCTAATTTGTTTCCAAACATTTTATGGTGTTGTTATAAACCACCAAGTCTATCTTCTCCCAATAACGTGTCGAAAGTTCCTCAATTGATTAATTCCACATCTCGAAATACTAGATTAACTAGTTAAGGAAAAGAAATACCTAATCATTAATTTGGTAATCCCCAAAATAAGGCCCAATTGTCCCCTTCCAACCTATGGTAGTTGCCTAACTAATTTAAGACTCTAGGAAATTAAGTTTACTTAATACAAGAAGGTTCCTAATTCCTAAGCCCAAAAGAAAAGGATAAAAATTGAGTTAGAAAAATAACTCAAAACAACAGGATTTTCGAATCAATTCGCCTAATAGAGAATCGATTCGGATGGGGAAACCAACTTTCCGCCTCAAGCCAAATCGATTCGTCCTTAACCCGAATTGATTTGGGTTTGCGTACCTATAACTTGACCCCTTAACGAATCGATTCGCAGGAAGGGCGAATCGATTCGCCCCTGCGAATTTTCCAATAATGAGCTTCGGGTTATAAACACTAGTTTTTCCCCAAACCTATTTCTCCTCCATTTTTACAAACATCAACCACCATTAATCTAAGCAAAACCATCCTATATGATTTCTAACCACCATATTGTGACACCCCGCCTAATTAAATACTGGGCGATCACTCCTTTATTAAATTAAAATCAAGGTGTTCATTCTTAGCATCACTGTCGTAAAAATACTTTTCCAATTTAAACACCCTAAATAATTATGCTAAGTGTCAAAACCATTTTCATACATACTTTCCAAATTTTATTTAAAGAAAAATCATTTATTTTATTAACAACATTCAATAAGTAAGAATCACACCACATTAAATTCTGCAACATAATCCAATAAATTTAATACATTCGTCAATCGAATGTCAACGTATGAAATCTAAAGTCACACATCCAAACTGAATAAATCCCATAGTAATAATACCGGAAATTACTGAAATACAAATGTCTAATAGCAACGAAATAATGGAAAGAGCTACACATGCTCAACTAAATGAAAGTACTAAGAATGGATCCGAATGAACGAAGTCGTCTAATTAAGAGACCTGCAACTCCCACCTAAGCTGCAGCGCGTTCCTTCGAAAAGATCCTAAGCAAGACGGCCCTGTGGCTGGGCACCTGTAATACATACATATATATACAAGAGAGAAAAAGAGAAAAAGAAACGGGTCAGAGCCCGATAGTGTGTTTGATTTAAAATACGTTTAGAAAGTGTTTAAATTGATACATGCCAATGCACCAACATATTAGTGTGACACTCTCTTGAGAAATTCTCACCTCTCTTCTAATGTGCACTGCTATCGCACTAACCTTCCCAATGGTCTATCTCATCATATAACATGCTATCCTTTCCCAATGGATTAATTTATCTTATATTACTCGTAATATTCAAAACTAACGATTTAATTGTTTGAAGATACTATTCAATTAGTAACCAAAGTTCTCATTTTAACCTTATAAATCAATAAAGTTTTCCAGTGTCATATTATACTTTCTCAACACAAGTATTTATAATTTGAGTTATCAACCACGTCCTACATATCACATCACAGAAGACAGTTCCAGATTTCAGAATTTCGTATATATATTAACCACTTGTAAAATATATATATAAACCATAACAACACCCCAAATAAAACTATGGTGCGGGCATACTCTACTATCCAAACCCCATATCACTCATATTAAGGGGAATACAAATTCGGAATCACTCTCGAATTGTATTAACACATATACAAACTATAGGTTCCAAGTCCCTTAGGACCGTCTGAACTATCTCTGCGATAGCCTGTACCAAGGATACCTATACACAAACAAAATGAGGCGAAGCTTAGATTCCAAGTCTATAAGAGGAAAGCACATATCGGCATCTCTTAGGACCGTCTGAATTATCATTCCGATAGCCTATACCAAGGATATCTATCTTCTAGGGTACAAGTCAATATCCCCCATAAAGGTCCCATCGAGATAAGACTGTCCCTGCGCGAAAACCTCAAGGATAGCAAGTAGCGTGGGCATGATTTTCACACATAGGTAGTATATGCATACACAATCATATAACTATACTCATATTATTATATCAATAACGGGTAAATTCTCAATTCCCATAATTACGTCATTCACATTTATTTCTCATTATTTAGTTATCACGTATAACCATTCACATCTTATTTTATATTTGAGCAACTTCTCCACTTACTACATAACGCTCATGGATTCTATCCTCCTAAGTATAAAATTCAGTAGGTATACACAATTGTCCCAAAGTAACTCTCTTACGTGTCTCTCTCTCTTTAAATTATAAATTTACCGACCCTTATGTAGTTATCCCAAAATACAATCCTTGCCCGACATCGAGGGTCCCAAAATCTATTCACATGTCCTACTGGTCTCCCCTATCTCCCAAAACATTTCATTAAGGATACCCAAGTATTTTCTCGCAATAAATTGAATTTAACTCATTTAATAAGGGAAATAGGAGTCTTCCAGGAGGGGTCGATCGATCGAGGTCTGGGGATCGATCGATCGAACCTTCGATCGATCGAAGCTCTGGGCTCGATCGATCGATCAAACAGGTCTGCGAAAATAGCAGAATTGCAGTTACGGGTTTCCTCTACTAACATCAACAAATTCCATCTTTTCTAATCCCAATCGACCTAGAATTGATACTACTAACCCTATATCATCATAATAGGTATTTTCAACGTAAAGCATGTGGATTTCTTTCATTTAATCATGGATTTACAGCCCCAATTTCATACAAAATCTCAAGAACCCTAAAATTCTCTTAAACATGGTTCTAACAATTATTTCCATAATTCTCTTCTTATACACATCATAATTTCATGGTTTAAATTCCTCTACATGGAAAGGGTTTCAAGAATTTTCAATTAGACCAATACTACATGGATTTTCCTATCATAAATGGGTTTTCCTCCATTAAAACTCACTTTAATTACTCCTAAGCTAATATGAAAGATGCACCAACGAAAATAGCAAGATTAACACTTGCCTGGGATTTTTGACGTTCTGATTTGGGGTCGAATTCGGTATGGTTGTGTTCCTCGTCTCGCGATCTACGCGTTGGCGGTGGCGGCGGTGCAAACGGTTGAGTTTCGGGCCTTGAATTTGCCTTGAGGGCTCTCTCCTTCCTCTCCTATGGCCGTCACTTGTGTTTAGAGATTCTAACCCTAGAAGGTAACCTAGGTATCTGATATAACCCCTCTAATATTCGTGGGTTTAATTACCCAAAAATGTAAAATCACCAAAATGCCCTCATGGGTTACTAATTAGGCCTAAAACGTTCCGAGACCCAAACTAAACTCTCGGGTACACTTTTCTGACTATCTCGACCCTTCCGGACGCGTTGGCGCACTCAAAATGACCATCCAAATAACTTATAAAATATTCACTTTTGTTAATTCACATTTAGTCCCGACACGACACAAGCGCGGCCCGACTTAAATAAATCTCATATATTACTATACTCATCCAGTAATATGCAACAAATAAAAAATTTCCAATAATTACTAACTCTCGTCACGCTAGTAAATATTTAAAGCAACATTCCGGATTAAAATTAAATTAATTTATTTTAATTAGATTTAATACATCCCATAATTTAAAAGCTATAAAAATACGGGGTATTACATACTTCCCCCTAATAATTGAATTTCATCACGAAATTCGGAAAATAAGGCCTATCCGTTAGCACAATTTTGGATATCCTTTTCTGTACACAACTAACTACACATTACGGCTCTCAATTACTAAAGCCCTTTCTTCCCATCAGCATTGTTTTACATTCTCTTTTGGGACACTTCACCTTGTGCTCCCAACCGAAAACATTCGCATGGGTTACGCCTATATGTTATAAATTTCATTATATCACTAACATTAGGAGGTCTCACCTCACTACATGACAAATACTCGGATTTATTCATATACAAAACTCTCATTCTGAGAAAATATTACGAACATTTGATCACTCTTGCTCGCCTAAAACGGTCGTGGAATTCTACCACATTTATCGGATGTTTTCTCGACTGATCCAAAAATTTTGATTACCTATTCTCCTATAAACATTCAGAAGGAGAATAGTCGAGGTTCTTCCATAACAAAACCTTAATAAGTACCTTGTACGTGACAAACAGGTACGAGTGCTTCTAGAGAGCATTCTTGAAATCATCGTATCAAGATTCCAAAATCTCCTTCACGTGGCTCCACAAATCTTTAATCACCGTGCGACCATTCTTTGGCTAAGGGTGATACATCCTACTCAAAATGAAATTCTTTTCTCCGATGGTTCCTGAAATCCCATATCAAAGGTGGGATTCACAAAATCTCATCCTGATTCAGAAATTTATACTGCGTCAGAGCATGCACTGGCGCGATCCTTCCTTTCAGAGGAAGTCTGGGGCATACTAGTTAATATTGTAAGCCATTCCAAAGGAATATCAATCACTTCCCTCTCGGTCACTTAATTCACATGTTCGAGATAAACCCTTGATCTTGTTTTGAGGATGGCAACTCATTCAAGAACTTAATCGGCTTTACCGACCTCTTCCAAGTTCAGGAATTTTCGATAAACACAAAATTCTTTGGTTGATTCTCCTCTTTCAACCAAACTTTACCTATGGGCGGTGCATGTAGATACTACTCACTACGTCTCGCTAAACATAGATTCTTCCCTTCAAATGTCTCACATTAAGTGACACGTAATATGCCGAAAGTTTCGACCCGTGCTCTTCTCTCCACGAAGCGCACTTCTGGATCTCTTATACTTTACTAACATCATTACTCTTTGTAGGTGCAAGTCGCTCTCACTCTTGACAAATAAAAATTCCGCTCCGGGTGTGCTTCATAACAATTAAATTCAACTCTATTCAAGGAATACCAATCCTTGAATGGCTTCCCACAGCCTTCCTATCAAGTTAGGGCGTGCTATTTTAATTGCACACTTATGTATGGATTATCGCCCCTCATGTGACGTTTAATCCACTCTATGACTTCCACTTCGTTATACTAGTCCCACAAACATTTATTTTACACGTCTATTACCACGTCCCTTCGACTCGGACTATTTTGACTGCATCTAACCCAGATGCCCACATTTTTGCAACACCCCGTCCGCCCTGGGAGAGCGAACGGCGGATACTCTTATGTAGGACTAACTAAATTTAGCGGAATAGAAGGAATAGGGCATTCAATTTCCATGACAATAAGAGAGGAATAATAATTCTCAACCTTTCTCAGATAAGTACAAAAATGTCTCAAATTTTTACAACAACCAAAATAATTCACTAAAGCTCTATTCATCAAAATGATTACATGTTATCTCTTTTGTATAATATAAAGTTCTTTCCAGACAATCCATTCTAAAAATCATCCCAACTCTTTATTCACCTTGTGTTCTGTACGCGGTTATGACATTTGGGTACTCTCAATCACCCTAGAAATCAAAATTCTTAAATTCTCCTTATCATAGTTCAACCCCTCAACTTGTGGGGATAACTTTCAATGCTTTCCTACCACAAAAATCCGGCTCCAATGACCTTAAAACAAAATTCAACTCCCAACTTACATACATAATTACTTGATCCCATTTCGACCAGGGTACCGAACTCATGGAATAGTGACCAAATGTCTCCCAATTTCCAACCTTAAGCCAATTTTCATGCGTCGGATGTCTCGCAAAGCGAAATCCAAATAAGGAACCCTCCCCCCGATACACTACTACCTAGCATTGTCGGCTATCGAAATCCATTAGGTCCTCCGTCCATAGTATATACCCCTTTATTCCGTCCCTTGACAGAAAAGTTACAATTTTTCTCGTAATTATGCTTAACAAAGAACGTTTCACCAATTTCACTATCGTCCCGTATTGGTTGATGGTAATTACATTCTATAAACCTCGGATACATACGATCGGAATTCTCGAAATTTCCTTCCCTAATAATAGGGGTATAACTATTAACTCCCACATCTCTAAAGGAAAAATATTACCATGCACTCTTCTTATCACAAAGTCCGGAGTGCTAAATGCTGAGTCAAATCTTTTCGCTCAACGGTAAGTCCCGATACATATGGAACTATACTGACAAAGTCTATACATATAATGGCATCGAATATCTCGAGCCCACTATCTCCTCTGAAGTCTCTAGGATAGATAATATAAGTGCGAGTCCAACATTCTCACAGGTAAAGCCTCGCCAAAACAAACATAAAACATGTTGCACCAATGCAACTACTCCGATAGCCTTGCCATAAATGCTCACTGTCATATTACCCATTTTTGTAATGTTTTAAACAAGATAATATCGTACTCGTGTATCTCATCACTACAACGAGTAATCTAAAAAAATATGTGACACTGTTAATATACTTATCCATCCTCCGCGGATAGAACTAAAGAAAAATCCCGCTACACTAGGGAAAAATATTCACATAATGGTAACATTTATAATTATATGCATTAAACTCGTCTCACATGCTAACCTAGCAATGAACAAAATATGGTGACCCGCTCGTGTCACATAAACACGTTGCATCCTCTAAGGATACAACCTATGCTTCCATCCTGGCAATCGCCTTGACTGCACAAATGGTTTTCGAACGTAACACGTCTGCCCAAACCAAAACTAAATTATTTTAATCGTTGCCTTTTACTAGGCACCGTATTCTTGTCCTCCTCTCGAACTTTAGTAAACTCGATTCCTGTAAACCATCCCGATTGTTCTCTTAACTTTCCAGGCCATAAAGATCATGTTACTATCTATAATAGTACTTACTGAATTTACCATCACTTGGTAAGAATTTAACTATCTAAAGCATTTAAATGGTTTTCCTGATGGGTACCCACATCCTTTTTGTGGTGCTATACCACCATCGTTGTATTCAGTCTCATTATCGACTAAATCCTTCGATTTCTTTAACTTCACCCACAAAAAGCGTTATCATCTATTTTGACAAAATATGACAATGTCATCCTCTGAATTAGTCGTCCATCAGAATTTCCTCATAGAGTATTATCAACTATTATTACAAGTTGGTCTCCCACTTGGAGTCGTTTCCTCAACTAGTATCTACCTCTTTCGATACAAAATTCGTTAACGGTTAAGATTCATATTCACGAAGGGAACCCTGACATGCCCTCTCTCAATGAGTTCAGAACCACGTTTGCTTCTAATCCTGAACAGTTAAGGAAGGAACATACGGTCAACACTGTACCTAAGGTTCTCCTATAGGCATAGCATTCCACTTCTAAAATTGGTGGTTGACTCCAACCTTTATAATCTCGTCCCGAAAGCCAAGAAAATTTTTCTCTAAATTTTCACTTTCAGTTTTGCCACACTCCGTCCTATATTTAAGCCTTTGGATACTTTACCGCCTTTCGTAAAGACACATACAATTTTCTCGTTTCCAAAATTTCGCACTGACAGTTTCTACACGTTTTTGTAATACGTTGGATAAGTTTACCCTCGCACCTCATTTGACTATAACAGCATTTGAAAATCATTGCTGCACCTTAGTCTCCTTTCTAGTCTTGGCTTCTCGTGCCACAATGGAGGTGACCTCGACTACGGTCATCATCCTCGGATATATTTCATAATCTCAACTGAGCCCTGCCTCCTAATGTACGCTTAACGGTCCTCTTCTGACATCCGTCATCGCTCGGCACACACACACATCTGAACGAAATTAGAATTCACTAATGCATACAGATTATAGCAGGAGAACGAAATCTCGTCAGAGGAATCGACAATCCTAAACATAGGGCTCTATAACAAACAAAGCAACGCTGAAAGCATAATAAGCCGTACAGATCCTAAGGACACTAGAACCTGATGCTCTGATACCACCTGTGACACCCCGCCTAATTAAATACCGGGCGATCACTCCTTTATTAAATTAAAATCAAGGTGAACAATTGGTTCATTCTTAGAATCACAGCCGTAAAATACTTTTCCAATTTAAACACCCTAAATAATTAAGCTAAGTGTCAAAACCATTTTCATACATACTTTACAAATTTTATTTAAAGAAAAATCATTTATTTTATTAACAACATTCAATAAGTAAGAATCACACCACATTAAATTCTGCAACATAATCCAATTAATTTAATACATTCGTCAATCGAATGTCAACGTATGAAATCTAAAGTCACACATCCAAACTGAATAAATCCCATAGTAATAATACTGGAAATAACTGAAATACAAATTTCCAATAACAATGGAATAATGGAAAGAGCTACACATGCTCAACTAGATGAAAGTACTAAGAATGGATCCGAATGAACGAAGTCGTCTAATCAAGAGACCTGCAACTCCCACCTAAGCTGCAACGCGTTCCTTCCAAAAGATCCTAAGCAAGACGCCCCTGTGGCTGGGCACCTGTAATATATACATATATATATATACAAGAGAGAAAAAGAGAAAAAGAAACGGGTCAGAGCCCGATAGTGTGTTTGATTTAAAATACGTTTAGCAAGTGTTTAAATTGATACAGGCCAATGCAAAAACATATTAGTGCGACACTCTCTTGAGAAATTATCACCTCTCTTCTAATGTGCACACCTATCGCACTAACCTTCCCAATGGTCTATCTCGTCATATAACATGCTATCCTTTCCCAATGGATTAATTTATCTTATATTACTCGTAAGATTCAAAACTAACGATTTAATTGTTTGAAGATACTATTCAATAAGTAACCAAAGTTCTCATTTTAACCTTATAAATCAATAAAGTTTTCCAGTGTCATATTATACTTTCTCAACACAAGTATTTATAATTTGAGTTATCAACCACGTCCTACATATCACATCACAGAAGACAGTTCCAGATTTTAGAATTTCATATATATATTAACCACTTGTAAAATATATATGTAAACCATAACAGCACCCCAAATAAAACTATGGTGCGGGCATACTCTACTATCCAAACCCCATATCACTCATATTAAGGGGAATACAAATTCGGAATCACTCTCGAATTGTATTAACACATATACAAACTATAGGTTCCAAGTCCCTTGGTACCGTCTGAATTATCTCTGCGATAGCCTGTACCAAGGATACCTACACACAAACAATATGAGGCGAAGCATAGATTCCAAGTCTCTAAGAGGAAAGCACATACCCGCATCTCTAAGGACCGTCTGAACTATCATTCCGATAGCCTGTAATAAGGATATCTATCTTCTATGGTACAAGTCAATATCCCCCATCGAGATAAGACTGTCCCAGCGCGAAAACCTCAGGGATAGCAAGTAACGTGGGCATGATTTTCACACATAGGTAGTATATGCAAACAAAATCATATAACTATACTCATATTACCATATCAATAACGGCTAAATTCTCAATTCCCATAATTACGTCATTCGCATTTATTTCTCATTATTTAGTTATCACGTATAAATATTCACATCCTATTTTATATTTGAGGAACTTCTCCACTTACTACATAACGCTCATGGATTCTATTCTCCCAAGTATAAAATTTAGTAGGTATACACATTTGTCCCAATGTAACTCTCTTACGTGTCTCTCTCTCTTTAAATTATAAATTTACCGACCCTTATGTAGTTATCCCAAAATACAATCCTTGCCCGACATCGAGGGTCCCAAAATGTATTCACATGTCCTACTGGTCTCCCCAATCTCCCAAAATATTTCATTAAGGATGGCCAAGTATTTTCTCACAATAAATTGAATTTAACTCATTTAATAAGGGAAATAGGAGTCTTCTAGGAGGGGTCGATCGATCGAGGTCTGGGGCTCGATCGATCGAACCTTCGATCGATCGAAGCTCTGGGCTCGATCGATCGATCGAACAGGTCTGCTAAAACTGCAGAAATGCAGTTACGAGTTTCATCTACTAACATCAACAAATTCCATCTTTTCTAATCCCAATCGACCCAGAATTGATACTACTAACCCTATATCATCATAATAGGTATTTTCAACGTAAAACATGTGGATTTCTGTCATTTAATCATGGATTTATAGCCCCAATTTCATACGAAATCTCAAGAACCCTAAAATTCTCTTAAACATGGTTCTAACAATTATTTCCAGAATTCTCTTCTTATACACATCATAATTTCGTGGTTTAAATTTCTCTACATGGAAAGGGTTTCCAAAATTTTCAATTAGACCAATACTACATGGATTTTCCTATCATAAATCGGGTTTTCCTCCATTAAAACTCATCTTAATTACTCCTAAGCTAATATGAAAGATGCACTAACGAAAATAGAAAGGTAAACACTTTCCTGGGATTTTTGACATTCTAATTTGGCGTCAAATTCGGTATGGTTGTGTTCCTCATCTCGCGATCTATGCGTTGGCGGTGGCGGGGGTGCAAACGGTTGAGTTTCGGGCCTTGAATTTGCCTTGAGGGCTCTCTCCTTCCTCTCCTATGGCCGTCACTTGTGTTTAGAGTTTCTAACCCTAGAAGGTAACCTAGGTATCTGATATAACTCCTCTAATTTTCGGGGGTTTAATTACCCAAAAATGTAAAATGACCAAAATGCCCTCCCGGGTTACTAATTAGGCCTAAAAACGTCCCGAGACCCAAACTAAACTCTCTGGTACACTTTTCTGACTATCTCGACCCTTCCGCACGCGTTGCCGCACTCAAAACGACAATCCGAATAACTTATAGAATATTCACTTTTGTTAATTCACATTTAGTCCCGACACGACACAGGCGCGCCCCGACTTAAATAAATCTCATATATTACTATACTCATCCAGTAATATGCAACAAATAACAAATTTCCAACAATTACTAACTCTCGTCACGCTAGTAAATATTTAAAGCAACATTCCGAATTAAAATTAAATTAATTTATCTCAATTAGATTTAATACATCCCATAATTTAAAAGCTATAAAAATACGGGGTATTACACATATTCCACATAATCATCTAAGTAAACTATGATTAGGGCTAAAACACCACAAATTCCATAAAATCCATATTTGTTGATTTGATCCCAATACATAACTATTAAATCACATATTAGCAAGTAGAAAACTTGCCTTAAGCTTGAAATCTCAGATTCTTTTTAAGTTGAATGCAAGATCAAATACCAAATCTTCAATATCTTTATTTTCTCCCCTTTTCTCCACAATTCTCTTCTTCTCTCTTTCTCTAGGTTAGTAAATACACACTTAAGAGAAATAAATGAGGTGAAAGACTTAAACATGCCCCTGTCCATAATTCCCAACTTAAATGGTTAATATTACATTAAAATGACTCATAACTACGCATTTATGTTAAAACCAGTCAAAAGTGCCTGAAATCCAAAAATACAATATGGAACATATTTTGACTATCTCGCACATTTTGGGACTAATTATGCCGTCTAAATTGGCATCCGGAAATATTTAAGTCATTTCAAGTTCCATTTTCATTTATCTCATAAATGTCATTTAAAGCATACGACGATATAAAATGTAACATGAGGATATTTACATACGTGTAACAGTAAATATGAAACATTCCAATAAATATCATCTTTTAACTCATTTAATTGATATTTACTCCATTAACTGACATTTTATATAATTACTTCACATAGTAAATTAATATAAAATAATTTCTCAAAAGCGAGGGTTGTTACATACTCCCCCCCTTATGAGGGAATTTTGCCCTCAAAATTCAGGCGTACCTTGTAAGAAGAGATGCTGATACTTTTCCCTCATATCGTCCTCACGCTCCCACATTGATCCCTTGGCGTTGTGATGGCCCCATTGAACTCGCACCAAGGGCACCACTCTCGATCTGAATCTACGCTCCCCGTGCTCTAAGATTGTAACTGGTTGTTCTTCATACGAAATATCGGGTTACAAATCGATATACTCCAAAGGAATATGCAACGGGATCCTTCACACCTCTTATACTTTTTCATAGCGGAAACATGAAACACATCATGGATTTGTTATAAGGGTTCCGTTAAGGCAAGTTGATACGCCACTGGGCCTACCTTGGTAATAATAGGAAAAGGTCCAACATAGCGCAGCGCAAGATTTCCTTTCTTCCCAAAGGGCTTTATACCTTTCATTAACGATACTCGTTCCAACACTTGATCTCCAACTTCCAACTCTACATGCCTTCTATTCGCATCGGCATAACTCTTTTGGCGATCTTGAGCTATTCCGATGAGATTTCGGATGAGCTCAATCTTGGAAGAAGTATTCAGGATTATTTCATGTCCAAGAAATTTATTATCGCCCACCTCCAACCAATAAGTGGGTGATCTACACGGCCTACCATAAAGTGCTTCATAGGGTGCCATTCCAATGGCGAATTTGTACGAATTATTATAAGAAAAGTCGACCAATGGGAGATATTGTTCCCAACCACCTTTGAAATCAAGCATACACATTCGGAGCATGTCCTCCAAAATTTGGTTGACCCTTTTTGTCTTCCCATCTGTTTGAGGGTGATAAGAGGTGCTCAACTTCAATTCGGTTCCCTTAGCCTCTTGAAAACTTTGCCAAAAGTGGGAAACAAAAATCTTATCTCGATCGAAAACTATATTTATGGTCACCTTGTGCAGTCTTACAACCTCCGCGATAAATAGTCGGGCATAATCAGCAGTATCATAATCTGTGCGCACGGGTAGGAAATGTGCCGACTTAGTTAAACGATCGATAATTACCCAAATAGAATCGTGACCGCTCTGCGACATTGGTAATCCCGTGATAAAATCCATCGATATACTTTCCAACTTCCATACCGGTATCTCCAATGGTTATAACAAATCTGTGGGTCTTTGATGATCTACTGTCACCAATTGACAAGTGGTACAGTGGGAAACAAATTCAGAAATGTCCCGTTTCATGCCTGGCCACCAATACTGACGGCGCATGTCTTGGTACATCTTGTCCCCACCAGGATGCACTGTAAACTTAGACCCATGAGATTCTTCCATCACGGCCCGTCTTAATTCCCCTTTGTCCGGGATAATGAGTCTCCCATGGAAACGTACCCCACCCTCGAAACTTATAGAGTAGGATTCTGCTCCCTCGGTCAACATTTGGCGTATACGGTCCTGACAGCCTTTGTCCCTTCCTTGAGCTTCCAACACCTTTGCCATAATAGTAGGCATAAGGGTCAACACGGATATAAATGCCCTAGAAACCACGTCCTTCTGACTAAGCTCTTTCCATTTAGCTTTCCATATCTCTGCTAACTCCCCCCCGAGCGTCCGACTTAACGCATCGGCCACCACATCGCCTTACCCAGGTGATTTTGGATGTCAAAATGGTAGTCTTTCACAAACTCCAACAACTGGCATTGTCACATATTTAAATCTATCTAGGAAAATTAATATTGAAACGATTTGTGGTCCGTGAAAAGACTAAATTTCTCCCCTAGGAGATAATGCCTCCAAATCTTTAAGGCAAAAACTACAGCGGCAAGTTCCAAATCATGCACCAGATAAATTTTTTCATGGGGCTTTATCTTGCGAGAAGCATAAGCAATAGCTTGCTGCTCTTGTTGTATTACACCTCCTAATCCTTGTAGAGATGCGTTGGTAAAACCAAATATTCCAATCTTGGCCTTGGTAACGCAAGGACTGGAGCAAAAGTCAACATATCCTTGAGCTCGTCAAATGCTGACTGACAAGAATCATCCCAAACAAACCTCACCCCTTTCCGGGTTAAATTTATCAAAGGGCTATAAATTTTAGAAAAACCCTTCATAAATCGACGGTAATAGCCTGCCAAACCCAGAAACTACGAATCTCGGTAGGTGTCGTGGGCTGACCCCACTCCCTCACCGCAACAACTTTACATGGGTCTACTGAAATACCATGGACTGCCACAATATGACCCAGAAATTGTACTTCCTGCAACCAAAAACCACACTTCTCAAACTTGGCATACAGTTGGTGATCCCTCAACGTCTACAGGACCAACCGCAAATGAGTAGCATGATCAGCTTCTCATTGAGAATACACTAGAATATCATTGATGAACATGATGACAAACTGGTCCAGGAAGTCTCTGAACACTCTATTCATGAGGTCCATAAACACGTCGGGGGTATTGGTTAGTTCGAAAGGCATAACCAGAAATTCTTAGGACCCATACCTAGTTAGAAAAGCTGATTTGGACACATCTTGCTCTCGTATCCACAACTGATGATACCCCATTCTTAAATATAATTTAGAGAAGTACTACGCTCCCCTAAGTTGACCAAAAAAATCATCAATTCTAGGTAATGGGTATTTATTTTGGATGGTGACTTTATTCAACTCTCTGTAATCAACACAGAACTGGAGAGAACGGACTATTTTCTTCACAAATAACACCAGAGCGCCCCAAGGCGATGTACTTCGCCTAATAAACCCTTGTTATAGGAAGTTTTGAATCTGATCCCTTAACTCCCTCATTTCAACAGGAGCCATACGATACGGAGCTCTAGCAATTGGTCGCGTTCCCAGTGCTAAATTAATTACAAAATCAATCTCCCTACTCGGAGGCAAACCCGGTATTTCTCGGAAAACATCATGGAAATCTCTAACAACCGAAATCGAATCTAAGGAAACGACTACATCCCGAGAAGTCTCCTTCACGATACAATACAATTAAGTGCTAGTACCTCCTTCTGAATGAGGCATAACCACTAAAAACATTTCTTTCCCCAGAACGGCAAAAACTATACTTTTCCCATAACAATTAACAATTGGACGATACTTCACTAGCCAATCCATACCCAGGATTACAACGTACCAGACCATATAAAGAACGAGCAATTCGGCCTCAAAACAAAAGTTACCAAGATTTATTCCTACTTGTTTACAAACAAAGAAAAGGAGCGAACCATCACCCATAAAAGATTCAACACTAGTGAAGGTACTCTCCGTAGATTTAATCAACTTTGTAGACTGGGCAAAGCTCCTAGAAATAAATGAGTGTGTCGCACCCGTATCAAACAATACACGACCCATATGCCCCTAAATGAGAAACTTACCCTCAATAGCTGGCAGCGCTCGCGGGGCTGGAGGAAGCATAGCATTCGGAATGTGGTAAATATGACCGTACTGTAGCTGTCCCTATTATGGAGGGACAACTGGATTAAGAACTTGTGACGGTAACTAGACCTGTGGATGTTGTGGAACCCTAGGAAGTTTTCCCCCAATCAACTGAGGACATGCCTTCTTGAAATGGCCCGACTCTCCACATTGAAAGCATTTATTCATCATATTCTATTGATTTTGACCCCGGTTATTTCAAAACTACCCTAAGCCTTGGCCCAAATGGTTTCTACCCCCATTACCACCCGACCTGCTTGCTCCTGTTGCGGGCCACCTTGACCATGCCTAATATTACCCCCACCAACATTGAATCCACTAAAACGATGCCGTTTAGACAAGTCCCCTTACTGGGGGTCCCTTTCTATTTGTTTATTTCTCGAAGATTGGGACGAGGGTAGTGCTCCTCCTCCTATCCCATTGCCTCCGGGTTTCCCAGCTTGCCCCAAAACTGAAGCCTTCTTACTACCTTTAACATACAACCGATGTTCTTGACAATGGAGTAAAGCCGCATTCATCACTTCTCCAAAAATCTGTAAAGATGGATTGCCCAACAAATGTTGTCATATCCTCCAGTGTAAACCCACAATAAATTTGGATATCCTCCTCTCTTCCGGAGTCACCTCATTCGGTACAAAACTAGCTAATCGCATAAATTCCTCTTCATACTCTGCAACTGAACGCTCTCCTTGCACCACATCCTGATGTTTTCTTCTCATCTCCCTTTGAACAGCGGGATGAAAATACTTCCGATCAAACATAACCCATAAATCATTGATAGTCATATTATCTCTCTGCCCTGGCATAGTCATCGACTCCCACCAATGCAGTGCAACTCCAACTAATTTAAAAGCAGAAAGGATTTGTTTACTTTCCTCACTACACTCCACCATGCGTAGATGGCGATGCATATCCTTTTTCCACTGATTAGATACTATGATGTCAGAACCTCGTTAGAATTCTGGGGGATGGACCTTTCAAAAGTATTATCTAACTCTGTCTCATGGAGAAGGTCCCACAGGAGCTTGTACCTCGTGAGCTCGTTGTTGTTGACCTTGTGGCAATTGTTGAACCACGACAGTCATCACTGCATTGACCGCTTGGGCAATAATGTTTGCTACCTCCGCAGCATTTATAGTTCCATGTTGTGGCTATGGAGGACCTACCTCCTCTCCTATAACTCTATTCCTTCTAGTGGGGTGACCTCTCTTAGGCGGCATCTGAGATAAAGAAATAATAGAATTAGAATAATATTTAGAATAATCTATTTTGCAGATGATCGCAACCATGGGCAAAAAACAGTCCTAAAATTAAGCTCTATATCAAAGAACGCTATGGTAGAATGTGACAAGTCCGCATAGATCCTAAAGACTCTAGAACCTAATGCTCTGATACCATCTGTGATAACCCGATCACCAAAATAAGAGGTGGCCAGCCCAATACTCCGATAATAACAGTATCATAGATGGACCATTCTCAGCATCAAAATAATATACACTAAGTATACGGGATAACCACCCTATATTTCAGAATAATGGGTTGCCAAAAAATTTATTTTATAAGTTAAAGAAAGCATTTAAACAACCCAATTTAAAAAGAAGGTGGATAAACTACAAGAATAAAACTGAACATTACACAAATAGCACAATAACCGAATAGTTTGCCAGCTAACAGTCTCATGTAACGTATTACAACACTTCAATTAAGTTACATAATACATTAGAGTAAGAAAATACAAAAACTTGGGCCACACGCCTGAGTAAATGACCCGATCATAACTAGAGTACAAAAATGAAGGCATCTACAACAAAATATCTCGCAACATCCGCAAGGTGTTGCATCTCCATGACCCAGGAAAGGAAAAGTCAGTACGGTCGTCCTTGCGGGGGAGCACCTGAGCAAATGTAGTATTCATGCACAACAAGAAATATGAGTGGATCAGGGCCCGATTTTATATGATCACCAGATGAATAAAGAGTATGACAGTTATGAATAGTTAATCATGATTGATAGTGATAAGAATCTATCTACACAAATTCAACGCGTAAACTAAGGCAATTAAATGATCATAAGTTTAATTCAGTTATGCAAGAGAATATGAATGAATATCATTAATTAAGAATATCCATACATTACACTGTTTCATTTCATCGTTCCATATCTCATTATGAAACATAATCACAGTTATTTTCTCTTTATGGTATTTATCATAAATCAAGTCCAACTTGAATAAGAATAGTTATATTCATCTATATGTAATGATTCTAAGACCGCCCGTCCGGGTTTCCCCACCGTGTGCGCCCCTAAATGGCTATCATCTTCCAGGGCCTATCAACCAAGACAACCTGGGCATCCTAACGCAATGTCAGGAAGTAGCCATATAGCTACAAGGGAGTCATAACCACACCGAAAATTACCCCACATCGCACGTAAATACAACATACATAATAACTAGTCATATGGCCGAGGACTATATTCACCCTTCATTCACTAACCAGGGGACTTCACCTCATGAGTGTACTTCCCTTATGATATAATTTAGAGAGGTGTGTTTAAGTAAATTATTATTTAACATTTTAATTTCAATTTTAAAAGATACATCACATTTTACTCAGAGCCATACGAAATTTATACCATCATTATAACCTCCATGAAAGATAAACCTCTAATTTATTCTCCAAACATTTTATGGTGTTGGTATAAACGCCCAAGTCTATCTTCTCCCATTAACGTGTCAAAATTTCCTCAATTGATTAATTCCACATCTCGAAAAACTACATTAACTAGTTAAGGAAAAGAAATACCTAATCATTAATTTGGTAATCCCCGAAATAAGGCCCAATTGTCCCCTTCCAACCTATGGTAGTTGCCTAACTAATTAAAGACTCTAGGACACTAAGTTTACTTCATACAAGAAGGTTCCTAAGTCCTAAGCCCCAAAGAAAAGGATAAAAATTGAGTTAGAAAAATAACTCAAAATTGCAAGATTTTCGAACGATTCACCCTTAGGTCGAATACATTCGCCCCATGTAGCAAATCGATTCGCCCAAAAGCGAATCGATTCGAATGGAGAAACCAACTTTCTGCCTCAATCCGAATCGATTCGGCCTTAGCCCGAATAGATTCGGATTTGCAGACCTATAACCTGGCCCCTTAGCGAATCGATTTGTAGGAAGGGTGAATCGATTCGCCCCTGCGAATTTGCCAAGAATGGGTTACAGGTTATGAACCCTTTTTTTTCCCCAAAACCTATATCTCCTCCATTTTTACACACACCAACCTCCATTAATCTAACAAAAACCATACTACATGATTTCTAACCGCCATATTCCACATAATCATCCAAGTAAACTATGATTAGGGCTAAAACACCACAAATTCCATAAAATCCATATTTGTTCATTTGATCCCAATACATAACTATCAATACAATTTATTCATCTTAAATCACATATTAGGAAGTAGAAAACTTACCTTAAGCTTGAAATATCAGATTATTGGAAGATGAATGCAATATCAAATCCCAAATTTTCAATCTCTTTCTTTTCTCCTATTTTCTCCACAATTCTCTTCTTCTCTCTTTCTCTAGGTTAGTAAATACACACTTGAGAGAAATAAATGAGGTGCAAGACTTAAACTTGCCCCTCTCCATAATTCCCAACTTAAATGGTTAATACCATATTAAAATGACTCATAACTACGCATTTATGTTAAAACCAATCAAAAGGGCTCGAAATTCAAAAATACAATCTGTCCCTTATTTTGACTATCTCACACATTTCTGGACTAACTATGCCCTCCAAATTGGTATCCGAAAATATTTAAGTCATTTCAAGTTCTGTATTCATTTATCTCATAAATGTCATTTAAAGCATACGACACTATAAAATGTAACATGAGGATATTTACTTACACGTGACAGTAAATATGCAACAATCCAGTAAATATCATCTTTTAACTCATTTAATTGATATTTACTCCATTACCCAACATTTTATATAATTACTTCACACAATAAATTAATATAAAATAATTTCTCAAAAGCGAGGGTTGTTACAATAATTTAGAGTGGTTTAAGATCTAATCTGTAAAAAGGCATCAAAGAAAAAAGAATTAGTTAATTTAAATGTTTTATATAAATTTTAAAAAGCATAAAACCATAAATTTGTATACCTAAACCTCAAAAAAATCATAAAAACCACCCAAAATAATACCTAAACATGACAAAAAACGGTCACATTTCAAGTGTAATTTCATATGAATAATCAAATAACCTTATTGGATGGGAATACCCAACAATAAGATTCCACTTCCTTGATCAGGCATTATAAAAAAACTCATATAGTGGGAGGGCGACATTTTGCAAATCCGCGCCCGTTATCTTTGTGCATTCTAGCACTTTTTGGTGATCCTTATGCCTATATTTATGTTTGTCGATCGGACAACCTCGGTTTTGGATATATATATATATGCTTTGCATGGTTTAATTGAGCTTTTGTAGGTATTAGAAAACTTCAAGTGAGGATTGGTTGCATTTCGGAGAAGTTTTGTCGTGAGACACAATTCAAAGTACATTTTAATCATTTTTTACTTTATCTCCATCACAGTGGAATTCTAAAGAAGCGTAGTTCATTGAGTTAGCTTCGCATGTATGCAACGGCACATCATTTCGAGTTTGGACGAAGAAGTTGTGGATGATTCCATTATGGACTTTCCCCCCTCATGATGGGCTAAAGGAAGCTCAAAACAGAGCACTATTCGATCGGCCTTGGTACCCCATTAACCGATAAACCATATTTCATCCTACGCATAAGACAGCAAGTCGACCTTCTATTCTGAATCGATTTGACCAAAATTTGATTCGATTCGGTTTTGTATATGTTCGAAGTTTGCCTTTCTGAATTGATTTGGGGGCATCCAAATCGATTCGTTTTGGTTCATCCAACGAGATTTTGCTATTTTATTTATTTTTTTCTTTTCTTCTTTTCTCACTTGCTGTAAATAGGAACCCTCGTTTATTTTTTAGGGATAATTCATTTCTTAGTTTTTACTTTAGGGGAGCTATGGTTTGGAGGTTGATTTAGGGTGTGCCATTTATCTCTCCTATTGTTTAACCATATAGGTTGTGTAAGAACACTATTCATTATCTTCTCCATTTATCCAAGCTTCCATAGTTGTATTTATTATTTTCTCGCTTTGTAACTTAGGTTTATTTCTTTATTTATTACTTTTTTTTACTTTCCTTCATTCACTTTCTTGCATTTAATTTATATCTTTCATTTTGTTCTATAGAAAATTTGGTTTAGGTCGAGATTGATTGAAATAACCTTGGGTTAGTGGGTTGCTTTGCTTTGCTGATGGAGTTCATGATTTTATTTCGATTGGGTTATCCTTGACTTTATATCTAGGAGATTTAATGGGGTATGTCATGTATGCTCTGTATTTATGACCTTGCGTGTGTAATTTTTGGGGTATTTATTGACGCCAAAATCATAGTAGGCTTTTATGATGATCTAGGGGATGACAACTCTATATTTAATTAATTGTCAAAATGAGATCCAATCTTGCTAAACTTATAGTCCCCTTAACCATTTATACTAATTAATTCGAGGTGAGGGATATTAGTCTCAATCTAAAAAAATTATTCCTTTTGTTAATCATAGTTTAAATACACATTCCTAGATTATCTTTTCATTTTGTTATCCGATATCTTTTACACTTTTATTCCTCAACTATTAAATCAATATAATTCTAACAACTAGTCTCTATGGATTTCGATATTGTGACTAGCCACTATCCTCCCTTAAAAGAGTGTAGTTAATTGTCTAGGTTTTTGCATAGTGGTGGGAGCTGAGCATTACGACCGGTGTATATCTTTACACACTTGCTCCTTGGTTTTTGCATAGTGGTGGGAGCTGAGCACTTTTTGTATTCCTTATGCTTATATTTATGCTCGTTAACTAGAAAACCTCGGGTTTGGATATATATAAATATGTATATATATATACTAGCATATGTCCATTCCTTAAGGCACGCTGATAATCATAAAACGATAAAAAATTCCAAATTATGTAATCGCAACAAAACAACACAAATTTCTCAAGTACATAATTGCAAAACGAAAAAAATTCGTTCCCCAACAAAACAAAGTATAATTTTTAAAAAATGGTCATAATATCCGAAGTCGTGCATGTTCCTGAAGACACGAAGACAACTCTCCCCAATATGAATCGTGTGGCCAAGTCATAATAATTTTGTATTATAGTATAATTTTCTAAACTATCAATCGTGGCCAATTTTTTTAAGGATGAATATGTTTTTCAAAATTATTTAATTGGTTCTATTTGTAAAGATCTTGAGTCTACTTTTGAGAAAAAATTTCTTGAATGAATAAAAAAAATTGTCCTTGTCAACTTTTACATTGAGCATTGGGCCATAACAATTTTTCTTCATTCATAACTATTACGACCAGTATGCTAGTTCACCTGCTCCTACTTGGCTCGAGCCATGTGCCAAAATATAGATATGATGTAAGAGGTGTTTAATATGAGTTTTGTTACTTAAATTCACGACCCAAGACACGTGTTCATGTGTCGTTAGTGCATTTTGAGTGGGGACACCTTGAGTTGGTGTGTTCCACTCAAAATACCCAAATGACACACGGACATGTGTTCATGTTAACAAATTATGTCCCAAATCCATGTCTATCAAATATTTTCCCTATGTACACTATCAAAACAATTACACAAAAATGGTAACAATTTATATGATCACAAAAATAAATAAAAAATTTAAAAGATAAAATAAATATATAGAGTACAAAATACAAATTTCTTTGAATGAAATACTCCACTTCATAATTGCATAAGTACATGCAATAGAAGTTTTAGAAAACACATAATAAACAAAAAAATCGAACTTATAGAGTTGTTGTAGTCATATTCTTTTTTATACCATTAAATTTTCTGTCCCATCCGGCTTTGCATATTTTTTCTTAATATGTCATAAAAACATGTTAAATGTGTAGATAAATTTCTAAAAAACTTATATAATATTAAACGACATTAGAATTTAGTGGAATAAATAAAAATAAAATAGTGTACTTCCTTTTACTTGTTTTCGAAAAAAACATGAAGAAAAAAAATAGTGTACTTACTTTAACTAGCATACAGAAAAAACATGAAGAAAAAAAACAAAGTACTTCCTTTAACTGGTTTACAAAAAAAAAAACTATTCTAAGAGGGACTTTAAGAACAATATCGAATTGGAGATCGAGGGTCATCTTATGTCGATATTATGTCAATCTCGCATCAACACTACATGACACCGAAAAACAGATTTCCTCCATCTCAGAATGAGGCTCCTGGTTCGGAGGAAATAATACATTGAAGACTCCTCCCTATCTCTCTTACACCTAAACAGTACACCAACATTGAAATTTCAAAAACACATTGAATAGAGACACCAAACCTGCATAGTAAAAAGAACACAAATATCAAAACACGAGTCTTGGAAATTTCATCAAACACATTTCATGTAATGAAAAACATGCATCTGACCTAGTAAAACAACCTAAAATAAAAAATAAATGCACTACACATAAACGCACTGCATCAACAATCATTTTTCTTACAAAAAAATAATAAAAAGTAAATAAAGTAAAAATAAACAACAAATCTGAGAGTTAAAATAATTGTGAGTAAGGGAGCTCAAAACAAACAAAAGGTAAAAAATTACCTCAATTAGTGTTAGAAAAAGAGAGACCCATTTCATGTGTTTACAGTCCTCAAAACAGAGACCCATTTCGTGTGTTTTCAAGATTCGAAACAGAGACCCATTTTGTGTGCTCTCAAGCTAAGAAACAAACTCATCTATAGCGGCACCGTCAAACATCAAAGTTGCTGCAAAATGGGAATGATGCAAAATAAGGAAAAAAATTCATTAGGTTAGTTCATTTAGATTATACATTATAAACATCGAAATCAAATATCATTTCTTGTATATAATCTAAACTAGGAAAAAATGCAAAATAATAATACCATAAAAAAAGGATGTGGAGAAAAAACCCGATATGGAGAAAATCTGTGTAGCGTAATGGAGGAATTCTATTTCCCAGTGAAATCTCCACTAGCCCAAAACAAATTTCACTGTGATTTCAACAAAAGCAAGAAAGGACTTCAAGAAAAAAGCGAAATGGACATCAATATCAACCCGACCTCCCAAAACCTATTGTGCGATATTATTTTGTTGATATCTCTGTAGCATGATTGAGTAAATATTGACCCGACCTCCCAAAACCTTCTACCTAACCCATTAACCCTCTTCTTAGCTCTTAACCCTAACCCATTCCACCTGAAGCCGCATCCAAACTAAGTAATCCCTGCCCCGATTCCCGAAACCCATTTCTGACCTGATACTCCTCAAACAGCGGCTACCCGTAAACCTGAAACCTAGATCTCATTAAACCGAACCATATATCTGCTCCGATCGAACCCGCCAGAGCCAACACATCCCCATAACCCGGCCACACCCTTGCTGCCTTTTCCCCATTATTGGACCTGCCTTAAGCTTCAAAAAAAAAAAAAAAAAAAAGAAGAGAACATGATTCAAACCCTCGTCAATTTTACAAACTCATCAAAATTAACAAACTCTGTTAGATTCAAACATTAAGAGAGATTATATTAGAGATAAAGAAAGACAAACATTGAGAGAGATTAAAAATCATACATACAACAATTAAAAATTACTTCTTGGCATGTTTGGTCTTCATAAAAAGAGAGTTTAGAGAGAAATTAAGACAGACGTTCAAAAATATAGATGGAGTGTTTTACAAAAAGAGGTTCTTAATTTAAGGAAAGGTGTTGGTAGTGGAAGGCTCGAGGTGTGGGAGTGCGGGGAAGATGGGATGGGATGTGATGGGACATATTGAGAGGCTCGAGGTATATTATGTGTACAAATTGAATTTTGTTGGTAAAAATAGTGAGATGAGTTTGATCTTCTATGGTTTCATAACTGGAAAAGAGGGGAAAACACACAACTTAATCTCAATCTCAGCCGTTCATTATTGCCTCGGTGGCTTCCATCCTAATCATAAGTTGTCTTCCAAACTTATTGAACACTGAAAACACCATTGCTCCTTATTTTATATATATATATATATATATATATATATATATATATATAATAAGTTACAATGGGGTTTTCACTATTCATAAGATGGGAAGACACATCACGATTCAGATCAAAGCCAACAAGGTAACGATCCAATGGTTGAGATTAACATATCCCTCTTACCATTTTTACCCCTTAAATATTTGAGTTCCCCCTCTTTTTTAACCCTTCATTTACTTTTTCTCCCCATACTCAAAATTCGAACACATGAATAAGATAGGAAATTCACAGTATGGAAGCTTTTACACACTACCGAGTACACTTAACCATCTCTATCAATCGTGGGAATAACAAATCAACCTCTCTCTCTCTCTCTCTCTATATATATATATATATATATATATATATATATATATATATATATATATATATATATATATATGTGTGTGTGACAACCCGCTCACCAAAATAAGGGGTGGCCAGCCCAATACTCCAATATAACGGAATCATGGATGGAATCATTCTCAGCATCATAACAAAATATAGAGTATCCAGGATAACCACCCAATATTTCAGAAAACGGGTTGCCAAAATTTTGATTTGAAAGTAAATAAATGAAAACAAACAACCCGATTCCTGAAAGATAAGGGAAACCCCAAGACATATATAAATAATACAACAAGAATAAAATAAAAAGACCGAATATGTTACCGGTCACTAAACCGATACACAAGTACGATAAGTTACTTAAAACATTTCATTAGACATTTACAAAAGCTTGGGCCTCTCGCCCGAATAACAGACTTGATCTTAACTAGAATGAAAATGAAAGCGTCTATACCAAATGTATCCCGTAATACCCGCAATGCATCACGGCTCGTCGAAAACATCGGAATAAGAATTCAAATCAGGCATCCTTGCGGCGGAGTACCTGAGCAGAGACAAGAAGAATATGCAACAGGAAAATGTAACCGGTCAGGGCCCAGTTCTATATGATTACCAGATGAATAAAGAGTATGACAGTTATGTAAATAAACCGTGAAGAAAGAGAAATAAGAAGCTACCTATACAATTTAAAACATAAGCTAAGCAGGAATAAAAATAAGCAGCATTAAACTAAAGACTTCACCAAAGGTGCCAATAATTTCATATATCTCTTCCTTAGCAGGAAGTATATATATACAATCAAAATCTTTTTACTCTTTAAGGAGATTTTTATCTCAATTTTACCTTTTATAAAAATCCTTTCCTTATCAGGAAAATAATCATTTTCAAATGCTCTTTGTGGCATTTATATGTGCTCTATGTGGCACTCCATCATGCTCTATATGGCATATCAAAATACATCAAGTCCCACTTGATTATGAACTATTATATTATATACATATAACGTACTCTAAGACCGCCCATCCGGGTTTCCCCACTGAGCGCGCCCCTAAATAACCATCATCTTCCAGGGCCTATCATAAGACAACCTGGGATCCTATCGCAAACATTGGGAAGCGGCCATGAGCCTGCGTGGTAGCCAAGACCACACCCGGAATCTCCCTACCCCCGCAGAAATAATATACAACCATAAGCGCTCCCATGGCCTAGGACTATATCCACCCTGCATTCATTAGCCAGGGGGCTTCACCTATCGTGCGGACTTCCCTTAAGATGGTATTTAGAGAGGTGTGTAACATCCATTTTATTTATTACTTCAAAATCAAGTAAATCATTATTTACCGATTTCATGATTAAGTAAATTACCATTTACTACTATCAATACCATATCCATTTATATGTTTCATTTTATTCGAAACCATTACTGTTTACGTCTAGTAATAGATAGAACTTATTATCCGGAGCCATACGATAACTTATATCAACACTACAACCTCAAAGGAGTAAATAAACTCTTCATTATCTCCAAGCATTCTAGGAGGTTATTTTAGAACCCCAAGGTTATCATCTTTCGAAGGAATGAAATGACTTTCAATTTATTCTCTAAACTCCCCTTTATGGCGCTATTATGAACCACCAAGGTTAACATAGTTCAATCGAACTTTTAAAGTCTCCCAACATTCTTTTGGGGTGTTAATATAAACCCTCAAAACTCGTATAGCTTAATTAAGCTCCTAAGGTCTCCCGAACATAACACTACATCTCCTAGTTTTCATAATCATTAACTAGAAGAAAAGAATGCCTTATCATTAATAGGCCTAACCCCGGAAAAATCCCCACATAACCCATTCCTAATGTAGGGTAGACATCTAACTCATCTCACACTCTAGGACTCTAAGTTTACTTCATTCAAGAAGGTTCCTAGTCCCTATATTTAAAGAAAAGGATTAAAATTGAGTTATAAAATTAACTCAAAAACAGCAGGAAAACGAATCGATTCGCCCAAGGGCCGAATCGATTCGCCCCAAAAAGCGAATCGGTTCGGACAACTAAACCAACCTTCTGTAATTGACCGAATCGATTCGGCCTTAACCCCGAATGGATTCGGGTTATGCAGATCTGCCAATTTCCCCTTAGCGAATCGATTCGCCCAAAGGGCCGAATCGATTCGGACCTGCAAAATTGCCAAAAATGGCTACGAAGGGTTATGAACCCTAATTTCTCCAAACCCCAAATCTCTTCCATCTTACACACAACCAACAATATTTATCTACCCAAAGTGTATCCTACACGATTTAAAACCATTTTAGTCCACAATTTCATCATCAAAACTAAGATTAGGGCTTAAATTCCATAAATTCCATTTTTTGCTCTTCAAATGAATTTACATAAATATCATACAAATTATTCAACTTAAATCACATATTAGCAAGTAGAAAACTTGCCTTGATGTAGGGAATATCAGATCTCTTTGAGTAGGAGCATCAATCCATCTTCAATCTTCATTTTCTCTTCTTTCTCCATTCTTTCTCTTCCTCTCTATTTCTCTCCCTTCTCTCTATGTTCAAGACATAAAATGAGGGAATGAAATAAGGGGCAAGGCCAAAAATCGTGGCTTAACATAATTCTCCCAACTTAAATGGTTAACACCACATTAAAATGACTCGCAAATACGCATATAAGCTAAAACCAGGTAAAAGTGCCCGAAACACAAAAATACAATATGGCACTTATTTTGACTGTCTCGCACCTTCCGAGACTAACTACACCCTCTAAACTGGCATCCGGAAATTTTATAAATTATTTCGAGTTCCAAAATCATTTAAACTAAAAGGCCATTTAAAATACATGACACTACAGACATGCAACCTGATGTTATTTACTTTCACATGCAGTAAATATGCATCAACCTAGTAAATATTAACTTTCAATTCATTAAATTAATATTTACACCAGT
This sequence comes from Sambucus nigra, assembly GCA_949130495.1. Taxonomy (NCBI): domain Eukaryota; kingdom Viridiplantae; phylum Streptophyta; class Magnoliopsida; order Dipsacales; family Adoxaceae; genus Sambucus; species Sambucus nigra. The sequence continues at coordinate 46,610,001 of OX422218.1, forward strand.
CCCCACATTTTATATAATTACCTTATGCGGTAAAATTAGTATAAAATGAGCCTCCCAGAATCGAGGGTTGTTACATGCTCCCCCCCTTAAGAGGGAATTTTGCCCCCAAAATTCGGGCATACCAAAATCTGATAAGGGTATACTACTCTAAACTAGGATTCTACCATCCTAAACAAACTCCTCGTTATTGCAATGTCCCAAATGGACTCAGACTACGGTCGACCCTGTCGATCTCAGTCAATCATCTTTTGTTCTCTAGTCTAGCAGCACAAGGCACTCTTCACTAACCATCGATTCTAGCTTCCTATGGAGGAACATGATATCCACATGACTCGGCACAATTAGCCAAATCTTCAGAATTAAGTTACATCTCACCTCGGGGCATCCATACCGGCTCTAAGTGGCTTAGCCCCAACGCTACTCAGTTATCCCCCGCATCGACGTATCTCATAAAGGCGTATGGCTTAAAAGACAAATCTCTAAAGAAATGTTCCGAGACTATTCCAAGTCTAAGGAACATATTACCCATTGGTTCCATCCAACGAGTTTACGAATTTCTCAACTGACCATGCTAGGCCACTCACAATACCATGCCTTAGGAAATGATCCATAAGGCCACTCCAAAACCTAATGGTTGCACGAAAATCTCCATCCATACCATTACTGCCCCCATCTACTATGTACACTAAGGCGCATGTTCGTAATATGCCTTTAGGCATAAGTAAATTTCCTCCATTTCATCCATCCACTTTAGGGTGGTAGGATATACGCCTTTTTCCATACGGTTCCCATTTCTTCGCGGAAACTTTTGCCAAACCTTCGACACGAATATCTAGTCTCGGTCCACCCTATTATAATAGGCACCTCCCACGGTTCTACCATTCCCCATCGAGAATGGAGTGTACTCTTCTACATGTAGTCCGTCCATAATGGGCGGAAAAGTAACGATTGGGTCGACGGTCACCAATTTTCTCAATTGGGATCATGACCAGTTCGATGCCGGTAGTTCCATGCAAACGTCTATGAATACCCTTCTTCATTCCACCACTACTCTTCTTCGCACGAGTAGGTGAAATTGTAAATCACAAATCGAAATGCTCTCGCTATAGAGTCTTCTGAGTCATACTCACTCTACTTGGCCTTCCCTACCATTACCATCATCTCTGACGAGTTCTCTACTCGACACGTCCACTAGCCCAATCGCATTTCCTTAGCGAATGAGAAAATATCAAATCACCAGTTCTTCTGAACCCCGAGCACCAACTCGATTCCTCCCACAACATATTGCAACAACTTTTTTCTTACGAGAAGGACCAAATTTCCTGCCCAGGAAGTAGTGCCTTATCTATTTAAGGTGATCACTACCACGATGATTCTTAATTCAAGCACGGGATATCACTTTCCACAAGTTTAAGCTTGTGCGACGCATAAACAGTGAGTCTATGCCCTAGTATCATTACTCCCCAATCCTGGCAGAACTTACTCATTAAACTCACTCTCGAGCTTACAATCATGGCTCAGGAGTGAAAATCCACCCGTCCTTATTAACTCCCCGGAAATGAAGTTACCAACGTAACATTATCTCTAAGAAATGCCTCATATCCTTCGGCCGAACCTACCAAACCTCTCAAGACCCCAGATATCTCGCTCCTAGGGATCGAATCCCTATTTAGAGTTAACCCACGACTTATTCGTGGTCAACTCCCTAACGCTTTCCTAAACTAACACCACCTACCCTCAAGGTCTTACATCCTAAAAAAAATCCTAAGGTCTATCTATATATCCTACCTAAATCGTAAGCACATAATACCAAAGACATCCCTAGTGCCCAAGACCTTACTCAACTTCCAACATTCGCTCGGGTTCATGCGTGGGACGTCTCGCCGAAGCGAAATCCAGACAAGGAACCCTCCCGTTACACTACTACCTTACATTGTCGGTCATTAAGATGTGACGGTCTAAGACACATGATCGGGATCGGTATAATTCTACAAATAAGATTCTACTTCTAGACTTACCTTAGTATTCTATATATGAAATAAGAGAAAGGAAATATGGCATCTCTCCACTCCCAACGTCGTTAAGGTTCACGCGTGGAGCGTCCCGCAAAAGCGGAATCCAAACAAGGAACCCCTCCTATGCATTACTACTTAACTTTGTTGGTCGTGGAGATAAGTCATAGCATCCACACACAATGCAAGTAAATAATAGGACACTCAAACCAAGTAACGCATATGACACGTATACATATAAAAAATATCATCACTCGCTTCATAACGAGTGAAGAAAAGATAGAACTTCCGTACCACGGAAGTCATATAATTACCCTTCTATAATAGCGTAAATACTACTACAAGCTCAATATACACACCCGAGTCTACCGTAGACATAATACTACTAAATCTTATCCTAAGGAATATACACTACCCACCTATAGGGTAGAATTCCCTCCACCATTTGCCAAGCACTCCGGGTCAATACTAATGGTTCTCAGACTCCATATTCGAGCCTTACACATACCAACATTATTTCTACCAACTCCCCAACCAGGCACTTTACTCTTGCCCTTGCTCTCCACTCAACGAAGTTTAAAATGAGTGGTTCTACACTCCACATCATAGCCGTTATTCCGACTCTGGCTGACAATGATTGCCCATGCAGTCCCTCTTACTTTCTCAGTAAAAGAGGACACGCTCTTGGCCTCCTCTTCCTCAGTTCAACGAAACCTCCCCAGGTGGGTGTCCACCGATGGGGTTTCACGATTCTTACTCCATCAGAAGTGTTAACAACACCTATTTTGGAGCCTAACACTTCATGGTGCATGGTCTCGTTTCTCTAACCTTACAACACCATATTCGCCATTGGTCTTTAACCGAACGTCTTGTGAACATTCGGGAATCCACCTTCTCCTCAGTCCAGTTATCCCAGAGAAACTCGCCATTGCAAGTATCCACCGGGCTTCTCTATGGGTCAAACTTCTGGCACCCACGAATATAGTGACCACATTAACATCACCACAACACTTCTTCTATGGGTGAAGGATTTTCCTCCATTCTACTACAGGGCACTTCTCCATTTCAATATAACATCGCGTGAATTCTCATGTTTAGTACCACTTCCTACTTCTAGCGGTACTTGGGAAACTACATCAACCGAAATGTGCAGTCGTAATAGCAAGACAAGAAAGTGCTACAAGAAGGGAGCGACCTCTAAAGCGGTCCCCCTCCCCGACCACAACTTACAGTTCTCCACACACCTTCCCATAATGCCCTTCTTCTATCGACATATTATTCTCACGCGAATACGCAAAAGATTTATAGATTCTACCTCATGGTAGAAGGACGAAATCTCACAAGAAAAATCAACGATCTTAATCCTAAGGCTTTACATCAAATCAAGAGCAACACTGAAAACTTAAGGCGTCCACACAGATTTCTAAGGACTCTAGAACCTGATGCTCTGATACCATCTGTGACAACCCGCTCACCAAAATAAGGGGTGGCCAGCCCAATACTCCAATATAACGGAATCATGGATGGAATCATTCTCAGCATCATAACAAAATATAGAGTATCCAGGATAACCACCCAATATTTCAGAAAACGGGTTGCCAAAATTTTGATTTGAAAGTAAATAAATGAAAACAAACAACCCGATTCCTGAAAGATAAGGGAAACCCCAAGACATATATAAATAATACAACAAGAATAAAATAAAAAGACCGAATATGTTACCGGTCACTAAACTGATACACAAGTACGATAAGTTACTTAAAACATTTCATTAGACATTTACAAAAGCTTGGGCCTCTCGCCCGAATAACAGACTTGATCTTAACTAGAATGAAAATGAAAGCGTCTATACCAAATTTATCCCGTAATACCCGCAATGCATCACGGCTCGTCGAAAACATCGGAATAAGAATTCAAATCAGGCATCCTTGCGGCGGAGTACCTGAGCAGAGACAAGAAGAATATGCAACAGGAAAATGTAACCGGTCAGGGCCCGGTTCTATATGATTACCAGATGAATAAAGAGTATGACAGTTATGTAAATAAACCGTGAAGAAAGAGAAATAAGAAGCTACCTATACAATTTAAAATATAAGCTAAGCAGGAATAAAAATAAGCAGCATTAAACTAAAGACTTCACCAAAGGTGCCAATAATTTCATATATCTCTTCCTTAGCAGGAAGTATATATATACAATCAAAATCTTTTTACTCTTTAAGGATATTTTTATCTCAATTTTACCTTTTATAAAAATCCTTTCCTTATCAGGAAAATAATCATTTTCAAATGCTCTTTGTGGCATTTATATGTGCTCTATGTGGCACTCCATCATGCTCTATATGGCATATCAAAATACATCAAGTCCCACTTGATTATCAACTGTTATATTATATACATATAACGTACTCTAAGACCGCCCGCCCGGGTTTCCCCACTGAGCGCGCCCTTAAATAACCATCATCTTCCAGGGCCTATCATAAGACAACCTGGGATCCTATCGCAAACGTCGGGAAGCGGCCATGAGCCTGCGTGGTAGCCAAGACCACACCCGGAATCTCCCTACCCCCGCAGAAATAATATACAACCATAAGCGCTCCCATGGCCTAGGACTATATCCACCCTGCATTCATTAGCCAGGGGGCTTCACCTATCGTGCGGACTTCCCTTAAGATGGTATTTAGAGAGGTGTGTAACATCCATTTTATTTATTACTTCAAAATCAAGTAAATCATTATTTACCGGTTTCATGATTAAGTAAATTACCATTTACTACTATCAATACCATATCCATTTATATGTTTCATTTTATTCGAAACCATTACTGTTTACGTCTAGTAATAGATAGAACTTATTATCCGGAGCCATACGATAACTTATATCAACACTACAACCTCAAAGGAGTAAATAAACTCTTCATTATCTCCAAGCATTCTAGGAGGTTATTTTAGAACCCCAAGGTTATCATCTTTCGAAGGAATGAAATGACTTTCAATTTATTCTCTAAACTCCCCTTTATGGCGCTATTATGAACCACCAAGGTTAACATAGTTCAATCGAACTTTTAAAGTCTCCCAACATTCTTTTGGGGTGTTAATATAAACCCTCAAAACTCGTATAGCTTAATTAAGCTCCTAAGGTCTCCCGAACATAACACTACATCTCCTAGTTTTCATAATCATTAACTAGAAGAAAAGAATGCCTTATCATTAATAGGCCTAACCCCGGAAAAATCCCCACATAACCCATTCCTAATGTAGGGTAGACATCTAACTCATCTCACACTCTAGGACTCTAAGTTTACTTCATTCAAGAAGGTTCCTAGTCCCTATATTTAAAGAAAAGGATTAAAATTGAGTTATAAAATTAACTCAAAAACAGCAGAAAAACGAATCGATTCGCCCAAGGGCCGAATCGATTCGCCCCAAAAAGCGAATCGGTTCGGACAACTAAACCAACCTTCTGTAATTGATCGAATCGATTCGGCCTTAACCCCGAATGGATTCGGGTTATGCAGATCTGCCAATTTCCCCTTAGCGAATCGATTCGCCCAAAGGGCCGAATCGATTCGGACCTGCAAAATTGCCAAAAATGGCTACGAAGGGTTATGAACCCTAATTTCTCCAAACCCCAAATATCTTCCATCTTACACACAACCAACAATATTTATCTACCCAAAGTGTATCCTACACGATTTAAAACCATTTTAGTCCACAATTTCATCATGAAAACTAAGATTAGGGCTTAAATTCCATAAATTCCATTTTTTGCTCTTCAAATGAATTTACATAAATATCATACAAATTATTCAACTTAAATCACATATTAGCAAGTAGAAAACTTGCCTTGATGTAGGGAATATCAGATTTCTTTGAGTAGGAGCATCAATCCATCTTCAATCTTCATTTTCTCTTCTTTCTCCATTCTTTCTGTTCCTCTCTCTTTCTCTCCCTTCTCTCTATGTTCATGACATAAAATGAGGGAATGAAATAAGGGGCAAGGCCAAAAATCGTGGCTTAACATAATTCTCCCAACTTAAATGGTTAACACCACATTAAAATGACTCGCAAATACGCATATAAGCTAAAACCAGGTAAAAGTGCCCGAAACACAAAAATACAATATGGCACTTATTTTGACTGTCTCGCACCTTTCGAGACTAACTACACCCTCTAAACTGGCATCCGGAAATTTTATAAATTATTTCGAGTTCCAAAATCATTTAAACTAAAAGGCCATTTAAAATACATGACACTACAGACATGCAACCTGATGTTATTTACTTTCACATGCAGTAAATATGCATCAACCTAGTAAATATTAACTTTCAATTCATTAAATTAATATTTACTCCAGTCCCCACATTTTATATAATTACCTTATGCGGTAAAATTAGTATAAAATGAGCCTCCCAGAATCGAGGGCTGTTACAATATATATATATATATATATATATATATATATATATATATATATATATCGATCGGAACTACTTTCCAATTCCTTTCTTTTTTTCAGCAGGTAACAGATTTAGGTTTATCAATGGGTTTACATTTGTCAATAGGTTTATCAATGTTTTATCAAAGGGGTTTATCAATAGGTTTACATTTGTGTTTTTAATAGGTTTATCAAAGTTTTATCAATGGGGTTTATCAAAAAAATTATGAGTATTGATTTTATTAACCGAAATGTTTTGAAAATGCACAAAAAACAGTACTCTGTTACAATGGGTTTATCAATGTTACAGCAAACACTCTTCAGAATGTCTAAATGGGTTTACACTCTTTAATATACAGTAAATACTCTATTTGCAAATACTCTATTTCAATGGTTGCATTTCTGGAATTTTTAATTTGATAATACTCTGCTATTGTTTGGAATGTTACAATGGGTTTATGAATGTTACTCTTCGAAATATTACAGCAAGCACTCTTTAGAATGTCTCAATGGGTTTACACACTTTAGTATACAACAAATACTTTGTTTAAAAATATTCTATTGTAACAACCCGCATAATTTTTGGGGTTTTTTTTCAAAATAAAGAAGAAAAATAAATTTTGAGATAAAATTATTTTTTTGCTCAAATATGTTGGTTATGATTTTAGAAGAATACAACTTCAAACGAAATTGAAATCGAAGTTAAAACGGATTTTAGATGATTTTTTTTTATATTTTGCCCTTTGGCATTTTTAAGGGAAATTGTCAGATTTTAGGCATGATCGATTGTTCGATGGTCCCAGAAAATTTAAACAACAACTATTTTTTAGGAGTTGTGGTTTGATTCAAACTCTTATATTTTAAGGGATCATTGGCTATTGTTTTGGAACAGCCTTGGGGCACAAAACTACTTAGAAAACATATTTTTATTTCCTCTATTTTTATACACAAACATGCCCTTTAATTTATGCATTCAACCATAGGTTTTTGGAGTTGTTCTTAGGGTTATTTTGAGGTTGATCTTGGAGGAAGTTTTGATGATGTTTGAGGACTGATTTTGATGGTGTTATCTAAGTTTCTAGGCAGATTTATGTTGGTATCCTTTTGGTTGTCTGAGGTATAGGGTTTTACACAATATGCTCCTTAATCTCGGGAGTATCATTCTCTTTGTTTTCTTGTGATTATTAACTCACATTTGAATTTCTAAATTCAATTGGAAATCTTGAATATAATTTTGATTCATGTGGTATTATATTTGGTGTTGAGCATGTTGTCATGCGACTTTAATATGGTACTGAGGTTGGGCACCCGCTAATATTCCTTTTTACGGATATGCTAAAAAATGCATAGGCGCGGTACGGTGGTGAGGCTTGGTGACCCCATTAATGTGTTGTTGATAAATTATATTGATGTAATTTCTTATCATATTCGTATTTGATTTGAATATTAGTATTCGTATTGTTGCATTTTATTCACCGGTAATATTTGTTGAGCATCTTCCTATCGTATTGTGTACTTCCCCATATTTTCTTTTAGTGGCAGGTTAGCGCGGATTTTGGGCACTTGGGATTTTTCGAGATTGATTTTAGCGAGGATTATTTTGGGAAGATTTTTAATACAAGTTAAGAACACTTGTATTTATTTTTTATGTATAGAGCATTGAAGATTTATTTTAGATGTTGTATTTTTATTCGAGAGATTTGTTGTATTAATTTGTAGAAATTTGAGATTAGTGGATTTCGTTCTTTGTAGGTTTTAGATGCTCTATACCTTATTATATTGTGGATTTGTTTCATTTTTATCGACAGTAGCGCTCCACCCCGTTCTCCCCAGGCGCGGGCAGGGTGTTACAGAATGGTATTAGAGCTTAAGTATACATCAACCCTCGAGTCATGGGTTTTGGGTCTGTTGCATTTTTGTGGCGCGTGTTGTCCGAGATAGTCATTTTAGATGATCGTTTCGCATTTGGCATTCTATATTACATGTGAGGAATTTATTTTTGGAGATGGATTATTTTGGATATTGTTGGCCTGATTTTTGAGAGATGGGCATTCGGCGAATTTTGAGGGCAAAATTCCATTGTTAGTGCTGAAGTGTAACAACCCACGTAATTTTTTGGGGTATTTTTCAAAATAAAGAAGAAAAATAAATTTTGAGATAAAATTTATTTTTATTGCTCAAATATGTTGGTTAAGATTTTAGAAGAATAAAACTTCAAGCGTAATTGAAATCGGAGTTAAAACAGATTTTATATGATTTTTTTATATATTTTGCCTTATGGCATTTTTAAGGGAAACTGTCAGATTTTAGGCATGATCGATAGATCGATGATTTTCATAAATCGATCGATGATCCCAAAAAACATGAACATCAAGTATTTTGGAGGAGTTGTGGTTTGATTCAAACACTTATATTTTTATAAAAGGGATCATTGGCTATTGTTTTGGAATAGCCTTGGGGCACAAAAATACTCAGAAAACATATTTTTATTTCCTCTCTTTTTATACACAAACATGCCCTTTAATTTATGCATTCAACCTTAGGTTTTTGGAGGTATTCTTGGGGTTGTTTTGAGGTTGATCTTGGAGTAAGTTTTGATGATGTTTGAGGACTGATTTTGATGGTGTTATCTGCGTTTCTAGGCAGATTTATGTTGGTATCTTTTTGGTGGTTTGAGGTATGGGGTTTTATAAAATATGCTCCTTAATCTCGCGAGTGTTATCCTTGTTATTTTCTTGTGATTATTGACTCATATTTGAATTTCTAAATTCAATTTGAAATATGGAAAATATTTGTTGGAATCTAATTTTGATTCATGTGCTATTATATTTTGTGTTGAGCATGTTGTCATGAGATTTTAATACGACACTGAGGTTGGGCACCCGCTAATATTCCTTTTTTGGATATGCTAAAAAATGAATAGGCGCAGTATGGTGGTGAGGCCTGGTGACCCGATTAATGTGTTGTTGAGAAATTATATTGATATAATTGCTTATGAGATTCTCATTTGATTTGAATATTTGTATTGTTGCTTTTTATTCATCCTAATATTTGTTGAGCATCTTCGTGTCGTATTGTGTACTTCCCCATATTTTCTTTTAGTGGATGGTTAGTGTGGATTTTGGGCAGATTGATTTTAGTGAGGATTATTTTGGGAAGATTTTTAATACAAGTTGAGAATACATGTATTTATTTTTTATGTATAGAGCATTGGAGATTTATTTTAGATGTTGTACTTTTATTCTAGAGATTTGCTGTATTAATTTGGAGAAATTTGAGATTAGTGGTTTTGGTTCTTTATGGATTTTAGATGCTCTATACCTTGTTATAATATGAATTTGTTTAGTTTTTATCGATAGTAGTGCTCTACCCCGCTCTCCCCGGGCGCGGGCGGGGTGTTAGATAATGATATCAGAGCTTAAGTATACGTCAACCCTCAGCTCTTGGATTTTGGGTCTGCTTCATTTTTGTGGCGCGTGTTTTTGGAGATAGTCATTTTAGATAATCGTTTCGCGTTAGGCATCTAGATTATACGTGGGGAATTTCTTTTTGGAGACGGATTATTATCGAGATTGTTGGCCTGATTTTTAGAGTTAGGCATCCGGTGAATTTCAAGGGCAAAATTTCGTTGTTAGTGTGGAAATGTAACAACCCGCGTAATTTTGGGGGTATTTTTCAAAATAAAGAAGAATAATTTTTTTTAGATAAAATTATTTTTATTGCTCAAATATGTTGGTTATGATTTTCGAAGAATAAAACTTCAGGGGGAATTGAAATCGGAGTTAAAAAGGATTTTATATGATTTTTTTTTATTTTGCCTTGTGGCATTTTTAAGGGAAACTGTTAGATTTTAGGCATGATCGATAGATCGATGATTTTCATAGATCGATCATTGATCCCAGAAAATGTGAACATCAAGTATTTTTGAGGAGTTGTGGTTTGATTCAAACTCTTATATTTTCACCATATAAAAAGGGATCATTGGTTATTGTTTTGGAACAGCCTTGGGGCGCAAAAATACTCAGAAAACATTTTTTTATTTCCTCTCTTTTTATACACAAACATTCCCTTTAATTTTTGCATTCAACCTTAGGTTTTTTTAGGTGTTCTTGGGGCTGTTTTGAGGTTGTTCTTGGAGGAAGTTTTGATGATGTTTGAGGACTCATTTTGATGGTTTTATCTGCGTTTCTGGGAAGATTTATGTTGGTATCCTTGTGGTGGTTTGAGGTATGGGGCTTTACACAATATGCTCCTTAATCTCGCGAGTGTTATTCTCGTTGTTTTCTTGTGATTATTGACTCGTATTTGAATTGCTAAATTCAATTGGAAATCAGGAAAATATTTGTTGGAATCTAATTTTGATTCATGTGATATTATATTTGGTGTTGAGCATGTTGTCATGATATTTTAATACGACAGTGAGGTTGGGCACCCACCAATATTCCTTTTTCTGGATATGATAAAAAATGCACGGGCCCCGTACGATGGTAAGGCCCAGTGAGCCGGTTAATGTGTTGTTGAGAAATTATACAGATATAATTTGTTATGAGATTCGCATTTGATTTGAATATTCGTATTCGTATTGTTGCATTTTATTCACTGCTAATATTTGTTGAGAATCTTACTGCCGTATTGTGTACTTCCCCATATTTTCTTTTAGTGGTAGGTTAGCATGGATTTTGGGCACTAGGGATTTTTGGAGATTGATTTTAGCGAGGGTTATTTTGGGAAGATTTTTAATACAAGTGAGAAGACTTGTATTTATTTTTGATGTATCGAGCATTGGAGTTTTATTTTAGATGTTGTATTTTTATTCGAGAGATTTGTCATATTAATTTGGAGAAATTAGAGATTAGTGGTTTGGGTTCTTTGTGGGTTTTAGATGCTTTATACCTTGTTATATTGTGGATTTGTTTAGTTTTTATCGATAGTAGTGCTCAGCCCCGCTCTCCCCGGGCGCGGGCGGGGTGTTACATCTATTTCAGTGGTTGCATTTATGGAATTTTTTAATAATTTTTAAACTTATATTTGAATGGGTTTATTACATTCAGAATGTTAATATTACTTTGATGTTCCTCTGATGTTTTATGGGTTTAATACTCTTGGGAGTATTACTCTACTGTTTTATGGGTTTATTACTCTTTGGAATGTTAGTATTTATTTGTGTTGCATTCGGTACAACAAACACTCTGTTGGCAAGCTCTATAAACATTTGTTTTGCATTCGGTTTTGATTTCTTATCGGTTTATGAAAGTTTAAATGGTTGAATTTTTGAGAGTTTGAATGGGATTTCTTATTTGATTGAATATCTTATGCAAAAAATGTATATTGCCAATTCGTATAATGTTTAGATTTCTTATTTGATTGCATATATTATCTGAATTTGTTTTAATAATGTGGTATAATATTTAGGCTTTTTATTTTTTTCAAATTTATGCCAATTCGTGTTTGTATCGTTTTTATTGTATTTTGGGATATATATTCCAAGTGCGATTTATGTAATGAATGTATGTCGATTATTTACAAGTTTTTATTTTGAAGAATGTATGACAATTCATTAGTACTTTTTGTTGGGAATAACGTATGACGATTCATTAGTACTTTTTATTAAGAAAGTTTTCATTTGGTATAGTTCATGTTGTCTTTTAGTCACATTTAATAATTGCTTCTCATTTTTTCATTTCGTAGTTGACTTCTTTGTTCACATGGAGAATGTTACCGTATTTGGAAACATATGTTACTTTTAATTATACTCTCTTTCACTTAAATGAGATCAATTCCTACTTTATAATAATTTTGTTATACATTTTCATTCTTTACTTATATGTGAATGAAGATGCAGCGATTTCTATAACAACCGAACTCCTCTCATCAATATTTATTCTCCTCACTTATATGTTTATATATTGAGTCCATCCATTGCCATTTTAATTACAGATTCAAAGGTTGTGTAAAAGTAATATCAGTGTTAATGTCCCTGATGAATCTCATCTAAATAGTGTTCGTTCCGTGGTAAGAAATTGCACTTTTGTTTACTAATAGTACTTATAAGAAGTTTCTCCATTCTTAATCAATATCCTCTTTTCTTATCTGATATTTGCACACCTTCAATACGACATGGGAAGGAAAAAAGGAACTTGGTAACCACTAATATTGGATTTTTTTCTATTCTAATATATATAACATATTTCTTTAACTAATTATATACACTTAACCTTTTAAAATAGGATATACAAAAAGGAAAAGGGAAAGAAAATGCCACTTTAAGTTTGGTATGTTTAACAACCCTCGCTTTTGGGAACCCATTTTATATTTATATACTATGTTGAGTAGTTGCATATATAAAATGCTGCATGTGGGTAAGTATTAATTTGATGAAATAAGTTAATATTTACTAATAAGTTGCATTATTACCATGTGGTGTTCTATTTTTTCATGAAAATTAAAATGGCAATTTGAATTTAAATGGAACCGGAACTTAAAATTGCTTATAAAATCTCCAAATGAAAATTTGGAGGGTGTAGTTAGTTCCGGGAGGTGCGAGACAGTCGAAATGTGTGCCATATTGTATTTTGAGATTTTTGGGCACTTTTGACTGGTTTGGCATATTGCGTATTACAAATTAACTATTGCGGTATTTTTACATAAAGGTTGGAGACTTTTAATCTTAAGACACGTTTTAGTCTTTCCCCAAGTCTTTCATTTCCTCTTATTTGCCCTGAGTGTTCTAGCCCTAAGAGTGAGAGTGAGAGTGGAAGATTGGAGAGAAAAGAGAGAGATCTTGAAGATTTGTGGTGTGATCTTGCATTCTTCTTCAACCAAGTCTGAAATTGAAGCCCCAAGGCAAGTTTTCTACTTGCTATTATATGGTTTAAGATGAATAATTAGTATGGGTAGTTATGTATAGTTTTGATGTAATGTAATTGTGGTTTTTGGTTGCATTCATGGGTATCAACATCTTTGATAGAGATAGATTGTTGATTGAGGTAGAAAAATGTTAATGGGAGCATTTATGATCTTTTAGCATAATTAAACGTAGTTGGATGATTTTGGTTGGTTGTTGATTTTGGGTTTAGAAGGAAAATAGGGGAGAGAGGTCTTGGTCTGCTATGGTCGGTCGATCGCGTATCTCAGACTGGTCGACCGGGCCTTCGGAATAGGGCTCACTGCTTTCTATCAAAGGCATGAAATTAAGGCCGCGGTCGACCGCGAGTCCCCTGCAGGTCGACCGGCTAGTCCGAAATGAGTTTTATGCTTTTCAGTAAAGGCTAAAATTTGAGACGCGGTCGACCGCGGTCTCGGGACCGGTCGACCTGTCCCTTGTTTTCTTACCCAATTTCCTACTTTTGTTTTTAATCCTTTTCTTCCCCTAGGAACTTAGGCCTCTTCTTGAATGAAGTAAACCTTGGATTTTAGAGTCCTAGTTGAGTTGGTTGTCACCCTAGTGTTGAATGGGTTTCACTTGGGGTTAAGTCCGGGGGAGTGGTTGTCCTAAGTGATGTTAAGGCATCGTTTTTCTTTGTGCATCCTAATAAATATGGATGGGAATTGTAGGCCCATACTTGGAGACTTTAGGGGCTTGAAATGAGGCATAGAAGACCTTAAGATCGGGAAACTATTATGATCCCTTTGAGTGTTATTCGAGGCATAACCTAGGGTGGAAAGTAATGAAATATCCTATGATTATAGTTTCAAAACATTTAAATGCTAATGAAAATGAAAAGTATGGTTTTTATAGTAAATGCTAATTTACTTAAACACACCTCTCTAAATGCTATCATAAGGGAAGCTCGCGCATGAGGTGATGTTCCTTGACTAGTGAATGCAGGGAGACTATAGTCCTCGGCCATATGCGGGTTTATTATATGTTTTTCTGCGCTAGTGAGGTAACTCCGGGTGTGGTTATGACTCACTCGCAGGTATATGGCCACTTCCCGACGTGCGTTAGGTACCCAGGCTGCCTTGTTTGATGGGACCCTGGAAGATGATAGTCATTTAGGGGCGCGCCCAGTGGGGAAACTCGTAGGGGCGGTCTTATAATCGTTATATGTATAAGAATATAACTTTTCTAAACTCAAGTGGGACTTGAGGGTTGTTTTATTTCCACTAAATCGTATTATGAAATTACATTCCTCCAAGGGAATAAGAATTGGAAAGAAATAAGAAAATGATGTTATTGTATCCCTGTTAAGGAATTTAAACTGGATTAAAGTGGAAATTGGTGTATAGAAGCTTTTAGTTTAATCATTGCATCATCTCATTTTCTTGCATAGTTTATTTTTAGGCATGTCATGTTAGTTGTCTTATTAGAATTTATTCTTAGGTTGTTAGATTTATGTTTTCCATTATTGTGATTAACTGTTCATATCTAGCATGCTTTTCGTTCATCTGGGAACTATATATAAACCGGGTCCTGACCCGTTCATTTTCCTCTATGTTGTGCTTGTTATGGTATCCGCCCAGGTGCTCCTCCGCAAGGACGCCCGTGTTGATATTTCCACTCTTTTGCTTTTAAGGAGCTGTATGAAATTGCGGAAATTACAGGATATTTTGTTAGACGCCATCATTCTCTTTGATATCAAGTTATGATTGGGTCTATTACTCGGGCGAGTGGCGCAAACTTGTAATTGTATTATGAATGTAAATCATAACATCTAACTGTTGTAATTACTTTTGTGTAGCTGTGGACCGACATCATATTCAGTTCTCTCCTTGTTTATGGTGGTTTTAGATGTATATTAATTATGTTTCTTGGAATTCCACTATTGTTCTAGAATGGGCTGTTTAAAATTGTTTTTTTTCTTAACTCAACTTTTAAATTACATAATTATTTTGACAACCCGTTTTCTGAATTATTGGGTGGTTTTCTCGGTTACTCTTACTATATTTGTGGTGCTGAGATTGATTTTCGTCCATGATTACCGTATATGTCGGAGTATCGGGCTGGCCACCCCTTATTTCATAATGCGGGTTGTCACAGATGGTATCAGAGCACTGGGTTCGAGAGTACTAGGATCTATGTGGACTTGTCACGATCTACCGTAGCGTTCTTTGATATAGAGCCTAATGATAAGAGTGCTTTGCTTCTTATAAGTGCAATCTTCTGTGAATTAGGTGGTTGTGAATTGTATTCTAATACTATTGTCCCTTCATCTCAGATGCCGCCTAAGAGAGGTCGCCCCGCGAGACGCAATAGAGTTGTAGAAGAGGATGTTGGTCCTCCACCGCCCCAAGGAACTTTTAATGCTGCGGACGTAGCCAATATCGTGGCTCATGAAGTTAATGTTGCTATGACCACAGTGGCTCAACAGATGCCAACAGCTCAACAACGGGAACAGGATGCTCAAGCGCCTACAGGACCTTCTCCGTGGGATAGAGTAAGGGAGTCCTTTTTAAAGGTCCATCCCCCAAAGTTTGACGGAGGTTCTGATGTTGTTCGAGAAAATCAATGGAAGAAGGATATGCAACACCATTTGAGAATGGTGGATTGTAGTGAGGAAAAGAAGCAAGTCCTTGCTACTTTCAAGTTGGTTGGGGCAGCGTTACATTGGTGGGAGTCGATGACTACGCCAGAACAGAGGGATACTATGTCCATTACTGATTTCTGGGTCTTGTACAACCGAAAATATTTTCCTCCCGCGATCCAGAGGGAGATAAGGAGGAAACTTCAAGATCTAGTTCAGGGAGAACGATCGATTGCTGAATATGAGGAGGAGTTTACCCGGCTAGCTAGTTTTATGCCGAAAGAGGTGACTCCGGAGGAAAGAAAAGTCTCAAAATTCATGGGAAGTCTAAACTGGAGAATCCGACAGCATTTGTTGGGTAATCCGGCTTTACAAACTTTTGGTGAAGTGATGAATGTGGCATTGCTTCATTGTCAGGAGCATCGGTTGTTTATACAGAATAGCAAGAAAGCTACCGGAATGGGGCAAGTGGGGAAGCCCGGGGTGAGTGGGAATGGAGGAGGAGCCTTTCCTTCGTCCCAACCTACGGGTAATAAGCAACGAGAAAGAGATCCCCAGCAAGGGGATGGGTCGAAAAGGCAACGCTTTGACGGGTTTAATGTTAGTGGAAATGCTAACAGGCAAGGTCAGGGTGCCGTACCACAGCAAGCGGGTCGAGGTGGCCAGG
This sequence comes from Sambucus nigra, assembly GCA_949130495.1. Classification (NCBI taxonomy): domain Eukaryota; kingdom Viridiplantae; phylum Streptophyta; class Magnoliopsida; order Dipsacales; family Adoxaceae; genus Sambucus; species Sambucus nigra. Next base: position 46,626,578 of record OX422218.1, read on the forward strand.
GAGGTAGGGGCCAACCGGGCCAAGGTTTCGGGCAGTTCAGAAATAACAGAGGCCGAGGTCCGGAGAATATGGTGGGGAAATGTTTCCAATGTGGAGAAGCTGGTCATTTTAAGAGAGATTGTCCTCGGGTGATTGGGGGACAACCTCCACGAGTTCCTCAGCAGCCTTATGTGAAGTTCCCTCCACAAGCACCGAATCCAGTTGTCCCTCTACAACAGGGTCAACTACAGTATGGGAGAGTCTACCACATTCAGGATGCTATGCTTCCTCCTGTTCAGTCAGCGCCGCCAGCTATAGAGGGTAAGTTCCTTATTCAGGGACACTTGGGTCGCGTTCTGTTTGATACGGGTGCGACACATTCTTTTATTTCCAAAAGTTTTGCTCAGTCCACAGAGTTGATAAAATCTGGGAAAAGTACCTTTACTAGTGTGGATTCCTCTATGGGTGACGGTTCCCTTATTTTCTTTGTTTGTAAACATATAGGGATCACTCTCGGTAATTTGTGTTTTGAGGCCGACTTACTCATTCTAGACATGGTCGGGTATGATGTTATTTTGGGCATGGATTGGCTTATTAAGTATCATGCTATAGTTAATTGTTATGGGAAGAGTATAGTCTTCGTCGTTCCGGGACAAGATATGTTCCTGGTAGTTATGCCTCATTTAGAGGGAGATTCTTGTACTTATTTATATTGTATTGTGGAAGAGAATTCTCGGGGTGTAGTTGTTCCCATAGATTCTATTCCTGTTGTTCGAGATTTTAAGGACGTTTTTCGGGAGATACCGGGTTTGCCTCCTAGTAGAGAGATTGAGTTTGTAATTGACTTAGCGTCGGGAACTCGACCGATTGCGCAAACTCCTTATCGTATGGCTCTTGTGGAAATGAGGGAGCTAAGAGATCAGATTCAGCAGTTGTTGGAACAGGGGTTTATTAGGTATAGCACATCACCGTGGGGTGCTCCTGTGTTATTCGTGAAGAAAAGAGATGGTTCTCTCATGTTGTGTGTTGACTAGAGAGAGTTGAATAAGGTCACCATCCGGAATAAATACCCTTTGCCTCGCATAGATGATTTGTTTGATAAGCTCAGGGGAGCGACCTACTTCTCTAAGATAGATTTGAGAACGGGGTATCACCAGTTGAGGATACGGGAGCAAGATGTATCCAAGACTGCTTTTCTGACGAGGTACGGGTCTTATGAGTTTTTGGTTATGCCTTTTGGACTAACCAATGCCCCTGCAGTATTCATGGATCTTATGAATAGGGTATTTTGGGACTTCCTGGACCAATTTGTTATCGTGTTTATTGATGACATCCTTGTGTATTCTCAAACGAAAGATGACCATGCTACTCATTTGGGGTTGGTCCTGCAAAGGTTAAGGGATCACCAATTGTACGCTAAGTTTGAGAGGTGTGGTTTTTGGTTGCGGGAAGTGCAATTTTTGGTTCATGTTGTGACTTCGCAAGGTATATCGGTGGACCCAAGTAAAGTTATTGCAGTGAGGGAGTGGGGTCAACCCACGACACCTACCGAAATACGCAGTTTTCTGGGTTTGGCAGGTTATTACCGTCAATTTATCAAGGGATTTTCTAAGATTGCTAGTCCTTTGATAAATTTGACCCGAAAAGGGGTTAGATTTTCTTGGGATGACGCCTGTCAAGTAGCGTTCGATGAGCTTAAGGATAGACTGACTTTGGCTCCAGTCCTCGCTTTACCCAAGCCAGGGTTGGAATATTTAGTCTTCACCGATGCATCTCTACAGGGTTTGGGAGGTGTGCTTCAGCAGGAGAGACAAGTTATTGCATATGCTTCCAGAAAACTCAAGCCTCATGAAAGAAATTATCCGGTGCATGACTTAGAATTAGCCGCCATTGTCTTTGCCCTAAAGATTTGGAGGCACTATCTTCTCGGGGAGAAGTTTAATCTTTTCACGGACCATAAGTCATTGCAGTATTTATTTTCTAAGAAATATTTGAATATGCGGCAGAGCAGATGGTTGGAGTTCGTGAAAGATTATCAATTTGATATTTATTATCATCCGGGTAAGGCGAACGTGGTGGCGGATGCCTTGAGTAGGAAACCCGAGGGAGAATTAGCTGATGTGTGGAAAGCTAAATGGAAGGAACTGAGGATGCGGTTTCTAGGGCATTTATGTCCGTGATGACCATTACTCCGACGATTGTGGCAAGGGTTGTGGAAGCCCAAGGCAGAGATAAAAAATGTCAAGACCACATTCGCCAGTTATTGACTGGGGGAGCGGAGTCCTACTCAGTAAGTTCTGAGGGTGGATTGCGCTTTCATGGAAGGCTTATTGTTCCGGAGGATGGAGATTTGCGACGGGCTGTGATGGCGTAATCTCACGGCTCTAAATTTTTGGTACACCCGGGAAATGATAAAATGTATCAAGATATGCGCCGTCAATATTGGTGGCCGGGTATGAAACAAGATATTTCAGATTTTGTATCTCGATGCACTACTTGTCAGTTAGTTAAGGTTGACCATCAGCTACCGACAGGTTTGTTGCAACCGTTGTAAATTCCTGTTTGGAAATGGGAGAGCATTTCAATGGATTTTATCACCGGCTTGCCAACGTCACAAAAGGGTCATGATTCTATTTGGGTTATCGTGGATCGCTTGACAAAGTCGGCGCACTTCCTTCCCGTCCGTACCGATTATAATACCGCTCGTTATGCTCGGTTGTTTATTTAAGAGATTGTTAGATTGCATGGGGTGCCATTGAATATTGTTTCCGATAGAGACAAGATCTTTGTTTCCCACTTTTGGCAAAGTTTCCAAGAGGCCATGGGAACCGAATTGAAATTAAGTACTTCCTATCATCCTCAAACAGATGGCCAGACTGAAAGGGTTAACCAAATGTTGGAGGATATGCTTCGTATGTGCATGCTTGATTTCAAGGGTAGTTGGGAACAATATCTCCCTTTGGTTGAATTTTCTTATAATAACTCATACCAGTTCACTATTGGGATGGCGTGTGACACCCCGCCTAATTAAATACCGGGCGATCACTCCTTTATTAAATTAAATCAAGGTTAACAGTTGGTTCATTCTCAGCATCACTGTCGATAAAAATAAATTTTCCAGTTTAACACCCTAAATAATTAAGCTAAGTGTCAAAAACATTTTTCATACAAACTTCCAAATTTTAATTAAAGAAAAAGATTTATTTATATAAAACAACATTTCTACAATTAAGAATCACACCATGATAAACCAAATAATATAATACATTCGTCAATCGAATGCCAACATATGAAAACTAAAATCACAAGTCCATACTGAATAAATCCCAAAGAAACAATACTGGAATGACTGAAATATAAATGTCCTGATAACAAATAAATAATGGAAAGGGCGACACGTGCCCATTAAATGAGAGTGCTAGAAGTGGAGTCAATAAAAGAAGGCGTCTACTCAAGTGACCTGCAACTCCCACCTAAGCTGCAGCACGTTCCTCTCAAGGGATCCTAAGCAAGACGCCCCTGTGGCTGGGCACCTGAAAATATACATATATATATACAAGAGAGAGAGAGAGAAAAAGAAACGGGTCAGAGCCCGAAAGTGTGTTTGATTTTAAAATACGTTTATCAACTATTTAAAATGATACAGGCCAATGCAATAACATATTAGCACGTCACTCTCTTGAGAAAATACTCACCTCTCTTCTAATGTGCACACCTATCGCACTAACCTTCCCCATGGTTTCTTATCATTTAACGCACTAGTCTTTATAAAAGATTTAACTTAACTTAGATTACTCGCAAGATTTATAATTCACGACTCCATTTTAAAAAGAATGTTCCAAACAGTAATCAAAGTCCTCCATTTTAACTTTATAAAATCAATAAAGTTTTAGAGTGACATATTATACTTTTTCAGAACAGGTATTTAATAATTTGAGGCAACAACCATATCCTACTTATCAAATCTCAGTAGACAGTTTCAAATATCATGATCTCATATATATATTAACTACTCGTATAATATATATATATAACAGCACCCCGAATAAAACTATGGTGCGTGCATACTCTACTATCCAAAGCCCCATATCACTCATATTAAGGGGAATACATCCGGAATCACTCTCGAATTGTATTAACATAAATACACAATCAATATTGAGGTGAAGCATAGATTCCAAGTCTCTAAGACGATGGCACATACTGGCGTCTCTTAGGACCGTCTGAACTATCACAGCGATAGCCTGTACCAAGGATATCTATCTCCTAGGGTACAAGTCAATATCCCCCATAAAGGTCCCATCGAGATAAGACTTGTCCCAGCGCGGAAACCTCAGGGATAGTAAGTAGCGTGGGTATGATTTTCACATGCATATAATATATGTACACACAATCATATAAATATACCACTTTATCATATTAATATAGGTTCTTCTCATCACCCGTAATTATACCATTTATCCTTAATTTCACATTTATAGAAATACGTATAAGGTTTCGTTCCTAACCTTAACTCGAAGGGTTTTCTCACTTATTACCTAACACTCGTGGCTATATCCTCACAAATCTAAATTTCAGTAAGTGTCTTTATTAGGTTCCAACGTAACTCTCTTACGCACCTCACCCTTTAAATTCATAAATCCATTAACCTAAAGTAAATATCCCATAAATACCATTTTCATTAAAGATTAAATGCTCCAACATTTATTCATATCCCCTACTAGTCCTCAATGTCTCCCAAATCAATTTATCAAGAGTGCCCAAGAATTATATCACGACAATTTGAATTTAACGCATTTAAAGAGGGAATTAGGAGTCGGTCAGGAGGGGTTGATCGATCGAATCTTGGGACTCGATCGATCGAACCTTCGATCGATCGAAGCTCTAGGCTCGATCGATCGATCAAGCATGTCTGGGCAAAATTCTGCAGAATGCAGTTACGGGTTTCATCCAACTTCTTCATCTAAAACGATGTGTTTCCATTCTAATCGCCCCAAAAATCCTACTATCATCATTATAACATTATACCTGGTGTTTATAACGTAAAGCATGCGTGTAACTATCATTAAACATGGGCTTTCAACCTAAAATCATGTCCAATTATCAAGAACCCTAGAATTTTCTTAAACAGATTTCTAATGAATTTTTCTCCAATATTTCTTTATTATGATCACCAAATTTCATGGATTATTACCTCTACATGGCAAGGTTTTCCAGAATTAACATGTACATCAATACTATATGGGCTTTTCCTATCAAAGATTGGGTTTTCTTCTATAATTTTCATCACAATTCAATCCTAAACTAATATGAAGATTGCATTAACGAAAATACGCAAGTTAAACACTTGCCTGGGATTTTGGTATGCAGATTCCCGGATGATTTTGGTATGGCTGTGTTCCTTGTCTCGTGATCTACGCGGTGGTGGTGGTGGCGGTGAAATCCGGTGGCTTTTTGGCCTTGGTTTGCCTTGGAGCTCTCTCCTCTCTTCTCCAATGGTCGTCACTTGATTTGTGAATGTTCTAACCCTAAGAGGCTAACCTAATGGCTGATATAGGTTGGCTCAAATTCGTGGGTTTAATTACCCACTTAAGTAAAATGACTAAAATGCCCTCTCGGGGCACCAATTAGGCCTACAAACGCCCCAGACCCAAACTAAATCCCTGGGTATACTTTTCTGACTATCTCGACCCTTCCGGACGCGTTGGCGCACTCAAAACGACCATACGAACAACTTATAAAATATTTACTTTTTATTTAACAAAATTAGTCCCGACGTGACACGGGCACATCCCGACTTAAATTTCTGAAATAGTCATTTAATTCACTTATGACATCTGATATAACCAATATAATATATTACTATGCTCATTAGTAATATTCAACAAGTTTCCCATAACTACTAACTCTCATCACGTCAATAATTATAACATATTTAATTTCCTGATTTTTATTAAATAAACCATCCCATTAAATTTAATAAATCCCCAAATTAATATAGCATAAAAATACGGGGTATTACATACTTCCCCCCTAATAATGGAATTTCGTCCCGAAATTCGGAGAATAAGGCATACCTGGTAAAAACAACTCTGGGTATCTTTCGCGCATATCTGCCTCACGCTCTCAAGTGGATTCCTCCACATTATGATGCTTCCACTGGACTCGCACAAGTGGAACTACTTTCGACCTCAATCTCCTCTCACTATAGTCTAGAATAGCCACTGGTCTCTCCTCGTAAGAGATGTCAGACTGTAAGTCTATCTCATCTATCGCAATGTGAGTATTGGCTATATCATCCCGAAGAAATCGTCTCAATCACGAGATGTGGAATACATCGTGGATGCGATGTAAATTTTCTGGCAATCCCAACCTGTATGCTACCGACCCAATCCTCTCGATGATTGTGAATAGTCCCACGTACCTCGGGGCCAACTTCCCCTTCTTCCCGAACCTCATCACACCCTTCATAGGAGATACACGTAATAACACTTGATCTCCCACATTAAACTCCTGGAAGAACCGTTTCACATCGGCATAGCTCTTCTGCCTATCCTGGGCCACCCGAATACGACTCCTTATAATCTCAATCCTCGCGGAGGTCTCCTGAATCACTTCTGGTCCTAGCAACTTGTTGTCCCCCACCTTGAGCCAAAAAGTTGGAGAACGACAAGGCCTGCCATACAAAGCCTCAAATGGAGCCATACCAATCGTAAACTGATAAGAGTTATTATAAGCAAACTCTACCAGTGGAAGATGTGGCTCCCAACCTCCTCCAAAATCGAGAACACACATGCATAGCATATCCTCTAACATCTGATTAGTACGCTCTGTCTGTCCATATGTCTGTGGGTGGTAAGATGAACTCAACCTCAACTCAGTACCCATAGCCTCCTGAAAACTTTCCCAGAAACGTTACACAAAAATCTTGTCTCTATCTGACACAATATTCAGGGCCCCCCGTGTAATCTGACAATCTCAGCAATGAACATTTGAGCATACTGACCCGTAGTATAATCTGTCCGCACTGGCAAAAAATGAGATACTTTGGTCAAACGGTCTACAATCACCCAGATAGAATCGTGGTCCTGCTGTGATGTAGGCAACCCTGTAATGAAATCCATGGAAATACTCTCCCACTTCCACGCGGGTACTTCCAACGGCTGAAGCAATCCTGACGGTTTTTGGTGGTCCACCTTCACCAGCTGGCAGGTAGAACACTTGGACACAAACTCGGCGATGTCCTTCTTCATCCCACTCCACCAGTATTGACGCCTCATGTCCTGGTACATTTTATCACCTCCCGGATGTACTGCAAATCGGGACCCATGAGAATGAGTCATCACTTCATGATGTAACTCCGCGCCTTCTGGAACCACTAATCTCCCATTAAATCACAAACCTCCATCAGAAATAACAGAATAGGACTCAACACCCTCGGCTAGAAGTCGCACAATCTGCTCCTATCAAAACGGGTCTGTAGTCTGTGCATGTATCACCCTCGTAACAATCTCGGGTGTGACTGACATCATGGATATGAAAGAACATGCCACTGCGTCCTGGTGACCCAACTCCTTACACTTTGCCTTCCAGACGTCTGCTACATCGTCTACCGGTCTACGGCTCAACGCATCAGCAACTACGTTGGCCTTCCCCGGATGATATTGTATATCAAACTGGTAGTCCTTCACAAACTCTAGCCATCTGCGCTGATGCATATTCAGCTCTCGCTGAGTGAACAGGTAGTGTAGTGACTTATGGTCTGTGAACAAACGGAATTTCTCGCCCAATAAATAGTGCCTCAAAATTCTCAATGCAAAGACGACCGCTGCTAACTCCAGGTCGTGGGTGGGGTAATTCTTCTCAAGAGGATTAAGCTTGCGGGAAGGAAAAGCTATAGCCTTCTCCTCTTGCTGAAGCACACCTCCAAGTCCCCGTAAAGACGCATCGGTGTAAACCAGGTACTCCACACCCGGCTTCGGTAATGCAAGGACTGGCGCTGAAGTAAGTTTGTCTTTCAGCTCATCGAAAGCCAATTGACAAGCGTCATCCCAAACATATGGTACCCCTTTGCGAGTCAGATTTGTCAATGGACCCGCTATTTTGGAGAATCCCCAAATGAATCTCTTGTAGTATCCGGCTAACCCTAAGAAACTACGCACTTCTATCGGTGTCGTGGGCTGTCCCCACTCCCTCACTGCTGACACTTTGCTCGGGTCAACTGCAATCCCCTGTTCAGAAACAACATGGCCCAAGAACTGTACCTCTCGCAACCAGAATCCACACTTCTCGTACTTAGCATACAACTGATGCTCTCGTAGAGTCTGAAGAACCTGCCTCAAGTGCTCGGCATGCTCCTCCTCGGAGTGTGAATATATTAAGATGTCATCTATGAAGACAATTACAAACTGATCCAAGAACTCTCTGAATACTCGATTCATCAAGTCCATGAAAACGGCTGGGGCATTTGTGAGTCCGAACGACATCACCCTGAACTCATAGGACCCATATCTCGATAAGAAGGAAGTCTTTGAAACATCCTGTTCTCTAATACGTAACTGATGGTACCCCGACCTCAGATCTATCTTCGAAAAAGAAAGTTGTTCCCCTCAACTGGTCGAACAGATCATCGATTCGAGGCAACAGATACTTATTCCATATCGTGACCTTATTCAATTCCCGGTAGTCCACACAAAATCTAAGTGAACCATCTCTTTTCTTCACAAACAAGACTGGAGCGCCCCAAGGTGAGGTAATCCTACGAATGAAGCCCTGACCTAATAGTTTCTCTATCTGATCCCGTAGCTCTCGCATCTCTGCCGGAGCCATACGGTACGGTGCGCGTGCTATAGGTCTCGTATCTGGCAGTAAATCTATAACAAAGTCTATCTCACGACTGGGCGGTAGGCCTGGTATCTCCTGAAACACATCAGAATACTCCCTGACAACAGGGATCGAATATAAGGGAATCACAACCTCCTTAGAGGTATCCTCCTCTATGTAATACAAATGAGCGGTCGAACCTCCCTCTGGGCGAGGCATCGCCACGACAAACATCTCTTGCCCCGGAATGGAAAAAACAATGCTCCCACCAAAGCAATCAATCATGGCTCTATAAGCTGCGAGCCAGTCCATACCAATAATCACATCATGCTTGTGCATGTCTAAGACTAACATGTCTGCAGGTAATACCAAGCTACCAATCTCTACCCCCACTCCCCGGCATATAAAGAAAAATAAGTGACCCACTCCCCGGGGGTGAGTCGATGCATGTCACGGTGCTCTCTGCTGTGGCTAACAACCCTAAGGCCTTCACAAAATGCGTAGCTATAAAACAATGTGTTTCCCCCGTATCAAATAATACCCAACCCATAGTACCACGGATAGGAAACATACCCTCAATTGCGGGTGGTGCCTGTGGAGCTGCTGCCTGGTGGACGTTATAGACACATCCATACTGCAATTGCCCCTGCTGTACTGGAGCTGCTGGAATGGCTGGTAGGGCTGGCACCTGGGCTGGAGCTGGGAGGGCAGGTGGAAAGAGTGGTCTCTGCGGCTCATTACGGGCTCCCTACTGCTGTGGGGCCCTATCGCCCTCTGGGTAATCCTGGCGCCTATGGCCATGTTTACCGCACCCAAAGAATCGGCCTTTGAAGTTTACGCCCCTCTGACCCTGCTGTCCACGGCCCTGCTGGCCGTTACCTCCACGCCACTGGCCCTGTTGGCCCTGATGTGCACGCTGTTGGCCTTGCTGGCCCTGCTGTTGTCCCTGCGGTCGGTGTTGGCCCTACTGATTAGGCTGGCCCTGATGGCCCTGCCTAAAACCCCCGAATCCCTACCTAGAATCACCTGAATGGAATCTCTTAGCAGGGTCCCCCTGATGGGAACTCTGCTCGTGCTGACGAGTCTGTCCATGAGTTGGTGCCCCACCGGCACTATTTCCCCTGGTCCTTCCCTACTGGCTGGACTATCCTGCTCTCTTTCTTCCCTGAAGATGGAAGCGGTGATCCTGGAAATGTAGTAACGCTGCATTGAGTACGTTACTGAAAGTACTCAGGGATAGATTCCCAATAAGGTGCTGACGGATCCTCCAAGATAACCCATCGACAAATAGCAAAATATTCTTGCTCTCAGTGGGTGCCTCATCCGGCACAATAGTGAGAAGTCTCGTGAACTCCTCCTCATACTCAGCTACAGTTAGGTTCTCCTGCTGCAGATTTAGTAATTTCCGCCTCATCTCAGTTTGCACTGCGGGTGGAAAATACTTGCGGTCAAACCGCTCCCAGAACAACTGAATAGGGATCGTGTCCCTCTCCTCCAAAGTAGTAGTGGACTCCCACCACTGTATTGCGGCTCCCACCAGCTTAAAGGAAGCCAATAACTACTTTTGCATGTCGGTGCACTCATACATACAAAGGTGTCGTTGGATGTCCTTCTTCCATTGGCTGACTGTAACAATATCGGAGCTACCAGAAAACTCAGGGGGATGCGCTTTCTGAAAAGCATCCCGAACCCTCTCCCATGCGAATGGAAGCTATGCTGGTACTGGCGCCACTGCCTGACCCTGGGGTGGAGCCTGTTGAATCACCGCTATTGCGGCATTCACCGCCTGAGCAATAATGGAGGCTACTTCGTTCGCATTCATTGTGCCTGGTGCCGGAGCTGCTGGTTGCTCGGCTTGGGCACGCCTATCTTTCGGGGCACATCTCGGAGGCATCTGAAACGTGAACAAGTTTATTAGTCTACAGTTATCATCAAATCTGGAATAGCTGAAGACTTAAACGTAAAAGCAAGAATACAATAATCCTAAAAATAGGGCTCTATAAAAATAACGTTAAGCTGAAAGCGAAATAAGCCGTACATATCCTATGGACACTAGAACTTGATGCTCTGATACCACCTGTGACACCCCGCCTAATTAAATACCAGACGATCACTCCTTTATTAAATTAAATCAAGGTTAACAGTTGGTTCATTCTCAGCATCACTGTCGATAAAAATAAATTTTCCAATTTAACACCCTAAATAATTAAGCTAAGTGTCAAAAACATTTTTCATACAAACTTCCAAATTTTAATTAACGAAAAAGATTTATTTATATAAAAAAACATTTCTACAATTAAGAATCACACCACGATAAACCAAATAATATAATACATTCGTCAATCGAATGCCAACATATGAAAACTAAAATCACAAGTCCATACTGAATAAATCCCAAAGAAACAATACTGGAATGACTGAAATATAAATGTCCTGATAACAAATAAATAATGGAATGGGCGACACGTGCCCAATAAATGAGAGTGCTAGAAGTGGAGTCAATAAAAGAAGGCGTCTACTCAAGTGACCTGCAACTCCCACCTAAGCTGCAGCACGTTCCTCTCAAAGGATCCTAAGCAAGATGCCCCTGAAAATATACATATATATATACAAGAGAGAGAGAGAGAAAAAGAAACAGGTTAGAGCCCGAAAGTGTGTTTGATTTTAAAATACGTTTAGCAACTATTTAAAATAATATAGGCCAATGCAATAACATATTAGCACGTCACTCTCTTGAGAAAATACTCACCTCTCTTCTAATGTGCACACCTATCGCACTAACCTTCCCCACGGTTTCTTATCATTTAACGCACTAGTCTTTCTAAAAGATTTAACTTAACTTAGATTACTCGCAAGATTTATAATTCACGACTCCATTTTAAAAAGAATGTTCCAAACAGTAATCAAAGTCCTCCATTTTAACTTTATAAAATCAATAAAGTTTTAGAGTGACATATTATACTTTTTCAGAACAAGTATTTAATAATTTGAGGCAACAACCATATCCTACTTATAAAATCTCAGTAGACAGTTTCAAATATCATGATCTCATATATATATTAACTACTCGTATAATATATATATGTAACAGCACCCTGAATAAAACTATGGTGCGTGCATACTCTACTATCCAAAGCCCCATATCACTCATATTAAGGGGAATACATTCGGAATCACTCTCGAATTGTATTAACATAAATACACAATCAATATTGAGGTGAAGCATATATTCCAAGTCTCTAAGAGGATGGCACATACCGGCGTCTCTTAGGACCGTCTGAACTATCACATCGATAGCCTGTACCAAGGATATCTATCTCCTAGGGTTCAAGTCAATATCCCCCATAAAGGTCCCATCGAGATAAGACTTGTCCCAGCGCGGAAACCTCAGGGATAGTAAGTAGCGTGGGTATGATTTTCACATGCATATAATATATGTACACACAATCATATAAATATACCACTTTATCATATTAATATAGGTTCTTCTCATCACTCGTAATTATACCATTTATCCTCAATTTAACATTTATAGAAATATGTATAAGGCTTCGTTCCTAACCTTAACTCGAAGGGTTTTCTCACTTATTACCTAACACTCGTGGCTATATCCTCACAAATCTAAATTTCATTAAGTGTCTTTATTAGGTTCCAACGTAACTCTCTTACGCACCTCACCCTTTAAATTCATAAATCCATTAACCTAAAGTAAATATCCCATAAATACCATTTTCGTTAAACATTAAAGGCTCCAACATTTATTAATATCCCCTACTGGTCCTCAATGTCTCCCAAATCAATTTATCAAGAGTGCCCAAGAATTATATCACGACAATTTGAATTTAACGCATTTAAAGAGGGAATTAGGAGTCTTCCAGGAGGGGTCGATCGATCGAAGCTTGGGGCTCGATCGATCGAACCTTCGATCGATCGAAGCTCTAGGCTCGATCGATCGATCAAGCAGGTCTGGGCAAAATTCTGAAGAATGCAGTTACGGGTTTCATCCAACTTCTTCATCTAAAACGATGTGTTTCCATTCTAATCGCCCCAAAAATCCTACTATCATCATTATAACATTATACCAGGTGTTTATAACGTAAAGCATGCGTGTAACTATCATTAAACATGGGTTTTCAACCTAAAATCATGTCCAATTATCAAGAACCCTAGAATTTTCTTAAACAGATTTCTAATGAATTTTTCTCCAATATTTCTTTATTATGATCACCAAATTTCGTGGATTATTACCTCTACATGGCAAGGTTTTCCAGAATTAACATGTACATCAATACTTCATGGGTTTTTTCTATCAAAGATTGGGTTTTCTTCTATAATTTTCATCACAATTCAATCCTAAACTAATATGAAGATTGCATTAACGAAAATACGCAAGTTAAACACTTGCCTGGGATTTTGGTATGCAGATTCCTGGATGATTTTGGTATGACTGCGTTCCTTGTCTCGTGATCTACGCGGTGGTGGTGATGGCGGTGAAATCCGGTGGCTTTTTGGCCTTGGTTTGCCTTGGAGCTCTCTCCTCTCTTCTCCAATGGCCGTCACTTTATTTGTGAATGTTCTAACCCTAAGAGGTTGACCTAATGGCTGATATAGGTTGGCTGAAATTCGTGGGTTTAATTACCCACTTAAGTAAAATGACTAAAATGCCCTCCTGGGGCACCAATTAGGCCTACAAACGCCCCGAGACCCAAACTAAACCTCGGGGTATACTTTTCTGACTATCTCGACCCTTCTGGATGCGTTGGCGCACTCAAAACGACCATACGAACAACTTATAAAATATTTATTTTTTATTTAACAAAATTAGTCCCGACGTGACACGGGCACGTCCCGACTTAAATTTCCGAAATAGTCATTTAATTCACTTATGACATTCAATATAACCAATATAATATATTACTATGCTCATTAGTAATTTTCAACAAGTTTCCCATAATTACTAACTCTCATCGCGTTAATAATTATAATTTATAACATATTTAATTTCCGGATTTTTGTTAAATAAACCGTCACATTAAATTTAATAAATCCCCAAATTAATATAGCATAAAAATACGGGGTATTACATGGCACCCTATGAAGCCTTGTATGGTAGGCCTTGTAGATCCCCCACGTGTTGGTTAGAAGTGGGAGATAACAAGTTTCTCGGACCTGAAATGATTCGGGATACTTCTTCTAAGATCGAGCTTATTCGAGATCGTATTCGGATAGCCCAAAATAGAAAAAAGAGCTATGCCGATGCGGGGAGGAGGCATGTGGAGTTGGATATTGGAGACCAAGTGTTGGTACGGGTGTCGCCTATGAAAGGCGTTAAGCGTTTCGGAAAGAAAGGGAAGCTTGCACCACATTTCGTTGGGCCTTTTCCTGTACTTGCTAAGGTAGGCCCAGTGGTGTATCAAATTGCCCTACCGGAACCTTTGCAGCAAATTCACGATGTTTTCCACATCTCCTCTTTGAAGAAGTATAAGAGGTGTGATGGTGTCCTTTGGCACATTCCTTTCGAGGATATAGAGTTACTACCCGATGTTTCTTATGAAGAGCAACCAGTGGCCATTTTGGACCATGGGGAACGTAGATTGAGATCTCGTGTGGTGCCCTTGGTTAGAGTACAATGGATTCATCACAGCGTCGAGGAATCTACTTGGGAGCGTGAGGACGATATGCGGGAAAAGTATCCGCATCTCTTTATCCAAGGTACGCTTGAATTTTGGGGGCAAAATTCCCTCAAAGGGGGGGAGTATGTAACAACCCTCGCTTTTGGGAACCCATTTTATATTTATATACTATGTTGAGTAGTTGCATATATAAAATGCTGCATGTGGGTAAGTATTAATTTGATGAAATAAGTTAATATTTACTAATAAGTTGCATGATTACCATGTGGTGTTCTATTTTGTCATGAAAATTAAAATGGCAATTTGAATTTAAATGGAACCGGAACTTAAAATGGATTATAGAATATCCAAATGAAAATTTGGAGGGTGTAGTTAGTTCCGGGAGGTGCGAGACAGTCGAAATGTGTGCCATATTGTATTTTGAGATTTTTGGGCACTTTTGACTGATTTTGGCATATTGCGTGTTAGAAATTAACTATTGCGGTATTTTTACTTAAAGGTTGGAGACTTTTAATCTTAAGCCACGTTTTAGTCTTTCCCCAAGTCTTTCATTTCCTCTTATTTGCCCTAAGTGTTCTAGCCCTAAGAGTGAGAGTGAGAGTGGAAGATTGGAGAGAAAAGAGAGAGATCTTGAATATTTGTGGTGTGATCTTGCATTCTTCTTCAACCAAGTCTGAAATTGAAGCCCCAAGGCAAGTTTTCTACTTGATATTGTATGGTTTAAGATGAATAATTAGTACGGGTAGTTATGTATAGTTTTGATGTAATGTAATTGTGGTTTTTGGTTGGATTTATGGGTATCAACATCTTTGATAGAGATAGATTGTTGATTGAGGTAGAAAAATGTTAATGGGAGCATTTATGATCTTTTAGCATCATTAAATGTAGTTGGATGATTTGGTTGGTTGTTGATTTTGGGTTTAGAAGGAAAATAGGGGAGAGAGAGGTCTTGGTCTGCTATGGCCGGTCGACTGTGTATCTTAGACCGGTCGACCGGGCCTTCGAAAGAGGGCTCACTACTTTCTTTCAAAGGCATGAAATTAAGGGCGCGATCGACCGCGAGTCCCCTGCAGGTCGACCGGCTAGTCCGAAATGAGTTTTCTGCTTTTTAATAAAGGCTAAAATTTGAGACGCGGTCGACCGCGGTCTCGGGACCGGTCGACCAGTCCCCTGTTTTCTTACCCAATTTCCTACTTTTGTTTTTAATTCTTTTCTTCCCCAAGGAACTTATGACTCTTCTTGAATGAAGTAAACCTTGGCTTTTAGAGTCCTAGTTGAGTTGGTTGTCACCCTAGTGTTGAATGGGTTTCACTTGGGGTTAAGTCCGGGGGAGAGGTTGTCCTAAGTGATGTTAAGGCATCGCTTTTCTTTGTGCATCCTAATAAATATGGATGGGAATTGTAGGCCCATACTTGGAGACTTTAGGGGCTTGAAATGAGGCATAGAAGACCTTATGCTCGGGAAACTATTATGATCCCTTGGAGTGTTATTCGAGGCATAACCTAGGATGGAAAGTAATGAAATATCCTACGATTATAGTTTCAAACAAATGAAACATGTAAATGCTAATGAAAATGAAAAGTATGGTTTTTACAGTAAATGCTAATTTACTTAAACACACCTCTCTAAATGCTATCATAAGGGAAGATCGTGCATGAGGTGATGTTCCTTGACTAGTGAATGCATGGAGACTATAGTCCTCGGCCATATGCGGGTTTATTATATGTTTTTCTGTGCTAGTGAGGTAACTCCGGGTGTGGTTATGACTCACTCGCAGGTATATGGCCACTTCTCGACGTGCGTTAGGTACCCAGGATGCCTTGTTTGATGGGCCCCTGGAAGATGATAGTCATTTAGGGGCACGCCCAGTGGTGAAACTCGTAGGGGCGGTCTTAGAATCGTTATATGTATAAGAATATAACTTTTCTAAACTCAAGTGGGACTTGAGGGTTGTTTTATTTCCACTAAATCGTATTATGAAATTACATTCCTCCAAGGGAATAAGACTTGGAAATAAATAAGAAAACAATGTTATTGTATCCCTGTTAAGGAATTTAAACTGGATTAAAGTGGAAATTGGTGTATAGAAGCTTTTAGTTTAATCATTGCATCATCTCATTTTCTTGAATAGTTTATTTTTAGGCATGTCATGTTAGTTGTCTTATTGGAATTTATTCTTAGGTTGTTAGATTTCTGTTTTCCATTATCGTGATTAACTGTTCATATCTAGCATGCTTTTTGTTCATCTGGGAACTATATATAAACCGGGTCCTGACCGGTTCATTTTCCTCTATGTTGTGCTTGTTATGGTATCCGCCCAGGTGCTCCTCCGCAAGGACGCCCGTGTTGATATTCGCACTCTTTTGCTTTTAAGGAGCTGTATGAAATTGCGAATATTACAGGCTATTTTGTTAGACGCCATCATTCTCTTTGATATCTAGTTATGATCGGGTCTATTACTCGGGCGAGTGGCCCAAACTTGTAATTGTATTATGAATGTAAATCATAACATCTAACTGTTGTAATTACTTTTGTGTAGATGTGGACCGACAGCATATTCGGTTCTCTCCTTGTTTATGGTGGTTTTAGATGTATATTAATTATGTTTCTTAGAATTCCACTATTGTTCTAAAATGGGTTGTTTAAAATTTTTTTTTCTTAACTCAACTTTTAAATTACATAATTGTTTTGACAACCCGTTTTCTGAATTATTGGGTGGTTTTCTCGGTTACTCTTACTATATTTGTGGTGTTGAGAATGATTTCCGTCCATGATTACCGTATATGTCGGAGTATCGGGTTGGCCACCCCTTATTTCAGAATGCGGGTTGTCACAGTATGTTTAACTAATTATAGGTGTACTATGATTATATCTACTATTTTCTCATTTTTTATTTAGTGTTCTTCATTTCTCTATAATCTACCTAATTTGTTTTGATTTTTTGCAACATTTATTTCTTTGTTCATAGATTCAAAGGCCACATGGAAATAACATTGGTATTGTTATATGTGATGATGTTCCATCAAATGTTATGCATATTGGGGTAAATATTAGCTACTAGATTCTTTTATCGTTT
Source organism: Sambucus nigra (assembly GCA_949130495.1). Taxonomy (NCBI): domain Eukaryota; kingdom Viridiplantae; phylum Streptophyta; class Magnoliopsida; order Dipsacales; family Adoxaceae; genus Sambucus; species Sambucus nigra. Next base: position 46,644,089 of record OX422218.1, read on the forward strand.
GAACTTCATATTTACAACTTCTTCACTCCCCATTTATAGTATCAATCTTATAATTAAGAGACTCAAACTATACTCAATAATGCAAATGAGAAAGGCAAGGGAAAGGAGAAAGAAGTCCCCACACGTAAAAGGGTAAACACATCTCAAGAACTTTTATGATAAAATTCTTTATGGAATTATGTATTATTCTTTTTATATTCTTATATTTCTTTTGTAGGTGGCATGGATGGGGAAGTATAATGTTTGTCCAGAAGCGGATTTTTTTATCATTACCCTATTACAGTATTGGTGGTGTTATTTTGCCCTACAGTAATTAAGCAATTAAGTGACTAATATGTACCATTAAGCCTTATACAATCTCTAAAGTTTACAAAAATACTTGAAAACTTAATTTCACTATATTAGTAAGACTATGATCACATAACCCTTTCCATTAGCCCGCAATGCAGATAATTTTTTATTTTCATTAGGCAATTGATAAAACTTTTGTCTCCAAAAGTTCCCTTGCACAGCGATTACGACGAGAACAAGAAAGATGCAATCCTCCACAAGCTATATCTGTCATTTCTGCCCCCTTACGCCACAATCGCTCAGAAGTGTTGAAATTAGAGAACCACAACATAACTTCATCTAAAAATGCGTTTCAGTTAGATCAACCTATTTCTGGTCATACTCCCCATGTTAACAATTCTATGGGTCCACCTTCTTTTGCTTGCACTGAAGGTTCTCCTAAGCGATCAAGGGTTTCACATTTATCGTCAGGTAATGATGTGGCTCAAGTATCGTAGTCAATAACTAACCAATTTTTGAAGTTAGTACCCCAAATCCTTCGCACATTTCTCTTTGAACAATTAGTCCTTTAACGAATAGTTTACCAATCCCCATTGCGGCCCCAACTATGTCACCTCAAAACCTTTGCCAAGATTTTGACCTAATTGATTCTGAAGAAAAGTGTGTCGGGGTCCTCTAGGAACACTCTTCGACATCAAATTATATTCAAAATGTATTGGTCCCCAAGACGTTAGAAGTTATACCCGACCTTGAAACAGAGAATAATCAAGAAGTTCAAAATTTACATTCATCTAATTCACATAGTCATAGGTATAATCTTTTTTTATCTATTATTGAATATTGTTTTATATTGTGAACTCTATCCTTAATTTATTTTCACACCTTTTTATTTGATATGTAGATCCACTATACAAAGTCATGGATATATTGCGAGCACGAGTACACCTCAAGAACCAAATGTCCATTTAGAAAGACTTTTTCTTAGGCCCATGGATGTTCCTTGCTGTTATTATTCATCTTTACATTGGATGGATGAAATATTATCGACCTCATCAAAGATTCTCCCTCTATTTAGGAAGTGTTGTAGATAAGGACACGTTTGATTACAACATCTAGTTGAACCCCCACCGAAAGTTAAACATCTGTTCGATGGTAATGATGTTTAAAACAATTCTTGGTGTTCAAATGGATGATAGGGTCCTCAGAGGTAGGGGTCCATCATCTTTCACCATTCATGGTGAACTACGTCATCGTACTGGATCCTTATTACCAGAACCGGGACACGAGGACGAAGCTTCATATTCCCAGTTATACATTTATGATCCTAGTGTGGCTCTGAGTGTTAGGGAACATTGAAATTCAAAATTAAGAAGTGATGTACTGCAAATAATTTAAGGTTTCTTGGAGGTGAACAATCCGTTTATCCACAAATATTGTCAGGTATTTGCTATTTTAAATGACCCCTCTAGATCCGTCCTAAACTTGCCAGCATACTTACATTACAATTCTGCAGCAGATCGTAGAAGGTATAATTTGCCTTCGATCGATGAGATTATTGTTATTTTTCCTCGCAATGGCCATAATTTTTCTGCAATGAGAGACATTATTGTTTTCCTTCGAGGGGGGGATTAATTGATGCGAGTTAATGCATGTCACCCAGCTTACCTACCTCTTCACTGCGTTCTTTTATGACCTCATGGTCAACTTGGTTGGGAGCCCGACTTAAAGCTATGGGGATGTGGATAACAGTGTTAATCAAGATCATCAACTAACTCAGCTGGATTATTAAAATTATCTTTTGTTTCAACATGGCACTGAGTACTCTACAATTTTGAGAGGAGGTAATCTTATGCAGGAGTTGTGGATGCATGGGCTTCAACGGGACAAAATCACTTGACTTATTTTAGACTTAATCAAAGCATACTTAGGGTAAAGTTATACAAAGATCCTAGTGATTATATGACTGAGGGTGTTGAACCATTGCAAATTTGTAGCCGAATGATTTTTCCATCTTCTTTTACTGGTAGTGCACGGAATATGTTTGAGATTTACCAAGATTAGATGGCCATCACTCGGTACAATCAACACCCTGATATTTTTCTCATAATGACCGCCAATCCTAAATGACCTGAAATTAATAAGGAAATTTTATCGGGTCAAAATGCTCTCGACAATCAAAATTTAGTTGCACGTGTTTTTGAACTAAAAAGAAAAGCTTGAATGAAGGAGATTAAGGATATATATATTTTTGGCAAGAAATTGGCCCATGCATTTATAATCGAATTTCAAAAATGGGGGTTGCCTCACATGCATGCTCTTCTTTTCCTTAATTGTCAAAGCAAGATTAAAACATGCGCCTAAGTAGATAATTTTGTCTCTACTGAGTTTCCAAAACCCACTTATGATCCTACACTCTTCCAAACTATATTGAAATGCATGGTACACGGGCCATGCGACTCCCAGAATTCGAATTCCACTTGCATGGAGAACGGTATATGCATGAAGAAATACCCTAGAGCATTTGCAGAATGGATATCCAATCTATTATCGTCGTGATGATGGTAAGGAATATACTACTACCAGTGGAAAAAAGGTATCAAACAAAGATCTTGTCCCCTATAATCCATATTTTTCTAGACTTTTCCATTATCACATTAATGTCGAGGTTTCTGCTAGGTTACGATGCATTAAATATATAAATAAGTACATATATAAGAGTCATGATCGCACAACTATGGTTTTGGAAGGTGTTTATGAAATCCACCAATATTTAGATGCAAGGTACATTAGACCTCCTGAAACAGCTTGGTGAATTTATGGTAATCATATGCATCAGGAGACACCAACTGTTACACGATTAGATTTAAATTTACCTAGCATGCATCATGTTGTGTTTGATCCTTCACATTCATCAGCTACGATTGCTGAAAGAGCCAGCAGTCAAATGAGTCTGTTAATTGAGTTTTTAACTTTTTGTGCATTGAATTCTTCTGCACGAGAGTATATCTACTAAGAGTTTACCCAACACTATGTTTGGATCTCTAAAAGGAAACTCTGTACTGCACGAAAATCATCAGAGTTTGCTATTGGGAGAATGTACTATGCAAGCTTGAATTCTGGAGAAAGGTTTTATTTGTGATTGCTTTTTACCACTGTTAAAGGTCCCATATCGTTCGAGTTCTTATGCACGGTGAACTGTGTATAACACGAGACTTTCAAATCGATGTGTATAGAAGGGGGATTGGTTGAAGATGATAATGAGTGGGTTTAAAGTTTACAAGAAGAATCCATAATGTGCACCGAATATCAACTTCAGCATTTGTTTGGCATTATACTTACACAATGTTTTACTTTACATCCGGAGATATTATGGAATCATTTTTCCATTCATATATGTGATGATCTGATTCATAATTTACGAACATTATTTTCTATCCCAAATCCAACTGACATCCAAATTGAGGATTATGGTTTGTATCTTCTAAATGAGGTGCTTCAAGAGTCTAGTAAGATTTTAAGTGACTTCCCTCCAATGCCTCTACCAACTTTTAATTGGACAACTGTGGGTGGGAACAGATTACTCTCTGAACATCATTAGTTATAATCGTTAGCAATGCAAGGTGATGCACAATTAGATGTTGATCTCCTTAATGAGGGACAACGTATAGCTTACTCAGTGATAACATCATCCATTTTTTAGAATAAGGGGACTACATATTTTTTGAATGGAGGTACTGGAAAGACATTTTTGTACAATACAATTGCAACCTTCTATCACAGTTTAGGTCATACAGTTATTACAGTCGCTTTGTCTGGTATTGTTTTTTTGTTGTTAGTTGGTTGTCGGACTGCACATTCAACATTTTGCATACCTTTGGAAATTCTTGAAAACTCAAATTGTGGATTTACAAAGCAGTCGATACATGCAGATCTCTTCAAATCAGCTAAATATATAACATGGGATGAAGTTCCCAGGCAACGTAGGCATTGTGTTCAGGCTGTAGATAGGACACTGCAAGATATTTGTGATGTTAAAAATCCATTTGGAGGAATTACAGTAGTTCTTGGCGGTGATTTTTGACAAATCTTACCAATTATCCCTAAAGGAGTTAGAGAAGAAATTATTTCTGCTTTATTAAGGTGATTTATGCTTTGGAGGTACAACCATGTTTTAACCTTACATCTAAACATGCGATTAAACCTATTGGAGCCTGAGACTATTCAATTCTCTACGTTCTTGGATTAGGTGTTGCTATTTACTATTTTCTATTTTTAACAATCTTCATTCAACGTACATGCATTTGTCTTTTTTTGTAGATTGGGTCCAATCCTCTTGAAATTATATCATTGCCTTCCTCAATGCAAAAGTGTAATGATCCCATGATCTAATTACGAGGGTGTATCCATTGTTGAATGTGGCTTGTACTGTTACACTAACCTTCCTCATCGAATGAATAATTCTTTCAGCGTGGAATAACGATGTAACTACTATAAATAATTTGGCATTGAATATCTTTTCGGGTGATACAAAAACTTATTTTGGTGCTGATAAAATATGTGACGGCAGAGTCCGGTAGAGACGTACACAGTCAGTACCCAAATGAGTTTTTGAATTCCCTCAGTCCTTATGGTTTACCCCTTTTTAAGTTGGAGTTAAAGGTGGGTTCTCTGATTATGCTTTTGAGAAACATCGCTCCGAAGGATGGTCTTTGCCATGGCACCCGATTGGTGGTTACAAAATGTGGAGAGCATGTTATTGAGACCCAAATATTTGTTGGTGATAATTATGGAAATTTAGTATTCATTCCCAGAGTCTCACTATCTCCTTCATCTGCGGAGATCTCTATAAAAATGATGAGACGCCAATTCCCAATTCGACTCGCATATGCAATGACCATCAACAATTCCTAGGGTTAATCAGTCAAGTTTTGGGAATTGACTTGTGCACGCCGATTTTTAGTCATGGCCAGTTACATGTAGCATTATCTCTATGCACAAGTGTAAATCGCATTACCCTTCTTTATGATGATTGTTCACTTTTGACAACAAATATTGTGTATCTGGAAGTCCTCCTATAAAGTAAGTAGTGTTATTTTTCCTATAAACTACATATTTGACCCCTTTATATCATCTTTTGATAATTTTTTTAATTATTCTTAGGATTGGGAGAAAATGGTAAGGCATCAAGAGCGGATAAATACCCGTAGGTTGCTTACATGGGGTTCCCAAAATAAGGTACTTCGTCTTTAAAATGTTTCTTCTTTTCGTTCATTTTTAGAAATTAGTCTTAAGTATTAATATTTCTTATAGGTGGTTGTAAATTGTGCGAATCTTCATATCAAGTACATCGAGCTGGATACGTGGACATTCCATAGAGTTATTATGAGGATATTTCCTGCGAATCCATGATTGACTATTAGAGGATAATTAAAGCTTCATCTTAGAGTTACTATACGCTATTGGATGATTGCTAAGGCTTTTTTTCTATAGTCTACTAAGGCTCTTATTATATAGTCTGCTAAACTTGTCTTTAACCTTACATCATCCATAGATATATGTGTAAGTATCTGAGATAAATAAATGAACTATTTGGGCTTTGGGTTTTAATTTGTATTCTTTTGGTTTAAGATGATATGCTTTGCTGCCATATTGGGGTTTTAGAATTGTATTGATTTTTCTTTGGCTTTTGCCTTGGTCATAATTAATGCATTTGACTTTTTGTAGGTTGGTAATTAATGTATTGGTCCTTTTTGAGAATTACTTTTTTTTTTTTTGGGAACAATAGCACTTTGCTACAGCCAAAGCCACAAATCATTTTTTGGCAAGAAAGAATTGATGTTTTTGTGTATATTGGCAATGAGTAATTATGTATTGTTTTTATTTTACTAAAACTACCCCAATTCCTTGACAAGTTATAATAGAAACCGAAGTGATCAATTGCCATGCACTACTGATTTTAGTAAAACTACACCAATGCTTTAGTGTTCTTTGTTGTTCCATGTTGCATGACCCCTGGATTTCAAGTAGAGATGACGATGAAGTGATTACAATATTGAATCTCTCCAACCATTATTTTTTTATATGTACATGCTTATACTTGCATTATATTAGTTTGAATCAATTAGTTTGAATCAATTATGTTAGTTTTGCATCATGTTAGTGTACTGGATGAAACATTATGTTAGTGTACTGGATGTAAAACATTATGTTTGAATGATATAAATTTAAGGCAGTGTTATATCATATTACCATTGTTCTAGTCATTCTTTTATTTGATCCTATTTAAATGATATTCTTTATTTTTCCATCTTAAAATTTAAAGCATGATATTTTTTGTTTGAATTTACCATGAAATTTTGGTTGGAAAATGGATGCAGAGACCATGACCTCAGTGATATCAATGGTATGTTCTTGCCTCGCATTTTTAACATACTTCTTTGCTTTTTCGTCTTCTACATTAATTTCCACTCCACAACGCCTTATTATGAGGGTAGGGACAATAGCTTGGTGAGTATTGTCATTATCCCTAATAGGCATGGTGGAAAATCTTAATTCTGAGGTAGTGTGTTCTAGATAGGTGCTAGGGTCTATTGTCCCTACCCTCATAATAAGGGCTTTAGAGTAGCATGTAATGAGAAGAGTTATGCTATGGACCTAGGAAGATTATCCATAAAATTTTGTGGGGTCTAAGGTAATGATTTAGTGTTTGGTACAGTGAGTTTAAAAAACTCTTGATATGTTACCAAATCTCTAGGTTATGGTTCAAGAGAGTTTTTAGTTAAATGAGGCCGTATCTGTTTTGTTTTAGATTATGTTAGGTTGTGGGTTGTTATGGATTTATATTTATGTTATAGTATTGCACCTCATTCTTCATGTTTACTGCGGAGTACACTAATGAACAACTATTATAGTTATGTAACTGTACATGTAACCATTGCAACTGTTGTCTAGATCATGTATTGATAACTGTCGTAATTGTTGTACACTAATTTGAACATTTATTTTGATCATGCCAGAAACTTTGTCTATAAATAAACAACTATTTTGATCGAACTTAAGCTTTTAACTTCTACCCTCTCCATGAGATCTTATACTATTTTTAGTTTTCCGAAATTGTTTGTTAGCATGGTGGTTATGAAGAAATATTGAAGCTGCAAAATAGTTGAATGGTGTATACACTTTGCAAAGAGTTGAAAAATAATGAAATACAGAAGCTGCAAAATAAAGAAACTTTGCATGTCAAGAAATATCAAAATATTTTCACTAAAGGTTTGTAGAAATAATGTTGAACAAAACGAAACAATCTCAAAATATTTTCAGTAAAGGTTTGTGCGTCATAATATGAATCTTGAACAATTATGTTATAATTATAAAATAAATCTAAATCATCAACAACCAATTTTTTTTTTACTCAAAAGCATTGAAGCCCGTACACTAAATTTGTGCATTTCCACAGCTCTCATTATACATAACAATTAGATATATAAGAGAGATCCTAAAACTTTGTGGGCTAGATTTAAAGAAATAAAACTATATAATACGCAATACAAAACAAAAAAGGGGAGATACATAGAGTAAATAGATGTGGTTGAGTGAATGAGATAATGAAATATTTCTCAAAAGTGTCTCGTTTTTGACTTGTGAGACATCTGTGAGAAAATGAACTTTGAAACCATAAATCTTAAAATATCTATTAAAAATGAAATCTTGGAACACATAGTATTAAAACAAATAATAATCTATACAACTCCAACAATATTGCAAAAATTTCATGTGAAAAAAGAAACCAAAAACAAACTAAAATACCAGGTTTACGTAAACAAAAGCATAAGACAAAGAGACATACATGCAGATTCAATAAACATACCGGTTAAAAATCGAATACAGAAAGCTGTGAAATTAATTCACACTACACAAGATAATGAGAATTGCTAGAATAATTCAAATAAGATAATGAGAATTATACGAAAAAGTGAGGCACTGGGGTTAAATACATTCCAAGAAAGGGCCATGCTGTCACTCCATAACCTTAAGTAATGGATCCCATTAAACTCACTCACCACCTTCAATTTATTAGTTGACTGATATGATGTGCCTCCATAAGAAAATGACTATCTTATTACTTGTATTTATATAAAGTTAGAAAAACATAGGGTCAATATATATATTTTTATCAAAGTATAAGTGAAAATCTATCATAAAAATGGAATACTTTGAAATGAATTAGATAATTTGAGAGACAAATAGGAATGCAACATATTTTAATGGCCATTTTAAAACAGAGTCAGTAAGAATACCTAAGTCGTTTTCTGCATGTCACATTTTTGTATAACATATCTATAAGAACACTAACCATCATCTTTATATTTGCATCAACAACACATAGAAAGTGAGAAATCAAAGCACTTTGAGATAAATCAATTCGGCACCATAATAATTCGGATAATTCACCCATGCGATTCCTCAAAGCACAATACAAAATCAAATAAACTAAATATTAAATCAAAAAGCACACCATCTACTACTTTCAATAACTTTGGCATTAGAAGCATAATATAACTCCAAACTCATTTTTTAGGCAAAAAGTGCATTCAATATCTTGCAGGAATGCCACAAATTAAACTCTTGATATTTGTGGAAATACAAGTGAAGGAAAACATCTATGGACAAAACAAAACTACGTTAAAAAAATTTGCTGAAAAGTTAAACCCGAGTATTTCGATCTTCTAAAGTTCCAATAAACATATGTTGAAGTGCATTGATCATTGATCATTCATCACTGATATACTAAACTAAACATTACCTACTTAAGTAGAAATATATAGTCCTTGATCATTGATCATTGATCGTTGATCTATTAAACTAAACATTACCTACTTAAGTAAGAACATATAGTCCATTGATCAAAGTCCAACAATCAATATAGTCTACAAATATATGTCCAAACAAAGGCCACCACATCACACATTGATGGTGATTTCCAATGCTACTAAACAATTATAAAGGGAATGAAAATTTATTAAAGTTGACAGTTGGTATGCCCAAATTTAGACGTAAGCCAACCATTAGAAAATAAGTCAGCTAAGATTAGTATTTGCACATTCATTTAGTACACATGCCAACAAATAGATATACTAATCATATTTAAAACATAAGAACAGTGAATTAAGGTTATGTATAAGTGAAATGATGCGCGATAAGCTTGAAAAGGTTCTGCGCGATAACCCTCAAGCACATGTGGATAGTCGTTTGCGTACAGATAGTCATCCTTTTTTTATCGAACAAAAACTTCTTCAGAATGAGATTTGATGAGGATAAAATACCCATAACAGATTCTCTTTAGGGATATATAAGAATGAGAAAAAATGTTAGGAGAATATGATACTTGATATGGAATATGTCCTATGGAAGGATGAGAATGATATCAAAGCTACAAAAATCAATAATTATATGAATTCAAACAACCTAAAACATCAATAAACTTAAAATTAAAAACAATGTGGGAATGTCCCATAACAACCTTTAAAATAGAAACGAATAAAAAAAATAACGTGAAGCCCCAGAACATATAAACTGTTACATGTTTTGAATGTATGGAAAGGCATGATCGACCGAGACCCAATTGTGTGGTTTTATATAATATCAAAATAATTGTCAACACGAAAAATATATATTACAAATTTTGAAAAGAAACTCTTGGAACCAATAACGAACAAAATAGACATACATTACCAACACAGAACATAGATATATTACCAACACATAACATGCATACATTACATATATGATCAAAGTAACTTTCCAAACCAATACTGTTATAGAAACCTTACAAAACAAAAATTGAAAAATACATTACAAAATGAAGTCGTTAACAACAAACTCTAAAAAAACCAAAATAAAAGATATAATAAATTTAAATGGGTAAAATATAGACATTCTTTTTGTAATGACAATTAGAACCATTAAGCAAGAAGAAGGGAATACCATAAACAACCAATGTAATGTGAAGCTAGTCGTTATATGTCAAGGCATAAAATTAATTTCTAAATAAGGAAATGGATGTCTCTTTTTCTATTCCTTTAAAATATAAAATAAAACTAAGCTCCTTTTGCAAGATAGATCACACACAATTGAAATGTATTTCAAAATATAACAAACCGTGTAAGATAAATCAAGCACAATTGAAATGTATTTACCAAAAACAAAGGGAGACAAACAGTATAGCCTTGTCACTGTGAAAATTATATGATAAATAAAGATTATAGTTGATGTGTATGGCATAGAAATACCTTCCAAATTAGATTTCTATTGCACATCAATTAAATTCTCAACTTTATTGAAAACAATAAATATAAGACTTCTTTGAAATTAGGGAAAAAATAGCACAAAAATAAACATTGTTAGGAGCTTTTAGAAATTTGAAATATACGTGAAAACTTCATATGTAGTCACATGTATTTGGTTAATAAAAAAAACAAAAATTCTGAAAATTTAATATTGAGGTTTTTGAGGCTTTTGAATGCTATAACTACATAGGTGTGTGTGTGTGTGTGTGTGTGTGTGTGTGTGTGTGTATATATATATATATATATATATATATATATATATATATATATGTATATATATATATAGATAGATATATGTATATATATATATAGATAGAGAGAGAGAGAGAGAGAGAGAGAGAGTCACGCTTCTGTGCACACCCAAGTTTGCACAATGATTTTTTGACATAGTAAACAAATTAGTTTTTAGTTCAATTTTTTTGTATGGTATTTAAACATTTGAAGGAACTAACATTAAAAAAAAATAATAATAATTTCATATCTTTTAAAGTACTTTAAAAGTTGCGAAAATTTGATTGATTTTTTTTAAATAACAAAAAATATTTTTTTGGTTGATTTTTTTATATGGGTCTCTTGAAATGTTTAAATATCACATAAAAAAATTCAACTTAAAAATATTTTTTTAATATTTTGCACCAACAAATATACAAATTTAGTGTACACAAAAATCTGGTGTTCAATGTAACAACCCGCGTAATTTTGGGCTATTTTAATTAATTTTTGGAAAATGGAGGAAAATTAAGTTTTTGATAAAATTATTTTTATTGCTCAAATATGTTGAATATTATTTTTAAAGGCGATAATTTCAAACGGTTTCGAAATCGGAGTTAAAACGGATTTTAAAATGATTTTAAAATGTTTTTAACTCTTAAAATTCTAAGTCGGTGAACATTAAGTAATTTTCAAGAGTTGTTTTGACTTCCAACTCTTCATTTCTTTGCCTTATTTAAAGGAGTCTTTTTGCTTCCAACTCTTCATTTCTTTGCATTATAAAAGGAAGTCGTGGGCAACCCTTTTAACATACTTTTGGCATAAATTTTGGCAGCAAATATATTTTATATTCCTCTTCTTTTTATATACACATTGGCCCTTGAGATTTGTGAGTTTCAATATTAGATTAGAGGTGTTCTTGGGGATATTTTGTTGGAGTTTCATGGAGGAGCTTTTGTAGATATTTTGAGTTGATCTTGAGTATGTGATCTTTGATTTCTCATCATTGTTTGAGGTATGGGGTTTTACACAATATGCTCCTTAAATCTCGCGAGTGTCATTCTCTTTGAATTCTTATTAATTGAACTCATATTTGAATTGATAAATTCATTGAAATCTGGAAAATAATTGTTGAAATTATTTTGATTCATGTGGTATCATTATATGGTTGATGAGCACGTTGTCATGAGATTTTAATATGGCACGGATGTTGGGCACCCACCAAAATTCCTGTTTCCCGGGCTATGGCTTGATAAAGCATATACGGATGTGGTGAGGCCTGGTGACCCGATTAAAGTGTTATTGAGAAATTATATTGATAAATGCTTTGAGATTTGCATTTTTTATTTGAATATTCGTACTCGTGTTGTTACGCTTTATTCATCGTTAATATATTTGTTGAGCATCTTTCCTGTCGTATTGTGTACTTCCCCATATTTTCTTTTAGTGGCAGGTTAGCGCGGATTTTGGGGCGCTATGGAGATTGATTTTAGCGAGAATTATTGTGGAAAGATTTTTAATACAAGATGAGAAGACTTGTATTTATTTTTATGTATAGAGCATTGGAGATTTATTTTAGATGCTGTATTTTTTATTCGAGGGACTTGTTGTAATTGAAGAGATAGATTAGTGGATTTATATTATTGTGGGTTTATTTAGATGCTCTATACCTTGTCACTTGTGGATTTGAATTTATTTTATCGCATTAGCGCTCCGTTCGCTCTCCCCGGGCGGGCGGGGTGTTACAAATGGTATCAGAGCTTAGGTATACAACAACCCTCGGGGCTTGGGTTTTGGGTTCATTGCGTGGATAGCAGTTTTTGGAGATAAAAATTTTTAAGTGATATTCGTGATAAGTTTCGAGATTAGAGGTGAGGAATTTATTTTTGGGAGACGAGATTATTTTGGAGATTGTTAGCTTGATTTTTTTAGAGTTAGGCGTTCGGCGAATTTCGAGGGCGAAATTCCATTGTTAGTGGGGAAGTGTAACAACCCGCGTAATTTTGGGCTATTTTAATTAATTTTTGGAAAATGGAGGAAAATTAAGTTTTTGATAAAATTATTTTTATTGCTCAAATATGTTGAATATTATTTTTAATGGCGATAATTTCAAACGGTTTCGAAATCGGAGTTAAAACGGATTTTAAAATGTTCTTAACTCTTAAAATTCTAAGTCGGTGAACATTAAGTAATTTTCAAGAGTTGTTTTGACTTCCAACTCTTCATTTTTTACCTTATTTAAAGGAGTCTTTTGGCTTCCAACTCTTCATTTCTTTGCATTATAAAAGGAAGTCGTGGGCAACCCTTTTAACATACTTTTGGCACAAATTTTGGCAGCAAATATATTTTATATTCCTCTTCTTTTTATATACACATTGGCCCTTGAGATTTGTGAGTTTCAATATTAGATTAGAGGTGTTCTTGGGGATATTTTGTTGGAGTTTCATGGAGGAGCTTTTGTAGATATTTTGAGTTGATCTTGAGTATGTGATCTTTGATTTCTCATCATTGTTTGAGGTATGGGGTTTTTCACAATATGCTCCTTAAATCTCGCGAGTGTCATTCTCTTTGAATTCTTATTAATTGAACTCATATTTGAATTGATAAATTCATTGAAATCTGGAAAATAATTGTTGAAATTATTTTGATTCATGTGGTATCATTATATGGTTGATGAGCACGTTGTCATGAGATTTTAATATGGCACGGATGTTGGGCACCCACCAAAATTCCTGTTTCCCGGGCTATGGCTTGATAAAGCATATACGGATGTGGTGAGGCCCGGTGACCCGATTAAAGTGTTATTGAGAAATTATATTGATAAATGCTTTGAGATTTGCATTTTTTATTTGAATATTCGTACTCGTGTTGTTACGCTTTATTCATCGTTAATATATTTGTTGAGCATCTTTCCTGTCGTATTGTGTACTTCCCCATATTTTCTTTTAGTGGCAGGTTAGCGCGAATTTTGGGGCGCTATGGAGATTGATTTTAGCGAGAATTATTGTGGAAAGATTTTTAATACAAGATGAGAAGACTTGTATTTATTTTTATGTATAGAGCATTGGAGATTTATTTTAGATGCTGTATTTTTTATTCGAGGGACTTGTTGTAATTGAAGAGATAGATTAGTGGATTTATATTATTGTGGGTTTATTTAGATGCTCTATACCTTGTCACTTGTGGATTTGAATTTATTTTATCGCATTAGCGCTCCGTTCGCTCTCCCCGGGCGGGCGGGGTGTTACAAAATATATTCTTTAGAGTTGGCTCGACGACAAACACAAATTTGCACATAGTCCCTCGTTTATCCATTTTTACTTCACTCGTAATATAAGACATGGGACGCACAAAAGGGAGATTAAGGACCACTGGTGTCAAATTCGTCACACGGGTGGATTCATTAAGGGTGTGTTTGATAAATAAGATGGAAAATAAGCACCAAGAGTTAGTTTCCATGGAATTGAAAACATGGAAATATTTTCTGTGGAAAAAATTTGTTGGTGTTGTTTGATTGCAATTATTTTTCAGGTGAAAAATGTTCTACTTTCCATCTTTTGTGTTTGGTACTCCATATTTTCCATGGAAAAAAAGTATAAAATATATATATAAATAGAAAAATAATAAATATCCTTGAAAATTAATAAAAATCCCAAAGAATAAATAAATAAATCTAAAATGTGAATAAAACCCCCAAAATATGGAGAAAAATCCAGAAAATGAATAAAAACCCAAAAATAATGAAAAAAATTCAGAAAGTGAATAAAACCCCGAAATAATGTGAAAAAAGTCCAGAAAGTGAATAAAATCCCAAAAATAATGCAAAAAATACAAAAAACGAATAAAAACCCAAAAATAATGAAAAAATACAGAAAGTGAATAAAAACCCAAACCCAAAAATAATGAAAAAATACAGAAATAGAATAAAACTCCAAAAATAATGAAAAAAATTCAGGAATTGAATAAAAACTCAAAAGTAATGGAAAAAAATCAAGCAAAGTGAATAAAAACCCAAAAAAAATGAAAAAAAAATCCAAAAAGTGAATAAAATCCCCAAAATAATGGAAAAAATCCAAAAAATGAATTAAAATCCAAATATAATGAAAAAAAAATGAATAAAAACCCAAAAAATAAAAAAATTAACAAAAAGTGAATATGACCCCAAAAATAATGAAAAAAATCCAAAAAATGAATAAAAACCCAAAAATAATGAAAACCAAATCCAGAAAGTCAATAAAAATCCAAAAATAATGAAAAAAAGTACAGAAAGTGAATAAAATCCTAAAAATAATGAAAAAAAATCCGGATAGTGAACACAAACCCAAAAATAACGAAAAAATACAGAAAGTGAATAAAACCAATCAAATAATATTAAAAGAATCCGAAAAGGAATAAAATTCCAACAAATAAAAAATATAGAAAATTAATAAAAAACAAGAAAATAAATATTAACCTCATAATAAATTTCAGGATTTTCCTCTTGATTTCTTGATTTTTATTCAACATCTTGATTTTTTTTTCCAGGATTTTTATTCATCTTGTGAATTTTTTTCAATATTTTTGGTTTTTTTCATTTTCTGTAGTTTTTCCATTATTTTTGGATTTTTATTCACTTTATGTATTTTTATTATTATTTTTCAGTTTCTTTTTAATTTTTCATATTTTTTTCATTATTTTTGGAGTTTTATTCTCTTCTGGTATTTTTTAAATTGTTTTTGGGTTTTTTCATTTTTTTGGCATTTTATTCACTTTCTGTATTATTTCATTATTTTTTGGTTTTTATTAAATTTCTTCATTTTTTTCATTATTTTTGGGGTTTTACCCACTTTATTTATTTTTTCATTATATTTGGGTTTTTAGTCACTTTCTGATTTTTTTTCGTTATTTTTGAATTTTTATTCACGATCTCGTTTTTTTTTCTCATTATTTTGGGGGTTTTAGTCACTTTCTCTAGTTTTTTTCATTATTTTTGGGTTTTATTCACGTTCTGGATTTCTTTCATTATTTTTGGATTTTTATTCATTTTTTGTATTTTTGGAGTTTTATTCACTTTATGTAATTTTTTTCATTATATTTGGTGTTTTTTTTTCTTTTTTTTGATTGTTTCCATTATTTTGGGGGTTTTATTCACTTTCTGTATTTTTTCCATTATTTTTGGGTTTTTATTCACTTTATGGATTTTTTTTCATTACTTTCGGATTTTTATTCTTTTTCTGGATTTTTTTCATTATTTGTGGGGATCACTTTCTGGATTTTTTTCATTATTTTCGGGTTTTTATTTACGTTCTGAATTTTTTTAAATTTTTTTTTGTGATTATTCATTTATTGTATTTTTTTCATTATTTTTGAAGTTTTATTCACTTCCTGTATTTTTTCATTATTTTTGGATTTTTGTTCATTTTCTGGATTTTTTTTCATTTTTTGGGGGATTTGATTCACTTTTTGGAATTCTTTCAATATTTTTGAATTTTTATTCATTTTCTGTATTTTTGGAGTGTTATTCACTGTCTGTATTTTTTACAATATTTTTTTTTCATTTTTTCCAATATTTTTTCATTTTTATTCATTTTCTGGATTTTTTCATTATTTCTGGCGTTTTAATCACTTTCTGGGTTTTTTCATTATTTTTGGTTTTTATTCACGTTCTCGATTTTTTTTAATTTTTAATTTTCTATATTTTTTTCATTATTTTTGGAGTTATTCACTTTCTGTAGTTTTTCATTATTTTTAGGTTTTTATTCATTTTATGGATTTTTTTCATTATTTTTGGGGGTTTATTTACTTTGTGGAATTTTTTTCATTTTCTTTGAGTTTTTATTCACTTTGTGGATTTTTTTCATTATTTTTGGGTTTTTATTCATATTTTGGATTTTTTAAAATTATTTATGGGGTTTTAATAAGATTCTAGATTTTTTTTTCATTATTTTTGGGCTTTTATTCATTTTGTGAATTTTTTTCATTATTTTTGGACTTTTTATTTATTTTTTGTATTTTTTAATTATTTTTGGGGTTTTATTCACTTTCTGTGTTTTTTTCATTATTTTGGGGTTTTTAGTCATTTTCTCGATGTTTTTCATTATTTTTAAGTTTTTATTCACTTTTTTGATTTTTTTTATATTATTTTTGGGTTTTATTCACTTTCTGCATTTTTTTCATTTTTTTTGGATTTTTCTTCATTTTATAAGTTCTTTATCAATTTTTTTGGTGTGGTAAGTCTTTTTCCTGGAAAATGAATAACAGGGTGGGATGAGGTTTTTTAATTCCATCTTTTCTGGAAAAAGTGGTTACGTGATTTGTTTTAAAGAAACCAATTTCATAGAAAACTTTATTTATCAAACATCCAAAAGATGAAAAATAACTCCATATATTGCATTTTTCATGAAAAATTAGTGTTATCAAACACACCCTAAGTATATATATGTGTCATAACGTTTCTATTATAACACATAGCATCGGAAGCTTGAAACATCACGACTTAATCAACGTAGGAAACTCAACGCACGACTCTGTCTTTAACAAAACTGTGTAAATGTCCTAGCACCTGCGGTTTGATGCTCAAATAATATGGGAAAATGAACAGAAGTAAAGCTTATAAAATAAACGAAGTACGGGAAAATATTAAAATAAATGGATGTTATGTTCAAAAGGCTGGGAATAGGGTTTGATCAATAAGAAATTGGGAGATATTCAAAAGTCAGATAACATGAAGACAACTATAGCTGTTACATATGCTTACTGTAACACACGTTTTCCTTTTGAAATTTGTAAACCATTTTTTTTATAAATATTTCTCAATCATATATATACTCTTATTTCATCTGCTAGTATTTCCATCTCAACCTTCATAATCATACACAATGAGTTCCAACAGCTCTAAGATGGCAATTATTGCACTGCTATGTAGTTTGATTTTATCCATTTGTGTATCTGCTATGACTTCACCACTACCATTTAACGTGGGATTTATTCCAAACACTTCCCCAACACCTCTTAAAGTGGGATTTTACTGGAGAACATGTCCAGCTGCTGAGGTAATTGTGAGAAAAGCTGTGCACAAAGCCGTGTCAAAGAATCCCGGGATTGCTGCTGGGCTCATTAGGATGCATTTCCATGACTGTTTTGTGAGGGTACGTGTACATATTTATAATGTTCATTTTCATTCTCCCATTTGTTATTGATCAAACCCTATTACCCGCTTGTGAAACAGATAATAAAAAAATTAACGGAAGAAAACAAAAATAAATCTGTCCCTCTAAACTCTCTTTACCTGGTAATTTATAGAACATTTACTTTCTAATATTTCAGGGTTGTGATGCTTCCGTGTTATTGGATTCCACACCAGGAAATGTGGCTGAGAAATCACACCCCGCAAATAACCCAAGCCTTCGAGGTTTTGAGGTGATCGACGACGCCAAAGCTCAAATTGAGGCTATATGCCCAAAAGTTGTCTCTTGTTCGGACATATTAGCTTTTGCTGCTCGTGATAGTGCACTACAAGTAGGATGGATATACTACGATGTCCCAGCCGGACGCCGTGATGGTCGTGTTTCTCTCGTTAATGAGGTGACACAAAATCTTCCACCACCTTCCTTCAATGCCAAACAACTGCAAGACAACTTTGCACGAAAAGGTTTGTCGCTCGATGAGATGGTAACCCTATCTGGTGCTCACTCAATTGGAATCTCTCATTGCTCTTCCTTCTCAAGCCGTCTATACTCATTTAATGCCACGCATCCCCAAGATCCTTCGATGGATTCAAAATATGCGTCATTTTTGAAAAAGAAGTGCCCTCCCCCCACAAATAATGGTAGCACTAGGTCAAATCCGACAGTTGGTCTGGATGCCACACCTAACCAGTTGGACAATGTATACTATACGGATTTAATGAAGCACCGCGGGTTATTGACCTCGGATCAAACATTAATGGACAGTCGCTCAACGACTAAGATGGTGGCACAAAATGCTAAACATGGTTCGACATGGGCAAGGAAATTCGCGGCCGCAATGTTACGCATGGGCTCCATTGAGGTCCTTACTGGCAGACAAGGAGAGATCAGGAAGAATTGTCATTTCATTAATTGAGTTATCTAAGAACATTGTTGCATCATTTTGAGATTTCATTAACAGTTGTGTGTTTCCCTTCATTGTTTGATATGTTTCCCTTCCAAATTCTAGTTTAAAACAATTTGAATTAATTTTTATTGATTTGATCTTTGGTTTTCTCGAATAAATAATACCTTTTAAGTGCAATCGTTTCATCACAAATGGAGACCCAACGTCCCATGGAGTTTTTGTGAAACCTAATTAAGTATTGGAATCATTCTAACTATCATGTAATCCGCGCTATGCGCTGGCATTTTATAAAAAAAATGTTAAGATTTATTTAATACATTCCTAATAATATAAATTAATAATAGTTGATAAATTTGTAAATATATTATGCTTTGTACTTTATGGTATGAGTAGCGACAATATTTAAAATTAGGGGTGACAATTTTAGCACGATGGACTGATACGATCCGAATTTGGTCCAAAATTTACGCAATGTCATTTTGTGTCGTGTACGTGGTGAGGTTTTAGGCACGAAATTGTGTCAAAGTCATAATTTATAATTTCTTAAAGAATTTCTATCATTGACAATCTCAAACTAATTCATTTTGTACTATGTATTTAACGTACAAAAGCAGTCAAAAATATTCACACTAATGAAAGGTTATGAATGGTGTAAAAATGTTGTATGTAAAAGGCAATTTCACGTCACTTACTAAAACCCTTTAGTATTGATGTAGTCGACTCCAAATAACTAAAAAATCCTTTGTTGAGTTGACTACACAAAATTCAGAAGAAGTCTTGATAGTACAATGTTAAATGGTGAAATTTCTACAATGATTCTCACTCGTTTGAAAAAATATAAGATTATTTTTTCATCACCCAAATAGTAAGTAAATGAGTTGTTCCTGAACACATGAACTACATGGGCATCACCACTCATTTGGAAAAATATCAATTCGGTTTTTTTAGAGGATAAATTCAAATCATAAGTAAATTTAAACGTAAACCTAATTTCTTTTGTATATAATCGCTAAAATCACAGCTAAAAACTAGAGGTGAAGTAAGAGCTCACAATAGTCTAAATAACTTCCCATTTTTTTTCCGAACATCCTTTTATGTCAAAATAAACCATACAAAATTTCGATTACTCCAACAACCACATAAAATCTAAAGAAAATCTTTATGATTTATTAAGCTTCCAATTTGTATAAAAAATGGAAAGTTGTTTGGAATTCGAATGAAAAATATTCCAATTTTCATTCAAACTTCCAAATGCGTTTAATTGAAATTTATTTATGATTTCAATTTATCCTCTTAAAAAGTGAAAAATATTTCATCACATGAAAAATTTATTTATGATTTAAATCCAACCACAGCCTTCCATTTTTGTCGAACATCCCATATTACTAGACACCAAAGTTCCTTGAATGATAATGTTGACCAATAATTTGACTAAGATCTCCATTGGCATTGTGAGTCTACTACTAATCTTGCCAATAAATTTATTTTCCTTGATGAAATAAACAAAATATATTCAGAAATAAGAATTCAATACATGTGACACATCACCGAATTTGAGTTTTATGTACAAATTTGAGGGTCTTCCTCGTATATAATTGGTTTTATGACAACTTTTAGAACACTGTTACAAAGTGCAGTACCAATAAATGCAATTTTTTTTTTATCTTTTTTAATAAGAAATTTCACTTTATTTTGTTTAACAATAATATCATGTTTGATTCTCTTCACATGTGAAATCTTTTAATCAGTTCCCCTCCCCCAAAAAAAAAATATTAAACCACAAAACCTATACAGGCTTCTAAAGGTTAAAGCACTGTACGATCTTTAGCGTGGCCTGTATATTAGCCACCTGACATGCATCATTCATGTAAATGATGCATGTTGCTCGGGTGCGATGGGTCCTTGACACAGCAGCGGACACGTGCCATCTAAAATCAGAAAGTACAGATGATATATCGAATAATAGGCCAGACCGGTTTGTACCTGCCATCTTAAGGGTTGTGTGGTCCATAGAGACGTATCGAAGACTCATGTCTCAACCGATACATGTTTGTACCGCTTTTTATCTCTTCCTACTTGCGCAAATTCCCCCCTTCGGATTAAAAATGTAAAAAGGCTATTATAGAAAATCATAGAGAAAATAGTGGAGCGATAATCAGATAAACAAAATGAGCCTCCTTTGGTAATATATATATATATATATATATATATATATATATATATATATATATATATATATATATATATATATATATATATATATATATATATATATATATATATATATATATATATATACAAATATTAGTAGATAGAGGGACGCCCAGTGGTATGTGGATAATCACTTGTCGTGGAAGAGTTTTTTTTTTTGGATTTTTTCATATATTAAAAAAAATGAACAACGTAATGGTATATTTATTAGGTGCCATTAACCTCTAATTCTACGCTTTTAGAGGTACAATATAGATTATTATATAAACTAGCATGTAACCTGCGTGATGCGCGTGCGTTCTCCAAAAAAATACTTAAAATTTATTTAGAACAATCATAATAACATAAATTGGTAATTGTTGATATCATTTGTAAACATATTATGCTTTATATTTTATTATATGAGTAACAATAATTATTCAAAATACAGGGTGACAATTATGGCACGAAATAGTGATACGATCCGAATTTGATCCAAAATTTACACAATATATCATTTTTAGTCGTGTTCGAGCAGAGATTTTAAGCATGAAATTGTCAAAATATTGACTTATAAATTGTCAAAGAAGTTCTATCACGGTAAATCTCAAACTAATCTAATTTATACTATGTATTTAACATATAAAAACAATCAAACTAGACAAAACGTATTCAAAATAAAGAATACAATATATACATGAATTTAAAAACTCATGCATTTTATAGAAATATTTGTTTTAAACGAAAAAAAATTCAACTAAAAGAAATAAGACAATCCAGAGACACGAATAGTTGTAAATTTAAATGTCTTGTTTAGACACATTGTCTACAGCCACAACTACAGTGTTGTAGAATGAAGCGAAAAAATGCTTACACCAATTATCATTTTACATGTGGATCCCACTTTAGAATCGTTCTAGTCTTCCAGACAAAGTAAGCTCGAAATCTCTCTCCAGACGAGAGTCATATCTATTTTAATTAAATTACATAAATGAGGAAATTTATATTGAAAAAAATCAAGTACTTGAATATTATGCAAGATGACCTAAATTAATTAGCAATTAAATCGTGCCTTTCTTGATTTTAAATATAAATTGTGATAATATGATGAGGATGCATTTCAGAGTATGAAGTATGGACAACACTGGAGTAAAAAAAAAATATTATATGACACAAAATAAGATATGCTTAAAGAATATTACTAAACAAATAAGTGGAAAGAAATTATTTATATCATTATGATAGAATAGTAAAATGACATCGAAAAAAAACTTTGTAAGAAGGAAGGAAGTTGTAAACAGTAAGATATGGTCTTTTCTTCTATAAGGTGTTTAAACAAACACTTAATATACAACAAATTTCTCCAATTTGCATCAATTGATGCGAGCCCTCGATTGCCTTAACTGAAATTTGCTTCAAATCGGGATTGCTTCCAACAATTAACACTCCAATTACATACAACTTTTAGTTATTTGAAGTTATTTTTGTGGATGTATCTAATGGTGGAGAAGATTTTAATGGGTCTTAAGAACATAAAAACATGGAAAATCGTTGCAGTTCAGATCATATATAAAAAAATAGATTACCATCGGCCATTGAAAACTTGAGTGGGCAATGAAGGAGTTTCCACAAGGTCCTCTAAAAGTGGCATGTGCAAAGAACATCGAAGGAGATTTTATTTTTGTATATGTGAATGGTTGGGTGTGTCTGGGGGGGGAGGGGGGGGGGGGGGGGGGGGGAGTGGGTGTACTTAAATACATCCATAATGTGATTGTATAGATTTTAGGACATTTTACCAAATCGGTTATACTTTGGGAAGTTTTCCTTTCACGATCTGTTGTTAAGCATGTGATTTGACATGACTTGTTAATTAACAATTCTAGAAATTAGGAAAATGCAAGAAAAATATTAATATTAATTACGAAAATATAAATTAAACCAAAAAAATAGAAAAAATAGAAAAACAAAATAAACACATACATTACATTTGGAGTCAAAAAGAAAGAAAAAATCACGCACCATATGTAATCACCCCACTACTTCTAGATCCACCGTACAACCACCATGGCCTCCATATTATCCTATCTCGGTCATCTTCTACTACCACCTCACACTCTCTCTCCCTATATCTGTGCAAAATACCACCATCCCCAAATTCGAAATCAAAAATCGCAATTTACAATCAAGAATTGATATCAATATGTATCACAATCAATTTGTATCATTATGGAGCTGTTTTAGTCAAAACTGATTGCATCAAAATCGATTTGTATCATAAACAGATTTGCAGAACCCAAATGAGAACAAAACTTAATGGAAGATCGGATTTTCCCCCCACAAAAAAGAAAATAAAATATTGAAATAAACCCAACTGTCATCCGAGAAATGGTGCAGACAGATTTTAGGTCAAGTGGGTTTATAGAGAGAGAATGGCAAAGGTTGGAAGAGAAAGGGGTAAAGAAATGAGGGTTAAAGGGAGTCGGACAGTTGGGGAGATACATATCTTCAATTTGAAATCTTACGTTGACATCTTAATATAGTCCTCTCGTCTTTAGAATACTTACACTAGTCATTAAAATCTAATACTATCGTATTAGAGTTATAATATAGATAAATCTAATTGGGTGAAAATAATTTAGTTTATTATCTTATAATTAATATATATATATATATTCACACACACAATTTATTGAGTCTCAAAAGTTTCAGTACAAACTACAAAGTTGAGTTCGTCGGCTATTGGAGATTTTAAACACTATTACTCCGAGAACGAACATTGTTTTATTTAGGGAGATGATTGTTCAAACACTTTGTCATGATAGAGGAAGAAGTTGTCTTAAGGAAACACAAGGCTGAGATTTAAATCTCAAAGCTTATCATCTTTTTTGGGCGTGCTTACTTAAAATTGTGTATAATTCACAATAAGTTTATTTTCGGATTATGAAAGGCTAACAATCTTTAGATGAATTTTTTATTTCTATATTCTTGTGTACTTATTATAAATCCACTGTAATTTGTTTTATTAAAAATTAAAGAGAATTTTTTTATATTATATTCACATTTTACCCTATATGTGATTTGCATAAGCAAGGGAAAACACACATATATATATATATATATATATATATATATCATTTAAAAATGATATTTTTATTTGTGAAATAGAACTCGCTTCAAGCAATACTATTCTCATTTCAATGTGAGCAATGGAGTAAAGTGCAAAAACTTTAGCACTAGTGAATTTAAATATTGGCAACAAAAAATGTTATTTTATCTAACTACATTAAATTTAGTGAAGTTCCTTCATGAAAATGCACGTGCACTTACCGAAGGGCAGACTGATAAGGAAAAGGTGTCGAGAATGGAGGCGTGGAAACACGTTAATTTCTTATGTAGCAATTACATCCTGAATGATCTAGATAATGCACCATATTATGTGTATTATACGATCTAATCAGGAAAAGAACTTTGGGAGCCTTTGGACAAGAAATATAAAATTGTGGATACCCGCGTAAAGAAATTCATCGTTGATTGTTTCTTGGATTACAATATGGTGGATTTAAAGAGAGTAATTAGAGAACATCAATAACTTCAAGTCATTCTACATGATATTCATTCTGAGAACATCTCTTTAAGAAAATCATTTTTGAGTGGTAGCGATAACTGAAAAATTACCGCCATTATGGAAATATTTTGAAAACTATCTCAAACGCAAACGCAAGGAAATTAGGCTTGAAGAATCAATAGCACGTTAGAGGATTAAGGAACACAATCACATGTCTAAAAACAAGACGATGACACAACCCAAGGTTTTGAAGGAAAACACTATCGAAGGTGGGCTAAAAACCAATAAGAAGAAGAGAAAGCATTCTCACAATAGTCCAAGTTAATGATGGAAAAAATTCAAAGCTTGATGCTTCAATTGTAGAAAACAAGTAAATATTTCAAGAGATTGCTTTCATTCAAAGAACCACAAGAGGAAGAAGAATGCTAAAAATGTGACGAAAATATATATAATTTTGGATGATGTATTTGAGTTGAAACTTTTTGTCATTATCTCCGAGTGTAATTTAGTGAGAAATGCAAAGAAGTGGTGGGTGGATACTGGAGATACCCGCCATATATGTGCCAGTAAATGGAGGTTCACCACATACACACCCGTGAAAAATGGAAATAAACTTTATATGGGAAGCTCCTCGGCTTCCAAAGTTTAAGGACATGGAAAGATGGTTCTAAAAATGACGTCTATCAGATAAGTCATATTAAGTGATGTGTTACACATGCATGTGACATTCAAAAGAACTTGGTATATAGATTGTTATCTTTAAGTTGGCATTTGTGTCTGATAATTTTGTACATACGAAAAATGATATGTTTGTGGGATAGGTCTCCTTGAGCAACGGCCTCTTCAAAATGAACATGATGATTGTTGTACCCAATTATATTAATAAAAATAATGTTTCTTTTTCTTAGTTGATTCAGTCTCATTATATTTGGCATGGTAGATTAGTACATGTAAATAATGATACCTTACATAGGTTGATCAACATAGACTCATGATAAAAGTTTAAAATTGATCCTCGTCATAAATGTGAGACTTGTGTTTAATTTAAAATGACTTTCAATTCCTTTCATTTTGTTGAGAGGAAGAGTGAACCTCTTGGTTTAATTTACGGTGATATTTTTCACTTAACTTTTGTGAAAGCTCAATTTGCTAAAAACTATTTTACTAATTTTATATACGATTGCACTAGATATTATTATGTGAACTTTCTTAGAACAAAGGATGAGGAAATTGAAATGTTTAAACATTGCAAATATGACGTTAAGAATCAACATAGTAGAAAGATAAAGGTAATAAGAAGTGATATAGTTAGTGAGTACTAATTTGATAGTATTCATATTCACCTCAATAAAACTGAAGAGTGTTCATATTCACCCAAAATAGTAGTGTCTGCCTTTTCCTTGTAGAGAAGTCCCAGATTCTCCACACGTCAAGGAAAGCATTACCCTTTCAAAATACGAATACGTACAACATCGCACATAATTTGTGTTGGCAAAAGCGGTCTACAAATGGTGAATGTAGTCACGATAATGTAGACCAATAGTCTATACATCTGTGTAGTGATTATGAACCCTTATGTAGGAAGAGTGTAGGAACATCAACATCTATTGGACCGGATTTTCTAACATATTTGTTGGGAAATAATCCACAAAATTTAAGGGAAAATATCATCTCCTAAAGCTTCAGATTGTAAGGAAACCATCAATAGTGAAATTGAATCCATCATGAAAAATTACATGTGGAAATTGGTTTATCCCCAAGGTGGAAATAAATCTATAGGATGTAAATAAATCATCAAGAAGAAGATGAAATATGATGGGTTAATTTATATAAGGCAAGACTTTCAGCCAAAGGTTACAACAAAAGGGAAGGACTTGATTATTCTGACACGTGTCCAGGAGTTACAAAAATAACATCAATTGGTATTTCAATTGTTGTTTCCGCAATTAGTAATCTCAAAATATAACAAAATGGGGTTAATACGACATTTTTAAATTGTGAATTAGATGAAGAAATATATATGAAACAACCCAAAGTGTTTGTTACTATTGGATAAGAAAATAAAGTTCATTGACTTGTTAAATACTTATACAAACTAAACGAAGGACCAAAATAATGGCATAAGAATTTTGACAACGTGATGTTATCAAATGGATATAAGTTAATGAGTGTGAAAAATGTGTTTATGTAAAAAAAAAAAACTCACAGAAGCTATGTCATTTTTGTTTGTATGATAATATGGTTATAGTTAGAAGCAACAATGAAATCATTAAAGCTATTAAACTATTGTTGACTAATGAGTTTAAAATGAAAGATTTATGTGTCACCGACATAATACTAGGAATTGAAATTTCTAGAACAGCCGATGGACTTATTTTGTCTCAATGTGATCATATTAAGAAAATATTTGATAGACTCAATATATATGATATAAGTAAAAAATAGAGAACCATTTGACATAAATCGTCATCTTACCAATATCATTGAAGAAGGAATATCTCAAGTAGAGTATTCACTAATAATATGTAGACTAATGTGCGTCCGGAACTGCATAAGACTTGAGATAGCATACTCAGCGAGTGAGATACACTACACTAACATGTCTAAATTTTAACCCTTTTATGTTAGGGATTTCTCATGGCATTTGACCGTGACAAAGCTCTAATAGCCTTGTTGTGGACTATGTACATGATAAGGCTGATATAGAATTAGTCATCACATTCATAGTCATCAAGAAAAATTTACGTTCTTTCTTCACTAAACTAACCTAATTTCTGAAAACTATTTTCCCCATGCCTCTCTCACTCAATCGATCGGTGAATCTTTATCTCACCCTCTCTTAAATAGTAACTTCTCTCTTTCTCTCTCTCTCTCTCTGAGAGAGAGAGAGAGAGAGAGAGAGAGGGAGAGAGAGAGGCTCCTATAAGGGGACACAGTTTAGTGGTCAATTTATGGGATTATTTTTCAAAAAATATTAAAAAAATTGAGCTTATTTTTTTCATGATGTTTAAACATTTCAGGGAACCCTTACCCCACCCCACCCCACCCCCCACCCCCAAAAAATGAACTAAAATTAAAAAAAATTCAGGGTTAACAAAAATGGGTGAAAATATGGCAATTTTAAGAAGTTTTAAGCTGCATGGTTTGAGTGGTCTTTTAAAATAACAAAAAAAAAAAATCATTTTGAGCTTCATTTTTTTGGGAGTTTACTTAAATCCTGAAAACTCATATAAAAAAATCAACTCAATTTTTTTTCTTGCATAGGTACTTAAATTGCCCTTAAATAGTGTCCGTTGTTGAGTTTAGTTTAAACAACATAGTTTTTTTTATTCCATAAGAAATCATTATGAAGGGTACGGTTTTTTAAAGCTCTTGACCTTCTTGTTGCCATGAAAATCAAAGGGTATCTAGTCGTTTCTCAAAATCATTTTTCCTCAGCATGGGATGGCCTATGCCCTTAATATCTTGAAGTCATTAAATGCATAGATTTTATTAAGAAACAACATGATAGCTACCATACGGTGGAGTGACATCACTTCCCTTCTCTTTTATGGGATGATTTATTTTAAAGAACTTTTGTTTGAGATCATTGAGCTTTTTGGCTCCCTTAAAGTTGATCATAAAACATGCTTTATATTCTTGCCATTTTTAGTAAACCACATGACTCATTCAGGCCAATATGATAAAGATCTGATGTATCCTATAAATAATGCGTCCATCAAAAGTGGGAAATATTTCTCTGAAGAATGTCCAATGCTAAAATTGACAGTAGAGGGAAGAAAGATCTTAGAACAATTGAAGAAAACTGATGTAAACATTACCCTATGGGTATTATCCAAGTTCTCACAAATTTTGAGGAATTCCCTCATTAAGTTATTCATGCAATCCCAAGTTACGTCTCCCGATGAGGCCATCCCCATAGTTGGTACTTTGACGACAATATAGATCATGACCTTTACCGATGAAGAAATCCCAAACATCAGTCCTAATATATATATGTATATATATATATATATATATATATATATATATATATATATATATATATATATATATATATATATATATTCCCTCAACATCGCAATAGGCATTTTTGAAAATACCATCCATTTGGTACTAGTCAATAAAGGTTGGAGGAAGGCATCAATATTACTTGATGGTGACTTTGGTCTTAGAATCAATATAGAAAACATTGAAACTCACATTTCATACACATTGATGGAGGAGGGCTGAGAGGTTGAATTATCACTCGCCAACAACTAAACTTACGGCCAAACATTTTATTCGGGCTGAAGCCATCAGTTGCCATTGCAAGTCAAAAATTTCACGAATCTTTTGCAAAATCTCTCAACATAATGTTCGAATTTACCCATTCCACTGAATCTCGGGGATGACGCAAAATTCCATACAAGAGTTTGTACGAGCGTGCCAAGTCATTTTCTATGCTATCCATTTTATGGTATATAATCGTTTTAGCCTAGGGATTTGAGGGAAATGTCTCATTACCTTCTTAGGAACCCTAGAGTACTTTTTCTCCATTAATATTCTGAATTTCTACCCCGTCCTCATCTATAAAAGTGAACATGTAGCGTAAAGAACCACATTTTATACATCTATTAAATTTTTTATGCTCTTTCCAAAATAGCATACAGTTGTTAATGCATACGTCATAATTAACATAATCTATATTGAGATGTCTAACGATGTTTTCTTCTCTATCTAACTAGTTGTCAAGTTGTTCCATTTAAGTAGTAGTTCATCTAACAATATAATAAGTCCACCAGTAGCACCATCCGATAAATTGAATTACGTTTTCAAATCATTCAACTTTCCAAGGGCATATAATGTGGTATGACGTGAAGAACTAGTAGCTGGGTGCAACGGCTCCTGTGCGAGTTGATGTAAACGATCATACTTATTGCCTTTGTATTTATGTGTGTGTAAATCATTGGGAACCTCAAAACTTGGGGGGGGGGGGGGGTTCATCACTGCCAATACAATTAGGTTCACTAGGTTTTGCTTCACCCATAAACATCTCACAAGCATCAACAAATAATGTCTCGCTATGAAATATTGTGCACATTAGCGTGTTCAGTCGGTGTCGCAGATTGAGGTGGTGGTTAGACTTGATCAACAAATAATGTCTCGCTATGAAATCCCATAATTTATAGATCATGTCCATACCATATGTCATTAAATGAAAGAATATATCATCTATTATAACATGTCCTTTCCCATTTTGACAATGTCGACAGGGCATGAATGTTTAGCATTAGAACTATTATTACGCACATAATGTAGAAACTGTAACACCCCATCTCAATATGCATCAGTTTGGATATTTTTCTCATTTATCCACTCTTTGTTTATTCCTGGCGACATCTTTATAAGCTTAAAGAACACACTATATAATATAAATGATTACCATAATTTTATTTAAGTTTATTCAAGGGTAAATATGTATATATTTTATCTCCTATGTTTGCTCCATCTCCTCTACAGGGTAAAGGTCATATCCCATTCGAAAATGCATATTTTTTTATTGTTAATAATGCCTCATGCCATGTCCAAATCTAAAAAATTTCGCCAGCATCTCCTTACAGTTCTTCAAGTAGACAACTTAAATTGGGAGTATCCATGTGTTACTTAAGTTTTTCAACCAAGAAAACACAAAACACTACATCAAATTACTATGCACCCAAAGAACATAAAGAGATACCATCGAATTTTCCAAAATAGGATATGCATAAACATTATGTACAATACAAACTTTTTCATTTCCAAACTGTCCAAAAATCGGACAATTCAACAGTTCTCACCACCGTCATAGTGAGACCAATGTTTAGTATTAATGTCGACTTACTATTTAAATAGTTTTTTTTTTACTTTTTCTTAAATTTTCAACGCAAAATCTCATTTATCCATTTAATTAGTGGGGTGTCTACTTACTATATCAGTTTGTTATTTTTACATTATTATTGAATATTTCGCACTTAAATTTTCTTAAAACTCTATAACCTATACAGATAAGATGAAATATGCATTTTAAATAGAAGGGTAAGAACATAAAAACATAGATTACCACTAAAAGATCCCAGGCTCCATCAAAAAACCAATTATTTTTTTTCATTATCATCATTCCATTTGCACAAAAAATTCACACATTAAAAAACACAATAAATATTAAAAAATGTATATATAAAACCCTAAAATTGCAAACATGAATCAAATCACGGATTTCATAAACTCTAGGATCAAATATGATACCTAACGTAGGTTAAAAAAATACAGATGCTTTAAACAATCACCTGATTGGGATGAGTGGAGTGAGGGATCTGAGCGAAGAGAGATAGAGCTGAGAGAAGAGAGAATAATGCACTGACCGGAGAAAGAGAGAGTGGGACGGAGAGAGAGAGTGCGGCAAAGAAGAACACGCTGGAGATAGAACGGGAATGAGGAGAGAGAGCGGGAATGAGGAGAGAGAGCACGGGCTGAGAGCAAGAATGAATGTGTTAGTCTAATATTTTTTTGTGGGTATTATATATTTTAGTAAGTGTACTCAATTTTGGCAGACTTTAAAATAGTGCCAGCTTTTGGCACTATTTTAAAGTGTGCCAAATTGCTATTAAACCATGCCAAAATTTGGCACAGTTTTAAACGGTGCCAAATTTTTAATATCAGGGTGTGCCGAATTGTTGTTTTTGGTGTAGTGTTTCGCTAGGGGTGCAGGACGTGACGAGGCATCACCTCCATGTAAAAGCTTCTTTTATTAATTTATTTGTATTAGTCCATATTTTTTTTATAAGTAAATGACATTAAAAACCATTGCTAAGGGAGTGACCCCATATACAAGGAGTATACAAAGCAACTATCCCGCTGATAAAAAGAAATAGAAAGGGAAACAAACATACCCCCGCCTCACAGAAAACACATGCTACAAAACAACATGTAACTCCTTGAAAAACTTAGGAATCTACAAATTCATGACTGCCAAGCTCTCCTTGTACCAATTAAGAAGCGTGCTCAAAAACAAATATCGAAGTTTCGAAGGCTTAATATCAAAGCCATCAAAACATCTCAAATTCATCTCCTTCCACACCATCCAAAAAATACAATGATGAACTAACTACCACACACACCTGACAATCGGCCACACCCAAGGGGGTCTCCATCCCTCTAAGAATGCCCTTACTCACCCGGTCATAACCCAATTCGTCCTTGTAACGGCAAGGAAAATGACCCACAAACTTCTCGTCACCTTACAGTGCAAGATAAGATGATTGCTCTTCTCCCCCTCCTCCTCTTTAGACAACCAACAACAACTACCCAACTGATAACTTCTTTTCTGAAGGCCCTCGATCATTAGAATAGCCTATCTAGCCGCTGTCCACATAAAGAATCTGACCTTCGACGGTGCTTTCAACTTCCAAATATTTGTGACACCTTGTCTAATTAAATAAAGGGTTATCAGTCCTTTATTAAATTAAAAATCAAGGTGAACGGTTGGTTCATTCTTAGCATCATTGTCGCAAAATAAAATTTCCAAATTTAACACCCTAAATAATTAAGCTTAGTGTCAAAATAATTTGAAGTCTTATTTCCATTTTTAAAGTTCAACTTGAAAACATTCTTAAATAATCAACAATCTAAGAATCACATAAGTTCTACGGATCGCAATCAACACAAAAGAATTAATCCATCAAGATTAGCCAAAACAAGTCAAATAACCATACATGAAATCATCCGAACAAAAGTTAACTCCCAAGAAATACTTCATACTGGAAATATAAACAAACCTAAATCTCTGACAAATCTAAACTGAATAGGGAAACGGGGGACACATGGCCTAACTAAGCAGAACTAAAACAAGAATTGAATTAATGAAGATGTCGTCTAAAGTAACAGCCAACAACTCCCACATCAGCTGAAGCGTGTCCAATCCAAAGAACCTATGCATGCCACCCCTATGACTGGGCACCTGTATTACGTACACACACACACACACACACACACACACACATATATATATATATATATATATGTATATACATATACCAGAGAAAAAAAGACAGGAAGCGGGTCAGAGCCTGAGTGTAAAACAGTTTTAAAAATAATTTAGAAAGTACTTAAAATGCTTGTCGGCTAATGCAACAACCATGTTAGTATGCGACAGTCTCATGAGAATTCGCGTTTCTCATCTAGTGTGCACGCCTACCGTACGAATAAATCTCATAAGTTTCTCTAACTTATTCCCCATAAGGTTTTTATCACATGAAAAGCAAGGTTATGATATTTACTTTAGGAAATCATTCTCCACAAGATTTCTTATGTTATTTAGAACAACACATTAGTGTTATAAAGTTCCTGAACACTTATAATAAAGTTCAACCATTTATTCATTACTTATCTACTTATACGCACAGTAGAAAGTTCCCATATATATATATATATGTATATATATTAGTCACACCTATAATATATATACAAACGACACCCCATATAAAAACTATGGTGCTAGCATACTTTACTATCAAGTCCCCGTATCACTCAAACTAAGGGAAATACTAGTTCGGAATCATTATGGAACTGTATTAACACAAAACACAAACAAATTGAGGCGAGGTCCTAAGCGGTCAACACATACCCTCACCTATCTTAGAACATCTGACTATCATTCTCAGATAGCCTGTATCAAGGATACTATCTTCTAAGGTACGAGTCAATATCCCCCTATAAAGGTCTAATCGAGATAAGGATGTCCTGACGCGAAAACCTTCGTGATAGCAACTAGCCTGGGTATGATTTTTACACAAATACATAATATATGCACAGTCACACAATCATATATATAAATATTCACATTTTCTAAATTAGGTGTGCCCACGACCCATAATTGTTATCAACCGAATTTAATACAATTTTTGCCCAATTATCAAGCATAAGGGATCCATTTCTTTTATTCCAATTTAAAATTTATTTCATACTTACTTCTCATCTCTCGATGTATTCTCTATTGCTAAATACAATTTTAGTAGGTATACCCTCTCTAACCTTCTGGTCTAAGTCTCTCACGAGTCCCTCAATTCATTAACGATCTTACGCACAATCTCTAATGTGTAACAAAATTTCCCGTTAACCCAAAATTTCATCCTATATGAAATTTCATTCAACGGAGTCTATTTAGACCCTATTGGTCCTCCTCACGACCCATTATACTCTATAAATAATAATCAAGGGTTCCCACGTATTTAAATTGGATTAAACAAAAAGGGGACTAACATGCAGTTTTCCAAGAGGGGTCAATCTTTCGAGGAAAGGGGGTCGATCGATTGATCATCGATCGATCGATTGATCAAGTAGTTCTTGCCCAGAAACTGCAGTTTTAACCTATGGGGTTCATCTACCAAATTACTCCAAAATTCCATTATCGATTCCCAAACTACCAACCAACATTTCAAATAGTTACATATACATATATACATGATTTCCTACGTCAAACATGTCCAAATTCCTCAAAGGCATTGAATTTATGGGATAATTTAATATAATTATGAAGAATCCTAATTTTACATGAAGCATTCATTCTTCTAATTCTTTTTCAAATTTCTTGCCTCTAAATCCATACTACTCCGTGGATAATCCTCTATAGTTGATGGGTATGTCCACACTAGATTTAGTTTCTCTAAGACATTCGATTTTAGGTCTTTGAATTATCAATTTCTTTCATAAAACATATTCTTATCAATCCTAAAATAACATGGGTGAGACATTAACTAAAAAAAAGCAATATAGATACTTTCCTAGAACTCAAGGTTCTGATTTGTGGATGAAAAAGGTATGGTTGCGTTCCTCGTCATGCGATCTACGTTTTGGTGGTAGTGACGATGTAAATGGATGAGTTCTTAGCCCTGGATTGCTTGGAAAGCTTCCTACCTTCTTCTCTAATGGTTGTTCTTAGGTTATGTTATTGTTAACCCTAAAAGCCTAATTCAATTGGATGATATATCTTCGGAAAATTCGTGGGTTTAATTACCCAAAAATACAAAATGTCTATTATACCCTCCCGAGATGACAATTAGACCTAAAAATGCCTCGTGACCCAAACTAAACCCTCGAGTATACTTTTTTGACTATCTCGACCCTTTCGGACACGTTGGAGCACTTGAAATGACCATACAAACGATTTATAATTTAATCACTTATAATAATAATAATTTATAAGTTTGGCTTAATTTCCATAATTGTCATATTTTCCCCTCGTGACAATTTTAATAAATTTAATTTTACATATTACTCTACTCAATATGTAATATTTAACAAATCAATAATTTTCCAATATTTACTAACTCTTATCACGCTAGTAACAATTTGAAACAAATTTCTGAATTAATATTAAATTAATATATCTTAATTAAATTTAATATATCCCTAAATTTAAAAGTCATAAAAATACGGGGTATTACATACTTCCCCCCTAATAATGGAATTTTGTCCCGAAATTTGAAAAATAACGCCTACCTGGTAAAATAATTATGGATACCTTATCACTCCGCAAACTATGTACATAGTAAGGCACTCAATCACTATAGCCCCCGCCTCACAGCAAGCTTGTTTAACACTCTCATTAACGGCACTTCACATTGTATTCTTAACCAACAACATTCGCATACGACGAGCCTATACATCATTGACTCCCATTATTTCAATATCATTAAGAGGCCGCACCTCACTACATGACAACTAATCGTGATATCAAAACACAAAACTCCCATTATGAGAGAGACCAATGGTGGCTCCATGGAATTAAGGTTGATCCAGTGACAAATAACCTTATCCCATCCCTGACATGTTGTTCTTATGGAAGCATAGGGATAAAGGGAGGTATGCTAATGGAAGTCTGAATTCTAATTCTGTTTTATCTCAGGTTCTAGATCTCAAGACTCTTCATAGCCCAAAGAAAGCTTCCCAACATCCAATATCAAGGTTCCAGATCAAATGGTTGTCCCCTCCATTAGGAATTTTAAAACTCAATACAGTTGGTAGCGCTCTTGGGAATCCAGATCAAGGTGGAGTAGGAGGCCTTATTAGAAATCAAATTGGTGAAATGGTGTGTGTTTTTATTGCTCCTATTGGGGAAGTATCAAACATGTAATCCGAGGCTCTTACATTAAAGAGAGGAGTGGAGTTCTTCAAGGATCTGAAGAAATATGAAATTATAATAGAGAGTGGCTCTAAAGTTTTTATAGATATTCTCCAAGTAAAGGCCCAAATTCCTTAAAAAATAGCTTGGACAATTAACTGCATCACCCAGCTTTTGAAGGAGATTAAGTATACTATCGTCCATACATATAGGGAAGCAAACAAGTGGCAGATTTCTTGGCAAATAGAGGTAGCAAGTATAAAGAGGATGTTTTCTCCCATGATATGGGGGATTATCCAAACCAATTAACGAGTTTGATGAAAGTGGATTCCTTTACTCTTTAGTAATTTAACACTATAGCTAGGTCAAGTCTTGTAAACCATTTAGTAGAGGCATGTTCTACTATTACGCCCCATGGAGAGGCTATTTCTCTATTATATCAATAAAATGTGTGGGTGTACCGTCCCTCTTCCATTAAAAAAAAGAGACCAAATGAACATCTAACCACTCTTGTTCACCTAAAATAGTCGAGGAATTCCACCATAGTCATCAGAATCTAACTCAACCAATCCAAAATTATGATTATCCCCCCATCTCTTAACATTCAGAGTCACAAAAGTTAAGGTTTTTCCACACCAAAACCTCAATAGGGATCTTGTTCACAATAAACAGGTACGAGTGCTCCCACGGAACCCTACCATTAGGTAATATCCTCCCCCAATTACCGTACTATATACCACTTTCTAACTATAATGGTTGTGGAAAAGAAATGATCACAATGAATCCAAAATTACTATCACACTACTCCACTAATGGTTAATCACCGCTCGCTTACTCCCGAATTATGGGTGATACAACCTGATCAAAACGAAATGATATCTCCGCTGCTTCCTAAAATCCCATATTGAAGGTGGGATTCAAAAATCTCAACCTAATTCATAAAAATACCGTGTAGGACCACATACCGTTGCGATCCTTCCTTTCAAAGGAAGACTGGGACATACTAGCTAATATTGTAAATCACCCCAAAGGAATGTTAATCACTTCCTTCTTGGTAATCTTGTTCCACATGTTCGAAGGAACTCTTGATATTTCCTTGATGTTGGCAACTCATCAAAGAAACTTTACCGACTTTATCGGCCTCTTCCATTATAGGAATTGTCGATAGACACAAATTCTCTGGTTGATCCTCTTATTCCAACCGATTTATATTTATGAGTATTGCCCGCGCAGACTACTCACTATGTCCCGCTCGACATCGAGTTCTACTTGTAATGTCTCACACTATGTGACACTTAATACTCCCCTTCTTTACTTTGCGTATACTGAAAGTTCTGACCCATGAACTTTTCTCCACGATGTGCACTTTCGGACCTTTTATACCATACTAAAATCTTCACTTTTTGTATGCATCAATCGCTCTCAACATTTGACTAATTACAACTCTGCTCCGAGTGTTCTCCATAATAATTAAATTCTACCCTTCTGAAGGAATACCCCTTTTAAATGGCTTCCCACAACTTTCCAACCAAATCGGGTGTGCTACTCTAATCGCACACGTATATATGGATTATCGTTCTTCACACGATGCTTAATCAACTGTTCCACTTCCACCTCGTTATATAAGTCCCATAAACATATATTCCACACGTCCATTCCCACATACCTACAACTCAGACGATTCTAACATCAGCTAACCAGGATGCTGACACACCCTATAAACCATGCATACTAGTGTAAGCATCACAAAAGCTTCACACATAACATCCAATTCTTTCTTTTCCTTGTGCTCACAACGTGATTACAACACTTGGTTACTCTCAATCACCCTAGAAATCAAGATTTTTAAGCCCTCCTTATCATCGTTACACCCCTTAACTCGTGGTGATAAAACGAAACTTTCAATGCTTTCTTACCACACAACCGACTCCACTGGCATTAAATCAAAATTCTACTTCCAGCATACAGATATAATTACCTGATCCTACTATGACTGAGGTACCAAACTCATAGACTAATGACCAAACATCTTCCTACTTTCAACCTTATGCTAACTAATGACCATTTGTCCTCTGCGGAGAACACTAAAGACAATCACACTTTATAAGGGAAAACATACACCTAATAATAATGTTTATAGTCATACACATTAAACTCGTCTCACATGTTAATCTAGCAATGAACAAAATATAGTGACTCGCTCGTGTCACATAAAACATGCCTCATCCTCTGTGGATAAAACTCATACTTCTACCTTGCCAATCGTCTTGACTCCACAAATGGTCCCCATATGTAACACGTCTATCCAAAAACAAACAAAACTACTTTAGTCATTGTCCTTTACTAGGCATACTACTCTTGTCCCATTACTCACTTCTGGAAAACATTAACGCATGTGATTTCACTCTCCACAAAATACCTCTACACATAATCCGCTTATCACATGTCATACTAACCATATTAGGATTGTCCTTCTCTCGGACTTTGGTAGGTTCGATTCCTGATGGCTACCCCCGTTGTTCCCTTATCCTTCTTAGCCCTAAGGAGCGTGCTACTAGCTTCATTAAGCCATACTTAATTCAGTATCGCTTGGTAAGAATTCATCTATTCGACTCATTTAAATTATCCCCCTGATGGTTCTCCCCCCTTGCAGTGTTTTACTAACTACTTTTCATCTAGACTAACTCTCCAATAAATCTTTCGATTACTTTATCTCCCTTCATAAGAGTGTTAACATCTCTACGAACAATGCATGACATTATCACCATATGGATCGACTGTCCAACAAAATTCTCTTTAAGTGTCGTCAATCTTTCCTCATGAGTTGATTTCCCACCTGAAATCTTCTCTACCATTGGTATGCACTCTCGCTGATTAAAGATTTGCTAAAAGTCTAAATCCATTTACAAATGGACCCCTATTCGACCCTTCCGTAATGGGTTCAGAACAACGTTCATATCTTATTATGAACAACTGATGAAAGAACGTGCGATTAAACTATACCTAAGGTCCTTCCATTGATGCAACATTTTACTACTAACAGTGGTGGTTGACTCCCATTTTTGCAACTTTGGTACTCTAAGTCAAGAAAAGTTTTACCCCAATTTTTCATTTCTAGTTAACCACACTCCTCCATATGCCCAAGCCTTTTGAATATATTACCTTTGTTGGGTAACACGCACAATTCCCTCATTTTTAGAATTTCCATTAATGACTCTCCTCCATTTTTTTCCATTTGACCGTCTCCCAAGCTGACTACATTGGGTGAGTCTGATTCAACTTCTCTTTTGACTATAGCAGCATTTGAAATCAATAGGCAACGTCTTAGCCATCTTTATAGTCCTGGGCTCTCGTGCCATAATAGGGGTGACCTCGACTACGGTCATCATCCTTGAATATACTTTATAACCTCAACTAAGCCCTGCCTCCTGATGTCCGCCGAACGGCCCTCGTCTGACATCCTTCATCGCTCGACATACGCACACATCCGAACACAATTAGAATTCACTAATATACATATGTTATAGCAGTAAAACAAAATGTCACCATAGAAATCAGTAATCCTAAACATTGGGCTCTATATCAAACAAAGTAACGCTAGAAGCATAATAAGTCGCACAGATCCTAAACGACACTAGAACCTGATGCTCTAATACCACCTATGACACCCCTCCTAATTAAATATTGGGTGACCAGTCTTTTATTAAATTAAAAATCAAGGTGAACGGTTGGCTCATTCTTAGCATCACTGTCGCAAAATAAAATTTCCAAATTTAACACCCTAAATAATTAAGATAAGTGTCAAAACAATTTAAAGTCTTATTTTCATTTTTAAATTTCAACTTGAAAACCATTTTAAATAATCAACAGCCTAAGAATCACATAAGTGCTACAGATAGCAATCAACACAAAAGAATATATCCATCTAGATTAACTAAACCAAGTCAAATAACCATACATGAAATCATCCTGACAAAAGTTAACTCCCAAGAAATACTGAATACTGGAAATGTAAACAAACGTAAATCTCTGACAAATTAAACTGATTAGGGAAACGAGCGACACAGGACTTAACTAAGACGAACTAAAACAAGTATAGAATCAATGAAGATGTCTTCTAAAGTAACAACCTTCAACTCCCACAATAGCGGCAACGCATCCAATCCAAAGAACCTATACATGACGCCCATGTGGCTGGGCACCTGGAATACATACATATATATATACAAGAGAGAGAAAAAGACATGAAACAGGTTAGAGCCCGAGTGTAAAAAATTTTAAAAATAGTTTAGCAAGTATTTAAAATGCTTACCGGTTAATGCAACAACCATGTTAGTATGTGACACTCTCTTGAGAATTCTCACCTCTCATCTAGTGTGCTCGCCTACCGTACTAATAAATCTCATAAGTTTCTCTAACTTATTCTCTGTAAGGTTTATCACGTGAAAATCAAGGTTATGATATTTACTTTAGGAAATAATTCTCTTTAAGATTTCTTACGTTATTTAGAACAACTCATTACCATTATAAAGTTCCCGAACACTTATAATAAAGTTGAAGA
Source organism: Sambucus nigra (assembly GCA_949130495.1). Lineage (NCBI taxonomy): Eukaryota > Viridiplantae > Streptophyta > Magnoliopsida > Dipsacales > Adoxaceae > Sambucus > Sambucus nigra. The sequence goes on from OX422218.1 coordinate 46,684,465, forward strand.
ATGTATTCATTACTTATCTACTTATACACACAGTAGAAAGTTCCCATATAGATATACATATATATATTAGTCACACCTATAATATACATACTAACGGTACCCCACATAAAATCTATGGTGTTGGCTAACTCTGCAATCAAGTCCCCATATCAATCAAACTAAGGGAAATACTTGTTCGGAATCACTTTCGAACTGTATTCACACAACACACAAATAAATGGAGGCGAAGTATAGTTCCAGGTCCTAATAGGTTAGTACATAACCTCACATCTCTTATAACATCTGAATATCATTCTTATACAGCTTATATCGAGGATACTATCTTTTAGGGAATGAGTCAATATCCCCCATAAAGGTCCAATCGAGATAAGACTATCTCGATGTGGAAACCTCCTTTATAACAAGTAGCCCGGGTATGCTTTTTACACAAATACATAATATATGCATAGTCACACAGTCATATATATAAATATTCACATTTTTTAAATTAGGTGTGCCCATGACCCATAATTATTATTAACCATATTTAGTACAATTTTTACCCTATTATCTCGCATAAGGGATCCATTTCTTTTATTCCCACTTAAAATTTATTTCATACTTACTTATCATCTCTCGAAGTATTCACTTTTGCTAAATACAATGTTAGTAGTTATACCCTCTCTAACCTTCTATTGTAAGTTTCTCACGAGTCCCTCAATTCATTAACGATCTTACGCACAATCTCTAATGTGTAACGAAATTCCCCGCTAACCCATAATTTCATTCAACGGAGTCTATTTAGACCCTATTGGTCCTCCTCATGACCCATTATACTTTATAAATAATAATCAAGGGTTCCCACGTATTTAACTCGGATTAAACGAAAAGGGGACAAATATGCAGTTTTTCAGGAGGGGTCGATCGATCGAGGAAAGGGGGTCGATAGATCGATCAGTTCTTTCCCAGAAACTACAATTTTAACCTACGGGTTTCATCTTCCAAATTACTCCAAAACGCCATTATCGATTCCCAAGCTCCCAACCAACCTTTCTAATAGTTACATATACCAATATACATGATTTGCTATGTGAAACATGTCCAAATTCATCAAAGGCATTGAATTTATGGGATAATTTAACATAATTATCAACAACCCTAATTTTACCTGAAACATTCATTCTTCTAATTATTTCCCAGATTTCTTGCCTCTAAATCCATACTAATTCGTTGATATGATGGGAATGTCCATAATACATTTAGTTTCTCCAAAAAATGCAATTTTAAGTCTCTAAATTATCAATTTCTTTCATAAAACATGTTCTTATCAATCCTAAACTAACATGGGTGAGACATTAACTAAAAAAAAGAAAGATAGATACTTGCCTGGAATTCAAGATTTTGATTTGTGGATGAAAAAGGTATGGTCACATTCCTTATCGTGCGATCTACGTTTTGGTGGTAGTGGTGGTGTAAACGAATGACTTCTTGGCCTTGTATTGCTTTGAATGCTTCCTACCTCCTTCTCTAATGGACGTTATTAGGTTCAGTGATTGTTAACACTAAAATCCTAACTCAAATGGTTGATATATCTTACGGAAATTCGTGGGTTTAATTACCCAAAAATACAAAATGACTATTATACGCTCTCGGGATGCCAATTAGGCCTAAAAATGCCTCGAGACCCAAACTAAACCCCCGGGTACATTTTTTTGATTATCTCAACCCTTATGGACATGTTGGTGCACTCGAAATGACCATACAGGCGAGTTATAATTTAGTCACTTATAATAATAATAATAATTTAGTCCCGACGTGACACAAACGCGTCCTGACTTAATTTCCATAATTATCATATTATCCCCTCATGACATTTTAATAAATTCAATTCTACATATTAATCAACTCAAAAGGTAATATTTAACAAATCAACAATTTTCCAATAATTTCCAAATCTAGTCACGCTTGTAACTATTTTAAAAAATGTTTTGGATTAATATTCAATTAAATTTAATAAATCCCTAAATTTAAAAGTCATAAAAATACGCGGTATTACATTCCAAGGAAAGAGGTCCATGACGTCCATGCTACCACTCAAAAACTTATAGTAGCTTCTGACCGAGAATAACCCTGACCCCCCACCCTTCCACCGCAAGCTGTCCTCCCTCTCCGTAGGGCAGGGGGACAAACTGAACCACTCACAGAACCAATCCGCCTCCTGAAGCTCCCTATCCCAAAGACTTCTTCTGAATTGTGAATTCCCGCTCACACTGTCCCCGCTAAGAGCCATATGGTCCGAAACCAACCCATATTGTCGCCACCTAGGTTGAAGATCCCATGAAAGAGATCCTGAATGGAACCCTGAGTGCCCCACCTATCCTTCCAGAATATGATCCTATCCCCTCTCCCCAAAGAAAAATTCGTGTGTCTGGAAAACTCTGCCCATTCCCTAGCGATATACTTCCACAAACCCATGCCATGATAAAAACTCCCCGCCACCGCCCCTAACTCCTTTGGGAACTCCCCCACTCTCTACGACAACTCTTCTCCACAACCTTTATTCATACAGAGGGAACCACCACAACCACTTCCCTAACAGAGCTTTATTAAAAATTTCCAAGTACTACAGGCCCCCACACACACCTTGATGGTCTTGCACACCTCCTCCCATCCTATAAGACAATGCTTAAAGCTAACCTTAGTGCCTCTCCATAAAAACTCCCACTTAATTTTCTCCATCTTCAAATGAATAGCCCCAGGCAAGAGCATAATGGACATGAAATATGTAGGCAAGATAGACAACATACTGTTAATCAACGTCAGTCTCCCCCTTTCGAAAGAAACCCATTCTTCCAACATGCTAACTGCCTATGCATTCTCTCCAAGACCGAGTCCCGGATCTCCATAGACTTATACATAGATCCAAAATGTAGTCCAAATTAAGTATTAGGTAAAGAACCCACCTTTCCACCCAAGATTCAGACTAACTCCTCCACATCTCCCTCTCCCCCAACCGGGATCAACTCCAACTTATGCGCATTGATCCTAAGACCTGACATCGCCTCAAAACAAATAAGAAGAAACTTAAGTGGTACACACGCCTAATAAAATACCAGGTGATCAATCCTATTCCAAATTAAAACAAGAGTCTCATATGGTTCATTCTCAGCATCACTGTCGAAAACCAATTTAATTACTAATAACCTATTAGGATGGCGTCAACATTTTATTTAACTACTCTTTTTAATCAAACCAACCAAATAAATCAATCACAATAGTGTATATATGCAACAACCGAATATGAGACAAAATAACCGAACACTCAGTTTAACATAACACAACAAAATCGAATGTCGCACTAAAAGGCGGTAAAAGAGTAAATGAATACAGTTGGGCTATTGGCCCGAATGTTTTTACCATGCTTCCTATCTATATCACAAGAATAGATGTGTCTAAAATAAACCTTCATGCATCCACTACTGCTTCAGCGAACGTCTAACTAGAACGAATCATCATCCAGGCGTTCCTATGTCTGGACATCTAAGATATATATATATATATATATATATATATATATATATATATATATATATATATATATATATATATATATATAGCAAGAGAGGAGATAAATAGAGAAATCGGTCAGAGCCCGAGTATGAAAATATTTAGCAAGTGCATAAATGGCATATTTTTAAAATATGAAATCTCTCATATTTAAATTTGTATGGCACTCCCAAGAGATACCCCTAACCCCTATTCTAATAGTCCACACCTATGCATACCTTTTTAAACAACCTAGTTAAGCTACCCTACCTAACTAATATGTTTCACCCATCTTCTAAAAGTCCTCATAAACCCAAGTACTAAGGACTAATATTCTTCCCATTCCCAACACTGTGCTACATTTCGTGCGTGGGGTGTCTCGCGAAGCGAAATCCAAATGAGGAACCCCCCCGATACACTATTACCTGGAAATGTTGATCATCAAGATTCATTTGGCCCTCAACACATAACGCATATATTAAAACTCATATATATATATAAACACATATGTATAGTTCTCACTAGAACCGATGATTCATAATCATATAAATCCAAATATAAATCTACCGAAAGGGGGACAACTCTTATTCATTCTTATCATCTTATACACGCTTACTTTATATGATATTTCATCTACATATACAAGTAATATACTATACGCAATCAGTATAATTATACCTATCACAATCATAAGTATAATAACCATCCCACCGAGCTATAACTCCAGGATACAGTCTCATAGTGCTTATCCAAATTTGGGTTTACTCACTCAACCACGGTACCAAGCCAAACTCAGTCATGGTAATTCATAGTACAAATATAACGCCCTACCGCAGACGTTACTTAGGCATGAATAGAAACTTATAGGCTGCGTCCCTACTCAGCAAATGGTGCGGCCCTATTCAGTACATGGCGCAGCATATGCGACTTCGCCTTATCTACAGGTCGCGACCCTACCTCATACAGGGTGAGGCACCTTTGGATTTAGCCTCATGAAGGATGTAGTACTCAATATGTTCACCTTATAGGCCGCATCCCTCTCTATTATAGTAACTCCAGACTTGATATATGTCACGTGCTCAGGGCACGTGACACAACTCACATACCTCCTATAAATGGAAGACAACACCTCGAAATAGAGGGGGAATTTTCCCTTGGGCAGATTTGATGATACCTAGCGGTACCTTGTGAAATTCGCTCTACACAACCTCAACATACAGCTTGGGGGTTACATATCTATGTTGTAGTCACCAGTCCGGCACACCGGAATACTCACTAATACCATGTATTCTCCTTTATACTCAAACTTGTACAATGCAATGCATCTAATGAGAGTAGAGCACCAAAGTGTACGTAGGCCTATTTTAGGGGCTGAACCACTCCATATCTTGTTTTATCTCTCTTTTTCCTTGCTTTATTTGCTCCTTACTTATTATACACATGATTTGTTGGTACGAGAACGACAAGGGGATGATTTTTTGTATCATCAATTTGGCACCGTCTGTTGGAAACGAGATATTTAAATCTTGTTTCTCTATATTTCGAGTTCTTAAACACCTTATTTTATTCATGGGGATCCTTTAGATCATCATCCCATTAGTACATTTTGGTTATTGATCTTTGTTTTAGATTTACACCCTTAAATGGGTATTTCTTACATTCAGATCCGTCCATGGGTCTCCTTTTTATGACCTTAGATCTCTTTTTACATACCTTTGTGATATCATTTCATCTAGATAGTTCTGAAAAGCGTGATGCACTTTAGCCCGAAAATGTGAATGGTTAGGGAAGGATTGTATTAATCCCATTTTTCTAATCTTGACCTATGATCTAGGGTTTATCATCGATACTATGCCGTTTTGTGCCCCGTGAGGCTGTCCTCCCATTAACAAACCCTAGTAGGTAAGTTGTCCACGTGTTGGGAGAGAAAAACTCAGTCTGGGCTTAAAATTTTGGGATTGCTCAATTTGCTTCCAAGGAGGGGGTGCGGTCGGGAAGTTAAAATGGCTTAGGGTCACAACCTCTACTAGCGCATCCTTGTTACTAAATATTCAAAACATCGAGGAACGGACTCAGATGTCTCCAGGTAAACCTTGGTGAATATCATACAAAGGTCACCGTAGTGCACTTATGTGCCTAACTGGCTGTGGCCTTAACAGTAATACCATGTAGCAGTGCAAATCCTACATCCCCATTTCCTACTTGGTAACTCTAAATTTCTGAGATTACACACTTCTGTTAGTTTTATCTCAGATTATATATACTTTGTAAAGACTAACAAAAGAAGAAAATGGAAGGAGAATCCAACCAGAGAACATAAGTCAAAAATGAGATTGTGCAGCTGTACAATCACCTCAGCTATGTCTACGACAGTCAGGCCTCACTCCAGAGCCAAGTCAACTATTTGACTCAAAGGGTCCTCATACTAGAGGCTGCGACTTCATCCAATGTGGTGCGGAACCCAGTAAAATTATTTCAATAGCCTTCACTGTCGCGATAGTACCAGAGGATCCGTTTGCGGAAGCAATCAGCAGTAGTTAAAAAAGGAAATCGGAGAGGACAAAAGGGAGCACTAAGGCCTACACCCCATTGGCCATCCCAATTGAAGACATTCTTGAGTCCATTAAGGAGGACAAGCTGCTGAGGTGGCCAGATAAGCTCAAAGCTCCACCCCACAAGAGGAACAAAGCCAAGTGGTGAAATTTCCATCTGTACCATGGCCATGACCCTGAGCAGTACTATGCACTAAAGGATGAAATTGAAAGGCTGATTAGGCAAGGGATGCTATGATGGTTCCTCAGAAATGTTTAGGGGATGAAGTTTAGTCTCACACACCACATGCCTATTTTTCATGCTTATGTCTTATATTTCATCTATTTCTACTTTACAGTGAAAACTCTTCCTATGCTATTTTAAATTAAACTTTGTATTTTCCATACAAAATCATATATATATATATATATATATATATATATATATATATATATATATATATATGAAATCAAGTTCACTCTATAGTGCCATATTTCAATCTCTCAATTCCATTAAATGTTATCCTAAATAGATATTGCTTCGGGACAATATGTTATATCAGGAATGAGAGCATCTAAATTAGCACAAAATTCCCGTCTAGGCGCCTAATTATCCAAAAGCAATTGACAAATGAAAATAGGGAGGGCAACTACCTATGTTGGTTCGCATCATCAATCACAAGGGTTTCCAATGCCCGTTCTTAGCTTTTAGGATACGTCATTAGCTTGGGGAGGTTACTCCCCTAGCAAACATCATAATCTTGGTGGATATGAGACTAAACATCATTAACTTGGTGATCTCATGTTAGCATGGGGAAGCTTCATAATACCTAGCCCTAGCTCGGGAAGGCCTAATAATAACCCACGGTGGCCGAATACTTAATTATCTACGGATAATCCTATATTTGAAGGGGAAAAAGACTTAATTGTCTATGGATAATACTATTATAGCCTGGGAAGGATTTATATATATCCGAATAATCTTGGGGAAGATTATAATACCTAGCCCAAGGGGGCTGATAATAACCCAATCAAAGCGACTAAAGGAAAGTCGTGAAAGGTAATTGAAGCGACTAAAGGAGGCTATGTTACTCTGATCACAAGGAATGACAAAGATATATAAGGATGGCCTTAATTTCCTAAAGGGATAAATATACGGCTGCGGCCATTAAGTGAATTCATTCAGAAGACGCGACAGATAAAGGTAGGCAGGATTGTCAAACTGCTGTGGCCCTGTTCAAGAAGAGTGAAGCTACTTTCAAACATTCATGCAAGTATAAATGAAAAGGCCGCATCCTTTGTGATGAAGCCATCCACATTACAGTGTTGCGACCTTAAGCCATATACCATTTTGGTTTCTAAATATGACTTCAACCTATGACCTATACGTTATTGTTAAAGTGCATTTTTTAAGAATTTAATGTACAATTCAAAGCAATCAAAGATGTATAGAGAAGGGATTCATTCAAGTGTTAAAGATAGAAAAATAGAAGACTAAAAGGCTATTAGAAAAAGGAAGCAGATTAACATTAAAGGTGGTCGTAGTCGAAAATCTTGACAACTATTAATGTTAAGATTACAGACCATATATGCAAAGTTAAAAAATTGGAAGGGACGCAACACCGCAACCCAAAATTAGTAGTTCAAAAAATTAGCATTATACAGGCTATAGGCTCATGAGGCTTCGTCGTCATTGGCATCCCCTTCCTCGCCATCCGTAGTTGTTTCGGTCTCTTCCTCTGAGGCTGCGGCCTCAGCCTCTTCCCTCAACCTAGATTTTTCCTCGGTCGCAGCCTTGATCTCAGCTATACATTGCTGATACTCAACGTCACCAAGTTCCCAAGCAAGAACTGTCTCTTTTGTCTTAGGGAAGTTCTTTATGATTCTGTTCCTGAGCTCTTGGTAACCATGGAGGTAGGCCCTATTGTTTATAAGATAAAAATCTCTGGAGCCCTTGAATGACTCCACAGTGCTGTCGATGGCTAGTTGAAGGGCTTCACCATGATCCACCGGTATTTTCTTAATTGTCGTGGCATGGGCTTCAGCATCACGAGTAGCCTTGGTCTCCAACTCCTCGTACCTCTTTTGAAGGAGTCTCAGATTGTTATTGAAAGACTCAATAACTTGGGCATCTTCTGCGGCTTGTGCTTTATAGACCCTAAGAGATTCCGCTATCTGCTTAAAATTTGCCTCCGCTTATTCTTTGGACTTGATTAAGCCTTCTAAGTTCATCTGAGCTGCCTGAAGTTCTACGATAGTAGACTTCTTTCCAACTTTGAAGGAAGAATTCCGTGCATTCTCCAAGTCAGCCCGGTGTTTACCCTCTTCGCAACCTCTTTTATCTTGTATAAGGCCTCATACATCCTTTTTTTGAGATATCCTGACGTCCGCGACCTGAAAAGAGAAAGTTAGGAGCAAGGTATGGAATGCAAAAGTAAAATTGAGAAAGTACTTGCGCTTACCCGCAAAATATTATGGAGGCCATAATCCTTGAGGTCGTCATGATCTTCGTCCACTAGTCTATCAAGGTTCGCGGCGTCGGGGACCATTTTCATCCTGCGGGAAGCCCTCGAAGTAGTATCCCATGAAGATTCAGTGTTTGGCTGTCTAAGTTATGGTCATGGGAGACAATCAATACCAACCATGATGCAGCACTAAAGAGGGGGCAGGTTGGCATTAACCGCAACAATGGATGGAAGAGGGGGAGAAGTTGAATGGATAAGGGCGTCAGACGTTGACATCAAACCTGCCGCGGCCAAATTGGCTCCGCTATCATTATCGAACTAAACTTAGGGTTGGGGTGCAGCAGAGTTAGTTTTTTGCACAGCTTGATTTGGGGTCGCGGTAGGAAGATTTGGGTCACTGGAAGGGACCGCAGTTGGAGCCTTGGTCTTGAGCCTCTTTATTTTTATGAGCCTTGTTGCATTATTGACGACAGTTGCATCCCCATCCATTTCTTCCAGTTGTGCATCCAAGAGTTCCCTATCAACCTCCTCACTTGAAAGAGGAAAATCAAAAGTAAATATTAGTTTTAAACATAAGTATCCACGGAATAGGACTGTTGATCGAGTTAATAGCTTTTACGGCCATCTCTCTGGGTATGGATTTATTGGGGAATTATCCTGCTTCTAATACATAGGCAGCAGTAACAAGTGTGATGAATTTCTTCTCCTCATCATGAATGCCTCAGAAACTCTTTTCTCTTATTGCTCGCTCAATTGTAAGTTGTTGAGAACTGCAGAAAACATTTCAAGGGTTAGTACAGAAAGAATAATAAGAAATTATAAAGAGTGGATGTGGTTATAATCCAAATACCTAGCTTAGAGGGGCACCCCCACTGCCACGGTATCCTAAGCGATTTCTCTCTCTCATTCTCCTGCGGGTGAATCTCCCACCCTTCTCTAGAGATGTAGACATATTTTCCCTTCTAATTCTTTACACTGGTAGGCCTCCTAGTGTAAAGGGTCTCGTCCCTGTCGCCAATGGAGAAGTGTTAGTAACTAGAAAACTTTACAGAGTTTTCCATTGGTTGGTAGAAGTGTTAAAACTCCATGGGAGTGATATCTTTTTTAAATTGGTTATATCATAGCACGACGACTACAAGAATGGCCCTCCAGCCATTGGGATCTAACTGTGTTGGTGCTAATTTCATCGTTTGAAAAATTCTTCTATTGACAAGGCCCTATTGACTTCAAAGGGGGCACGAAAGGGAGTTTAGGAGGAGAGGCCCCAAAATGTTTTGCCCAAAATCCTCTCAAAAAATTTTCTAGGCCAAAGTTCATATGGCTGCAGCAGTACCTGAAAAGCAGAGTCCGCAGTTACGCGTCGTAGCCAATATGGTCCGAAAAAGCCTCTAAGAAGCTGCGACAAGACTATTTATATGAAGAATAAAGTTAATAGAAATTATCAACAAGATTGGCTAAATATGCGAGGTGTGGGGGTTTTAGAGCCCGAAAAGACAACTATCGCCGTGCATTATTGATTAGATAGGTGTTATTTCCTTGCATACCGTTGCTACTATGGACTAAAACACTCTAATCTGAGAACCTAAGCCCGTAATCATCAATCTATGGGTTTAACTGTCGCGGAGTATAAATTTAAACCCAATGGATTACCCTCAGAGTTTACCGACCGCAACCATCACCTAAATTACTAAAGGGGTATTCCACCATGCTGCGGTGCCTCACTCAAACAGTTTAGTATCTAATTGCTGATTGTAAGGACATAAATTTCCAATTGAGTCCCTGTATTATTTTGAATTAATTATGTGAATGAAACTGTGTCTGTAATATGTCATAGGGAGATTTTTATTTTATCACGATCCCACTTGGTCTATGACATATTGAAGAAAATTGAAGACGTTGCGGCAAAGCTTCAAAGAATTTATCATGTCAAAGTTTAATTGGTGCATGTTTACTTGTCTTCAAAGTTAATTGCGTTTCGAAATCACTCAGGTATGAATGTGTATAATTAATGTTACTCGGATATTTTTTTATAAAAGATAAGGATGTATTTTTATAAAGAAAAATATTTTAAAATGTTTTTAAAAGTGTTTTAACTGTTTGCACTATGTTTTATTCTGATATACTCGAAATAGAGTTTGACTATTTTGGATCTCTGTTAAAAGAGACGTTTTGAGCTAAAAGTCAAAAAGTCAAAATGCCACGTTAGCTCATTCAAACGACATAGGGATCTCGCTCGAATGAGATGCCCAAGTCGCGTGAACGACATGTTTTTTTATGCGGTGCTAAATTGTTATTTAAATTATGTTTCTATCAAAGTTTCATAGGTGTGCATCTGGAAAAAATAGAATACATTCGAGTACATTGTTTGCACATGTTTTCTAAGATTTACAAAGCATAAAAACATCCTTAAAGTTTGCAAAGATCCAAGTTATCATTCTTATATGCTTACGTGATATTGCGGCACCAAAGGTTTTTGTTCTATCATTGAACATCAAAGGGCTTTGCTGGGATGAAAATAGAAGGACTTCTTGTTCGACATCGTATACGAATCAAAGCCATTCGGTGGACACTGAGACATCTGTGGATGCCTGTGTTGTGGACAAGTATCTTGGAAGAAGGACTTTCTGCGTGGGCACTGTGAGATGAGTGGTTGAAGATCAGAAGAGCGTCAAGACCCGTGGGGATCGAGTCATTGAGTGAGACTTTGTCTGTCTTTGTAAAACCATATTCATAGTGATTGTCTGTCTTGGGCCGTCCGAGGTTGTTTTCCTATTTTGGGTTTTGTCGTCATACATCCGACATTGTGAGTATTCTTTACTTTATTTTACTTGCTTTAATCACTAGATGCATGTTTAGGATTAATCCAGATAAAATTGGTTTAAAGTAAGAATTGGGTTTTTCACAACTTAGTTTGGTGCATAATTAAAAGTTGGATTATTTTTCCGAGAAGAATTTGGTTTTGTTTAAAACACACATATCGGGCCGCACTTTCAAATTGGTATCAGAGCTAGAAAACATAATTTATTTATTTTGTGATCCCGTGTGCTTTCAAAAATGAATTCCGGATATAATGAATTTTCTCGAACTCCTATTTTTTATGTCACTAATTACACTTATTGGAAGATGAGAATGAGATGTGCATTAAAATCAATTAATGAGCGTGTGTGGCTAGCAGTTGAGAAAGGTTAGACACCCCCTGTCACTATTGTAGGCGAGGTCACTAGTTTAAAGCTTGTTGAGTCATGGATCGAAACTGAACAGACACTTTCACAATAAAATTCTAAGGTTCTGCACGTTATTGCATCACATGTCACACAAGAAGAATACAATAGAATTATGACTTGTGAAACGTCAAAAGAGGCTTGGGATATTTTGGCACTCATTCACGAGGGCACTAGCACAGTTAGGGCGTCAAAACTTCAAAATATCACTACATAGTTTGATACCATTAGGATGTTAGAGAGTGAGACTTTTGATGAGTTTTATGCTAGGTTGTCCAATATTTCCAACTCGTCGTTTAACCTAGGTGAGAAAATTCCCGACAACCATGTCATTAAGAAAATCCTTAGGTCGTTGCCTAGTAGGTTTGATGTGAAAGTGACCATTTTAAGCTCCTTGGGTAGGTTAGAGTCGATGAAACTAGAAGAGATTGTATGTGACTTACAAACCTATGAAATCAACATAATTACCTCCAAGAAAGTGCCTAAGAAAGAAAAGGTTATTTCTTTGAAAACCTGGAAGGAGGAAATTAAAGTTTCGGATTTCAATTCCGATTCCGATTTTGAGAATGTTGCTTCGTTGGTAAAGAAATTAAAAAATTTATTAACTTTCAAAAGCAATCGAAGGATGCCAAGAAATTTGAAAAACTCTAAAACGACAAAGTAGATTCCACCTCTAAGGATAAGCTTGAGAAGCCTAAGAGAGATGAGTCGGATAAGTGTTTTGGGTGTGAGGGGTATGGTCACAAAGTCAAGGAGTGTCCTATTAGACTTAAGAAAGAGGGTAAGCAATCCATTGTCTATAATGCCACCTTAAGTGATAGTGATCCAGAAGAGGGAGAGAGTTCCCCCATTGATCGTAACTTTGTTTCATTTATGGAATGTCATGTGAGCAATGACAATTCTCATATGTATGACACTTCCGAGGAGGTTTTGAGTGAATCCCATGTTAGTGACGGTTGAGAGAGTGACAAAGAGGAGATTGATGTGAAAGAGTTACAAAATGTGTTTGATGAGTTGTATGCCAAAACAGCGAAGGTAAAAAAAGGCTAACTCTAAATTGCAAGCTAAGTTGAATGAGCATGCCATTGAAAATGATGATAGTTTGATTGAGGGTCTTAAGTCACGAGAGAATAAGTTTAGGGATAACCTAAAATTTGTGGAGAAAGAGAGAGATAATCTCCGTGGTTTGATGGAGTCCTTGAAAAATGAGATTTCAGAGTTCGAGGAGTCTAGGTGTTTGAACGAGTCTAGGATTCACGAGTTGGAGGAGAGATTAAGAGACTCGTCTAGAGTCAAGTTTGATTTAGAGGCTACGTTGGAGAAGTTAGATAAGATCCTAGGCACCGTCCAAATTAAGGGAGATAGGGGAGGTATAGATTTTAATGAAAGGGTTGTTCCCATTCCCCCTGCACGTGTGAGAAACACTAGGAAGGTTAGAAAAGGTCCACATATAGGTAATCATTCCCACCACCGCGTCACTTGCACATTTTGTGGTAGGAAAGGTCACCTTAGGCATTATTGTTACGACCTTAGACAAGCTCCTAGGAAGTTTAGAAATAAAGTTGCCCCGGTTCCCCAAACCCCCATGCATCACTTTACACCTACTTGGGTTAGGAAATCGGATTTAGTGGCATTCGAAATTAAACTTCATGATTCTCGTTTGGATGCACTTGATTCTCCCCATGTCAAATCTAAAGGATGATAGTGTTGCCATGTTTGTCGTATGCTAGTTTGCTTCATGATATATTCATTGCTAGTATTATGACATGTGTATCATTTTTATATTATAGTTTTCATTTGTTTGAGTCCTATTGAAAAATACAAAAAGTTTTGTTTTTCGAAAGTTTTTTGAAAATCTCAAAAGATTTTTTTTTAGAAAACTTTTGAAAAACCAAAAACATTTTTCTTTTGTTTGAGTCAAAATATGAAAAGCCAAAAAGATTTTCGATTTTTGTTTTTGAGTTTACATGTTTAATGTGCCATATTGGTGTGCTTGGACCCCCCCCCCCCCCCCCCATCGTTTCATCATCCATGTGGCTAGGACATTTGGTTATTACTATCGATGCTTAGAATGATCTTAACCATTGTTTATATGGGGTTGTTTCGAATTTGATATGTATTTTCATTCGACTTTGTATATATGCCAACATTGCACACATGCACGAGTTTATATGGATGTTTGACTTATCTTGCATATTTGAATTTGATGAGGCATTTTTATCTCAATCTTGTCATCTATGCTTTAGTATACTTAAGGAGAAGTGTGCATGTAAGAACCGTTTACCGTGAGGATTTATATTGGTAAAAATGATGAGTGATTCGCGGGAAAGGCTACGAGAGTTCAAAATTAACTCATCGTCAAAGACACCGTTTAAACGAGCCCAGTAGAAAATGCAGTATGCTAAAAAAGGGCCAACTTTGTTTAGTTCATTTCAAATTGGTGGTATTATTGATGGAGTTTGGATGGATTTAAAAATTTGAATGAGTTTGCAGAAGTAATCCTAATGTTGAAACATTGCTATTTGAGGCTATTGTTTGTAGAATCGTCAAAATTCTGGATTTGTGTGCATGTAGTATGTTTAGTTCATTAAGCTCACACTTTTATTATCATATGGCTATGATAATATTTGATGATTTATCTCTATCACTTAGAGTTTCTTAATCATTTTGATGCGTTGAAATTGTGACTCACTTGTTGTAGTTTCACGCATATTCACTCCATATCCATGTTTGAGCAAATCGGTATTATGTTTGCATGTAACTCGCATTTTTAGTTATTATGAGTTTTTGCGTTTTGTGTTAAATGCCTACTGTTTTAACACTGTTTTGCTTCTGTTAGGCCCTTCCTAGAATTCTTTTTGTGGAATTTTTTTCACTGGGCAATATTATATAATATTTCTGCGAATCTGGGAAATTCTGACAAGTCGCGCGAAGTCTTTCAAATGACTTACCCATCTCGCACGAATGATAGCTTTACTTCGTTTGAGAAACATCCTCAACTCGTTTGAGTGATGTCCATGGCTCGTTCGAACGATAGGCTGATCTGTTGGCTTCTGACTGGTTTGCAGTCCTCTAGGTTAATTTGGTATATTTTTGGTACTACTAGAAGTCTTTTTGGACTGACTAGTTTATATGCAGGTTTTAATTGGTTTAAATTGGATTTTTGCATATAGTCCGTTTATCATATCTACTTATATTGCTATATTCTTTGTGTGATCCATTGGTTTACTAGCTACTGATTTGTCATCTCTGGATCATATTTAGTTGGTTGTTGTATGGTTATCTAGCGTTTTTCAATTCTCAAATTGGTATCCAATTTATTTAAATTGGTATATTCTCATGCTAGATACTTAGTTTGGTTTATCTTTTCACCGTATTGTCTATTCGAGACAAAAGGGGGATAGATGTATGTGATGTAGGGGGAGGGCGTTTCTATTGATATCTGGATTTACATAGTGTTTGATTATATTTCTTCCAAATTGGTATAAAATAATTGCTCACATATTTCAAATGACTTTTTCTTATTAGAAATATAAATTGGTATCATTTGTTCCCCCATACTTCACTAGGTATTTGTTTGTCTATTTCATGTGCGTTGGTATGCTTCAGCGATTCAAGATTTTAAGTCTACATCACATTCAGACAGTTCATGCTTGCTGGTGCTACATATACTAGTCCGTGTCTTGTATTTTTTATTTTGGGTTTATGGGATGGGATTTAGGCGTTATACGGCTATACGGCTCAATTAGGCATTTCACTGGTTTAGTTTTGTCCCGAAATAGTCAAAGGGGGAGATTTGTAAGGACATAAATTTCTAATTGAGTCCCTCTATTGTTTTGACTTAATTCCATGAACACAACTGTGTTTGTAATATGTCATAGGGAGATTTTTATTTTGTCACGATCCCACTTGGTCTATGACGTAGTGAATAAAATTGCAGACGTTGCGGCAAAGCTTCAAATAACTTATCATGCCGAAGTTTTATTGGTGCAAGTTTACTTGTCTTCAAAGTTAATTGCATTCCGAGATCACTCAGGAATGAATGCGTACCATTAATGGTGCTCGAAATTTCTTTTATAAAGGATAAGGATGTATTTTTATAAAGAAAAATATTTTAAAATGTTTTAAAATGTGTTTTAATTGTTTACACTACGTTTTATTCTGATATACTTGAAATAAAGTTTGACTATTTTGGATCTCTATTAAAAGAGATGTTTTGAGCTAAAAGTCAAAAAGTCAAACTACCACGTCAACTCGTTCAAATGACATAGGGATCTCACTCGAACGAAATGTGTAAGTCGCGCGAACGACATGGCTTTGTCATACGAATGACACGTTTTTCGAGCCAGTGCAACATTTCTATTTAAAATGTGTTTCTATCAGAGTTTCGTAAGTGTTCATCTTGAAAAAACAGAATACATTCCAGTACGTTGTTTGCACGTGATTTCTAAGGTTTACAAAGAATAAAAACATCCATAGAGTTTGCAAAGATTCGACTTATCGTTCTTATATGCTTACATGATCTTGCGATACCAAAGTTGTTTGTTTAATCATTGAAAATCAAAGGGTTTTGCGGTGAAGAAAAGAGAAGGACTTATTGTTCGACATCGTAGATGAATAAAAGACATTCGGTGGACACCGACACATACGTAGACGCGTGTGTTGTGGACATATATTGTGGAAGAACTTTTTACATGGGCACTGTGAGAGGATTGGTTGAAGATTAGAAGAGCGTCAAGACCCGTGGGGATCGTGTCGTTGAGGGAGACTTTGTCTGTCTTTGTAAAACCATATTCATAGTGATTATCTAGTTTTGGGCTGTCTGAGGTTGTTTTCCCGTTTTGGGTTTTTTCCTCATACATCCGGCGTTGTGAGTATTCTTTACTTTATTTTACTTGCTTTAATCACTAGATGCATGTTTAGGATTAATCAAGATAAAATTGGTTTAAAGTAAGAATTGGGTTTTTCACAAATTGGTTTGCTGCATAATTAAAAGTTGGATAATTTTTTCGAGAATAATTTGGTTTTGTTTGAAACACACATATCGGGCCGCACTTTTATTGATTCATTTAAAGATAGAAGACACAAAGTGTGAAGAGTTTGCTTAAGAACATCAAGAACAGTTGTATGATTCTAGCGCGATTAAAAGCAAATACATGCCATATGATCTAAGCAATAGAGGATTAAGGGTCATTTTGTCATATGAAGATTAATCCAAAGAGCTAATATTCAACTACTACAATTTTTAATCATTCACGTGTGTTCAATTCTTGGGAATTGGCAGAATATTCAATCAAAACCTTAAATATTTATCAGTCAGTTGGGTTTTTTTTCTCAGAAATAGATTAAATGTAATACGAATTCAGAAAGCAACATACATCATTCAAGAAGGGGCAATACACTAATACATATGTTTTGAAGAACATATATAAATTTAGAACTACAAAATCTATTAAATAGGATATTGGTTGGAAAATTACCTGAAAATGGAGAAATCTGTAATGATCAGCCTCCAACTATCATAGAACCACCACCCTCAGCCTGGGAAAGTCGTCGAAAAAAGCAAGAGGATGGATGAACATAGTTTAGCTCTTGATATTCTCTCAAAGATTTGGAAAGCGTAATGAAGATAACGGTCGAAACAATTTATATAAGAAGGCATGGGAAGACGAAGCATTGCCTTGAAAGTATCGTGTCACCTTAAGAGAACTTTACTACTCAGTTGCAGCCCCAATCGCAATCTCTTAGCACTATGACTTGGGGGCTTATTGATAGTACAAATATAGCATCCTACCGCGGACATTACTCAAGCATGAGTTGAAACTTAGAGGCCTCGGTCCTACTCAGCAAAGGGTGCGGCCCTATTCAGTACACGGCACGTCATATTCCACTTAGCCTTATATACAGGCCGCGGCCCTACCTCGTAAAGTGTGCATCACATTTGTCTTTACTCTCATGCGGGATGTAGTACTCAATATGTTCGCCTTATAGGCCGCATCCCTTTCTATTACAGCAACTCCAGACTTGATATACGACATGTGCTCAGGGCACGTGACACAGCTCATATACCTCCTATAAATATAAGACCACACCTCAACGTAGAGGGGGAATTCTCCCTTGGGTATATTCGACAATACCTTTCCAAATTCTCTTTACACAAGCTCAGCATACAACATGAGGGTTACACATCTACATTGTAGTCACCTCTCCGGCACACCACAAAAATCACTACTACCATGTATTCTCCTTTATACTCATACTTGTACACCTCTTTAGGCACGATTATATTGTACAATGCAACACATCTAATGAGAGTATAGCACCAAAGTGGACGTAGGCCTATTTTAGGGGTTGAACCACTCTATATCTTGTTTTATCTCTCTTTTTACTTGATTTATTTGCTCTTTACTTATTCTATACATGATTTGCTGGTACGAGAACGACAAATGGACGATTTCTCATATCATGAGTCATGTTAAAAATACACAATGGTAGAGGTGGTCATGTTCCCTCTTGCAAGGGGAATACACACATCGCACTCGTATACGGGACGATATGACCTGGGGATATACTCTCCCTCCTCCTCAATCCAATGGATTCACCCACATCGCGCAACCTCCCAGGATCACACTAGAGAAATATATATAATTTGGCTGTCCAACCCTACGCTCTGGAAAGCTTGTGGAACCAACCTCTAAGATACAAATATACCAATCACAGAGATATATATGTATTTACGTATCATATTATATATACTGTAACAACATCATATATATAATCTATATCACTTCTTAATACATGTGGCTATAATTGCCAAACTCTCATAGTGATTGCCAATAACCCCGAATGTTCCCATTCGTAATAGTATTTAAGTATTCCCACACTTAAAATACTAAACTTATAAGTATTATCTAACTTAATATATAACTCACACCTTAATAGCTTTTAAGGATTTATATATAATCCCAAATATATCAACTCGTAATAATCAAATTAGTACATTATGACTTATTTGGTCCCATAGGTATCGTATTTACCTATAATAATAGTCGTCAACTGACAACGGATAGCCACTCAAGCATCTCTAGCCCCTATCCCAAATTTCATCCTACTCACATCCTAGGATTTATTCAAACATATAGGCGGTATATAAATATATTTCGACAAGCATAATATATATTTAATCGCCCGTCGAAATACTACCCCGAGTGTTACTCGTCCGAACACCCCTAAATTGGTAAGCCCTGGATTTTACCCACAACTAACCCAAGGTATACAACTCACTCAAAAATAATTTACAGGTCCCCACACGATTTTTAGGAATCCCAAATATTTAACTCCATAAATTATTTTCCTCAAAACATCACAATTTGTGCCACACAGTTATTGCACCCTCCTGACCCAAATTAACTCCCTTAAATGTCTTGGGATAATTTCCCCTAATTGGATATTTATTTCCTCAAATAGATAAGATAAAACTCATTAATTTAGGAATTTATCCCACGTAAACTAAACAAGCCAAAATTGTTAAATTTCTTGTAGGGTTGATAGATCGAACATAACAACTTCTTCTCCGAGACTCTGTGTCGGCCATTAGTATAGCCCCAAGATTTTTATCTCCTCTCCTCTCATCATCCAACCTCAACCAATCTTACTATAACATGTAAAAAGGATTCTAATCATACTATAACCTATATCCAACAATTAATTTCAATTAATTTCTAAGTTTCTCGAATCGAATATTAACTGGATTTTACTCGTTCAAACTTCCAAAGCCCCCGTTTTGATTCACGAAACCCAGCCCAAAAATCATTATAATTTTACACACCAACTATAATATGAGATTTATGAGCAAAATAATCAATAAAGTAAACACTTGCCTCGTGGATAAAATCCGACGACCTCGAGTAGAATCCTGTGGAGTTTGGCAGGAAATCCCTTTTCTTCTTCCTCTCTTACTTCCTTTTATCTCTTCTTTCTTTTCTCTATTTTATTTCTTCTATTATCTTCCTCTCGTGCCTTTATAAGAGAGGTTAAGGGTTTATCCCTTATAAACCCAAAAATGACTCGTTTAGTCATTTGCGAGTCCCTACTAGTCAAAAAGTCCCTACAACCTAAACATTGTCCTCAGATACTCTATTTTGACTATGTCGGCCATTCCGAAACCAACCGTGCACTCGAAATGTCCATCCTAGTCACTAATATAAATATTCTGAAACCAACTGCGACATGACATATAAATATTCCGACTCATATAAATAGTCCGTTAAACAAATAACCCATGTAAATATTAATCCGACACCAGCAGCTAATATTTAGTACTAACCTTAAATTCTCAATTTATCAAATTATACTCATAAATTTCAAAATGACTATTTACCAAAATTCCTCAAATTTCCAAATTACACCCATATATGTAATTTAAATCTATAAAAGTGTGGGTTATTACATTTAGTTCACACACTTGCCTCCGATCTGCATCACAAAAAATAATTGCATCATCCGAAAATAGAAGGTGAGAGACCGTAACCAAATTAGGACCCATAGAATGCCACTCCCCCACTTCGATGTTCCCATTGTGATTATCGCGCCTATAAGATCTGGCAACAGAATGGAAAAATTTGGTATTCGAATCCCCGTCTCTCAGCCATATCTCCCTAGACTTCTACCTCCAACTCATATCTTCCTGAATGATCCTACTACTGATCTCACCCTTCTTTACCTCCCTAAATCTATTTTTCTCATCTGAGAGATCAAATCTCCCTTCCTTCTCATCAAGACTGCTAACCTCCTTCGTGTACCTAGTGGTAGTCAGCCGCACATTCTCAAACACCTCTCTATTCCACTGTTTGATATCTTCCTTAAGTAAACCCAATTTTGCGGCCAACCTAAATCTTTCATTCCCCTCCACTTCATATCCTGTCCACTAAGAGCCAACTCTATCCACAAAATTTGTCTCCTTGAGCGACATATTCTAAAGCCTAAATGTGGTACAATCCTCCTTCCACCACCCACACTCTAATATAATCGAACAATGGACCGAGGTAACTCTAGGAAAGAAATATTGAACCACCCTGAGAAAGTGCTCCTCCCACCCCTTAGAAATAATAAATTGGTCAAGACGAGACATGGATAAACAATCAAGAAAACTGGACCATCAATAAATCCCACCCTCCAACGGCATATCCATTAACTACATCTCATCAATAAAATCCAAGAAGTCTATCATATACCTATCAATTCAACCACGACTACTCTTCTCCTTTACGAACCACATCACATTGAAATCACCCCCAAATTAAACGGGGTCATCCTAGACCATACTCACTCCTGCTAACTCCTCCCACAACTCCCATATACTAGAATCCAACACTAGCCCGTAAATACAAAAAAACACCAAGTAAAACCATCCTCTAAAATTTTGAACAAATAGGATAGGTACCATCCCCCCTTCATACTTCCAATCAAGTCGGCCACCCCTGAGTTCCACAAAATCACCACCCCACCGGAAGCCCCTCCGCATCCAAACTCACCCAATTAACCCTTCGGCCCCCAGATGGAGCTAATACAACAAACATTAATATTACACATCTTAGTCTCCTATAAACAGAAAATGCAAGGCTTCCACCTAGCTAAGGGCCCCCCAACAACCCCCTTTTCCCTCTATCATTCAACCCCCTAACGTTCCAGAAATAATACGTAATTTCATAGGACTAGGGCAATAAACCCACCCACCCTCTCCACCCATCACCCCCTCCCCAACCCTACCCCTACTCCTAATTTTCTCGAACAAATTCGAAGCCTCTCTCTCGCACCCCTTAAAATCGACTCCCAAGTCATTGCTAACATTTTCAAGCATAACCTCCCTCTAGCCCACCGGTTCCTTAGCCCAACCTGCTATCTCACTACCACAATCACTCCCCTCTTGAGTCGGGATTACAATATCAACCCATAATTTAGAGTTATCTAACGCCTCAAAATTTGAACGGCTACCCCCTACTACCTCCCTAAATGGCAATATATTATCTATTAACGAGTCACCCGACCGACCACGAGACGAAGTCATTTCACTTTCCACCACGACAACCTTATGACTATTTTTCGTCACCGGATCCAAGTCCCTTACTAATATTTCCTCCACTTTTTATCCAAAATCGATAATTTTTTATTGCCTCCCTCCTTCTCCCACACCTTGCCTTTTTTAACATTTTTACTCGTGTTCCTGAAGGCCTTTATATGTACGAGGCCTAACATATCATTGCCGAGATAAACATCTTGATTACTCTTTATGTTAATTTTCATCAATTCAGGCCTCACTCGACTTTTAGATCCCATCCCAGGAGTGGCCTCATTTCTTAAGTCCACTGTTAAGGTTCCCCCTTTAGACCAGGGCACCAACGTGTCCTCAACCTCACGAGCTGAGAATCCTATGGTATTCACACTTTCTAAGGAGCTAGGCCTGCTATCACCCCACCTAATATCCCTGAGCGCCACATTCAGGTCTGAACCTTCTTTGACAGTGTAAGATGATCTTCTTTGTAATTTATTGACGTTATTTACCCTGGTAGTGGGAACTGATATAGAAACTAACATGGCACACCCATCATTCACAACAGTCACTACGTTGGAAGCCCTAGACTCGCGGGACTTGTCCACAGAAAGAAATTCATAAATATTATTACCATGTATGATAAAATCTTTATCCTACATTTCCTTCACATAAAAAGTCTTCATGAAATGAAGGACAGTGCCTCCACTTGACATGGACGGGACAAGGTTAGAACCCATGTCACATCTAGAGAGATGGATTATGCTGTCACTTCCACCATTTGCACACTCATTTCCCCAACTTCCACCATCAATGTTCACACCTTTCTCGCCACTATGAACGCCCACACCTCTATCCATTTTGAGAACCTATTGATCCCAAGTTACATTGACACCACAAAGTTTCCCAACTAATGCCTTATGCATGCTGAAACCGTTGTCTTCTCCATGCACGCCCAAACGTCCACCATTAGCGCCGGATCTAACCTTTTTCCCATGACTCATAGATGAGGGTTTTCGCCAAGGACATTCTCTAACCTCTGTCCGATATTGAGTCTATGAAAGATGTTGGAACAGTTATCATTAAATGATAACTGCCTTTTGCAAAAGTTGAATATTGTAGTGGGGCATAATTGCCACCCACCCTTTTGAACCCACTAGACACGGTATCCGGGTTTTACTCCCACTATCATCTAATTGTTTACCTGACCGTTATCCTCATAATTAATATATGTCCATTAGACTCCATTATTAAACACAGATAACTAAAGAAAAATTCTGTAGAGAGAACAAAAGAAAATTTTGCAAGAGAGAACTTCTACTTGTTCCAGCTATTTTTTTTTTTGGAAACTTCTTTCTTACAAAATTTTATACACAGAATAAGGAATAATTAATCTTCCACAAGATTAATTATATTTCAAGATTCGAGCAATATATATATATACGAATGGGTGTTCATTGAACGAATTGGATTGTGCTACCAATTCGTATTTTATTGGAGGCTATTTTATCCTCGGGGTGACGAGGCTATTGAGACTATCGGTACAATTTGGGCAGAGACACAAAACACCTTAAAGAGAGCGACTTTGTCCATGACTCAACCATATTTATAGACTGTCTAGTTTCAGATTTCTTATATTTTTTCGGCCTCGATTTATCAGCTCCTAATTGGATAATTTCGTTCCTTATTTACTTCTGCATTTAAATTGCTGCTACAACAATTTTAAGGTGATTACTATTCTGCCATGGACGAAATTAACTCTGGCAACCTTAATAAGCCTTTAAATATGAAGGCACCCATTTTAAATGTTATAGAAAAAAATTACTATTTTATTTAACTATGAAAAAAGTCGCATCATGTCTACCATCGAGACCGAAAAATAAATTTTATGGGCATATATGATTATTTTTATGATGTCGAAATGAAAAAAGGACAACTAAGTTTCTATGTCTAGAAATTATAATTTTGACCTTTTACCTCTAGAAATTACTATTTAACCCCCGAACTTCCTAAATATTATATTTTGTGAAGTAGATATATAAATTTCAGTATTTTTGGTCAATTCGGAATCGATCAATAATTTGGTGAGAAATTAAAATTTGAACAAAAATGAACTCCTTCATGGAAAACTTTTAAATTGGTCAATCCTATTTTTTAATTATGAATGTGAAATATTATTTCACATAAGATGTTATTGTTGGAAATGGAATTGTATACTATTTTTGGACAATTCATTTTGAGCCACTTGTGGTTAAGAAAACAAATTAAAATTTATATATTTGGAAACAAATGAAAATTTGTTATATGGAATCAAATTAGAAATTTGATATTTGGAAACAAATGAAAATTTGTTATATGAAAACAAATGAACATTTGTTATATGGATTCGAAGGGTAAGTTATAAACATTTGAGCCTTACCCTATGTTTACTACAAAATAAATTTGTTCAAATATTTTTTTGAAGTGTTTATATGAAAGTGTAGTTGGTATTTTTCAACCCCACTAAAGTGATCGATGATGAAAAAAAAATCTAAAATTTTTGTTATGAATTTTCTTGGAATATCATCTCCGTTTTTTGATGATATATAGACTAAATTTTTTGGAATTTTGGCATGCATGTAGTATGTTAAGATTATAAATATTGGGCCTTGTAATTTCTGAAAAAAGAGTTGTATATCTTTTATTATGATTTTTACAAATGGGATGCGCAATGCTGAATTTTTTGGACAACTTGTAGTAAAAAAAGTTCATCTTCACTTGTACTTAATATTTTTGAGTGATTCTAATTTTGGATAATACTAGACTCATAAAGGATGAATTCTGGAAAATTTCATAAATTTTAAATTAGCTGTTCGGTCGTGGTGAAATTTCAAACTTGAAGTTCTTCCGTTTAAACAAATATTTTGGACAACATTTTCCTAGAAAAAATGCATCATGTCGTGTTCCCAACAGATTCAAAATATTTTGAAGACTTTATAAATTTCTTATTTAATGATTTATGAAGTACTTAGAAAAATTTGGACTCAAATTTATGGAAGATGGATTTCATAAAAATTGTATAATGACTTATACAATATTTAAGTTTGGAGTGCAACAACTAGAATTTTATATGAATAATTCTTTGTATTATTCATTTATATGAGTTGGAAAGGATATATAATAAAATTTTATTCTACTATGTTGGAAATAATTTGGTGTGCTTCATACGTGTGTAGAAATAATTTAGTTGGGTAAAATTATTTTGACCGTATGCTTTGATTTGCAATAGAGGTTTAAACTCTAATACGAAGTATTTTTGTATATGATGTGAAAAATTATATATTATAATTTTTTATGAAATATATTGTATAATCTATATGTGACTTTTAGACACTTGAAAATCTGAAATTATGACTAAAACAAATGAACATGCATTTTTTAATTTGGCTATACATGATGACATTAAGCATGTATTTATTTAAGAAATAAGATTAATTCTTATTTAATGTTGAAACTCACAAGTTTAGATTTTATTTTATGAATTGAAGATATAGTGGGGGCACATTATATGTTGCTTCTAATTGCTATACCTAGAGAATAGTGGGGGCACTCTATCGAGTACCTCTCAACTATATTTGAAGAACATTTAATAGAATCTGAAACTTTGGTTATTTTTTTTAGTTGTGAGTTAAAAATAAAAACTTGCTTATGTTATTGAAAAGGACTTAAATTTTTTTTAGAAAAGTCATGTCATAAATGATTGATTGAATTCCTGGGAATAAACTAGAAATTAGTTTATAATTGACTTATCTTATAACTTTAAGATAATAAGGTGTATACACACCATTTGAAGGAATATTGAGACCATTATCATTTATGAATATAAGCTTTGTTTAATAGCCAAAATTCATCAATATAACTTAGTTATACATGATGCACGTTAAATTATTCTCATGAAAATGAAGAAGCTTCATTTAATTTGAATACCATTGATATTATATATGATGTTGAGTTAAAAACTAAATATATATAATAGTGTTTTTCGAATGGTGACCTATGTAATGGAACTTACATGGACCAACTTGAAGTTGGAAAATTATTAAGGAAGGCACCAATAAATGTCATGATATTTTGTTAAATTATCAAATGAGAATGAATTGAGAATAATATGAATCGTGCTTATCACTAAGCATGTTGAAATATGAATGCACTCTTATTTATTATGCAAGAATACTTAGCTAATATTTGGTTATAATATTTTGTTGCCTAGAAAACCAAATTCATGCTAAGTCAAAGTGTTAGCATAAAGAGTTTCAATGAAACAAGAATAGTACTTGTTAATATTACAAGGCTATATGGATCAATTAATTGATCGAGTACATTGAAATACAAGAATATCTATTTATTAGATATATGCTTATTATGAACCATCTTGTACTCCACATGATCCAAGTATAAGAACACTATATATAGTGATAAGAAAAGATGAATATGCGAACATTTTAAGTAGCCTCAACTGAGCTACTAAATACGGTTGACTTGGAATTATTTGTGGGAGTACTATGAAGGTTTATAATTAAAAAGTGCATTCTTATGCTATTGAGAAATGTTATGTGTTTTGATAAAAACCACAAACCTAGATTTGATTCTGAATCTATATTGAATATGTGTTTAACACATTATGATGTTGTTTGTTGGAACTCCCAAAAATATTAATTATTAGCATAATTAATGATGGAGTATATGGTGATACCATTAGCTATGGCTAGTGAGGAAATAAAAAGTTGAAAGACCTATTATAAGATATCATTTATGGTAGAGATTGACACAGTCATTTTATCCACAACAATAGAACCATGGCTATTGTAAAATTTTAGAACCGTTATCACAACGAAAATAATGGCAAATATTTCATAAGCACAACATAGTTTGAGAATTTAAAAACTAATGAATTGTGAGTGTTGACTATGATCGGACTGATGAGAATAGAACCTGACTTATCTTTTGACGAAAGGACTAGTACGGGAGAAGGTGTTTAACAACTAGAAAGGGATCGGACTAAAGCCCTTTGATAAATGAGTCATTTGTGATGGTAACCCAACATATAGACTGGAGATCAAAAGAAATATGTTCGAAGGGTAATAATAAATCACGAGTGATATGGGTTGAATCATGCGATTATTAATTAATATAGAATGGGGTTTAACTCCGAGTCCATCCCTATGGAGCATGATATCCTAAAGTGAGTAAAGGATGAGTTGTTATAACTCTTAATGAGATCTATAGCTCTATTTTTAGTGGGGTACCTAGCTACAGGAGTACTCTTGATAGACTCACCTACGTGAGTGTGGAAGTGTGATCGCTTCCTATGGGTATTTTGGGCAAATTCCTAGAGCATTCACTAGATTGGGATAGAAGCACATGGTTGTAATGTGCTAGCTATTAGAACTACACCCAAGTAGGGTTGTGTGTGGGATGTTGTCTGAGATAGAGTTCAAAACTACGGTTAGTCTAGTATATTCTGAATCATCTTTACTACGTAAAGATTCAAGTCGAAAGACACCTTTGCTTATGCACAATTCTATGGATTATTGCTCGATATTATGGTTTCAAATTTTTCAAGTGAGGGATTGTTGGAACAGTTATCATTAAATGATAACTGCCTTTTGCAAAAGTTGAATATTGTAGTGGGGCATAATTGCCACCCACCCTTTTGAACCCACTAGACACGGCATTCGGGTTTTACTCCCACTATCATCTAATTGTTTACTTGACCGTTATCCTCATAATTAATATATGGCCATTAGACTCCATTAGTAAACACACAGAACTAAAGAAAAATTCTGCAGAGAGAACAAAAGAAAAATTCTGCAAGAGAGAACTTCTACTTGTTCCGGCTAATTTGTTTTTTAGAAACTTCTTTCCTACAAAATTTTATACACAGAACATGGAATAATTAATCTTCCACAAGATTAATTATATTTCAAGATTCGAGCAATATATATATACGAATTGGATTGTGCTACCAATTCGTATTTTATTAGAGGATGTTTTATCCTGGGGGTGACGAGGCTATTGAGACTGTCGGCACAATTTGTGCAGGGCCGCGAAACAGCTTAAAGACAGGGACTTTGTTCGTGACTCAGCCATATTTATAGACTGTCTAGTTTCGGATTTCTTATATTTTTGCGGCCTCAGTTTATCAGCTCCTAATTGGGTTATTACGTTCCTTATTTACTTCTACATTTAAATTGTTGCTAAAACACAAGCTTAAATGTATCTTTGCGAGCATTATTCCTAACTTTGGCCATCTCTCCACCTTCATGTGTTCTGTCTTTGACGTTGAAAGTAACACGACCCACATGAGATACTTTCTCCTCCCTGATATATTTAATGTTGTAATAGAAACTGGCCAATACTTCACGCCAAATGGGCAAGTTAAAAACTCATCCTTCAACTGCAATGGATATCGACTTCGGAAAAGTGTTGTTCCTCATGACACAAATTCGTGCCCATATCAGATCTTCTCCCGCATGAGTCTCCTCGTCAATTTTAACAAACCCTCCGCATATCTCTAATGGCTTTGAACACTTCCTCACCCTAGAGATGTAGATGGAGACCCATCACCCTAATTTAACAAGTTAACGAGGTACTTAAATTTTTAACGCTATAGCCCAAGGGGTGTCATTCATCCAAGAACCATGGGACACCGTTAACACCCAAGTTCTTCAACTTCAACACCCTCTCCCCTTCGCTGGATGATGCAAAGACGAAGAAGAATGCATGGGGATTCAAGTGATGAACCACCACTCCGCCCACTGGTCACCAGTGCTCATTCACCAATAATTTTAAACTGTTTAACATTGGACGTGTATCCACATGCTTACAAACATGACCCACAAATGCTCGTCGGAAAAACCTGATTATTAAAGCATAAGAACCATCTTTTATACTCAGATCTGTCAGAGCATTTTATCCCACCTTAACATTTATAAAGGAAAATGGCCACAACTCTACCCTGGAAGCTTGTATATACGTCTTCTTCGTCTACTCAGATAAGTGTGAGAGAGAGGCTTAGGTTTTTTTCATCCACTACTTACAACACATACATAAATAAACGTAGAAGAAGAGGTGGAAATTACCCCCTTCGATACCCATGCCCTAAAATCATTTCCCTTTTGATTTCTAGAAATTTTGTGCTCATAACACCTAAACACGTACATGAAATTGTAGAGTTTATATGGTAATACAGATAATACAGGCAATCAAGCAAAAATAAGTTATATATGTAGTACTTACTCTCTCCAATATTCAAATCCATCTTGCGATTCAAAGACATGGAAAATTTCTTTCTCGTATTTCATATCGATGAGTTTCCCTCTTTGGGTTCCCTAAAGGCAATTCATCCTCGAACTCATCATGTTACTCAATCAGTCATTATCTATGAGTATTAAACTTCCTAAGACCTTGTTATGGCATATGTTCCTGGTTGTATAACAATGATTATCCTGTTATATATTCTTCCGCAATTGACCCTCCAATATCACATGTATTCTTAACATAATATTTAAAGTTTTTCATTAAACACTCAAAATGATACATCCAGTGATACTTGAAAGGTTCACACAAAAAATCCGCATCGCATAAATTTCGAAGAAGGTGAATGCTGATGTCAAAGAAGGACGAAGGAAAATACTTCTCCAAGATACAAGTCACATTGACTAAAGTAGATTTTACAACCTTAATGCACTTTATGTTTACCAGTTTTGCACATACTAAGGTAAACCACCAACTAATATGCATAATTTCTCCGGGGAGATCTCTGTGCTCAGAACAAAATGCCTAAATAACAAAAGGATTAATTGGATGATGAAGACCCAGTCATGAGACTTGTACTATTTTAGGTCATTTGTTTGGTAGCTTATAACCCTGCACAAATTATCGGAATAACCAATTGGAGTATTCAAGTTGAACAACGTGTCTAGGAGGGTATTTTTTCTCACTAGTAGTCATATCCAAATCATTCAAGCTCTTTTTTATTCATGGATAACTATCTAGTAATGTGTTTTCTTTCACGAGAATGCCATTAGCCCACTTAAGAACTCCATTTACACTATTGCTCGAAAAAATAAATTGAATCTTCAAATTTTGCAAACCGATCATTGTGTACAATATTGAGTCATCTTTCTTGCCACTTTTATACAAAAGTGTAGGAACATCCACTTTCAACCGTATGTACTACATATCTTCGAGTAAATCATCATCAACTTGTTCATTCACTTTATAATAATGTACATTATCCTTATCAATAGGCTGGTGGTTTTGATGGCGATGGACAACATAAGCATCATTAATAAGGTGTGTCGAAGGACGCTACGCTGGAAGATCATTCACTACTTTTACATGGTGGAGTTCCATCACGTGATCGGTAACTGATAATTCTTTTGGAACATAAGGTACAATATTTTCCCCGTAGAAGGTGCATATATTATAATCTTGATACATACCCCATATTAGTAAATGCAATTCAACGTCTTCTAAAGACTTAAAATTTTCATTCATACAATGTTTGCATGGACACGGAATATTGATATTGTTAATATTTCTATATGAATATTTGATAAATTCTCGAACACCCTTTACATGCTAATAAGACACACTTTGACTCTCTACCATCCACTAATATTATTATACGAAAGACATTAAGTAGTCTTTAAAATTCAAGTCACATATATAAATAGGTTGAAATGGAGGTCATGTTGGATATAAGAACTCTGAGTTTATAATTCAAGCATAATCATTCAACCCAAGAAAATTCATTCAAAATCATTCAATAAATAAGGAATAAAATTAAACAAATTAATATTCTATTAAACCAAACAAATGTCCCATATAATCAAATACTGTCATTTTATTCCAAAAGAAAACATTGTTCGACACTTATTCCTAGCTAACAAATGAATTTGATAGGAAATAAAATATCTATGATCATATTTTAATAGAGGACCTTCACCGAAGTTATCATGCTCATGATCATCTCCGCAACCCTCGTATATTTTATCAAACAATATCTGAGCCTCACCACAACTAAAAGGCATTTGTGAACAGATTTTCTAGCATTCATTGAAATGAGAGCGTAAATTCTAATGACCATGGTATTGGATAAGTCCCTTATATATTACTCCACGCCATAATCATCATGAATGGACGATGATGATCCATGTAATGTTGAAGGAACATAGTCCATTCACTGGAGTCAACATTCAGAGGATCCTCTCTTGAACTATCATATATTTTATCAACCAATATATAAGCCTCACCCACCTCCAAAGGGCAGCCGAGGATAGGTGCGACGTTCATGAAAACGAGCGTTCACATGATAGTGACCCTTCTTTTGGAGAAGCCCCTAAATAATACTCGTAACCGTAGTCATGCTGCATGGATGATGATGAACCATAAAATGTTGCACGATGAGTCACTTTGTAGGGGAATGGTACAAGAGGAGACACTTGGAAGGAGAAACCTTGAGCCATAGGAAATGGGAATGTTTGAGGAGGCATTTGGGAGGGGAAACCATGTTATTGGCTAAACAATTGGGCTAACCCACTTATCAATGCATGTTATTTTGTCTGGATCGACATGTAACTCTTCAATGAAGAGATATCATCTAATAACGGTTCCATGTGCTATAATTTGGTACATAGCATATGTCAGAGCACACCTTTTTTCCTCTTTATTTTTTCCTTCCTAAGTACCACAGATAACGGCATAGGGGTTGCACTCTAACTGACTGCTCATCATGCATTCTTTCATTTATTGTAGCCTAATATTATATTTATGACTATAATTTCAACATTATTTTATTATAGAGTGCATATATATGAGGATTAAATTCAAACACACCAGAGTTGGAGCAACATTGTCGAGAATTTATTTGTCTCTTTATCTTATCAGCCATCTAAGGACAACTAACCTGATTATAATATTTACCTTCTTTTGGAATCCCCTTGGTATTGCCCACTCATTCACCCTTAAAATCATCATATTATTTTTCCCCAAGTTTTTGGGCATTAACTTACTTTCCCAGTTTTATTTATTTGTCTCCCTCTCAGTTAGTTTTTTCTCCATGGCCTCATTATCCAAGACGTTTTTCCATTAGTCCATGGGCATTTGAAAAATTTTGGGAACTCTATTATTCCACCCCAAATTATCACGACTTGATGCCTTACTTGGGAAAAAATCTTTTGAAGGTTCTTTAGATAGGTTCTCATATGTTAACTTACTCAAGAAATAACCGTTTCCTTTGAATCGGGTGGTAATGTAAAACTCTAAAAAAAATTATGCCACACGTCATCCATTATGGCAGGATGAACCTTCTTCTAGTTATATCATCCCTTGACGCCCACAATCATCTTTCTTAAAGACAAATAGCGGACTTTAAAAATATGGACGTTAGCCTTTTTACCAGTAGGTATCCCAAAATCGAAGAACCCAAATGGGCTTCTTATCATTTTCGTAGGATTCCTCGATAACAGGAGGTGGGGGTGTTGAATTATCGGGGGTTTGTTGAGTTTGGTAACTCAAATATGGAGTGATATGCTCAACTTGTGGTGAGCTATAGTATTGCCCACCTGTAGGTGAAAATAAGTGAGGTTGGGGTGTATTAGAGGATCGAGTTGGAGGTGTTCCGTTATTTTATTGATTAGCTCCGATCCAGTTCCATATTACCAATAATTAAAAAAAGATACGAATGTACGAAAATCATGTTTACGACGATATATATGCATATACCTTTTCAAACTACTGTTAAAATACGCTCGCTGTGTCTGATTTTTATCCAATCAGAATTAGTTTTTAGAAATTTATGAAAATTTTCACGCGACCAATTGGGCAGAAGCATATATACGATTGATGTATAAAGGTCTGTGATAGAAACTCGATAAAAATTCTTCTTTAAACTATTTTCAAGCTCACTTTTAATGTGCATACGCTGTGAGACATCAAAATCTAGGTGAACGCTCTCTTTACGGAGTTGTACCTATAGTGGATGGATATTTTTTCTGCGTTTTCTAATAGTGTCACTAACGTGAGTTCCCTGCCGAGATCATGAAAGAAAAATATATTATATAAGGCCTCATCCCAACATTCTGGCAAGGGAAATGTAATATAATCGAATAGGTACGCTTGCGAGAGATCAACTCCACGATGTATAACGTAATTAAATTATTTAATTTTCCTATTCTCGTACATGTAAATAAGAGATCACTCTATATGATGCACACTAATAAAATATGATTTAGTGCGGTATAATTACAACCTCTCTTACTCTTGTTCAAAGTAATTATTATCGTCACTCATTTTTCTTACAAATATGTAGAAGGATGGTGTGAATATGAGTCTTAGAGGTAATGGATCTAATTAATACTAAACTAATTATTATTTTCCATCCGATAAATAACACAACAATTCCAATCTATGTTCATTTTAATTATATTGATCCTAAAATTACTTTGTGTCCACAAAATATGAAAGCCCTTCCACCATTTTGTGTTCACCCAAACACAAATCACACAAGGAAGGTATGAACGCGGTCACATGAGTCAACCAAACACACACACACACACACACAGA
The DNA here is from genome assembly GCA_949130495.1 of Sambucus nigra. Classification (NCBI taxonomy): domain Eukaryota; kingdom Viridiplantae; phylum Streptophyta; class Magnoliopsida; order Dipsacales; family Adoxaceae; genus Sambucus; species Sambucus nigra. Next base: position 46,717,865 of record OX422218.1, read on the forward strand.
TATATATATATATATATATATATATATATATATATATATATATATATATATATATATTCACCCTCACAATATCAATAAGTCCAATTTAAGTTCATTTTAATTATACTAATCCTAAAATTACTATGTGTCCACCAAATGTGCAAGTCCTTCCACCAATATATATTCACCTGAACAACAACCACTTAAGGAAGGGTGGAACACAGTCAAAATAGTTAACCAAACAAATATATGCATTAATATTCATTCGTACAACATCAAAAAGTCCTATTTAAGTTCATATTAATTAAATTAATAATAAAAATACTCTGTGTACACCAAATGTCCAAGCCATTCCACCAATTTGTATTCACCCAAACATGAACCACATAAGGGAGGGTCCACAACCATTAACAAAAATAATATATCCATTAATATTCATCTGCATAGTATCAACTAGTTCAATTTAACTTCATTGTAATTAAATTAATCCTAAAATTACCATGTGTTCACAAAATGTGTATGCCGTCTCAACAATTTGTGTTCACACAAACAACAAGCACTTAAGTAAAATTACTTATATAAAGAAATAACCTAGAACGAGAAGAAAACATGTAAACATATTATTAAATATGTAATAATATCAAATTACTATATTCTAAACATGTAATTTATGTATCTCATGTCACTCAAAACATTCATTTAGCTAGAAAATGTGTCATATATATATATATATGTGTGTGTGTGTGTGTGTGTGTGTGTGTGTGTGAGTGTGTGTGTGTGTGTGTGTACATGTGCACATTTGAGTATGTGTGTATATATATATATGCATGAGTGTGTGCATATATATGTTCAATTTTGTAAAAGTATATATGTGTGTGCGGTTGTGTATGTGTGTGCGCGTGAGTATATAAGGGGCTTCATGTATATATAGAAATTCCTATATTTATATATTCGCTTTAACATGAATAATTTCTTTTCGGGTTCAAGTATTGATTTCTCTGAGTGGAGGTGTGTGTGTGTGTGTATGTAGTACTGCTCTTGTGTCGACTGTCTCACATGTTAATAGTGCGGACTGGACATGTGTCACCAGGTTGCCACTGAGCCAGAAAATAGAATTTGTCCTCAACTTAACACTGGGGACGAGACCGATTGCTAGAGCACTGTATTTTATGGATCCTTCAGATATGCGGGAGCTGAGAGAGCATATTCAGAAGCAATTGGGTCAGGGTTTCATTCGGCAGAGTACATCGCCTTGGGGTTCTTCGGTGTTGTTTGTGAAGAAAAGGGATGGTTCTCTTTGCTTGTGCGTGGATTACAGGGAGTTGAATAAGGTTAAGATAATGAATAAGTATCTGTTACCTATAATTGATGATTTATTTGATCAGTTGATAGGGTTTGGGTAATTCTCTAAGATCTATTTGAGGTCAGACTATCACCAATTGCGTATTTAGGAGGAGGTAGTTCCTAAGACCCTTTTCCGATCGTAGTATGGATCCTACGAGTTCAGGGTGTTTCCAATTGGTCTCAACAATGCTCCTGCAGTGTTCATGGACATCATGAGTAGGGTATTCCAGGAGTTTCTAGATCAGTTTGTGATAGTATTCATTGATGACATCCTGTTTTACTCACGGACAGAGGAGGAGCACGTCGGGCATTTATGTATGGTTCTACAGACGTTATAGGTCCATCAGTTGTACGCTAAATTTAGTGAGTGTTGATTTTGGCTTTGAGAGGTACGGTTTCTTGGCCATATTATGTCCGACAGAGGCATAACTGTCGATCTAAGTAAGGTATCATAGGTGAGGGATTAGGGGTAGCCCATGACACCGATCGAGATTCGCAACTTCTTGGTATTGGCCAGATATAACATTTCTTTATTGAAGGATTATCAAAGATTGTTGGGCCTTTGATGAACTTGACTCGTAAGGGAGTACCATTTGCATGGAGCGACCATTATGAGTTGGCTTTCGATGAGATGAAGGATAGATTGATGTCAAAACCCGTACTTGCATTTCCTAGGAGTGGGGAGGAGTATTGGTTCTACACAAATGCATCCTTACATGGACTTGGTGGTGTGTTGCATCAGGAGGAGAGGGCGATAGCTTATGCGTCTTAGAATATAAATCCCCACGAGAATAATTACTCCACCCAGGACCTGGAGTTGGCGGCAGTCATTTTTGCGTTGAAAAAATGGAGATATTATCTATTGTGGGAGGAGTTCACATTGTTCTCGGATCATAAGTCACTTTAGTATCTATTCACATAGAAGGATTTAAACATGAGGCAGAGGCGATGGTTAAAATTCGTTAAGGACTACCAGTTTGATATACAGTATCATCCTGCTAAGCGTAACGTGGTAACAGACGCGTTGAGACAACGACCTATTGGAGACATAGTGGAGGTGTGGAAAGTGAAGTGGAGTGATCTTCTATAGGAAGATGAGGGTGCCATATCGTACATGGATGTTATGACTATCACTCCCGAGATCATTGTGAGGGTAGTGAAGGCATAGGAAGAGGATTAGTTATATCAAGATAGCATACGACAATTGTTATCTGAGGGTGCAGAATCTTACTCAGTCTGCTCAAAGGGAGGCTTGCGCTTTAACTGGAGATTAGTAGTTCCTGAAGATGGGTATTTGAGACATGTTGTTATAACTGAGTCCCACGGTTCAATATTTTCGATACATCCCAATGGGGATAAGATGTACCAAGGTATAAAGAGACAGTACTGGTGGGCTAGAATGAAGAGAGACATAGAAGAGTTTGTCTCCAAGTGTGTTACTTGTCAGCTTGTGAAAGTTAACCATTAGAAGCATTCGAGGATGTTATCGCCACGTGAGATTCTCATGTGGAGGTATGAGAGAATATTGATAGACTTTATTACTGGGCTACCTATGTCGAAATGGGGTCACGATTCGATATGGGTGATAGGTGATCGGATGACCAAGGTACCTCACTTCTTGCCGGTTCGCACAAACTACCAGATGATACAATACACGCAGCTATCCATTTCATAGATTATTAAACTGAACGGGGTACCGATTAATCTTTTGTCTGATAGTGAATTTTTTTTGTGTCACACTTCTTGTAGAGATTTCAGGAGGATATGGGCATAGATTTACTGTTGAGTACGGCATACCACCCTCACATAGATGGGAATCCTAGATTTTAGGGGAGGGTGGGAAATATAACTTCCATTGGTAGAGTCTGCGTATAACAACTTTTACGAATTTACTATCGATATGGCACCATTCGAGGCATTATATGGGATACCTTATCGTTTGCTCGCATGCTGGTTAGAGGTCGGGGACAAAAAGTTATGGGAACCGAAGATGATTAGGGAGATAATTTCCAAGATTGAGTTGATTAGAGGGCGTATTCAGATAGCTCAGGATTAGTAGAAGAGTTATGTCGATGCCGACAAGAGACATATGGTGTTAGAGGTTGGCGACCAGGTTTTGGTTCGAGTGTCTCCTATAAAGGGGATTATGATATTTGGCAAGAGAGTGAAGATAACACCTAGAGATGTGGGACTATTTCTTATGATAGAAAGGGTTTGAATGGTAGCATATCGACTGGTACTTTCCAGAGCATCTTCGACGGATACACAATGTGTTCCATGCGTCATAACTGAAGAAGTATAAGAGGAGTGAGAGATCTTTATAGCACGTTCAACTTGAGGAGGTGGACTTACAGATAGACATCTCATATGAGGAGAGGACCATGGCTATTCTCGATCGTGGTGATCTTAAGATGTGGTCCAAGATGGTGCCATTAGTGCATGTTCAATAGGGACACCCATTCGACAAGGGAGCAGGAGGATGACATGCATGACAAGTATCCAGAGTTATTCACCGTAGGTGCGTCCTAATTTGGGGGATGAAATTCCTTGTAAGGGGGAAGTATGTAATACCCTGTATTTCAGTGCTTTTAAAATTGAATTCATTCGAGAAATTAATTAGGAAAATATGCTTTAATTAAATTATGCGAGCGAACAATTTATTGTGATTAAATGAAAAATGTGATTTTCTAAATATTAAGCGAGAGAGATATATTGATTAATATTATGATATAATATTTACTAAGTGTAAATAGTAAATAATTGATGACAAGTTCTATACGGCATAACGAGTGATATGTGTGTATTTTATTTTACCTCGATCAGGGGCCGCGTGCAAACAAATTTGAGGTTGAGATAGGAAATATATTTTAAGTGACTCGAATGATAATTTATAAGTCACGAAGGGTTCCAGATGGGTCGAAATAGTCAGAATAGTGTACTCTAGGATATAATTTGGGTCCCAGATCAATGTTATACCAAATCGATGGCTATTGAGCACATTTTGGTCATTTGGCAAATAGAGATTCAGGGACCAACGAAATTCTAAGTGTTATATCTGATGTTTAAGACTTCATTCTAGGGTTAGAAATAGTTAAACCCAAAGGAATCCCTTAGACAGAAAAGAGAAACCATTCCCAAAAGGTTAAGGAGGATTCTTGGAGAATTGAAAGGTGTTCTTGCATCCTAAGCATCTAAGGAGTGGAGATTTCAAGAAAACCAAATATAATCATCCTCTTACTCATGGAATCAGATCATCCACTTAAAGAAAATTTGATTATTGCAATATTTATGAAGTTATAATACCCATGTGTAGGGTTTTGAGAATTATTTTTCGTAAATCAACATTCTTGGCAGAAAAGAAATGATTTTTATGAATGTTGGGATTACATCTGCATGTAGAATGATTTAACATATGTATAGGATCAATAAGTAGAGGATAATTAATCATTAATGGGAATTAAATATGGGCTTTAACGAAGATTAGAAGAAGAACATGAAAACCTAGGAATTTTGAGGGTTAGAGACTGAAATTCATTCTTAAATAATTTATAATGTTTTGATTAAAAATTTACTTTAGTAATTTCCCTTATATATGTGGGAAGGGTTTGGGACAATTAATTTAGAGTTTGGTGGGAGAAAATGGAAGTTTAAGGCGCGTTAATGGTGGAAACCCACCTGCTATAATTGCAAAAATGTGTTATAGAAAAACGAATCGGTCTGGTTGAGATTGATCGATTAGGTTCAGCCTTTACAGAATGAGTTATAGATAAAACATGAACCACTCTGAACCAAGGAGCAGTGGTTCAGTTCGGTCTTTACAGAACAACGATCTAGTTTGATTGGTTTAGTTATCGAAATTAAATACGAAATTTCCTTTTTGGGCATAACGTTCCTAATTCGATGTTATTGAAATATTTAGGACTTTGTAAATATAATAATAGGGGATTTATTATATAATGGAGGGCCTATTATAAAGATATGAAGTAGTCTTATTAAGAGGAGTAAGACGAGACTGAATTGGGTTAAACTATATCAAAACTAATATGAGAGACGGATAAAGAATTATGGGATTTGAATGAATTGATATGTAGACCAGTAGGTTTAGTTAGGCTTAACTACTGAAATTTATAAAGGGGTAACTCGAACCCTTAGAGTGGTGTGAATTATCATGAATACGATAAGTGGTATAATTCGTAAAGAAATTTGTACGACGAGTATACGAGAGAAATATACTCTGTACACGTGCGAATTATTAGGTTGTGTGAATACCTACTAAGTACATATACTTAGGCGGTGTTAATACCTAAAGTATATTAGACGTATGGGGGTCGAGGGAATATCTAGACCAACACATGAAAGTTTGACTTGGGGTCGAGGGCTACCTGGACCAATATCGAACATAAATAATATTGGGGTTGATCGAACATATATATATATATATATATATATCTGTGTGTGTGTGTGTGTGTGTGTGTGTGTGTGTGTGTGTGTGTGCGTGTGTTCATGTGTGTGCGCGCGTGTGTGTATAACATTTACATTGGGGTCGACGGCTATCCGAACCAATGTTAATGATATGCGAAGTTGGGGTCGAAGGAACATCTCAACCAGTAAATCCTTAAACTGTGATATGAGGATATTATAGTGATATATTATTATTGGTATATACTGTGAGTGAAATATATACTGTGTGATTTATCTACTTACGTGTGGCAGTAGAAAACGAGATAGAGTATACGTAAAGAGAATGAATTAAGTCGAGAATCATAAGTGTCTGATTCATCTATTAACATATGTGAATGTTATCTACATTTGTGGATATCGGTATGGTAATTTAAACTGAGAACTTAATGTATAAATTTAAGAAGATAACATGTGAGGAATGTTACTTATTTTGATAATTAATACATGAGAGATGTTAATTAATTAATGTACTATATGGGCGGCACGATAACTTAGACGTGTAGATAAGTTCGGTTGAATACTTTATTCCAGTTAGATTAGGTAGTATAGCTAGATGGGATAAGCATAGAACGTTAGGCGTTCACTATAGATGAGAGGTAAGGAAAAATCAAGGGAGAGTGTACGTGAACATGAGTATTGAATAACGAATTTTTTATGTAATAATTGCTTGCTAAATATTTTCAAAACGTTTTGCGTACTTACACTTGCTATAAAATATATTTTTTAAACCTTTTAGGTGTCCAGCCATAGGAATGCCAAACGTGACATCTGTAACACCCCGCCCGCCCGGGGGGAGTGAATGGAGCGCTACTTTCGATAAACTAAATTCAAATCGACAAATCACAAGGTATAGAGCATCTAAATCCCATAATAGAAAAGAAAGCACTAATCTCATCTTCAAATTAAATACAACAATTCTCTCGAAATAAACCAATTATCTAACTCGAAATAAAAGTACAAATCTCCAATGCTCTATACATCAAAATAATACAAGTCTTCTCATTTCTTGTATTGAAATTCTTCCCAAATAATCCATGCTAAAATCATCCCAATTGGTCCATAGCACTCAAATTCGTGCTCACCTGCCAACTAAGAAAAAGATGGAGAAGTACACAATACGACAAGAATGATGCTCAACAATAATATGTTATCGATGAATAATGCACAACAATACGAATACGAATATTCAAATCAAATGCGAATCTCAATAGAATTTATCAATAAATTTCACAATAACACATTAACCGGGTTACCAGGCCTCACCCCATCCGCGTATGCTTTATCAAGTCATAGCCCTTGGAAGCAGGAATTTTGGAGGGTGCCCAACGTCCGTGCCATATTAAAATCTCATGACAACGTGCTCAACGACAACATGAATAATACCACATGAATAAAAATAATTCCAACAATTATTTTTCCCGATTTCAAAGTAATTACCAATTCAAATATGAGTTCAATTAAACATGAAATCAACGGAATAACTCTCGAGAGATTTAAAGAGCATATTATGTAAAACCCCATACCTTAAACCACCAAAAAGAACCAACATGAATCATGACATAGTTTTAGCCTAAAAATCTATTCACACCTTCACATTCTTCTCCCGAAAATAATCAAAATCTCGTTCTAGCCCAAACTCGAGAAAACACCAAATAATTCTAATCTAAGGTTGAAATCTTGAATAAGTTTAGGGCTATGGTTTGCAGATGAAAGCTAGTAATTTTAAAGATCTCTTCTGGTTGAAAAGTTTGAGAAAAAGTGATTTGAAAAGCCAAGCAACGAATTTGTTGATATATAAAGGTTTAAGAGTTTGATTAAGAAAAGAGTTCTAATCAGATACAAACACTAAAAAATTTATTCCGGACGATCGGACCGTTGGAATTGGATGAAATTTTACAGAGAATTAGCTAAAGACGAGAGAAAGATGTAAAAATTTCAGCTCGATCGGACTGTTGAATATTTTTAAATATTTTTTTCTATAGAGTTTTATGTGTTGATGACTCTAAGAGAGTTTTATACTTTGAGGACTCTTTTATATAATAAAAATTCTATTAAATCTCCATTTTAATTTCGATTTCGAAACCGTTTGAAATTCCCTCCTTTAAAAATAATAACCAACATATTTGAGCAATAAAAATAATTTTATCACAAAATTTATTTTTCCTCTTTATTTCAAAGATACCCTAAAAATTACGCGGGTTGTTACAACATCCTTCTAGAGACTCAGCACTATAGCACTGTGGATGCTGACAGGACTTGATTTCACTAGATGATTCCCTCATGTAGATCTAGTGTAGGATAACATTTTTATCTTCCATGTACGGACATGTCGTCCATTGATAGTTTTTAGTTATTTAGTCTTGTCATCATTCTAGAGTATTTGTTTTGGATTTTGACCGATTTTATTCGGCAAACCTTCATTCATTTATTTATTGTGATGGTTGGACTCTATTTTGTTGTGAATGGTTAATTTACTTCCAGTATGGTTCTTTTATCTATTATTAAAGAAAGATAAAATTTGGCACCGGTCTAAATTCACTTAGGTGGTTAGTAATTAAAATGTTTTCGACAGCGATGTTGAAAATGAACCGCACAAGAAACCTGTTTTAAGTTAATAAAGGCCTAATCAACTTATCTTTAATTAGATGGGGTGTCACATAAATTTTTATATTATGGTGGGTCTATTATAAAGATATGAATTATTCAAATTGACAGGAGTAAGACGAGATTTAATTGGGTTAAACTATATCGTAATTAATCTGAGAGACGGATAAAGAATTACGAATTTGAATGAATTGATATGTAATATGTAGAGCAGTACGGTGAGTTAGCGATAACTACTAAAATGTATAAACGGGTAACTAGAACCCTTAGAGTGGTGTGAATACTCATGAATACGATAAGTGAGAAAGTTCATAAAGAAATTTGTACCATGAGTATACGAGAGAAATATACTACGTACACGAGGGGATTATTAGGTTTTGTGAATACCTATTATGTATATATACTTAGGCGGTGTGAATAACTAAAGTATATTAGGCGTATTGGGGTTGTGGTATTATCCAGACCAATACATGAAAGTTCGATTTGGGATTGAGGGCTATCCGGACCATTATCGAACATAAATAATATTGGGGTGGATGGAACATCTGGACCAATATATATATGTAAAACATTTACATTGGGGTCGAGGGCTATCCTAAACAATGTGAATGATATGAGAAATTGGCGTCCAAGGAACATCCGAACAGATAAATCCTTAATGTGTGATACGAGGATATGATAGTGAGATATATTATTTGTATATATTGTGTGTGAAATATATACTGTGTGATTTATCTACTTATGTGTGACAGTAGGCAGTTAGATAGACTGTATCTAGCAAGAATAAATTAAGTCGAGAAACTTAATTATTTGATTCAACTATTAGCATATGTGAATGTTATTTATATTTGTGGATCTCAGAATGGTAATTTAAAGTGAAAACTTAATGTATAAATATTAAAATATAACATGTGAGGAATGTAACTTATGTTGATAATTAATACATGAGAGATGTTAATAAATTAATGTACTGTATGGGCGGTACGAGAACTTACGCATGTAGATAAGTTCGACTGAATACTTTAATCTAATTAGATTATGTAGTATGAGTAGGTGGTCTAAGTATAGAATGTTAGGCGTGGACTATAGAGGAGAGGTGAGGAAAACTGAATGGAGAGTGTACGTGATCATGTGTAATCAATAACGTAATTTTTATGTAATAAACACTTATTAAATATTTTGAAAAACTTTTTGGCCTCTGATCTGCTTGCAAATATTCTAAAAACCTTTTAGGTATCCTGACACAGGAACACCTGGATGATATTATTCCTTTGATTCAGATAATTCTACAACAATTGTGTATGCTAGCAGGGATTTCTTAGACACTTCTATCCTTGTGATCTAGACAAGAGGTATCATGAGTTATATTCGGGCATGTTGCCCAACTATTGTCATATATTTTATTTTTCTCACATTTTCATTTAGGCATATTCAATATGGTTATACTAATGTTCTACCGAGAGTTATTGGTTATTATTTTATTCAAATAATTTTTGAATTATTGTGTGGTTGGATTTGGTCTGTTTAATCTAAAAAGATTAAAAAGTTTAAAATTTGATGCCGAGACTAATAGGTTGTTAGTAATTAATTTGGTTTTCGACAGTGATGCTAAAATGATCCATTATGAGAATCTTGCTTTATTTTGATGAAGTATTGATCATCCGAGATTAAAATAGGTGGCGAGTCACACTCATTATATTGAGAAAATACTTGATAGATTCAATAAATACGATATAAGTACAAAAAGATCACCATCTGACATAAAACGCCATCTTACCAAAAACACGGAAGAAGGAATATCTCAAGTAGAGTATTCACTAATAATATGTAGAGTAACGTACATCAGGAACCGCATAAGACTTGATATAGCATACTCAATGAGTAAGATACACTACACAAAAATCGCTAAATTTTCAACCTTTGGTGTAGGGGATTTATCATGGCATTTGATCCTGACAAAGCTCTAACAGCCTTGTTGTGGACTATGACCATGATAAGGATGATATATTATTAGTCATCATGGTCGTAGTTGTCGAGAAAGATTTACCTTCTTTCTTAACCAAACTAACCTCATTTCCTAAAACTAGTTTCTACATGTCTCTCCCACTCAATCGACCGGTGAATCTTAATCTCACTATCTCTTAAAAGGTACCTTCTCTCTCTCTCTCTCTCTCTGTCTCGCTAAAGAGAGAGAGAGGCTCCTGTAAGGGGACAAAATTTAGTGTTCAATTTATGAGATTATTTTTATGAACATAGTAAAAAAATTGAACTTATTTTTTTTCATGATGTTCAAACATTTCAGGGTACCCCCCCCCCCCCCCAAAAAAAAAAAAAAAACTCTCAACTCAAACAAAATGTTTTGCTATTTCATCAAAATTGGGTGAAAATATGCAATTTTTTAGCAGTTTTAAGTTGACATGGTTTGGATGGTCTTTTTAAAATAACAAAAACAATCATTTCAAGTTGAATTTTTTTGGGGAGTTTACTGAAATGCTTAAAACTCATATAAAAAAACCAATTCAAAAAAATTATTTTTGGGTAGGTCCTTAAATTGCCCTTAAATAGTGTCCTTTATAGGATACATATATATGTATGTAAGATTTTTTTTTGGTTTGTTCATAACATAGCTTTAGACTAGTTTGGCGTATCCCATTATAAAATACCGAGACGACAAACCGAACTCAAGCATCTTCAAGTTTGAAGACTTCCAGGAATACCAAAAGGTATAAAACGATTTAGAGTTTTGAATTAATTTATGGAATTATATTTGGGATGTTTAATTTTTATCAAAAACTAACATGGCTTTTTGTTTGTTCAAATGACATTGAAAGTTGTTCTAAGAACATTCATTTGTCTTTCAAACGACATACAAAAATCGTTCAAATGACATGATGACTTAAAGTTTTTATAAATACCTGTTTTGTTGACAGAATTTTAAGAATTTTGCCACGTACGTTTCTACATATCTGCTACAGAATTTCCTCATGTTTTGTGTTGAAAAAGACTATTTTAATTCACAACAAAGCATCCCACAATATTGTCCTTGTGAATTAGTTTACAACCCTACAAATTTTTATATCTCTTGCATACACCTTTGTGGAGAAGGTATCTCCATGGCTAACCTGGGATAGATGTGAGGATTCACTGTTGAAGACGAAGCCTGAGGTTGACGGAGGGTTGTGGTCCATTGTGGTTGTCAAGGGAATCATTACTTAATTGAAGACTACGAAAATTCATTGTTGTATTTCACTTATAAGTTTGTAAGTTGCGATTTGCAAGTTATTAGTGGAATAAAAGGTTTTTTACCTGCAGGGATTTTTTTACTGAAACTTGACCTTGTCATATTTTCTTGTTTGATAGATCTGTTTTATCACCATAGATGAATGATTAGGATAAAAAGATAAAATTAATTTAAAATTCGCTTCCACATTTAAAATTGGCATTGCAATTTTTTAATCACTTTTTGTATCTATTTTGCATTCTTTATATATATATATATATATATATATATATATATATAGAGAGAGAGAGAGAGAGAGAGAGAGAGAGAGACTCTTATACATACCAAGTATACATACTTGCTGGTACAAATCGATTTATTTAAAATATTAAAAAATTATTTTTGAGTTGAATTTTTTTGTGGTATGTAAGGGACCCACATAAAAAATATGCTCAAAATAACATATTTTGCTATTTTAAAAAAAATCGATCAAACTTAAATAGCTTTTAAAGGTTGTGATAGTTTGACCAAATTTTTAAAAATAGCAGAATAGGTTATTTTGAGTTGTTTATTTTATATGGGTCCCTTGAAATATTTAAACACCACACAAAAAAAATTCAACTCCAAAATATTTTTTTTACACTTTTAAAAAAGAATCAGTTTGTATACTTAGTATATAAACTTGGTATGTACCATAGCCCGAGTCTCTCTCTATCTTTCTCTCTACATACCATATATGAGGTCTTTCATACATACCATATATGGGTCCACCTTTTTAGATCATTTTTTTTAAATAGTAAAAAGTTAATTTTTGGGTTGATATATTTTATTTTTGTGGTATTCAAATATTTCAAATGACTCCACACAAAAAACTCAGTTCAAAATAATTTTTTTGATATTTTACAAAAATCGGTCAAACTATGTTAGTTTAAAAAAAATAGCTAATTTCTTTTTATGGGCCCCCTGAAATGTTTAAATGCCATGCAAAAAATGTTCTTAAATATAATTTTTTTACTATTTAAAAAATATTATCTGCACAAGTGGTTTTAATGCATTTGTGTGTGTTAGGTACTATATATGGTGTATATATACTGAATTCTCAAGGTTGTTGCTCAGTATGGACTATAATAAGACAACTCACCTTATAAATTTATTCCTTTACTGAATATTAATGAAATACGAGAACTTTTATGGGATTTTCCATTATCCATTGCATTTGGTCTATATTATGTGTATGAAATTACTATATTTTTATGTTATCAAGTTAGTATATGTTATGGTGATGTAATGCTAAGAAACTACATAAACAATTTTGTATTTATATCTTAGTAGTGTGATTTACATATATTTATACCCACCACTAAAATTTAAATGATCAACCTTTTTACATGACGTGGTTATGGTATGTTAAATTATGTGTTTGATAAAATGCCCTAAGTGGTTGTACATATTGTGTCTTTAAGTTTTATGTTTATATATGTTAGTGAGTTCATTTATATCTTATATGGTATATAGTTAATTGTGATTCTTTTACATCAGTGAGAAGGATGGTGTCCTTGTAACACCCCGCTCAAAATAATAACGGGTGGCCAACCCTATACTATATTAAATCAGGAGTTTCAGATGGTCCAGTCTCAACATCAACTGTCGGTACTATATAATATAGGACTAACTACCCGATATCATATAAGCGAGATGTTAAAATAAATTAAAACATGCAACATAATACAACCAAACACTGCGAATGAAGGAAAGAAAGATGCATGAAAGGACTATGACAAAAGAAATGCTGAAATAAACATGAAATAGATAACTACAACTGAATATACTACAAGGAAGTAAACCCGAATAAGCTGTCGGGTCACAGCCAATACAATAACTGAAATGGAATATATATAAATATCCCTTCTGTACAAACCCGATATACAACATGAATCCTACCTAGAATTTTAAACGGAGGAAGCGACTACCAGATACATCCCGCAACAGTCCGCACCTGTCATGGCTCCCAAGACTCTGGATAGAAGGTCATCCTACATCCATGCGGTACGACACCTGTAATAGTATATATATATACATGCAGGAGAGAAAAGTAAACGGGCCAGAGCCCGAGTTGTGAAAAATATTTAGCAAGTGTGTTAATCGTGCATAATAAATATCGGTGCACTTATTTTGTAATTAAAGTGGAATTGCACTCTCGTGGAACCCCAACTCACCTCTCATCTAAAGGCGCGCACCTATTCGCGTCCTCAAATTTTAGTTAAATTACTCCCATTTATTAGGACAACCTAACTTAAAATAGGCCCAATATATACCCACGAGAATTTGCCTTCCTATATTAACCCAAGAATCCACTCTTTCTAAATACACTTAAGTATTTTTACAAACATATATGCCATATTAGGCTTAATGGATTCTGATTTATAATTTAATTAATTATAAATCTGAATAAGTTACCCATATGTATTTGGGTAGAAATATATGATTTCATTTCGAATTAACATGCATACAAGATTATTATTGACAAAACTTCTCTCCAATTTCAATTATGCGCTGCATTTCGTGCGTGGGGTGTCTCGCAAAGCGAAATCCAAACAAGGAACCACCCCGTTACACTACTCCATGTCAACGTCGATCTTGGAGATCCATTATGCCACACATAAATATCGACAGAACATCTCTCTACCCTCAATAATGTACCACATTTCGTGTGTGGGGTGTCTCGCAAAGAGAAATCCAAACAAGGAACCACCCCGTTACGCTACTCTTTGACAATGTCGATCATAGAGATCCATAATGCCGTACATACCATAATTGGCAGAACTTTCCTCCAATCTCAACACTGCACTGCGTTTCATGCGTGAGGTGTCTTGCAAAGCAAAATCCAAACAAGGAACCACCCCGTTACACTACTCCTGGACAACGTCCATCCGAGAGATCGATAATGCCATGTATACAATATTATACTACTACTACAACTAACATCACCAATAATATCCTTGGGATGATGTAAACGAAATATTCCTTAAATGCGATACATCAACCCCCATCCATGTAGTACACCATAATCATCCAAGATGTACTCCACAAAGATTCTATATCCTTTCATCTATAGGATATATAAATATATATATAGGCATTTCATTCTAACCATATATATATACACAACATCATCCAATCCCATGACCATGTATACATACCATATATGATGTACAAAGGCCCCGCACAAATAAATACCCGACTATATATAGCGTTGATAAACTGCATCAATGCTATCATCTTCCCAGGGCCCGGCTCACGTAGTAATACTAGGGCCACCATGGTGGGACTAAACGACACCCATCTCGTGGTAAACTCACGCACACGACAACCCGGGATGCGGTCATAGCTCCAAACCGGCAATGAGTTGAAACATACCCACCACGTCTCATCCCAAAAATATAAAAATGTAAATCACATAATAACACACGGGACAACTATGACCTGGGGAATATCCACACCCTGCTTTTCAAGCCAGGATGCTCACCCACTACGTGCGCAACTTCCCAATGATAGCATGAGAGAGGTATGCTTAACCAAATAAGTATATCTATTATTCACATTCATAATATATGTACATTCATATGATCCAATCATATAATTAAACATTAAACCATCATATTCGGTTTAAATATCCATACCACGTATGACCACAACATTAATATATCCATATATTCATATTTATACAGATATATATGCATATATTCACACATCGCTAAATCATTATATATACAAACTAATTCTCGTTCATATGTATAAGATATATAAACCCGGCTATAAGTATCCATAATCCTCAATATACAAGCCGTCACCAAAATTTCCTTTAAATTTACCTCGATATGTGAATACAATCCCTCACTTGAAACATATTCACTCATATTTCCTACGATGAATAGTCTCCCAAAACCATATGTATATATCTATTCATATATATTCAACATTAGGGTTATCACCCAAGAGTTTGTGTAGGAATCCATCACTACACATTTCATCCATATTCAAAAGTACATAATTTCCTTTAGTACTATTTAACCATAGGAACATACATGACTTAATAGTCTAAAACCTCAAATTATTCCAACCTTGTTTCAAGTATTGGAATCTCAATGGTCATATCCCGACAATTTCGTGTAAACTATCCTAACTAGAATTTATGCTAGAGCTTATTACAGTCGATAGTACGATCCCAAACGTTCCCAATTTCACCTATGGTTCAAATAAATCTCAGGAATCATTACTCCTATTGAGTTATCAATTTTTCCTTAGTCTAAACATTTCTAAGGATATGAGTCTCCTCACTCTTTAAGAGTATGCGACCACTCTCTTCCTTTTGCCCCAAATTGTAACATAACAATATCCTATCCTTATAACGATTTGACATAAAGGTCGGCCTAGAAATTTCACAACATACATGGATATTTCTTATCCAATTATTCCAAGAAGTCCCCACTATCATATACTAAGTGAGAGATCCCCATATAGGTTTCCAGAATATCTCTTACTTCATAAGAGAAAGCCTCAAATTAATAAACCTAACCAAAAAGGGCTGGAAGTCCTCCTAGATAAACCCCATAAAACAACCATTAAGCAAGCCTCTAAGAATAAACTCCAAACGAAAAAAGGAAAAAAGAGAACTCCAAACTTTTCTATAAAAACATGGGACCGGTCGACCGGTCCCAGACCCCCAGTCGACCGCGGGTCCAAAATTTTGCGTACGAAGAAATGCAGTAGGCTTTTTCCCTAAGGAGCGGTCGACCGGCCATACTAGATGCCTTGGACGATTTTCCATTTTCAGCAGACCCTAAATTCTCAAACACCCAAAATTTTATCACCAAGCCCCCAAATCTTTAACCTAATAATATTATTAAGAAGAAAACCCCTCCTACATCTTATCCCAACAATTTATATGTCATTTAAACCACATAATAACATTGATTTTAAGATTTAAACCTAAAAATATAGGTTTTGATATTTATGCTCAAAAATCCATTCTTTAACCCACAAATTATGAAATGAAATACAAAAATGACATATTTAGCAAGATTAAATACTTGCCTCAGATTTGTAGAAGTTGGATCATCCTCGATGTCGCGGTTGGGCCGGAAATCTCCAAGCTTTTCTTCCTTTCTCTCTTCTCTTCTTCTTCTTTCTCTCTTCTTTCTCCCTCTAGGGACTTTTCTCTCTCTCTCAAATGAGAAATGGCTTCATTCGTAAGCCTCCAAATCCTTTAAAACATAAACCCAATTTTAAATGTTAATACACAATTTAAGTGACTCGTTTACACCAATTCGAGTCAAAGTAACTTAAAAATATTCCGGAGTCGAAATAAAACTCAATGACAGTCATTTTGACTGTCTCGACCCTTCCGGGATCGATGGTTCCCTCAAAATCATCATCCGGAATACTTTAAAATATTCTCTATTTTTGGGCCTCAATTACCAAATTTTAAAACTCTTCAATTCAATTAAATTTTATTTTCCCAAAATTTAATTTCTCAATCTACAAAAATTGTGGGGTGTTACAATCTTCCCCCCTTACAAAAATTTTTCCCGCGAAATTTAAAATACACATAGGACCTCAATATCATCTAGTCCTAACATCAACTCTCAGGATCACTATACCGATCCTTACTAGTTCTCATGTCGAACTATATAAATTTATAAAATCAACTAGATACCCAGGGGGCCCATACACCTTGTATCCGAGTTTCCACTTGCAAAATTATAATTAGGCTCCATTAGCCTCAATTCATAACATAAGCCTCGGTATTATAATCTATAACAACATATTAATTATATAGAAGTTTGAAAATCCCCAATGGTTTAACTCTCCTCAATTCTTGACACTATCCACCTTCGTGCGGGGGAGGTTTCGCAAGCGAAATACAAACAAGGAACCCTCCCAATACACTACTGTGTAGCTAGGTCGGGGATTCAGATTAGTTGAACCAGGGTGAAGGCTTTATAAAAATATTTTTCATATTTTAGATACTGCTCGAGGGCCTATACAACAATACGATATAAATATATTATGCGCCTTTTGACACGCTAAACAAACAACTTATGTTTGAAACACAAGGCTTCAACACATACAACACTTCTAAAGGCTACCTAGTTCTCAAAACTAGCACAACCAGGAGCTAAATTCTCCGCTAAAAAATAAATCCACTATACTCGGAACCTCTCAGTTATGAAATTTCTCTACATCACATCAACACCTTTTTTAAAAAAAAAATGATTTCTTCCTTCATTGGAATACTAAAACTTCCCTACTATTTCTTTACGAGAAGGTGTATTATCTCCAAAGACGCCATACAAAGGCAGACTTTCTCACTTCTTCCTCTAGGGAAACTCCATACACCCTAGCGGTGTAGCGGATAACTACTCATCACACCCTAAGCGCGACGTTCCAAATATTGCTCAAAACGTAACTTAATCCCAAAGAAAGGTATTATACCCTACTCCCATAATCTAATGGTTTCACCTCGTCCTTGAATCTCAACTCAGGGCCATCAACTCTCCTAAGGAAATCATTATCCCTAAGCCTATTTCTCCATAAGAGAAACATCTTCCTCAAAATCCTTCCTAACCATATTGAAGGACAAACTTGATTGCGACTACCGAAAACTCCCTCAGTCCCACTCAATGAAACTGAGTTTCCATATTCTTTCTCCCTCTTCCCAGAAGGAAATACTCCCAATATTGGGACAAATCCACACACCTCACGTCGGGAAAAGTAACCAACACCAGGATTCCTAACAAAGGTGACGGGTTTCTCCATCTAAGCCTCCCAAGGATTTCACTAATCTCTCCTAAAACTTACTTTACTAAATCCAAGGTTCGCTATTTCAGGTAATTTTCCTTTCTTACTCACCTGTCGATAAATCACCTCACACCACTATGAGAAATCTCCTCAATATCTCCTCTGGAATCGGGGAAAAAAATACCCCTGATTTAAGCGTACCCAAAATATGCTATGGGTATTGTACTTATAATCCTATCATTTCCTAGACGACAAAATCTAGGCAACGTCTAAAACGAAACAAAAGCAACTGTTATCAGAACGCCAATCAAGTGAATATACTTCACAGAAGCAAACAATGCAGTGAACACAACAGTCCAATTTATAGGGCTTTATGTCAAGAACGTTAACGAAAGAATGCAAAAAACTCGCACAGATCCTAAGGACTCTAGAACCTGATGTTCTGATACCATCTGTAACACCCCGCTCAAAATAATAACAGGTGACCATCCCTATACTATATTAAATCAAGAGTTTCAGTTGGTCCAGTCTCAACATCAACTGCCGGTACTATATAATATAGGACTAACTACCTGATATCATATAAGCGAGATGTTAAAATAAATTGAAACATGCAACATAACACAACACAACACTGCGAATGAAGGAAAGAAAGATGCATGAAAGGACTATGATAAAAGAAATGCTGAAATAAACATGAAATAGATAACTACAATTGAATATACTACAAGGAAGTAAACCCGAATAAGATGTCGGGTCACAGCCAATACAATAATTGAAATGGAATATATATAAATATGTATATAAATATCCCTTGGGTACAAACCCGATATACAACTTGAATCCTTCCTAGAATTTTAAAAGGAGGAAGCGACTACCAGATACATCCCGCAACAGTCCGCACCTATCACGGCTCCCAAGACTCTGGAGAGAAGGTCATCCGGCATCCATGCGGTAGGACACCTGTAATAGTATATATATATACAGGTAGGAGAGAAAAGTAAACGGGTCAGAGCCCGAGTTATGAAAAATATTTAGCAAGTGTGTTAATCATAATAAATATCGGTGCACTTATTTGATAATTAAAGTGGAATCGCACTCTCATGGAACCCCAACTCACCTCTCATCTAAAGGCGCGCACCTATTTTCATCCTCAAATTTTAGTTAAATTACGCCCATTTATTAGGAAAACCTAACTTAACAAAGGCCCAATATATACCCACGAGAATTTGCCTTCCTATATTAACCCAAGAATCCACTCTTTCTAAATACACTTAAGTATTTTTACAAACATATATGCCATATTAGGCTTAATGGATTCCGGTTTGTAATTTAATTAATTATAAATCTGAATAAGTTACCCATATGTATTTGGGTAGAAACATATGATTTACTTTCGAATTACCATGCATACAAGATTATTATTGACTAAACTTCTCTCCAATTTCAACGATGCGTTGCGTTTCGTGCGTGGGGTGTCTCGCAAAGCGAAATCCAAATAAGGAACCACCGCGTTACACAACTCGTTGTCAACGTCGATCCTGGAGATCCATCATACCACCCATAAATATCGACAGAACTTTTCTCTACTCTTAACAATGTACTACATTTCGTGCGTGGGGTGTCTCGCAAAGCGAAATCCAATCAAGGAACCACCACGTTACACTACTCTTTGACAATGTCTATCATAGAGATCCATAATGCCGTACATACCATAATTGGTAGAACTTTTCTCCAATCTCAACACTACACTGCGTTTCATGCGTGGGGTGTCTCGCAAAACGAAATCCAAACAAGGAACCACCCCGTTACACTACTCCTGGACAATGCCGATCCTAGAGATCCATAATGCCATGTTTACAATATTATACTACTACTACGACTAACATCACCAATAATATCCTTGGGATGATGTAATCGAAATATTCCTTAAATGCGATACATCAACCCCCATCCATCTAGTACACCATAATCATCCAAGATGTACTCCACAAAGATTCTATATCCTTTCATCTATAGGATATATATATATATATATATATATATATATATATATATATATAGCCATTTCATTCTAACCATATGTATATACACAACATCATCAAATCCCATGACCATGTATACATACCAGATATGATGTACAAAGGCCATGCACAAATAAATACCCGGATATATATAGCATTGATAAACTGCATCAATGCTTTCATCTTCCCAGTGCCCAACTCATGTTGCAATACTGGGGACACCATGGTGGGACTAAACAACACCCATCTCATGGTAAACTCAAGCACACGACGTCCCGAGAAGCGATCGTAGCTCCAAACCGGCAATGAGATGAAACATACCCACCACGTCTCATCCCAAAAATATAAAAATGTAAATCACATAATAACACACGGGGCGACTATGACTTGGGGAATATCCACACCCTGCTTTTCTAGCCAGGATGCTCACCCACTACGCGCGCAACTTCCCAGTGATAGCATGAGCAGGGTATGCCTAACCAAATAAGTATATATATCATTCGCATGCATAATATATATACATTCATAAGATCCAATCATATAATTAAACATTAAACCATCATATTCGGTTTAAATATCCACACCACGTATGACCACAACATAAATATATCCATATATTCATATTTATACAGATAAATATACATATATTCACACATCGCTACATCATTATCTATACAAACTAGTTCTCGTTCACATTTATAAGATATATAAACCCGGTTATAAGTATCCATAATCCTCAATATAGAAGCCGTCACCACAATTTCCTTTAAATTTACCTCGATATGTGAATACAATCCCTCACTTGAAACATATTCAATCATTTTTCCTATGATGAATAGTCTCCCAAAACCATATGTATATATCTATACATATATATTCAACATTAGGGTTATCACCCAAGAGTTTGTGTAGGAATCCATCACTACACATTTCATCCATATTCAAAAGTACATAATTTCCTTTAGTACTATTTAACCATAGGCACATACATGACTTAATAGTCTAAAACCTCAAATTATTCCAACCTCGTTTCAAGTATTGGAATCTCAATGGTCATATCCCCACAATTTCGTGTAAACTATCCTAACTAGAATTTATGCTACCGCTTATTCTAGTCGATAGTACGATCCCAAATGTTCCCAATTTCACCTATGGTTCAAATAAATCTCAGGAACCCTTACTCCTATTGTGTTATCAATTGTTCCTTAGTCTAAACATTTCTAAGGATATGAGTCCCCTCACTCTTTAAGAGTATGCGACCACTCTCTTCCATTTATCCCAAATTGTAACTTAACAATATCCTATCCTTATAAGGATTTGACATAAAGGTCGGCCTAGAAATTTCTCAACATACATGGATATTTCTTATCCAATTATTCCAAGAAGTCCCCACTATGATATACTAAGTGAGAGACCCCCTAAAAGCCCCAAAATATCTCTTACTTCATAAGAGAAAGCCTCAAATTAATAAACCCAAAAAAAAAGGGCTAGAAGTCCTCCTAGATAAACCCCATAAAACAACCATTAAGGAAGCCTCTAAGAATAAACTCCTAAAGAAAAAGGGGAAAAAGAGAACTCCAAACTTTGGGCTAAAAATAGGGGATCATTCGACCGGTTCCAGACCCCCGATCGACCGTGGGTCCAAAATTTGCCTATAAAGAAATGCAATAGGGTTTTTCCCTAAGGCACGATCGATCAGTCCCCAGACCGCGGTCTACCGGCCATACCAGATGCCTTGGCCGATTTTCAATTTTCAGCAGACCCTAAATTCTCAAACTCCCAATATTTTATCACCAAGCCCCAAATCTTAAACCCAATTATATTATTAACAAGAAAACCCTCCTACATCTTCTCCCAACCATTTATATGTCATTTAAACCATATAGTAACATTGATTTCAAGGTTTAAACCCAAAAATTTAGGTTTTGATATTTATACTCAAAAATCCATTCTTTAACCAACAAATTATGAAATGAAATACACAAATGACTTATTTAGCAAGATTAAACACTTGCCCCAGATTTGTAGAGGTTGGATCATCCTCTATGTCGCGTTTGGGTCGGAAATCTCCAATCTTTTCTTCCTTTCTCTCTTCTTTTCTTCTTCTTTCTCTCTTCTTTCTCCCTCTAGGGCTTTTTCTCTCTCTCTCAAATGAGAAATGGCTTCATCCGTAAGCCTCCAAATCCTTTAAAATATAGACCCAATTTTAAATGTTAATACACAATTTAAATGACTCGTTTACACCAATTTGAGTCAAACTAACTTAAAAATATTTCGGAGCCGAAATAAAACCCAATGACAGTCATTTTGACTATCTCAACCCTTCTGGGATGGATGGTATACTCAAAATTATCATCCGAAATACTTTAAAATATTCTCTATTTTTGGGCCTCAATTCCCAAATTTTAAAATTCTTCAATTCAATTAAGTTTTATTTTCCCAAAATTTAATTTCTCAATCTCCAAAAATCGTGGGGTGTTACAGTCCTATGAATTATAAAGCTTGTTAGATTACTATTTAATGAGATAATACAATAATATTTACTCGAGCATATGAGATATGTGATAATTAAAATAGTTAATTTGCTTATTAAATAATCATTTGAGCCGAATTAAGTTACATGGGTTTTGCAATAAAAAAATAGGGATAAAATCTAACGATTTAATAATTTAAGTTCATGGGGTGATGTGATAGTAGGCTATGTTTAGGGTAATGTGTAATTTAACTTTTGTTGGGTACGAAAAATAAACTATGTTTTTGATATATCTTAATATTTTTTTAATTTAACAAAGCGTTGGTAAATAGTTTATTGTCTTATCCAAAATAGCAGGTTCATTTCATTTCAGCTACAGTTCATTGTGTGGGTCTTTACACTCTGTATGTTGGATTTTCATATAATTGTAAATGTCATATATGCATAGAGAGGGCTATTTTGATAATTTTACATATATATATTCTTCTTAACTGTATATACATGTATGAGGGAATCCTAGGTAGGATATATGTATCGAGATTTTCTGGCCCTAGGATAATATGGTCATCTCGACCCGACGTATACATCTGTCATTGGCACGTGAGGCGTGAGGATGTCTAGAGATTAGATTTGCTAACATATTTTACTAAAAAAAATAAAATAAGAGAAAACTCAAAACAGGAAGCTAAAGATAGCTGATGCATACGAAATCAATGATATATGAGTTTGAATACTATGTTATGGAGTGGGAAGGTGATAGGCACCCATTCTGGTCTCTTATTGGTTTAACAATATGTTTTATTTGTCTTTAACGCATGAATGTGTCATTGTGTAAAGTGGATAGAAGTGGCATAATGGTGAGTGTAATACCCGTAATGTTTTGAATAAAATATTTCGGCTAAATTAAATTGAATAATCTAATTTAATTTAAGAATAAATTAAACCAGAATAATTTAAATTTAAATGGGTAAAATTTAAATTGAAAACAAAACATGTATTCTTTGTTAAATAACTACAAAACTCAATTAGACATAACGAGCTTGCTAGTGAAAAATAAATCACACATAAAAAAATTTATGGGCGCGTGTCATTGGAACCTAATGAAAATGTCTAAGTGAAACAAAAATAATTAGGACGCATTTTGAGAAACATTAGAGACTTAGTTTGGTGTTTTTAATATTTGTAACTGGTCCCGGGTTAAAGGTTTGGGTAACTTTCAGGATAATTGGGACATGGATTCGAGCAAATTTGGGGGTTCAAAAGTTGGGTTTTGAGCCGAACTCGAGATTTAGGTTTAATTAGTGTTTAAGTGAGAAACTAAAAAGAGAAGAAAAGGGTAAGAACAAAAGGAAAGGTCAAGGGGATTTCAAGAGTCTATCTTCTATAAATCTTCAATTCTACAATTCTCCTTCTTAATTTACTTTTTCAATATATTTCTTGATGCATCATAATTGTCCCTTAAAATTTCTTGGATTTAGGTTAGCTATGAATGAATTGATTATGAATAAACATCCTATGCATGTAGAGGACTGAATTTGATATAGGACTAGTCCTAGAAATTTAGGTATTGTATTCTTGAAATTGAGGTTAGAGGATTCAATATTGTGTTCTTGAGCAAAACAATGGAATTTATATTGTGTTATTAATATTGGTGAAGTCATACTTGGGAAGACAGTTTATAAATTTGGGGTATTTCAATTTATGAATGTAGATATGAGTTTATAAATTGTTATTAAATGGAAATGTTATAAAGGATTATGGACCTGTGAAATTTGGCGAATGATATATGAGAAGAGGTGGGACTGGTGGAAGTTGTATTCATTCCTAGGAGGCTATCAAAGTTGGTTTTGTCTTGAGTTTATAAACCTTGGATGAAATAGCAATGGCAAAATCAATGACGTGATGAAGAAGAAGTGTTGGCCTCAACAGTAGTTCAAACGACTTAAGGCCTCATTTAAATGACGGCCAATGTTGTTTGAACGACCTACTGGTTCGTTCGAACGACGTCACAAAACCTTGACAGCTCATTCAATTTTTTTTTCTTGGGATTAACTCTACAATTCATTTGTTTTTAGTTGTTTCCCTTGGGATGTACTTGGCATTTCATTTCTTTTTGTTATTTTGGTAGGGATTTATTGGGCAGTTCGTCCCTTTTAGTTATTTTGCTTGGGATTTAATTTGTCGACTAAGGGGAATTTAATTAGCGAGATATTAATCTGAGGTAAATGCCTAGGATGTTTGGAAGAGGGTATTAAGGAATATTAACATTGATGAGGGTATTGGTCCTTGGATTTTGGTTGTGGGTATTTTATGAGTCCAAGTGAGTGGGTGGAACCGGGTTTGGAATAATAAAGAATTTATTAAAAATACAGATGTACCCTCATTAAACTGGGAAAACTACAATAACTAGTTGCTTAAGTAGTTATTTACGACATGAAATTAATAATTTATTACATGGTAAATTATTAATTAATGGAAAAATGTTGTGGACTTTAGTTGGGATTTTTATGGTAATTATAAAGTAATTACCTATACATATTATATGGGATAATAATATATACTATTATGTATTTGTGTGGACATACCAATATTCGTGGACTGTCCTATCGGCTTGGGGGTTTGCACGTTCAGACCGAGTACCACACGTCATCACCTGTGGGCTTTACAATGTGTAGGTCATATAGGTACTACGAGGTGGAACCATCTACGAGAGGTAGGTGTATATGCTGACCCTTCCTATGTCACCGTTTGGTATGGGCCGTGTACAGGATACTGCGTAGGGACCGACCCCAATTTATGTGTATTTTGTGATATTCGCATAGGATAAGGGATTCCTCCGAACTTGCCGATGGAACACAAATTAGACACCAATGGTTGATGCCTTTCTGTGCCAAATATATAAAGGAATAGTGACACCTTGAGTCTAAATATGGTTAAATGGGCGACTATAGGACCTCGAGAGCCATACAAATTTTATTATGCACATTATACACATGGGTTTTGGACTGAGGGATATGAACAAGTGACAATGCTATATATTACTGTATTGGGGGGTTCCTTATTTGGATTTCGCTTGCGAGACATACCACACATGAAAGTAGAAAATGTTGGGAGCTAAAGGATGTTAGACCCTATGTCATTTTGGTATGTTGTTCTTAGTATAATTAAATGGATTAAATTGTGGGCATTTAGTGTACCCTTATGCAATATGAGACTTTAGTTGACAATGGAAAAAAGTCAGAAGTTATATTATTACTGCATAAATTTATTTTTATTTCCATTTTCTTTAAATCTTGGTGTGATGTATCTCAATAACAGACTAAGTCGTACAGTAGTGTATCTGGAGGTTTCCTTGTTTGGATTTCACTTGCGAGATGTCCCATGCACGAAATTGTCAAAAGTCAGGATTCAAGGAAGTCGGATACTAAGATCATTATTTTTTTCTTTCTCATGTACATATGTGGTGGTATAATTTGTGTATGTATATGCTTTGCATGAATGGTACAAATTATATGCATATGTGACATCCATATTTGTTAGTGTTATGTGTGTGTACATATAATGTGATATATATGAACACCCTAGTGCTGTTTTGATAGGCTATTGGTGAGCCTTTTCCTTTACATCATGGGATATGAGCATAGACTAATTGGGTGTAAAACATGCGCTAACAAGGAAGATTAAAACATAACATTGGGCTTTAGTGAATTTCGAGGGCATAATTCTGTTATAATGGGAAGAGAATGTCATACCTCGTAATTTTTTGAATAAAATATTTTAGATAAATTAAATTAAATAATATAATATTAATTTGGGAATAGATTAAATCGGATGAATTGAAATTTAAATGGGTAAAATTTAAATTAAAAATAATCATTTATTCATTGTTATATAAATATAAAACTCAATTCGACATAATGGGCTTACTAGTGAAAAATAAATCACACAAATAAATTTTTGGGCGCATGTCATTGGAATATAATAAAAATGTCTAAGTGAAATAAAAATAATCAGGACGCATTTTGGGAAACGTTAGAGACTCACTTTGGTGTTTTTAATATTTAGAATAGGTCCTAGGTCATAGGGATATGAGTTAGGGAATTTTCGATATAGTTGGGATATGGGTTCGGGCACATTTGGGGGTCCAAAAGTTGCGTTTTGAGACCAACTCGGGATTTATGTTTAATTAGTGTTTAATTGGCGGTAAAGAAGTCCCCCACCATTATTCAGAAAATCTAAACATGACTTCTATCAAGAGATAAGATGATAGAAACCAAGAAGAGAAGAAAATGGCAAGAAGCAAGGGAAAAATCAAGGGGATTTCAAGAGTCTTTCATCTACAAATATTTATGATAAGAATTATCTTGCTTAATTTACGTTTTCAATATATTTCTTGATGCATTATAATTATCCTTTAAAATTTGTGGGATTTAGGTTAGACATGAATGAATTGATGATGATAAACATCCTATGCATGTAGAGGACTGAATTAGATATAGGACTAGTCCGAGAAATTTAATTATTCTATTCTTGAAATTAAGGTTAGAGGATTCGGTATTGTGTTATTGAACAAAACCCCAAAATTTATACTGTGTGATTAATATTATTGAAATCATACTTAGTAAGTCAGTTTATAAATTTGGGGTATTACGATTTATGAATATAGATATGAGTTTATAAATAATTAATAAATGGAAATGATAAAAAGGATTTCAGACCTTTGAAATTTGGCGGATGATATATGAGAGGAGGTGGAGATATTGTAAGTTGTATTCATTCTTGGGAGGATATCAAAGTTGGTTCTAGATTGACGTTATAAACACTGGATGAAGAACTAAAGGAGAAATCAGCGACGTGAAGAAGAAGGGTTGGCCTCAACAGTCATTTAAACGACTTAAGGCCTTATTTGAACGATGACTAGTGTCGTTTGAAAGAACTAGTAGTTCTTTCGAATAACGACACAAAACCTTGACAATTCATTCCTTTTTGTTGTTTTTCTTGGGATTCACTCGACAATTCATTCCTTTTAGTGCTTTTCCTTGGGATTTAAATAGGGACTAAGGGGAATTTAATTAGCAAGATATTAATTTGTGGTAAATGCATAGGATGTTTGGAAAAGGGTATTACCGAATATTATCATTAATGAGGGTATTGGGCCTAGGATTTTGGTTGTGAGTATTTTATTAGTCTAAGTGAGTGGGTGGAACTGGGTTGGGAACAATAAAGAATTTATTAAAAATACAGAGGTACCCACATAAAGATGGAAAAATACAACAACTAGTTAGGTAAGTAGTTAATTATGGAATGGAATTAATAATTTATTGGATGGAAAATTATTAATAAATAGAAAAATGTTATGGACTTTTCAAGTGACTTCCCTCATTATCTAAACTTTGTGAAAATTTGACTTAACCGAGATTTCTTAAACCTAGACTATTATAGCCTAAAAAGTAATTTTTTTATGCGCTTTAAAATTTCTTATATATAAATTTCACTTCGGAATTTTTTTTGTTCAAAATTTTCATATACATATGTCCGAATTTCTTTTTATAATATCTGTCCGAAATTTTCCTTCAGAACTTTTTTTTTTCTGTGTATTTCAGTCCGAAAATCGTTATATACATATCGTTCATAAATTTATTGTTATTTCCGTTCTGATATTTTTTTTATCAGTGGGGAAATATTTTTTGAAGAATATATATATGTATACACTTTATATATATATATATATATATTTACATATATATTCTTGCAGACCTGTGACTAGGTTGTACATGTACTTACTTTGTGCCATTTATTATCTTGACAGAAAAATGTACTTTAATCTATATATTCTTTACACATTAGATATTTCTATTTGCATGTGGACTAATATTTTTGCAGATCCAAATATACACAAATGAGGATACTGAGTGATGTACCTTTCAGACTCCATATTTTCAGATTACCACTTTCGTGCTACAACAGCTATATTTTATTGGAGCAGATAAAAAAATGAATATCTGCATATCAGACTTGAAGATCATTTTGAAGCTACACCATCTCAGAAAATCTGGAGCATTAAATGCTCAAAATGCATGTGTCTAACAGCTAGTTATCTGAAGACTCATTTAAAGCATTCAAAGAGCTGCATTGAACACAACAGACCAAAATAAGAATATGAGCAAGACTTGAAATATTATTGAGAGCATTTATTTTACTACTGAGCTACACATTCAAGAGAGCAATTAATTGTATCATCTGCTCAATCATTGAAGAAGAAGACTTGTGCCTACTTCAACATCATTTATTGAAGTCTCAGAAACTCAGATTACAAATTGTATTTTAAGGAGTTTCAATATTTTACCTTGTACTACAAAAATTCAGATTTGTTGTGAAGCTTTGTTGAAGCTTCGGTTTGTATCGGTGATTGGTTCCTACCCGCAAGTGGGCCACGGGGTTTGAAGCTCGGAGTTAGCTTGCAAACAGTTGTACGCGGTGGTTTGATCCTACCCGCAAGTGGATCAGGTATAGTGAAGCGCAAAGGAGTCGGGGGCTCTAGGCGCGTGGACGTAGGCCGGGATTTGGCCGAACCACGTTAAATTTCGGTGTCATTTATTTTCTGCACCTTTATTTATTTATTTGCACTTGCATGCTTGAGTTAATATTTTCAGCACACTATCTTGCAAATAAATTAATTCCGAAATTTGACTAAATTTATTTTGAGGTTAAAATAATTATTTTTGAATTAAATAATTAATTTCAGAATATCACTTAATATTAAATACGAAAATTACTTTAATATTTTTTTAGTATTAAAATCTGTATTTCTAGTTGCTTAAATTAGTTAGTTGCATTTATTTCATATTGTTAAAATTATTCTTTATAGTTTTATTAATCTGAAATTTATGTAAGTGATTAAACTTAATATTTTTCTGAAATATAAATTTGACTTAAAAGTTTGTAAAAACTCAATTCACCCCCCCCCCCCCCCCCCTCATGAGTATAATCTGGGCAACAATTTGTATCAGAGCTAGTGCTCTTCTTATTTATTTTTAGATTTAACAATCTTAGAGTTAAAGATCAATGGCATATGTTACTACATCACTTGGTGAAGGTCAGTCTATTTTTAAACCTCCTCTATTTTCTGGAAAAGATTATAGTTATTGGAAAAATAGAATTAAATATTTTATTCAGTCACATGATTATGAAGTTTGGAAAGTTTTCATGAATGGTCCCTATATTCCTATTAAAATGGTAAATAATGCTTCTGTTCCTAAAGAAGAAAATGAATGGAATGATGTTGATATTAGAAAAATTCAAATAAATGCTAAAGATATGAATATTCTACATTGTGCACTTGATGTAAATGAGTATAACAGAATTTGTTGTTGTGAATCTGCTAAAGAAATTAGGGATAGACTAGAAGTTACTTATGAAGGAACTAGTCAAGTTAAAGAAGATAAAATTAGTATGCTTATTCATAATTATGAATTATTTAAGATGCTGTCTGATGAATCCATTTCTGATATGTTCACTAGTTTCACTAATATTATTAATGGTCTTAAATCTCTTGGTAAATCTACACTGACTCTGAATTAGTGAGTAAGATTCTCAGGTCACTACCATCTGCTTATATGACAAAGAAGCTAGCAATCAAAGAGGCAATTAGAGAAAGACCTATCTCTTTTGATGAGTTATTGGGTTCCTTAATTACTCATGAGATGGAACTTAAGGAATTTGTTGAAGATGAGAAACCAAAAGCAAACAAAATTATTTCTCTCAAATCTTCAAGAAAAAAAATAGAAAGTGAAGATGACGATGATGATGATGATGATGATGATAATATTTCCATATTGGCTAAAAATTTCAAAAAATATCTTAATTCTAAAAAGAAAGCCAAGGATAGGAGAAAGAAACATTTTTCAATAGAGTTCAATGATGATCATCAATCCAAATCTGAACCAAGATGCTATCATTGTGATGAAGTTGGACACATTAAGCATAATTGTCCAAAATATAAGAAAGTGAAGAAGGCATTGAAAGCCACAACATGGAGTGACTCCGACACAAGCTCTTCCGATGAAGGTTCGAATGAAAATGAAGCTGCTCATCTATGTTACATGGCTATGGAAAATGGGGTACATTCTAACCCTAACTCTAGTGATAGTGATAATGATGAAGTTGATGATTATGAAGTTTTACAAAATGTTTTTGATGAATTATGTGAAAGTTTTGAAGAACTTAAAAATAAATATATTAAACTTAAGAAGTCTCATTCATTAGTTTCAACTAAATATGATTATATGTCAAATGATTTTGATGAGATGAAATTAGAAAATGAATCTTTGAAAAAATGAAATTAAATCTTTGAAAAAGGAAAATTCTGTTATTATCACTACTCCTCTTGAAATTGAAAATATTGAATTAAAAAGGGAGATTGAATATTTAAAGAAATCATTAGATAATTTTACAAAAGGAAATGAATATTTTCATAAAATTATTGAGACACAAAGGATTCGATTTAATAATAATGGTATTGGATATGATGAAGGAAATGAGAAAAATACTTATTCCAATTTATTGAAATTTGATGCCTCATCTAGTCTACCTAATTATTTATGTTCTTATTGTGGTAGACACACACATTTTTCAGATTTGTGTCCATATAAATTTAGAAAAAGAAAATTGGCATGGATTCCTAAAGGAACCAAGATGTATACTAACCCCTATGGACCTCACACATTTTGGGTACCAAGAGAAAAAATTTTCAAAGTTGTGTAGGTTGCATTTTGAGAAGGAATGTGGATTTTCAAGGCATATGATTTGGTCATATTACAAATTTCTAGTATCATTGCCTAATGTTGGAAATGCCACACTTGGTAGAAGTTTCATGAATATATCTTTGGTATTGGTAAGGTGGTAAGGAACACCCTTCTTGAATTTAATATCATATATTTATTAATGATTCATTTCATAATTAATATATTTCCATGCATAAGAATATTTGTTTTAACACATGAGCATGTTGATTGATTATTTAGTATTCACATATGAATTTGTATATTCATTATTTTTTATGATTCTTTATTATACCATACATTTGATTTTGATCATTATTTTATTAAGAAAATTTCATATATATTAATTACATCTTGATATATTTTTTATGAATAATGATATTGGATAAATTCATTATTTTATTGATTATAAATCTGAAATGAAAATGTCCTTTTAAAATTTATTAGTCATATGAGCTACATGTTAACATTCATAACATTCATAATGAATATTTCTTTGGAAGATAGTAACATTTGTGTTATGTATGTTTAAATTGAGAAATAACATGATCAACAATTGGTACCCTTTGCGAGACTCGTTAAAAATGATATTATAAAGTCAATTTTTTTTAATAATATTTTATCTCATGAAATAGATGCACCATATTTGTTATATGCATATTTGCCTTAATTGGTATCCCTTAGGGGGAGATAAAAGTTTATTGAAATTTGTTTGATCATTTGTTCGAAAAATGCTTAATCATAATCTTGATATATCATTATGGATTTTGCAATTTAGTTGATTATTCCGAGAATTTTAGCTCGTATCTTGAAAACGGCAAAGCTTGA
Source organism: Sambucus nigra (assembly GCA_949130495.1). Taxonomy (NCBI): domain Eukaryota; kingdom Viridiplantae; phylum Streptophyta; class Magnoliopsida; order Dipsacales; family Adoxaceae; genus Sambucus; species Sambucus nigra. The sequence goes on from OX422218.1 coordinate 46,750,379, forward strand.
GCAAAATGCTATATTTTTCTTGCCGCTATTTCTAACTCATGTTATGTGCTTAATTCAAATTATTTGTAAACATCGAGTTATGAAATACTTATTTGTTGTGCACTTGAAAGTTTATTCTATCATGAGGATTTATACAACAAATGATATGTGCCTATTCAAAATTTATACGCTTAAATTTTATTGAGAAAGATGATTGAGCTAATTGATATATCTCTCATAATTGCATTATTTGTGAACATTGAGTTGTGATTACTATTTTTGCGTAAAAAGTTGTTCCGAGGAACTATTGTGTGCAACGCACGATTAGTGTGTGACTACAACAATTGGTATCATTTATCATTGATGCATTTTGAAAAGTTGATCATTTATCTTTTATTATTTTCATTTTGGTGACTTAAGCGTTATTTGATGATATTATTCTCTATCTCTTGAATCAAATACATGTTATGAATATTTATGATGAATAATATGTTGAATATGTGCTTAATGAAAATTCATGGTATTCACATATGTCCCTTATAATTTTTTGGTTATACCCCATGCATGAATTATTTTTGATAGGGGGAGCTTCGCACTTTAACCCGATGACATTCGAGATTTATTTAAAATATCTTTTTGATAATGTCAAAGGGGGAGAAATATTTATGATTCACTATTTGTGCTTAATATTTCATTTTATGAATATTTGTGAATCATTGTTTGTCATCATCAAAAAGGGGGAGATTGTTAACGAAAATGTTATTTATTCCTAATTAATTATATTAGTTTAATTAATGTACATTTTTAGTTTAACTTAATATATTGATTTTGATGATTCCAAACATATTTCTATTAGGTTATTTTATAGATATTTATTATTGTATATTATTTATAATATAATCTTGTTAATATACCATGATATACATATATTTATTCTGAGTGAGTTATATCTGTTTATGTTTAAGTTTTATTTTCATGATTCAGTACGCGTCGACTCTACTCAACGATGTATTCGAGTAAAGGTATTCATGTGTGGTTGCACTTTTGCACTTTACACATTAGACACACATGCATATTTCTTGATCTGTGATTTTAATTGTGTCCAATTAATTGTGAGCATAAATAGTTTTCTAAAAATGAAATTATATTATTTTTGTTGAAAATGTTTTGTAAATTTGGTGTAAGTTTTGTTTAAAATGAATTTCTTAGTATTAAAATCATTTTTAGAATTTATTAATAAAAAATAATTTCAAATTAGAAAAATAATTTTTCGAAATTAAAATATCGGTTAAATTTTTTTTACACTTGCGTGTACTTATTTGGAGAGTTAGATCCCATGCCCTACCTTAGATCTCATCCTACTAGCTTTAGTCTTATCCTAGTGTACATCTAATAGACCTCTAGCTTTAGTCTTATAAGTTGTATCCTTATGAGCTTTAACATTTGTTCTGATTAAGACCATACTTGGAGCTGACCGTCCTTTACCTGTTCATACTCTATAACTCCAACTGTTGACCATACCTAGGTAGATGGAGCTTTCATTTATTAATTCAGAATAGACCTGCTCTTATTTTCGGCCAATACTCCTGCCTCTGATTGTGTACTGGTCCGGACTTGATCTTTATTAAGAATTTTTTTTTTTTTTTTTATAAACTCGTATATGACCTGCTGCATATTTATTTCAGTCCGTTTCTTTTATAAAAAAATCTGTTCGGAATTTTTTTATATTCAGATTTTTTTCTATCTGAGATTTTTTATTTTGAAAATCTGTTCCGGATTTTATATATACATGTTCTTATATGTTTAATATTTTTTTGGGCATGTTGTCATAACAATTACATGCGTGTACACCTATTAATACTTTACTCTTGCCACACACTTGCTCTGAATAGAATTAGGTCAGACGGCCTTGGGCCCCGTGCTAGTCTCTCCTGTCAAGTCTTGTTCCTTTGTCATAATGGTAATTGTATGGCTTTTGTTTTTTTTTTGTACCTTTTATACGTCTAAACTATCGACTACTATGGTTCTATACCTTCTCTTGCAAACTCAAGCCTTACTTTTTATCCTTGATATCTGAGATTTGCACCCACCTGTCACTTCGTCACTTTTCAAGTGACTTCCCTCATTATCTAAACTTTGTGAAAATTTGACTTAACCGAGGTTTCTTAAACCTAGACTATTATAGCCTAAAAAGTAATTTTTTTATGCGCTCTAAAATTTCTTGTATATAAATTTCACTTTGGAATTTTTTTTGTTCAAAATTTTCTAATACATATGTCCGAATTTCTTTTTATAATATCTGTCCGAAATTTTCCTTCAGAACGTTTTTTTTGTGTATTTCAGTTCGAAAATCCTTATATACATATCGTTCAGAAATTTATTGTTATATCCGTTCTGATATTTTTTTTATCAGTGGGGAAATATTTTTTGAAGAATATATATATGTATACAGTTTATATATATATATATATATATATATTTACATATATATTCTTGCAGACCTGTGACTAGGTTGTACATGTGCTTACTTTGTGCCACTTATTATCTTGACCGAAAAATGTACTTTAATCTATATATTCTTTACACATTAGATATTTCTATTTGCATGTGGACTAATATTTTTGCAGATCCAAATATACACAAATGAGGATACTGAGTGATGTACCTTTCAGACTCCATATTTTCAGATTACCACTTCCGTGCTACAATAGCTATATTTTATTGGAGAAGATAAAAAAATGAATATCTGCATATCAGACTTGAAGATCATTTTGAAGCTACACCATCTCAGAAAATCTGGAGGATTAAATGCTCAAAATGCATGTGTCTAACAACTAGTTATCTGAAGACTCATTTAAAGCATTCAAAGAGCTGCATTGAACACAACAGACCAAAATAAGAAGATGAGCAAGACTTGAAATATTATTGAGAGCATTTATTTTACTACTGAGCTACACATTCAAGAGAGCAATTAATTTTATCATCTGCTCAATCATTGAAGAAGAAGACTTGTGCCTACTTCAACATCATTTATTGAAGTCTCAGAAACTCAGATTACAAATTGTATTTTAAGGAGTTTCAATATTTTACCTTATACTACAAAAATTCAGATTTGTTGTGAAGCTTTGTTGAAGCTTCGGTTTGTACCGGTGATTGGTTCCTACCCGCAAGTGGGCCACGGGGTTTGAAGCTCGGAGTTAGCTTGCAAACAGTTGTATGCGGTGGTTTGATCCTACCCGCAAGTGGATCAGGTTTAGTGAAGCGCAAAGGAGTCGAGGGCTCTAGGCGCGTGGACGTAGGCCGGGATTTGTCCGAACCACGTTAAATTTCGGTCTCATTTATTTTCTGCACCTTTATTTATTTATTTGCACTTGCATGCTTGAGTTAATATTTTTAGCACACTATCTTGCAAATAAATTAATTCCGAAATTTGACTAAATTTATTTTAAGGTTAAATTAATTATTTTTGAATTAAATAATTAATTTCAGAATATCACTTAATATTAAATACGAAAATTACTTTAATATTTCTTGAGTATTAAAATCTGTATTTCTAGTTGCTTAAATTAGTTAGTTGCATTTATTTGATATTGTTAAAATTATTCTTTATAGTTTTATTAATCTGAAATTTGTCTAAGTGATTAAACTTAATATTTTTCTGAAATATAAATTTGACTTAAAAGTTTGTAAAGACTCAATTCACCCCCCCCCCCCCCCCTCTTGAGTATAATCTGAGCAACAGTGTGGATATACCAATATTATTGGACTATCCTATCGGCTTGGGGGTTCGCGCGTTAGGATCGGGTACTACAAATCGGCACAGGTGGGCTTAACGATGTGTCTGTCATATATGTACTATGTGGAGGCACCATTTACGAGAGGTAGGTGTTGACGCTGACCCTTCTTGCATCACTCTAGGTATGGCCCATGTAAAGGTGTCCTGCGTATTGACCGCCGCCAATTTATGTGTTTTGTGATGTCCACTTAGGATAAGGGGTTCTTCTTCTCCTACCTATTGAGCACGAATTAGACACCAACTGTTGATGCCTTTGTTTGTCAAATATATAAATGACATACATGTAATTACTCGGGCTTTATATGAGGTAGATATAAATGTCTAATAATGTGGACATAAATTATAATTTTGATTCTTTATTGCATAATAGATGTTATGCCACTTATATGAAACTTTAAAGACTGGGATATTACGGGTATTGGTAATTAAATGTAGTCGGTACGCTTAATCATTCAATTAATGATAAAATTCATTTTTATTTAATTTAACACGTTGTCATAGTTATTAATTGGGACTTGTTGGAACACGGATGATATCTAACTTAGATGAGGGGTGAGACGGCGGTATATTTATTTTACATTGATTGTAATATTGTATCATAAATTAAATAAGTTAATTCTTGACCTCGCACTCTGACCCAAATTTAAATATTTTTTTCCCTAGGTTATTTCTAGACATGGGTAGCGGACTGTTGTTGTACCAGCCTTGTGACTACTCGTGCTTAGTAGTTTTTCATATCTATTGATTCTAGCCTAAGTGCTTTTCAACTAGAGTTCAATTGTTTTATTTGGAAACATTTATAAAGGCATAAGTCCGAGATTTATTTATTTATTTACAGTATGTTGGAGTTGTAATTCTATTTAATGTTGGATTGATTATTTAGTTTGTGTTAGTTTGAGTTTAATTATTGTCAAGGAAATATTCATAAAGTTTTAAAGTATCGGCATTTAAAATAACAATATTTACATTACGTTGTGCTGAGAATGGTATTAATTGATCGACATGCCCATCTTCAGCTTATCATGCCTGGCCAACCTTTACGTGAGAAAATGGGGGTTGCTAGAGTGAGTTTATCCATGGATGTGTATGTATGAAGGAAATAATAATCCATCATCATTATGGAAAAGGTGTATATGTATTCTCCTAAGGGAACAAATCCAAACAAACCCCGAAAATAATAGTCTCACTATGACAGAGAGAGTAGACATGAAGGGCACCACTAAGAAGGAACTAAATATGCAAATGAAATGAACTAAATAAACAAGTGAAGTGATGAAATTATGAATAAACTAAATTAAAGGAATAAAACTGGACTTGAATCCCATAAGTAATTTCGAGATGGTTACTTAGCCAAAAAGGTATCAAAGTCAATGTAGTCTGCATAAGATATAAGAGGGGGTCTAAATCATAGTTTGTATATGGAGTGTCTCCTTTTGTTTAGGAAAAGTAATTAAAAATAGTTAAATGATGGAGAATTTTATGAGAACACTTCAAATTGGGAATATACCTTAAGCACTTTTTATTTATTTATGTAAGGTATGTTTAAGGGATATGTATAATAGTAAAAAGGCGGTGGTATTAAGGGAAATTTGAATATAATAATAGAAGATAACAAGTTTATTAAGAAAGAAGCTCTAAAACATGCCATAGTTGTTTATGGAAGATAATAAATGCAAATGGGGTTTTGGACTTTCAAGGTTCTTCAAACTCTGTTTTGGATGATTTGTTTGACGATTTTTGGTGTTTAGATGATGCTAGTCGTAAAATGGTTGATGATTGAGTAGGTGATGTCACGGAATATAAAAGAATGTTTGGAAAAGGATGTGTTGAAAATTAGAGATTTTTATTGCACTAATATCGAGAAACATGCTAATGAGGTCGGTGTTTTCTTAAATAGTAAAGCCTTAAAGGTGAAGAGGAAAACTCTCTTCACTAGGTACCTATCGATTGGTAGGTCACCTATGTTTCCATAAGGTAATCTTGGGATATTTTCTTACCAAGTAAATTGTATCTGCCTACAGGTAGTAGGTTCGATATGGTTCCATTGTTTTTTTTGGATCATAACTTTTGATCTAAGTGTTTGATTTGTCTACGATTGGGACCGTTGGAAAGAGGATAATAAATCTAATTTTTTGTAAGAAAATACAACCAAGTTCAAAAGTTAACGAAAGCCAAACATGTCTGTGGAGAGAAGTGTGGTTTTCCTATTAGGGGTTATAGAAGGATGAGTGGACCGAAAATGAAGTGATATTCTTTGGACCTTTTGTATAAGTGTAAAGGTGTCGGGATAAGGTGTCTATAGAGCCACTTAATCTGAGAGCTTAGGATAAATGAATGGTCTTAAAATATAAACGCATGATAAAACTCTATATTATCGAGTCCATTTATTTTAAAATTTTGATGGGGATTGTCCCGGTAAGGGAGATAAATATGTGATGTAGTTGTAAGGAGGATTAGGGCTTTGTTTAGGTCCGAAGGTGTTTTATGACTATGTTAGGGGTAGTGGCCTGAATTTAATGACCTAAGGTTTATCTGACTACCAGAATTACTGCTTGATTGTGAGTGCCGTGTTATGATTTTAAAAAAATAAGAATTATATGTGATCTATACCATTATAGAGGCTTGAGTTTATGGGCCAATGTCTAATTTTGAGGACCTAAAAACATAGGTGAACAATATGGGGATCACATCCTAATTTTGAAGCTTATGGTGTGATTTCGAGGACCTAGAGCATATGCGACTAATAGAGGATCATGGATTAGTTACGAAGGAAAAAGCCTAATTATGAGTATATAAAAATGTATTGGACCAATACGGGGGTCACAACCTGCATTAGAGGGCTAATGTTTTATTTTGAGGACCTTAAGCGTGTGAATCGACTCTGGATACTGTATGAGAGAGTTTGAGGATATCTTAAAGGCTTTTGATTTTTTGATAATTTTTCGTGATTTGTGTTGTCTTTCAACTGACTTTATGATTTGAATTCTAATGATTATTGTCAAGTATGCCCATTTTTAGGGATTTTATATTTTTTTTGGGTATTTTGGGAAACTTTTTAGGAATTGTTTTGGAACAAAACTAGGGGAGATGCCTATCCATAGGAGGTAGACCTTTATTATCAGTAGGGACCTTGATTGGATCACATTATGAATGCTCCCCAAGAGGATGATTGGACCAAAGATGAAGTGATAACTCGAGGTGTGAAACTCATGGGGACCGAGAATGTGTACCATGATCTAAGTGTAACAACACCCATTTTCCACATGAAGATTGGCCAGACATAATATGACGAGGATGGGGCTTGTCTAACAATTTGTACCATTCTAAGCATCAAAACATTAATTGACATTTTAATTTAAAACATTTATATACAATAAAACAATATCAAGTAATAACTGACAACAATTAATTCTCACCTCCTATATGTCATAAAACATCCATCCCAAATGTAATCGAAAAATAAATGATTGAAATAAATAAATCTGGGGTTGATGCTCATACAAGCTTTAAAATAATAAAAATCGACAGAAATAAAGAGTAACAACCTAATCTAGGGTTAAATGAACTTAATCTGGTAATGATCAAGTGCAATGGTAAGTCTGATCCCTTGCCTGTTCTGTTATCCATGTCTAGGAATATCTGGTGGGGTGAAACATTTTATAATTTGGGTAACCGCCCTAAATATGCAAGAATTAACTTCAAAACCAATATATAATTATGCTTAGAAAGTGCCATCCCGTTAGTAAACTGTTAACTATTGTTGCAAGAAAACTCTACCAATGGTAAGCACTGCTCCCAACTATATTTGAAGTCCAAAATACACATCCACAACATGTACACTGATATCAAATTTACCATCATTATCTATGGGAGATATGAGGTACTCAACCTCAACTCCTCCTCCAATGCTTGTTGGAAACTCCTCCAAAAGTAACACACATACTTCTTATTCATATCCGACACAATATTGAGAGGTAAACCATGTAACTTCATAATCTCTACAAGAAAAAGCTTGGTCTACTACTCTAAAGTATAGTTTATCCGAACTGACAAAAATTATAGCACCTTTGTCAAACGTTCGACGATCACGTAGATAGAATCGTGTCCCCATTGTGAAGTAGGTAACCCTGTAATAAAGTCCATGGAAATTCCTTACCATTTACATATCGAAATCTAGAGAGTTTGTACAACACCTTCTAGTCACTGATGGTCCACATTGTGTCCTTACGGCATGTGGAACACTTGGACATAATATGTTTATGGCCTTCTTCATTCCTGCACACCAACACTAGCGCCTCATGTCCCGTTAAATTTTATCCCCATCGGGATGTACCAAAAAACATGACCCTTTTATTTCCTTCATGACTACTCATTGTAGCTCCTCATCCTCTGGGACTACCAACCTATTGTGGAATCTCCTCCATATGAACTAATCGAATAATGCTCTCCCCTCTTCGCCAATAACTGCTTGACCTTCTCCTATAAAGGATGATGTCCTGCATTTTCCTTTACGACTCGAATGATTATCTCAGGTGTGACAATAAGAACTATATTAAAAGCACGTGACAACTCACTGCCAGTACAAAGCAAACTCCACTTTGCCTCCAATGCCATTACTAACTCGAATGTTGGCTTATGGTTTAAGGTTTCTGCCACTGAATTTGCCTTCCCCAAATGATACTGGATATCAAAATAGTAGTCTTTGACAAACTGAAGCCATTTTCCCCGCCTCATGTTCAACTCCATTTCTGTGAATAATTACTATAAGATTTTGTGGTCTGTGAACAACTAAAATTTACCCCCTAAGAGATAATGCCTCTAAATACATGATGCAAACACTACGGTTGCTAACTCAAAATCATGGGTGGGGTAATTCACCTAATGAGTTTTAAGATTTTGATAAGCATAATCTATCGATACCTCCTTCTACATTAATATACCTCCCTGTCCTCACAAGGATGCATCAGTAAATATTTTATAGTCAATCCCCTCACGAGGCAAAGCAAGCACCAGAGCCAAAGTAAACCTGACCTTTAGCACATTAAAAGCCTATTGACATGCATCATCTCAAATAAATGGTACATCCTTCCATGTTAAATTCGTTAGAGGACCGAATATCATCGAGAACCCTTAAATGAATAGACAATAGTACCATGCTAAACTCAACAAACTACGCACCTTCATAGGTGTAGTGGGTTATGACTACTCCGTCACTACAGAAAACTTTATGGGATCCATTGATATCCCCCTCTCAGATACGACGTGACCCATTAATTGAACCTCTTCAATCAAAATCTTTATTTCATGAACTTGGCGTAGAGCTTATGATCCCGTAACATCTATAAGACTATCCACATGTTTTGGGTGTGCTCATCTGCGGTCCAAGAATAAATCAATATTTCATTTATGAACACCTAATTCATGAGGCCCTGAACACCTAATTCATCAGGACCATAGACACTACATGTCCATTGGTAAAACCAAAAGGCATAATTAATAACTCATATGACCCATATCTTGGCAGGAATGTTGCCTTCGAAACATCATGCTCCTAATACTCAATGAATGGTACGTCGTAATAAAATTATTCTTTGAAAAATGTAATGAAACCCTTATCTAGTCGAATAGATCATTAATATGGGGAAATGGATACTTGTTCCGTATAGTGACCTTGTTCAACTCCCTATAATCAATGCAAAACCTCAATGATCCGTCCTTCTTCTTTACGGACTTCCCTTCTTCATTACGAACCAAATAGGAGCATCCCAAGGTGAAGTACTCCTCCGAATAAATCCAAAACCCAGTAACTGCTTAATCTGATCCCTAAGCTCTCTTATATACAAATGAACCTTGTAATATGATGCACGTGCGATGGGACTCATACTTGGAATCAGGTTAATCATAAAATTGATCTCCCTACTCGATGGTAATCCTATAATCTCTCCAAACACATCAAAAAACACCTTAAAGTCGAGATCAAGTTTAGCAAAAAAAACACCTCATCAGAAGTCTCCTCGTGAATATAATACAAATCCATGATTGACCTTCCCTCCCGGTGAGATATCATAACTAGTTACATCTCTTGCCTCAAATGGGAAAGACGATGAACCTCCCATAAAAATCAACATAATCCCTCTAAGTAGCTAGCTAATCCCTCCATAGGATAACTTCATATTCTGACCTATCGAACACAAGTAGGTCTGCGATGAACCAAAGTCTCCCAATGTCAATCCCTATACCTTTGCATCTGAAACGTATATATGCCCCTTTACCTGTGGGTGAATCAATATAAAACACTATGTCAGATGCGAAGTCTATCATCCCGAATACATGAGTAAAACTAGTATTAAAAATGATTGTGATGCACCAATATCAAATAAAATTTGACCTACGTGCTAAAAAATATGGAACATATCCTCCAGTGCCTATACTCTAGCTAGTCCCTCCCCAGATCTAAAGGTTTACCCATGCCATACTGTAACTATGGCTTCTACCCCTGAGGTAGGGTGGGTGGAGATAATGGTGATGCCACTTCAATCCTTGGCGGGTCTGGCAAATGCCGATGTTGCCTCTATGGTGACTGATAAGTGAGGAGGTCGCTACGCAATACGCCATTTCAAGGTCCGTACCCCCAACAATGATAATGAATTTGGCTCTCCCACTAGCCTCATCGCAAGCTTTTATTCTGAACGTAAGACCTAAAATCATGACCTACGTAATGCCTAACCCACCTGTGCCGATACATGCTATGGTCCGAAGACGTATGCAACCCCAACCAATAGGTCGTTTATGAACATGTGTATGGTCCCATAATTAATAATTACATATATATATCACAAAATATCTATTAGTAATTATCCTTAAAACTACTCTAATTAGATTTCATCAATCTCTCAATAATGCCCCCATCATTAGAATTAATACCCTAGTCAGTTACTAAATTCCACAATTAATAAATAGCGATGGAAATATATTTTTAATTATATATTCACTCACTTGGATAACATGCCACTTACTCACTTGAGTTCATAAAAATCCCTTGAAAGTTCCTATGGCTCAACCTTGACCCAGCCTAGGAGACGAATCGGTTCTCCCTCGAGTCTTAATTGATTCAATTTACGGTAGTAGCCCACATCTACTATGTTTTCCTATACGAGTTTCATTCCTTAAAGCCCAAATTCATTTATAGGGTTTTATTGACATCCATTTCAAGAGCTCTTATCCCATTATGGTCAAGAAAACATGATTACATTTGTATTTACCACCCCCCAAAATTTCAAGAAATTGGATCTAAAATAGTCCAAGTTATTTAACCCAATCAAGATCATAATTCTTAGCTAAGAATTCTCATAATAATTAGATCAATACATGATTTGAAATCAAGTATAAACAGAAATCCTATCACATGTATTCTACTAAGAAATTTCTCAATAAAACAATATTAATTATGGCTTTGTTTCCGAAGTGCTTAGTTCTCTAAAAATAATTATTCTTTCATTACTCCTAAACATTCCTAAATCTAATTCCATTAGTTTTCAATCTCAAAATTAACTCTTAACCCGAAATTGGTATGATAAAGTGTGCATATGAATCAAGAAACAAATTATTGAACCTCATCTCTTGAACTTTACTACTCCCTTCTTCTCCAACCACGGTAACTTCCTCCATAGAGTGTGGAGATTCTAGGGTAACTCTAATGAGGATGAGATGAGTGTTTCAATTGGATTATTAACCTAATTTAAACCTTAATCACGTATCTCCACCTAACCCCCAATTTTGGACCTCCCAAACAAGCCCAAAATAATACCCAAATTGGTCCAAAATCTCCCCTAAGGGTATACTTATCCAATGTACCCAACTTAAGATGTTTAAAATGCCAAAACGAGTTCTCAAATTACTCTGTAATGCATCTGAACCGCGTCTACCACAAGTTACACATTTTATTATGTTTACTCCTAACATAATATTATTTAAGTTATATGCAATTTAATTATATACTAATATAGACATTTGGCATAAGTGAATCACATAATCATGTACATCACATTCAAGTAGTTTATTCACGAAATTTATTTATTTAAAATTTTACTAATTTAATTATTATAAAGATCACAAAGTGTTACATTAAGTAGATAGATGATTATTATCCAATTACTTTAATGATTGCAGAATATTATGCATAGATTTATTATATAACGATGTAGATACGTTTCCTTTATTGTGATATAGTCATGGTCATTAAAATTAAGTTACATCAAATCTTAAAAACGTTTGTGGAATTTTAGAAAAGAAACCCGTGTTGAAATTTGACATACATGAGCTCACCGCCAGAAATAAATCGATTCGGCTACTAGGACATGGGTGAGGGTTAGACCGAGGAAATGTTCGGGAGATTTTTACTTGTCCATGCGAGTTTATGGGAGGTCATCTAAGTGAAGAGATATTTAATTAGAAATGTATTAGAGTTGTTATTCAATAAATGGTAATTTTAATAATTAACTATAGTGTTAATGTTCAAGACAAGGATTGTTATGTTAAGGATTATATAATTAAGTTCTTGTAGTTACAAGGATAATTACCTATGCATATTGTGAGTTATATGTATGTATTTATTACTTGTGTGGACATACCCATGTTCGTGGAAGGTCTATCGATTGAGGGTTGCGTTCGTCGTCGAATCGTGTCCCACGTGCCAGTTCAGATGGGCTAGGCATAGTGCAGGTAATTATTTTAGATCATACGTTCAGGGATACTATTTCATGATTAGATAAGTAGGATGGCCGGATCTATCCACCGAGCCAAGGTGTGGGCATGGGATGGTGTACCGCGTAGTGATTGACATAGATCTGTGTGTTTTGAATAAGTCCATATGGTGAGGGATATGACACCCCACCTATTAAAATAATGTATGGACAACCATCTATCAAAATAAAATGGTAATCTCATATGGCTCATTCTTAGCATCATTGTCGAAACATGACTAATTACTAACCACCTAATTAATTTAACAAGTAGTGTCAATTTTTATCTTCAATTAGCATGCAATAATATTAATCGATCCACCATAATGCCATCCATAGAAATATAAAAAATGAGATCAAAATATAATGTCTGAAGATGAGATAAAAAAATTAAGTCCTCGAATAAAACATAAGGTAAAAATTTTGTACATCCAAACCAGCTGACTAAAATAAATGAAAATACGTAAGTCTGAATAAAACGAGGAACACGCCAAACCTGACGACTGATATAGATTAACACATCTAGATAACAATAAATGAAGTGAATTCTCTTAATCCTGCAAGCCTCCACATCAGCTGCAACTACGCGATCTTGAAAAGAATAATCATCCTTGGCATCCCTGTGGATGGACACCTAAAAGTTTTTTAATATAATTACTGAGGATCACAGCCCAAAATATTTGAAAAACATTTAGAAAAAGTATAAGGTGAATTATTGAATATGTAATGAAATGTTCATATTTGAAATGGTAGCGTACTCGCATTAGATAATCCTCACACCTTGCCTAATGTGCGCACCTGACATATTCTCGTAACCCACCTAGTTTTGATACACTGCCTAACTATCCTCATCCCTAATATCAATGTAATATATTACCCTACCTTGAGTACTGTTTATCACCGATTTGATAATTGGCTTACTTATTTGCATAATTCATTATCTCATTATTATTCATTCTCATAACCTTACTCTAGTTATTAACAATATTCAAAATTTATTGTCTTATATCCATATATAATTTTCTACCTCTTTGTATACGTATAATCAAAACACATAAAATGCATATAGACTCATATATTTCTCACTACATGTATGTAATTTTTATCCCTCGGAGATTTACTTCGTTGCATGAGAAATATCAAGAATTCTAACAAGGTCCAGGGAGTCCACCATAACCTAGGCAGCATGGTCGAAATCTCAACACCGAACACAAAAGCTTAACAAAAACTGGAGGCGGTCATGGCCTTAAGTCTATAATCATAACCATACCACATTATTCTACTGAACTCCAACCATACATAGCGTGACCTCCCACAGCACGCAACGTCCACCGATAGCATATCTGCTAGGATGGTTATGCTTCGCATAAATATCAAGGACACATATATTAATACTCACACACACACACACACACACACACACAAATATATATATATATATATATATATATATATATACAGTCCAGAGTGAATAATCCATGCCTAACCCTAAAAAGCACGAGCCAATAAGTCATGAGTCGGCCCCTTACTCTTAATCATTTAATTGCTCACTAATTAAATTAAGTTTCATTACATATCCATTCTAAAATACTCGAACTTTTCCAACCAACCCATAAAAAATAATAATATTCCCCAAATTCTTTTTATTCAAATTTGTAGTTTTTATTTCGACTGTTACCCCCTAAACACTCGTAAACCAACTTCGAGGCTACTTTCCACTACTTGAGGTCGAATACTATTCATAAAATTCCCAAAAGTCCTAAAACACCAGATAGACCTTTTTACGATTTGCAGTTCCTCAAAAACCCATCGAATTACATTAAAAGACCAGCCTATCCTTCACAGAAAATCGATTCAGATTCATAGCCAATCGATTCGATCAATGAAGGCCTAATCAATTCAATTATAGGAAGGAGCCCAGTTCCTCTAATTAAAGTCATGGGTTTTACAAACTCTCAACATTAAATTCTAAAAAATTCACAAATGAACAATATTTTTAGTCTTCCAAGATTTTTTTACATAAAACATAAACTAAATCCATCTTATGATTCACAAATTTCATAACCATCATTCAATATCATCAATTCATTATATTCAATGATTTAATCCCCAATTTCCATATTTATTTCTTCTCAAATTAAGTTTTTTTCCAAATCATTTTTCATAAAATTTAGATTATCATAAGTATTTCATTTCACAAAAATCAAGATCAATTCCACATAAATCAAGATTTATTCTCAAGAACCCAAATTAACATCATCACATGAGTCTTACGTATATATTTTCCCCAAAACCCATTTTACATGTTAAATCCCCATCCCAAAATCTATTTCTACTTTAATAATTTTGATATAAATCCAAACAATGAAAAATTAATAAGAAAGTTATACACTTGCCTTGAATGGTGGTTTAATATTAGTCTCCTCCTTGTTCAATCTAGCCAAGAATAGCAATTTTTCACCCTCCCTTGGATTCTTCCTCCTTATTTTCTCACCAACAGACTCCCAGAGGTTTAGAATGTATAAAGTGGCTACCTACTAACACTAATCTCCCATTTAAACCTCTTAATTCCAATTTTTGCCTAACCCCTCATTGAAAAATGACTTAAATGTCTCTAAATGGATAACTGATTTGGACTCTTTTCACGCATTATAGATCAACTATGTACTCCAAATCACTATTCGAGTCGCTAAACACAAACATCCTATTCCAATCCACAAATAGCCTACCCATATGTCTAGGTTGAGATACTGTCAATAGCCATCTTTATTACCCACTATGACTTACTAGAAATTTACCAAATTTAATTTACTTAACCACACTTAGTAAATTTTACTTTCGCATAAATATTAATTTTATTCTCAGTAACTAATAATCAATAAGTACGCAATATTATTATGAGCACAAGTGTAATTAAAATGTCAAATTAATTATTCAAAAATACGGGGTGTTACATACTTCCCCCCTTACAAAGGAACTTCGTCCCTGAAATTCAGGCATACCTGTAGTGAAAAGCTCTGGATACTATTCTCTCATATCATCATCCCACTCCCACATCAACTCATCTACATTATGGTGTCCCCACTACACTCAAACTAGGGGCACCACCTTAGACTGCAACTTACGCTCAGTACGATCAAGAATAGGAACAAACCTCTCATTGTATAAGATGTCTAGGTGCAAATAAATCTCCTCTAGTGGGATGTGGCAAAAACACCTTCACTCGTCTGATATCTCTTTACCGACGACACATGGAACATATCATGAATCCTCTCCAGATGCTCCGGTAAACCCATCCTATAAGAAACTTGTCTAACTCTCTTAATAACTGGGAAATGTGTTATATACAACGATTCTAGCTTCCCTTTCTTCCTGGACCTCAGGAATCCCTTCATGGAAGACACATGCACCGTGACCTGGTCCCCATTCTCTAGACCTATCCATATATGTCCATGTATGAGCTCAATCTTGGCAATGCTGTCCAAAATCATCTTCGATCCCAATATCTTATTTTCCACCTCCTTTAACCAACAAGTGGGTGAATGACAAGGTCGATTATAAAGTTCCTGAAATGGTGTGATACCGATGGTTAATTGGTAGGAGTTATTATAAGAGAACTCCACCAGCGGAAGGTATTGTTCCCAACCTCAACCAAAATTGAATATACATATCTTGATCATGTCCTCTAAAATTTGATTAACCTTCTCAGTCTGTCCATATATCTGTGGATGATACATTGTATTCAATCGTAAATCCATGCCCATGGCCTCCTAAAAGCTCTGCAATAAATAGGACACAAAAATATTCTCCCTGTCAGACATGATGTTAACAAATACCCCATGTAATCTCATGATCTCGGTAATAAATAGTTGGGCGTACCATCTCGTCTCAAACACCATACGAACTAGATGGAAGTGGGTCACCTTGGTCAGCGCTCCACGATAACCTAGTTGGAATCGTAACCCCTTTATGACGATAGTAACCCACGATGAAATCCATATAGATTATATCCCATTTTCAGATCGAAACCTCCAATATATCTAACATCCATGTTAATATCCAGTGGTTTATCTTCACTAACAAGCACGTAGTTCACTTTGAGGTAAACTCCGTTATTTCCCACTTCATTCGTGACCACCAATACTGTCTACGCATATCATGGTACATATTATCCCTAATGGGATGTATCGCAAACCTTGAACCATTAGACATGGTCATCACTCCGTGTCTACCCTCCTCGTCTTCTGAAATATAAACTCTGTCGTTGAAGAGTAATCCTCCCTCAGAACTGATCGAATAAAACTCTGCCCCATCTTCCGAAAAAATGGCGCACCCTATCTTGAGAGAACTGATCCCCGACGTGTTCTTTCACCACCCTCATAAGGATCTCAGGAGTGATTCATATTACAACCATACACCTCGTCATCATGCCTAAGTTCCTCCTAACTTTCCTTCCAAACCCCTGCTATCTTCCCCATAGGCCATCGAATCGATGCATCTTCCACCACATTAGCCTTTCCAAGATGATACTGAATACCAAACGGGTAATCCTTCATGAATTATAACCACCTCCTCAACCACATATTAATATCATTCTTCATGAACATATACTCTAGTGACTTATGGTTCATGGATAGACTGAACTGCTCATCCAAAAGATAGTGCCTCCAAATCCTTAAGGCAAATACAACTGCTGCTAACTCCAGGTCATGTATTGGATAGTTAATCTCATGGGGCTTCAGCTCATGAGATGCATAAGATATGGCCTTATCCTAAAGCTACAATACGCCACCAAGTCCCAATATAGATGTATATATGAAAACAATATATTTCACTCCTCCCCTCGGTAATGTGAGCTTAGGTGCTGAAGTCAATTTGTCCTTTAGCTTGTCAAAAGATAATAGACAAAAGTCATTCCAAATGAATGATGCCCCCTTGAGATTTATATTAGACAAAGTACCCACAATCTTTGAGAAGCCCTTAATAAAGTGGTGATAATACCCGTCTAACCCCGAAAAATTGCTGAGCCTCCGTTGGTGTTGTGGGATATCCCCACTCCCTTACTAATGATACCTTATTTAGATCCACTGAAATCCCTCTGTATGATACAATGTGGCCCGGAAAATATGCCTCCCGCATTCAGAATCGGCATCTCTCAAACTTGGCATAAATTTGATGGTACGTAGTGTCTACAAAATCGTACACAGATGCTATGCGTGATCGTCCTCAATCCTAGAACACAACATAATATCATCAATGAATACAATCATAAACTAGAAAAAAAAACACACTAACACCCTATTCATGAGATCCATGAACACTTCTGGCGCATTATTCAGCCCAAATGGCATTACCCTGAACTCATACGATCCATATCGCAGCAAGAATGCGGTCTTAGGGACGTCCTCCTCCCGTATGTGCAACTGATGATACCACGCTACTGCTCTCAAGTGGTTGAACAATTCATTAATTCGAGGCAATGAATACTTGTAGTTTATACAAAGACGAAATGACTCATCCTTCTTCTTTGTAAATAATATAGGTGCACCCCATGATGATGTACTTCACCTGATAAAATCCTTTCGAGGAGCTGCTAAATTTGATCCCTCAATTAGCACATCTCTAATGGGTGCATGCGATACGCTTCTCGTTCAATCGTCCTAGTCCTAAGTGATAAGTCAATAATAAACTCTATCTCTCAACTCGATGGCAACTCAGGTATCTCCTAAAACACATTTGCGAACTCCCCCACTACTGAAATCGAATTTAAGGAAATAATAATCTTATGTGAGGTCTCCACCTTAATATAATAATGTTGTGTGGTCCACCCTCCCTAGAAAAGAGGCATTGCCACAAGGAATATCTCCTGTCCCGGAATAGTGAACATGATGGTCCTACATAGAACGATCAAGTTGGACACTAAACATAATCTCCCGAAATTTATATCTACACTCCTACAAATTCAGTGGATAACACATAACGATATTGTCGACTGACTCTAATAGGCCAATTGCATCTGCAAATATGATGGCTATAATCGAGTGGAAAGCTCCCATATAAAACAAAGCCTTACCTATATGTCCATGAATAGAAAATGTACCCTCAACTGCTGGTAGCGCATGTTGCACCTATGCAATTCCTGTATCCCGAATGTTATAGACACGTTCGTCCTGTAACTTCCCCTAAGGTTATGGGGCTGGTGAAGCTGGTATTGTTTGTGGTAACTATGCCCGATGTCCCTGTTGGTAACCCTGCTGAGGCCCTCTTCTTGGTGTGACACCCCGCTTAATAAAATACCAGGTGATCAGTCCTATACCAAATTAAATAGGAATCTCATCTAGGTCATTCTTAACATCATAGTCAAAAGACTTTTTAATTAATAATGACCTAGTCTTAAATTAAGCAGATGTCAAATTTTATCTTATGAATTAAATCAAATCCAACCAACATCCTAGGAAACCAAATTAACTATTACAAGAAAGAAACTAAACATGTCACAAAACAACTACAAGTGGTTGTTGAGCAAGATCGATTACAAGCAATTCCCAAAGTGCAAATATAAAAGAATACATATACATGCCAAGACTAAATATAGTAGTACAATCCCCATAGTACAACCAAAAAATCCGTTATCTAAAGATAAAATGAGACAAGCTTCTAAACAAATATCCCACAGCAATCCATAAAAGCTGTAGCTATGCACCCTGTAGGAAGGATCAGGCCCGACGTCTCTATGGTAGGACACCTAAATGGTTTTTGAAAATATTTTATAGCAAGGGTTAAAACCCAAAACATTTGAAAATATTTAGCAAGTGCATTTAAATTCAAGAGATTAACATGCAAATGCTCTTCATATTTAAGTTAGTGTTGCGCACACCCTAGAGTACACTCACCCTTAAACTAATGTGCACACATAACGAATTATACATAATACACCTAGTCACTCTCCCCGTAATTAACCTTGTCCTGAATATTATACTAATTGCTCCACTATTATACCGCAAGTGAATATAGAACATTTTTATGAGTTATTATTCACATTAACTTTCATATATCATCATTTCTTACTTTAAATCATATAGCATTACCACACGTTATATGATCTATACATTTCAATCCATGTATAGATATATAAATTCCAGTATATAATTCTTCACTATATGTACGTATCATATCTCAACATTCACACGCATGTCGGATATAAATGCTATCACCGAACGCCTAGGAGGATACCATAGTTCCCACCGAAAGTGTCCGCTGCAAACTGTAACGGTCCCACCCCTAAATACGAGCGCTATGGCCTGGGGAATATACTCACTCTGCTTTCACTAGTCAGGGGATTCACCCATGTCATGCAACCACCAATGATAGCATTAATCTTGGTATGGATTTACTATATATATTACTCACGAAAATATATATAAAAACCATATATATGTACTACACATCAACATATATATAGAAATCCATGGTACCGAAGTATTATGCCCATAACTAAGCCTAAAACATTTAAGTCTATGGTCCGACTTCATTTTGATTAATTACACACTAATTTATTTTTATTATTTTGGTTTATCGCTTTCAAGTATATCTGGACTCTCTATCTCTCGGCCTGAAATTCAATAGGTTCAATCCTCCCTTTAATTTCATGCAATCAAGTCTAATCACTTCAACAACAAGATTACAATATGCTAAATCATGAACTTACATCTCCAATTTCATGCAAGCAAGTCTGATCACTTAAATAACAAAATTACAATATTCTAAATCATGAACTAACATCTCCAATTTAATGAAATCAAGTCTAATCACTTAAAGAACAAGACTATAATATGCTAAATCATGAACTTATACCTCATATTTTCATTAATACTCTAATTAATTTCAAGGTATTCCCAAAATTAAACCCTAATACAATACTCAATTTCATAATTCAGTTAGGGAAGGATCTATAAATATCTAACCCAACATGACTGAATCAAGAGAAATTGCTGAAATTTGGCAGACATCACAGGTGGTTCAAACGAAGAGACTTGTCGTTCGAACAACATTGGATCTCGTTTCAACAAAATACCATGTCATTTCAAATGAACCCGATATTTCTCCTTCTCTCTCTTCTGCTAAAAATCTAGTCCCCCATTAACAAGTTTTCAACCTTTATTCTGGATAGGTTTCTACGTCAAAACATCCACAGATTCAGCCTACTTTCTCACTTATTTCATATACAATCTAATCTGAACCATTTCATCAATTAGAACATCAATTACATTAAAACTTAGCCCATCTAAAGATTTATAACTTCAAATTAAAGAATCCCCAATTTCTAATGAATACAACCCTAACATTTTAATTGAGTCTCACCTCTTTTAATATGAATAAGTAAATACACATTAACAATTTTCAAATTAAAGCACTTGCCTCAATGTAGATCAAGGTCTTGGATGAGGGAGATTGATTGAATCCAAGGGTTACTTCTTGTTCTTGAAGTTCCTTCCAAAATCCCCAAATTCTTCTAATGGCTTTCTTCTCAAGCTCTCCACACATAAGCCTCTAAAATGACTTTGGGTTGTCTTACCCTTACCTAATTAGGTTAAAAGGCTTAAATACCATTTTTGGGCCTGCGGGCTTCCTAAAGAGGGTTCAAACTCACTATTTGGGGCTTAAACATGTCCAATTAAGACCCGAGACCCATTATATAGGTATGACCACTCATTTTGAACAATTTTAACCCTAACAGAATCAACCGCGTGCTCAAAATCAGCATCCGGAATAAATTTCTAAAATTAACTCTCACTCATTAACTTATTTAAATATATTCACTTTTAAATATTCCCATTTATTAATTCTCATTAATATACGACACAAGTGAATTACTAATTACTGAATTAATTAATTAAAAATAATAACCTAGAAATTACGAGGTGTTACATACTTCCCCCCTTACAAGGGAATTTAATCCCCGAAATTCGAAAAAGCCTAGTACTTCCAGTATCGACTAGCTCCCAAGTTGCCTACCCTAAATCCTACACCCATATCTCCCACTTCTAATTGCGATTATTTGTAATAATCAGATTAATTAACCATGGAGCCCACGCACCCTGTACCCGTGCTTAACCACGCGAAATGAAACCCGAATTTTTCAAAACACTTAATCGTAATATAACACTCCAAATACCACCCCTCTTGGCATAAAATTATACATATCCCCTCTTATGTAAAAAGACAATACCTACTACCTCGCCCTTACTATCACTAGTTTACGTGCGCGAAAGTAAAACCCGAGTTATAGCTCGACAATAAGTCCAACCACTCGAAATCACATCAGAAATGTCCCTACTCCCATGGATTTCAATTTTTAACAATATTAGTACATTAGCATGCAACACATTTTATCATACATTACCATATATATATGATAGAACCTATCTCAGGTGATACCTAGCAATGATAATTCATACCCTTGTTCTGCTAACACCCAGTCTTACCATAGATATCCACTATAGACTTAAGTATAGGTACAAAGTTGAAACTTGGAAAAACATCCACACTACTACCATGATACTCGAAAGTAGAAATCTCTCATATAATTCAACCATCCTCTTCGTGTAACCCCCACCCTCAGTGGGTTAACACCAAAGAATACCTGTTACCCCATGGTATATATATATATATATATATATATATATATATATATATATATATATATATATATATATTATGGATATTATGGCCAACACGTCCACTAATATATGTCTCACTCGCGAATACTAGTGATATCACACCATTGATTGTGACACACTTACAGTCACTTCCAAACATACCCATGATTAATCATTCCATAATTTGTGGGATAATTTATTCCCATTCCTCCGAAATATACCCAACATCATCACCTTTGCTACTTCTCCCTGAATCAAATAAGTATCTTCACAATAGAGGATCTGGCTCCTCCTAGGGTGCCCATACACCCTATATCTCGTGCATAATTTCACAAACCTCTAATCAACACTTACGTAACCATATTTGTCTCAATTTTGGCCCCCGTATTTCTCGGTGTGTCTATATCCTCCAAATAATTTCGATGACTTTACTCATTACTATTCAATTCTCCCAAAAATTACCCCACCTTTATTATAGATGCAAGATCCTCAAAATACTCCCTTAATCCCATACCTAAAGGTCCATGCGATGGTAAAAGAGGCTAAAATAAATCACACAAAACACATCTCAGTATGCATAACATAGCAACTTGTGGTGTCAAAGCTTCAAAGTGTTTCTTTTGCAACACCTCCAAGCTCCACTAGCCATATCACTTAGTGGCTTTCCACTCAATGTATTTTCTCCACACGTTCACTAATTATCATTAAATTCAATGACCCAAAATCCAATGACATCTCCATACTTTTGACATTTTATCCAGGCTTACGCGTATAACACTTCCTAGCAAAGTCCAAAAATACTTTTTTCTCCATTACACAATTTTTCAGCATCGTCGGTCCTTGATTTCAACAGATTCCAAGGTATACCACTGAGACTCTCAAACCTTGCCCCTATACTCACAAGTCTATCATGGACTCCTACGTCTTTAAAGGAGTCATATACTACTGCATTCGTACTATCAATAAGCCCTCAGCACTAAATATTAGTAACGAGCCAAATCTGTCCGCTTCACAGCAACCCTACATCCCTTCGATCTCATTAGTAAAAGTGCTATGCACTGGGATCTAACATAACTAGACAACTGCTCTATGAATCCTACTTCACCCAATATTACCGCTATGATATTGCTCAACCCTCTTCCAGGTGAGACATCTCAAGAGAATATACATTCGGCACTAAAACAATAAACATGATAGCCTTGCTATGACAGCCCGACAATATAAACCCGTTCGTACCCTAGATAAAACCATTACTCAATTATCACCTCGTAAAGGATCTAGTCCTCAAGAACTACATTGTCTCAATACACTCACCATTCATTTCAAGTGAAACCAAATAGTTCCCCGATACTCCATGGTAAGAATACACATATTAGTAATATTAACGATACTTCCACTAAATCCATTTCTCATGCAAATCTAGTACTAATATATTATTATGACACACTTGTATCAGATAAAACATACCCCAATAATCTCGCAATAAGACTTGTAATTTTAGTTACTCATAGCACTTTCGGCTCAACGTTTATTAGACATACACTCGCATCCTAACTAAACAAAAAAATTCTCCAGTGGATGCTCCTACTAGGCATCTTGGTCTTGTCCCTTGAATCGTCTTGGACAAAATCTACCCATGCGTTTATAATATTTTACACATAGAACACCTTTTTATGTCATTTCCATTTCTCCTTCCTCTGGCCCCACCGGCCATGTTGAGATTGTCCTTCTCATGGACCTAGTAGTCTTAACCATGTTGGCTACTCCAAATGTCCCTTTGGATCCGCTAATCCAATAGACGAGTTACAGGACATAATGGTCTTAAGTAAACCCATCGTCACTCGATAGAGATTTCATTGATCTTGATCTTTAATACATGTCTTCAACTGGTCATTCCGTCCCTTTAAACCTTACTAGCACTAAAAATCCAATCTTACTCTTGTGATAGATTTTCCAATTCCTTTAGTTACCCTCTCTCCAGAGAATTGATACAAATGTAATTGTACAACCTTCATGACAACGACACCGTTCATCCTAGCCAGATATCCTATCCATCCTTCGATATCCTAACCAAGGGTTTATTATCAACTTAAAAACCCTACTCGTTCTTTATATCCCTATCATTAGTTATGAAGTTTGCGAATCCTATCATCTTTCCTTACCATTCATCCACTAACCGGACATTATTGGAAAGATTATTTAAATTTCCCTCGTCTCTCAATTTAACCTCTAGTGAGAGTATTCATAATAATCTGTACCCCAGATGCTTCATCATTCATGGTATCTCCCCATGGGTGTGGTGACTGGCTCCCGTCACCCCATACTTCTCCTAAGAGAAAACTTACTTGTTCGAAATTTTGACTTGAGTGACACTACACTCCCCCTCATGTAATCCTAATTGAATGTTCTCTTCCCACTCGTAAATCACTCTTTCACAACCCCCTCAAATCCTAGTGGATTGTTCTTTTGAAATAAACTTTTCTTCGACCCTCATCCCTTACCGGCTACATTTTGGGTTTTAACTTTGAACCATCGTCCTTCACAATATTTCACGAGGCAACTACTGCACCCCAACAATTTCTCCAACTTCAATTATTCGAACAATTATCGTGGTGACTCCTATCGTGTCACTATTTTTGGAATACCCCATGACTTCTGTTGAGTCCCGCCTCCTGCAATCCTTCTAACATCCCACGTTGGTTGTTCTATATTGTTCGATCTACCATGCTCGACCGAAACCGAATATGAATCACATGAACTATACCAATAATAGGAGAACATAAATCGCATACGTGAAAGAATACAACAATCCTACAACAAGGCTCTATTATCAAAGAATTCTATACTGAAACGTGAAATGATGCACATATCCTAAGGACACTAGAACCTGATGCTCTGATACCATTTATGACACCCCTCTTAATAAAATACCGGGTGATCAGTCGTATACCAAATTCAATAAGAATCTCATTTAGTTCATTCTTAGCATCACCGTCAATTTATTTTAAAATTAATAATCACCTAGTCTTAATCTAAGTAGATGTCAAATTTTATCTTATGTATTAAATCAAACCCAGCCAACATACTAGGAAACCAAATTAACTATTACAAAAAAGAAACTAAACCTGCCACAAAACAAGTACAAGTGTTTGTCAAGCAACAACGACCACAAGAAATTCACAAAGTGCAAGTATAAAAGAATATTGATACATTCTTAGACTGAATATAGTAGTAGAAGCCCCATAGTACAATCGAAAAAGCCCTTATCTAAAGATAAAATGAGACAAGTGTCTAAACAAAGATCCCGCAACAATCCACATAAGCAGCATCGGCACACCCTGTAGGAAGGATCAGGCCTGGCGCACCTATGGTACGACACCTAAAAGGTTTTTAGAAATATTTTATAGCAAGGGTTAGAACCCAAAACATTTGAAAATATTTAGCAAGTGTATTTAAATTCAAGATATTAAAATGCAAATGCGCTTCAGATTTAAGTTAGTGTCGCGCACTCCCTTGAGTACAACTCACCCTCAACTAATGTGCATGCTTAACGAATTATACATAATACACATAGTCACTCTCTCCATAACTAACCTTGTCCCAAATATTATACTAATTTCCCCACTATTATATCCCAAGTTAATATAGTACATTTTTATGAGTTATTATTCTCATTAACTTTCATACACCATCATTTCTCACTTTAAATCATGTAGCATTCCCACAAGTTATATGATCTATACATTTCACACCATGTATATATATATATATATATATATATATATATATATATATATATATTCCCGTTTATAATTTTGCACTATATATATGTATCATATCTCAACATTCACACACATGTCGGATATAAATGCGATCACTGAACGCCTAGGAGGTGACCGTAGTCCCCTTCAACGTGTCCGCTCCTACCGTAATGATCCCACCCCTAAATACGGATGCTATGGTCTGGGGAATATACTCACCCTGCATTCACTAGCTAGGGGACTCACCCATATCACGCAACCTCCTATGATAGCATTAATATTGGTATGTCTTTACTATATATATTATTCACACACACACACACACACACACACACACACATATATATATATATATACACACTACACATTAACATATATATATAAATCGAGGCTACCGGAATATTATGCCTATACCCAAGCCCAAAACATTTAAGTCTATGATCCGATTTCATTTAGATTAATTACACACTAATTAATTTTCATTATTTTGGTGTATCCCTTTCAAGTATACCTGGACTCTCTATCTATCGGACAAAATTCAATGATTTTAATCCACCCTTCAATTTCATGCAATCAAGTGTAATAACTTAAACAACAAGATTACAATATGCTAAATCAATAACTTACATCTCCATGTTCATGAAATCAAGTCTAATCACTTAAATAACATGATTACAACATTCTAAATCATGAAGTTACATCTCCAATTTCATGAAATCAAGTCTAATCACTTAAACAACAAGACTATAATATACTAAGTCATGAACTTATATCGCCTATTTTCATTAATCCTCTAATTAATTTCAAGGTTAGGTATTCCCAAATTAAACCCAAATCTAATACTCAATTTCATAATTCAATTAGGGAAGGAACTGTAAATCTCCATCCCAACAGGTCTGAATCAAGGGAAATTACAAAAACATGGTAGACATCGCAGGTGGTTCAAACGAAGAGCCACGTCATTCGAACGATAGTGGATCTCGTTTGAACAAAATACCAGGTCATTCGAACGACCCTTGTATTTCTCCTTCTGTTTATTCTACTAAAACCCAGTCCACCATTAACAAATTTTCAACCTCTATTATGAACAACGTTTTGCATCTAAACGTCCCCAGATTCATCCTTATTCCTTATTTATATCATATTTAATATAATCCTAACCATTTCATCAACTAGAACATCAATTACATCAAATCTTCGTGCCTCTATGGATTTATAACTTCTAATTAAAGAATCCCCAATTTCTATTGAATGTAACCCTAACATTTGAATCGAGTCTCACCTCCTTCAATATGAATAAGAAAATATACATTAATAATTTAAAAACTAAACCACTTGCCTCATTGTAGATCAAGGTCTTGGATAAGGGAGATTGATTGAATCCAATGGTTTCTTCTTGTTCTTGAAGTTCCTTCCAAAATCCCCAAATTCTTCTAATGGCTTTCTTCTCAAGCTCTCCACACATAATCCTCTAAAATGACTTTAGCTTGTCTTACCCCTACCTAATTAGGGTGAAAAGATTAAATCCCATTTTTGGGCCTATGGGCTTCCTGAAAAGGTTCCAAACTCACTATTTGGGGCTCAAACATGTCTAGTTAAGACTTGAGACCCATTATATACATATGGCCACTCATTTCAGACAATTTCAACCCTAGCAGAGTCAACCGATCAAAATCACCATCCGAAATAAATTTCTAAAATTATCTCTCACCCGTTAACTTATGTGAATATGTTCACTTTTAAATATTCCCAATAATTAATTCTCATTAATTTACAACACATGTGAGTTACTAATTACCGAATTAATTAATTGAAAATAATAACCCAAAAATTACGAGGTGTTACACTTAGCTACGAGCAGTCCCTCTTCCCGAGGCCCATCTCACCACAAGAAAAACATCAGTTAGTGAAGTTCCCATATATGTAGCCCTAGTGGCCGTGTCTAGGTTGCCCCAATAGTTGGCCCTGATGGACTTGGCCCTGCTATAATCCCTTATTGTTACCTTATCCCTTTCAACTCTGGTGCTGATGTTGAGGGCTATACCCACTACGCTCTGGTCGAAAACCTCCCGACTGAAACCTCTTAGTCGAATCCCCTGACGAGAATCCCACTTCTGATATCTGGACCCTTGTTGTTGTGGTGCTCCACCAACACCATTTCTTTTGATATCTTGACACTATGTTGAAATCACCCCCAATAAGTAGAAGGAAAATTTGGAAAAGAAACAAAAACCGTAAGAACTCGCTCCATATGTCAAATAACCTTGTCCACACAAGAGAATTTCAAAAGAATAAAAAGTTTTTCCACAAATATTAGAAATACCTCCAACAAACCCAATTTTCCACAAAACAGATTGAATATTAATGAAATCTATCTCTGGTTCTTGAATTGCAACCATACTAATCTAGTATTTATTAATGATTCTCGTATGTCTACGAATATATGAAATGTTACCCACCCCATTAATATTCCAAAAAAGAGATTTAACGTTCAGAGCGGAATTTAGGAGAAGTTTTAAAAACTAAGGCGGGCCTTGTTTTAACATTTGAAACTGGAACACGTTTGCGACCTCATTTCTTCATTTTGGAAATATATTTAAATTTTGAATACATCCAAGGAAAATTACCATTATAACTGATAAGCATCCAATACAATGAAATTTGGTTTTGCAGTCTTTAAATAAAAACATATAATTTTTTTTCAAGGTTGTCAGAGAATTATTTTAAATCATCAAGAAGGATCTGTTCTTTTGGAACAACCTGGAAATCATCTGTTGAGTTCCTACAAAGCTTCATAATATGTTTAATGGAAGCATCACCATTTAGAGGAGAAACACTGAGTGACCTGATTGGAATAGTAGATGTTAATGGGACAACAAAATAAGAAATGAATTCACATTTCTTAGAATCCAAATCTTTAACTAATACCGAAAAAGAATTTTTATGAAGAAAATTCTGTAGGTCCGAGTGAGAAAGGTTAGGATCTTCTACGGTACTAACCTTCTGAACCAACTAAGATTCATAAATTCTAGACGACAAAGTGTTAGTCAATACTGTTTTATCAGTCATAAAACCGGATATAAACCATAATCTTACATCGTGTTAAAACATTTTTGTCACGAATCCAAGATGTTTAATCTTTATGCAATCACAAAATCATAAGTTCCTTATAACTATGATCAAAACTAACCTTTGTCCATTGTAATTGATTGGAATAAGGTGACTTGAATGCTCCTGTCAAAGCTTCTTTTGAATCCCTTCCTGAACAGTCCATAATTACTTTCTTCTGTGCCTAGAATATTTGTGAGAAAATACCAATAATGAGAATTTCAAATTTTAAATGGTGTAGAGGTCTCTATTTATAAGGGGAAGATAGACAAAATTCTAGTGGAGGTGGGACTCTTTTTCAAGTCTCCACTAATGCCACTAACCATCATGTGAATAATGGATAAGATTTACCCAATCTTTTAATATTATTATTTATCACATTCCTAATTAATTATCTGAAATTTATCATGGCCACATAAATGGGAAATTCATAATTTAATACAATTGAAATTCAATAATTAATTTCGACGCTTAACATTAATTTTCAATAGTCCCCCACTTAGTCTTAATAATTTGTATAATTAGATTAGGTATCATAAGGTGAACAATCATTGATAAATTTAATTTGCTAAATCAAATGATTCACGGATGCGAGTCATGGTGGTTACATTCTATTCAAGAGAATGATTCCTTGCATGTACCACAACACCAATGTTTCATTAAACTAAGCCTTTAATATTGGGTATCATAATGTCCTCATAACGTCCTTTTGAATAAGGACTATTTTTGTCAACAATAATTCATAATTATATAGATGAATTCACAACAGACAGAAAAAATAGAAATTAGAAACACTTTTATTGAATTCAAGTATTAGTGTCAAAAAACTAAGCCAAAATAGCAATCATAATCTAACAAATCGAGACCCATCTCTTTGACCTATTCCATAATGGTCTTCGGAGATAGTCCTTTCGTAAGAAGATCTGCTATGTTATCACGCGTACTCATGTGATCAATTGACATTCTTTTTTTCTGAACTTCTTCTTTAACTGATAGGTATTTCATCTCAATATGCTTAGCAACCTTAGTA
This sequence comes from Sambucus nigra, assembly GCA_949130495.1. NCBI lineage: Eukaryota > Viridiplantae > Streptophyta > Magnoliopsida > Dipsacales > Adoxaceae > Sambucus > Sambucus nigra. The sequence continues at coordinate 46,780,453 of OX422218.1, forward strand.
TACCTATCGTTATTATAGAAGAAGACTGCTGCAACATTATCACAATAAATTTTCAGCGGCTTAGATATTGACCCCATAATTATAAGTCCTAAAATAAAGTTTTGCAGCCATAATCCATGATTTGTAGCTTCGAAACAAACTACATATTCAGACACCATAGTTGATGATACAATGACGCTTTGCATAGAACTTTTCTATGAAATGGCTCCGCCAGCTATAAGGAAGACATAACCCGAAGTGCTCTTCCTACTGTCAAGGCATCCCCAAAAATCTGAGTCTGAATAACTAATCACCTCAAGGAGATCAGTCTTCCGATATGTGAGCATGTAATCCTTAGTCCCTTGTAGGTACGTCAACACTTTCTTTGGAGCTTTCCAATGGTAAATCTTGGGATTTCTTTGATATCTGACTTGCATCCAAATGAAAAAACTGATATCCAACCTAGTGTAGACTTGTGAATACAACAAGATCCCTATGAGGGAAGCATAAGTCATGCCTTTCATGTGCTCCCTTTCTAATTCAATTCTAGGGTATTGACTTAATCTGAACGTATCCCCTTTCTGAAGTGGAATATTGATGGGATTGCAACTTTGCATGCTAAATCTTTCTAAAACTTTGTTAATGTAAGCTTTCTAAGACAATACCATCATTCCTTGTGATCTATCCCGAGATATTTATATCTCGATCATGAAGAATGCCTCACCTAAATCTTTCATTTTAATGTTTTTAGAAAGGTACTTCTTAGTTTCACTTAATAAACCAAGATCACTACTAGCGATAGGTAAGTCATCAACATATAGTACAAAAAATGAAAACTTACACCCATTGATCTTTAGGTATATTCACCGATCAACAGTGTTTTCCTTAAACCCAAAGGAAGTAATGGTATCATGGAACTTAATGTACCATTGACGAGAATCTTGCTTTAAACCATATATTGACTTCTTTAACATACATACCACGTCTTCCTTTTCTTCCTTTATGAAGCCTTGTGGTTGTGCCATGTGGACTTCTTCTTCTAAACTCCCATTTAGAAAAGCTATTGTTACGTCCATTTGGTGCAACTCCAAATCATAATGAGCCACCAACGCTAATATGAGTCTTAATGAGTCCCTCCTTGAAACTGGAGAGAAGGTCTCATTATAATCAATGCTTTCTCATTGATTAAAACCTTTGGCAACAAGTCTAGCTTTATGTCGTTCAATATTGCCTTTTGAGTCAAGTTTGGTCTTAAAGATACACTTGCACCCAACTCTTTTTTATCCTTTTAGAAATTCTACCAACTCCCAAACTTTATTTTCATTCATAGATTTTATTTCTTCATTCATGGCATTGATCCCTTTATCGGAATCATCACTATTTACAGTTTTTTCATAAGAAACTGAATCATTAATATTCCCCATGTTAAATTTAGTCTCTTAAAGGTATATCATATATTCATCTGAACTTTTCGATCTCCTTTCTCTTTGATATATTCTTAATGGCACTTCCTTTGGTGCTTCAAAAGTTTCATCGGTTATAGTCTCAGTATGTGGTTGTTCAGTTGGTTAATCATTCACTTGTTGTTTATTATTATTGATTGGGTTAATGACCGGTTCAACAAGTATTTTATGAACTTTGGGTGTAGGAATTTGTACCCTGACTTCTCTAATGATTACCTCCCTTTCTTTTATACTCCCCCGTAATTCTCTTTCTTCAATGAATTTAGCATTTTCAAATTCTATGATTCTAGTTGTATGATTGGATAGTAAAATCTATATCCCTTTGACTTTTATGGATACCCGATGAAATAACATGATAATGTCATAGGATCCAATTTCTTTTCATGAGGGTTATAGATTCTAGCTTCCACTGGGAAGCCCCACACACGTAAATACCTTTAATCGAGTTTCCATCATTTCCAAAGTTCAAAAGGGATTTTTGAAGATGACTTACTAGGAAACCTATATAGTATGTATAGAACGGTATTTAATGCACGTGTCCACAAAAATGTAGGCAATTGGGTCCTACTTATCATACTTCTAACCATTTCTATAAGGGTACGATTACACCTTTCAACTACATTATTCTGCGAAAGTGATCATGGCATTATGTATTGGGCACAAATACCTAATTTTTTAAGGAGTTTAGCAAATGGGCCAGGGTGTTTCCCCGACTCATCATATCTACCATAATATTCACCACCTCTATCAGACCTAATAATTTTCACATTTTTGCCTAGTTGTCTCTCAACCTCATTAATGTATATTTCAACGACGTTCGCAGATTGAGATTTATCATGCAACATGTACAAAATGCAATAACGTAAAAAAACATCTATAAAGGTGATGATGTATTTACCTCCACCAATGGATGGAATATCAAAACGTCCATATATGTCTATATGTTTTATTTCAAGTAGTTGGGTGCTTCTTGTGGCTCCTTTCTTTGTATGCTTGGTCTGTTTTCCTTTAATATAGTCCACGCATACATCATAATTGGCCTAATCCAGGTTATGGAGTATTCCATCTTTAATGAGCCTTTCAATTCTCGGCCTGGATATGTGCCCTAATCTTTTATGCCATAAATAATTAGATTTTTCATCATTAAGCGTACGTTTCGTACCAAAATTAGGATGCAGGGTCCCAAGGGTTTCAAAAAAATTATTTTCAAAATTCAATTGATATAAACCATGTAATAAAAATCCAGAACCAACATTATTAGAATTTTTAATGAAACCAAAACCATTGTACTTAAATTCAATCGCAAAACCATCTAAAGAAAGTTTGGAAACAAAAATTAAATTCCTAGAAACTGTGGGAACATTAAAGTTTCATACAAATCTAAAATAAATCCAGTGCTTAAAATCAGGCAAAAGACTCCAATAGCTTCTATTTTAGCCTTCGCTTTATTGCCCATGTAGAGAAAATGCTCATTTCGATTTCTTTTGCGAATCGACGAGAAGCCCTGCATCAAATTAGAAACATGACACATAGAACCAGAATCAATCTACTAAGTGTTAATAGGATCATTAATAAGGCTTGATTCGAAATAAACATAAATTAAGGGCTTACCCATTTTCTCGAACTAGGCCTTTTGTTTATGATAATCCCTCTGGAAATGGCCCTTCTTTTTACATAAGTGACACTTGTCATTCTTTTCCTTCTTCACAACAGCAGTTGATGGCTCAGCTTGATGAGACGGCTCAGGACCTTTCTCAATGTCCTTTCCGAACTTCTTCTTAAAACCAGCTCCTTTGATTATAAGATTTTCCACCTGCCCCTTAGTCACATGGCCATTCTATTTCTTAAGCCTTACTTCCTCCTGTACTAACATGCTTTGCAAATCATTTACATTTCACTTATCTTTTATAGTGTTGTAATTTATTTGTAAAGGCCCATACTAAGGAGGTAGGGAGTTTAGGATGAATTGGACGAGAGAAGACTCATCCACTATCACGCCCAAAAACTCTAAGTCTATTAGCCAGATTGGTCATCTCTATAATGTGCTCATTCATGGTTCAAGTACCATCGAACCTCTTAGTGGTTAGGTCAGCCATCAGTTTTCCAGCAAGCGATTTATCAACAGTGCAAAAGCGTTCCTTAATGTTGTTCAAATAATCTTTAACTTTCTTAGTTTCAGGTAGGGAGGTCTTAATGTTAGAAGCAACTCACATTCGCATAAACATAAGGGCCAGCCTATTGGATCGAGACCATGCTTGGTGGATAGCAATTTCATCCTCGCTACTGGTATCAGTAATAGCAGCGGGATCTTCCTCATAATTTCCATGTCCAGGTCAAGATGAACTCAATTATCTCATTCCATTCAGAAACATTAGTTCCATTAAATTTGGAATAGGATTGAGCTTGCGAATACAGGTTAAGGGGAATTGCAATTAATAACAATGTTCACAAATTAAATTTTTTACACACAACAAAAATTACAAGGGTCGAATATTGAAATGTTGACAAAAAAAAATTGGCAGATTTCGTTTACAATCTGAATATCCCAATATCTGTGTTAATCATCGCATAATGTTCTTATTTGTAAAGATATACTACCCTATAGTTCATTTATCATGGTCCCATAATTTTGGCATCTGTGTTTGTTGCCTAAACATTTAATACCATGATTAATGTACTTAATGTCAACTATTTTGTTTTCACAAAACCTATTCTAATGTTGTTTAATTCAGATATTAGCATGTGTTGCACCTCAATCCAATTTTAATAACTAACATTAGAATAAACCTATAATTAATGTAAGTGTATTATTCGTACATACAATCTGTGTTTGGCATTTGACTTAACTGAAATTAATAATTGCTTATCTATCCCAACTCAAGTATAGTTAATCATGCATTAAATATTAAATATAATACGTAATCTACATGTAATTACAAAGATACCAATAGCAGCTTAAATGCCTCAAAAACAGAATTGCCCAGGTATTCTAAAAACACAAAATACATGAATTTTGCCACAAATGGCAAAAATGAATTTTCACCATAGAATCAAAGAAAAACATGCCAGAAAACCAAAACTTTTTGAAGAATGTTAATATCAATTTTCTGTAAAGAGTTATAAGCCCCGAGATTATTTCCTAAAATGGCAAAAACGGGGTTGTGAGGCCCTTAACGGACTCAGATCGCCAAAAAACACATTACATCATGGCCTAAGGCTGTCAAATTCGATTCTTGGGCCGTTTACAATGAACCTACTAAGTTTCAAGTTAATCGGACACCAAAAATTTTGAAAAACACTATTCACTACTCCAAAAAAAATATTCTCCCGACATCTGTTTTGCGTCAAATAATAGTTTTCTCTCAATTAATCTTAAAAACAAATTCGTTTTCTTATCATGATTAATAAAAGTGTTTTCTAGAACGCCTACACACCTTGAAACAATAAAATCATGTTAGCGGCATATTAGGATTCTAATATTACAAAAAGGGGTTGAACAATAATGGGACAGTTTTCATAAGATTAAGGACTCTATACAACAATTTTGTTCTTAATATCATACATAACAAAATTTGAATTAGAGATTCCAAATTAGTGTATGATTACCAGATTGCTTAAAATTCCATATTTCCACATTTTTTTTCAAAACAAAATTTCCAAATTCATCAAAGAAAAAATTGCAGATTTCCAGATTCGAAAGATCAGAATTGCTATAAAGAAATTTTCATTAAATGAAAACATGATATTGAAAACCGAAGGATCTGATACCATATGTTAATCACTATTGTTTTGTCAATTACAAAAACGGATATAAACCATCATGTTACATCCTGTTAAAAACAGTTTTGTCGTGAATCCCGGATGTTTAATCTTCATGCAATCACAAAATCATAAGTTATTTATAACTATGATCAAAATCAACCTTTGTACATTGCAATTGATTGGAATAACGTGACTTGAATGCTCCTATAAAAGCTTACTTTGAATCCCTTCTTGAATATCCCATAATTACTTTCTTATGTGCCCAGAATATTTGTGAGAAAATACGAATAACGAAAATTTTGGATTTTCTCTCCCTCCTTAGAAACAGTGTGTTATGAGATGTCTCTAGATGGTGTAGAGGTATCTATTTAAAAGGGGAAGAGGGCCAAAATCCTAATGGAGGTGGGACTCTTTTCAACTCTCCCAGTAATGCCACTAACCATCATGTGACTAACGGATAAGATTTACCCAATCTTTTAATATCTTTATTTATCACATTCCTAATTAATTATCTGACATTTATCAAGACCACATAAATGGGAAATTGGGAATTTAAGATAATTGAAATTAAATAATTAATTTTGACACTTAACATTAATTTCCAACACAAAGCTTTCAGAACATAAACTTCAACACAAACCCTAGAAAAGGCTTTGGCGAGCTACCATGGAAGTTGCTCCATCCATTCAAAGAGGGAGTCTAATACGATTACAAATGACAGAGAGGGCTGGTTGGAAAATAAAGGAACAATTAAGTTTGGTAAGGACACCCATATTGGATAAATGGGACAATCTGGACCGGGGTGAAAGTTAGGGGTCCATTTGAGTATGTTCATGGGAGCCTTATAGATTAACCATTGGTTTCTCAACCAAAGACTCAGAAAATACTCTTCACAAAAAAGTTTGATAGGTATATGCTGATCGTTAAAAAGCCCCAAACAGAAGGAAGTTTTAAAAGAATAGTTTTGGAATGCTTTGCGAATGGACTCGACTCAGTGAGAAGAATAATTAGATGTCGCTTCTGCAGAAAAAACCACAAAAGGTTCACCTTTAAAAGAATTTAAAGGTTTCAAATGAATTGGACAAAGAACGATCTGGAGGTTTCTATATTCAGAAGGCGGAGGGGCCTCCATGGAGTGGAGGAAGGTGACAATTATTATAAGTTAGTAGCGGTTGAAGGAAGTTATAAGCGGTTATCATTTGAAAATTAATGAGATTAGGGCCGTTATGTAAGGAAAAGTGGGGAGAGAAATTCTAGAGAGAGAAAGTCCTTCGAAGGAAAAGTGGGTTGTTTTCATGTTGGAGTGGATATTTAAAAAAAAATAATGCTTGATGGTAAGAATGGTATAAGTTGTTAGGACTTGTTATTTGCAAACACATTTCATATGTGCAAATACAAAATTACGTTTCCCTAAAATATTGTAAAATGAAAATATGACTTGTTATGTGCACACGACATAACATAAGGACGATACATAATGTCTCGTATTTTCAAGTCAGAGTACTCTAAACATAATCTTCTATTTTCTTTTAATTTTTTTGTTTTTCCCTATTATTCCTAAATTACATTAAAATTACAAAGAAATTACTAATATATAATAAAAAATTAGCTAGTGGAAATGAACAAACTATAATGAATAACTAAACAAACTCGATATGAACAAACCGTTTTTTATACAGGTAAACAAGCTCAATAGAGTACAAATCTTATACAGTAATACAAAATTTTAATTTATTTCTATGAAATGTAAAATTATTCTTCTAACATATTAAATCGATGCGGCTTAACTATTCCATGTACACTTATAATGGGAAAAACATTCTAAATTGGCAATGTGAAATGTCAAAAGCATGTGGTGAATTGTTATTATGGTAGGTGTTGTGAGCATAAAATACCAAAAAGTCATATTTTCAATGAGTTTGCTTGTGAAAAATATGTTTTTTTATGTAAATTATACAAAAGGTTGTACAAACTCGAAAAAAAACATAAAATTAGAAAATAATGGTTGTAAAATAACATAAAAAATTATTAAATAAAATATCGCATTTAAATGTAAATATTCAAAGTCATTCTTAAAATTTCAAATGAACCCCCAAATCTAAATTTAATATGTTGCATGGCCCATTGGCGTAATCCATGCATGACGGCATAGTAGTATCTTATATGAACAAGTTTTATGAGATCTAATTTATGAGTACATTGGAATAAGATTATACTTTATCCATCCAAACTAAGAGTATTTTTTAAAGTCAAATATTTTGAGGGAAAAAACAGTTTCCAATTTTAACGTCATAATCATTATCAATATATTTTGAATGCATTTACATTCACCTAAACCACTAGTCTCCAATAAACTATTGGCGTGTTCTAGACTAATTTTTTATACTATGTTTAAAAAAAATATTAATGTTACTCTAGAAATATATATGTTTGAGTAATTAATTAACATAAAATATTTTTTTCTATGCATGCAAAGATAAAACAAAACTTATGGTTCTTCATATGATATTATTAGCAACAAAAGTAGCATCAAATCGAACATTGTACATTCTCTCCTTAGGATAGAATTTCCCTTGGCTAGTGATTCTTATGGAAGAAATCTATCGATACTCGTCTCCCAAGAAGTAATTATCTTCGGCACTCATGCACAAACAATGATTAATACTCCCTCTAACTATAATGGAATTTGAAGGGAAAAGATATTTGAATGGACGAGATGGGATGAAGGCGTCTATGTATAGGAATTGCATGTCCTAATGTTTTTATCGTGAAAGGTCATTTTTGTTTGTGAGCATGCTTGAGGACGATAAAAAATATCATTAGTGGCGATCCATGTTATGTCTTGTCTACTGATATTATAAATTAAATTGTACATAATAAAAACAGAAGTACAAAATTACTAACAATTGTAACTACGAAAATACACGTGCAATAGATTTTTGTAACGAATTTACTAAATAGTAAATATAAACATATTTTACAAAATTCTGAACTGAAATTACAGAAACGATAAAACTTACTTGAATTTGCAGAAAATACAAGAAGGTAACATAATGACAATCAAATTCGTGCTTTATATAACCACAGCATCCTTAAGACAATTATATTCCCACAATTGTGTTCCGCTTATGAATTATTGCCTCCCAAAAGAGAATGGATTTACGAGTATGAACTTATGCATTATAATGTTCAACTCAGACGAACAAAATTCTAGGTAATACTCAAACCGACGCAGACATAAATCTAGAATGAAGAAGGAGAGATGAAATATTTTTCCTATTTTTTCAAATGAATAGGGGTGTTGTATTTTTAAGTAGAAAAAATAATTTTAAAGGAGTTTTTTAACAAAAAAATGTTTTTTAAAGTTGTTTAAATCACTGTAATTTTTTCCAAACATAAACTTTTTTAAGGCAAAAATAATCGTTTTACCCAATTTTAATTAATTAAAATAGGTAATTTCTTCAATTCATAATAGTTTATAAATGGAAATTGGAGAAAAATAGAAAATAAAGTAAAGTTTGTATTGTTTTATAGTTAAAAAAATTTCTTTATCTACATTTTTTTCCATTTAATTGACAAAATGTGTTCCTCTACTTATCTTTCATTTATAATTTTACTATTTTAAAAGATAGATTTAAAAATATTAAGAAATTGTTCTTAAAATTTTGAACAATTTTTAAAAATAAAATTTCCTATTTTCTCATATTTAACGGGAATAAATGTTTTTTTTCATTTAAAAAGGAAAAGAGTTTTAATGTTTGTAGTGTTTAATGTTTTTATTTTTATTATTTTAAAATAGTAATGATGACGTTTGCTTGAAATAAAATTTAATATATTTTCAAGAACAAAATTTATTTTATATTTCATTTTTTATTAATACGAGAAGGAGAAAACGAACTGGAACACACATAATTGTTTACTATTTTTTATTTTAGAGAACTTTGATCGTATAAAAATTTCTCTATTGATAAGAGAAATCTACTTTTTTATTTTATCAAATAATTGTTTTTTTTTTGTTTTTAGATTTTATGGGTCTTTTGATATTGGCCACCCATTATTGTCCACTTAAAAGTTGACACCCAACAATTATTGCTGCAATGAACATTTGGATAAAATTTAACTGTCCAAATTTTTTTGGATGTATTGCATCAAAAGTTGGGGCCAAATGTATATTATGAAAAAATATAGTGTCAAACTATAAACAGGACAAATTAGTGAGGGTCCAAGGCCAAATAAATTTGTGAGATTTTTTGCATGAAAATTTTCCACGTAAAATTAAAAGTAAAAAGGCGAAATGGCTTTGGTTGGCCAGACATCAACGACGCACGCGTGCAAGGTTTGTCTTCAATGGGTGATATCAAATTTCAACATCCACTTTGTACGTGAAATAAGTTTTTTACACCAGACTACTTGTAGTTCATATGCGAATTGGTAGTTTGGCACTAACAATTATGGATCATTTTGGTTAAGAGAGTTTGCTAAGGTAGAGGAAACATTTGACATGTGGTTGTTACTCCACTATTTTTTTTAATGAAATGTGAATTTAATTAAAAGAGGCAAAGCCCCAAGAGAAAACAACCAAGTCCCACAGGCCAACCCAACAAATGGCAACAACCTGCCCAAAGGCACAAAAGCCCAAAAGAAATACACAAACAACACAACAGTTAGCCCAAAGACAAGGCTTCATAAAAAAAAGAGCTAGCCCAAAACCCACAACTCAAAAATCCTGGAGAAATCTAGAAATGATCTAGACAAAAACTCATGTGTAGACACCTCCAAGTGAACCAATGAGAAGAAAAACTTTCAAAAACCACTACATCGCTTGAACAAACTGAACATCTCAAAACCATATTTGACAAAACCAAGATTAGACCTTTTCGAAGAGATATGCTCTCTACAAGAAAAGAAACTACACCTCGACTAAACTCACCATGTCCCATTAGCTATAATATCATCCATCAAACCAAGACAAACTACATAACAACGAAACCTCAATATGCCAAAGAAGGATCGAATCTAAGTATCAAAAATAGAATTGAAATAAGAACACCGAAAAGCATCCAAGATGCAGAAGGAGGGATCACCACAAAAAAACCGTAAAAAAACAACAAAACAAATCAAGCAAGGAAACATCTAGTGAATGGCCTGAAGATTAAGACAGCGAAGCCATCAATCACTGCATGCAGAAGAGGGAACCATAGAAAATTAGCAAACATAAAAGGAAAAAAAGGTTCATCCTTTTAATGGATTATATCTCCACAAAGAAACCCTAGAGCCCAGATCCCGAAAGCATGGAAGGAGAAAGCATGGGGAAGGACCAAAACATTTTGAGCAAGAAGAAGGTTGAATTCAATAAGTGGTCCAGAAGGTAGAAGTAGTCGATCAAAAGAGACCCCCCAATGTTAAATCATTCTTAAGAACACCCTAATATTAATCATGAACACATTAATATGATTAAAGTTTAACATACAATTGTTCTTAATAAAAGGATCTTAGATCTTCATGTTTTCACATAATTGAAAATTCCTTAATGAATACGATTTAAAAACTGACCTTTGTCCATTGTTGTTGAACGGATTAAAGTGACTTGAATGCTCCTTTAATTCCTTTCTTGAACAGCCCGGAATGAGAAAAAAAACGGATTTCGGATTTTCTCTCCCTCCTTAGAAACAGTGTGTGTTGAGATGACTCTAGATGGTAAAGAGGTCTCTATTTATAAGGGGAAGAGGGCCAGAATCCTAGCAGAGGTGGGACTCTTTCCAAGTCTCCCACTAATGCCACTAACCATCATGTGACTAACGGATAAGGTTCACCCAAATCTTTTAATATCTTTATTTATCACATTCCTAATTAATTATCTAATATTTATCAAGACCACAATTATGGGAAATTCAGAATTTAATAAAATTGAAATTAAATAATTAATTTCGTTACGTGACATTAATTTCCAACAGTCTCCCACTTGGTCTTAATAATTCGTATAATTAAATTAGGTATCATAAGGTGCACAATTATTGATAAATTCAGTTTGCTAAATCAAATGATTCACGGATGCGAGTCATGGCGGTTCCATGCTATTCAAGAGCATGGTTCCTTCCATGTACCACAACACCAATGTTTCATTCAACTGAGCCTTTAATATTGGGTATCATAATGGCCTCATAATGTCCTTTTCAACAAATACGACAGGAAAGATGCTCAACAAATATATGTTAGTGATGAATAAAACGTAACAACACGAGTACGAACATTCAAATCAAAATGCAAATCTCAAATCATTTATTAATATAATTTCTCAACAACACTTTAACTGGGTCAGCAGGCCTCACCACATCCTTATATGCTTTATCAAGCCATATCCCGGGAAACAGGAATTTTGGTGGGTGCCCAACATCCGTGCCATATTAAAATCTCATGACAACGTGCTCAACAACAATATAATGATACCACATGAACCAAAATAATTTCAACAATTATTTTCCATATTTCAATGAATTTATCAATTCAAATATGAGTTCAGTTAATAAGAAATCAAAGAGAATGACAATCGCGAGATTTAAGGAGCATATTGTGTAAAACCCCATACCTCAAACCATGATGAGAAACCAACGATCACATCATCAAGATAAACACCAAAGATCTACAAAAGCTCCTCCAAGAACCTCCAACAAAATAGCCCCAAGAACACCTCTAATCTAAGGTTGAAACTCACAGATCTCAAGGGCCAATGTGTATATAAAAAGAAGAGGAATATAAAATATACTTGCTGCCAAAATTTGTGCCAAAAGTAGGTTAAAAGGCTTGCCCATGACTTCCTTTTATAATGCAAAGAAATGAAGAGTTGGAATCCAAAAGACTCCTTTAAATAAGGCAAAGAAATGAAGAGTTGGAAGTCAAAACAACTCCAAGAGTTAAAAACATTTTAAAATCATTTTAAAATCCATTTTAACTCCCTTTTCGAAACCTTTTGAAATTCTCGCCTTTGAAAATAATAACCAACATATTTGAGCAATAAAAATAATTTTATCAAAAACTTTATTTTCCTCCGTTTTCCAGAAATTGATTAAAATAGCCCAAAATTACGCGGGTTGTTACACTTCCCCACTAACAGTGGAATTTCGCCCTCGAAATTCGCCGAATGCCTAACTCTCAAAATCAGGCCAACAATCTCCAAAAATAAATCACGTCTCCCAAAAATAAATTCCTCACATCTAATCTAGATGCCTATCATGAATATCACCTAAATTTTCTATCTCCAAAAATTTCTAACCACGCAATGAACCCAAAATCCAAGCCCCGAGGGTTGCCGTATACCTAAGCTCTGATACCATTTTTAACACCCCGCCCGCCCGGGGAGAGCGAACGGAGCGCTAATGCGATAAAATAAATCCAAATCCACAAGTGACAAGGTATAGAGCATCTAAATAAACCCACAATAATATAAATCCACTAATCTCAATCTCTTCAATTACAACAAGTCTCTCGAATTATATACAAGAACTAATTCGAAAATAAAATACAAATCTCCAATGCTCTATCCAACTTGAATTCAATAAAAGTGTTTCTGATTTCTATTATTTCTGTCTTTTGAGAAAGCATGCATATAATTATGAATTATTGTTGACAGAAATAGTCCTTGTTGAAAAGGACATTATGAGGCCATTATGATACCCAATATTAAAGGCTCAGTTGAATGAAACATTGGTGTTGTGGTACATGGCGGTTCCATGCTATTCAAGAGCATGGTTCCTTCCATGTACCACAACACCAATGTTTCATTCAACTGAGCCTTTAATATTGGGTATCATAATGGCCTCATAATGTCCTTTTCAACAAGGACTATTTCTGTCAACAATAATTCATAATTATATGCATGCTTTCTCAAAAGACAGAAATAATAGAAATCAGAAACACTTTTATTGAATTCAAGTAATGGTGTCAAACAACTAAGCCAAAATAGCAATCATAGTCTAACTAATCGAGACCCATCTCTTTGACATGTTCCATAAAGGTCTTCGGAGATAGTCATTTCGTAAGAGGATCTGCTATGTTATTACGCGTACTGATGTGATCAATTGACACTCTTTGTTTCTGAACTTCTTCTTTAACAGATAGGTATTTCATCTCAATATGCTTAGCAGCCTTAGTATACCTATCGTTCTTCGAGAAGAAGACTGCTGCGACATTATCAAAATGAATTTTCAGCGGCTTAGATATTGACTCCATAATTCTAAGTCCTGAAATAAAGTTTCGCAGCCATAATCCATGATTTGTAGCTTCGAAGCAAGCTACGTATTCAGCCTCCATAGTAGATGATGCAATGACACTTTGCTTAGCACTTTTCCATGAAACGGCTCCTCCAGCCATAAGGAAGACATAACCCGAAGTGCTCTTTCTACTGTCAAGGCATCCCCCAAAATCTGAGTCTGAATAACCAATCACCTCCAGGTAATCAGTCTTCCGATATGTGAGCATGTAATCCTTGGTCCCTTGTAGGTACCTCAGCACTTTCTTTGCAGCTTTCCATTGGTAAATCCCGGGATTACTTTGATATCTGCCTGGCATCCCAACAACAAAACTGATGTCCGGTCTAGTGCAGACTTGTGCATATAACAAGCTCCCTACGAGCGAAGCATAAGGCATGCCTTTCATGTGCTCCCTTTCTAAATCACTTCCAGGGCATTGACTTAAGCCGAACTTATCCCCTTTTTGAAGTGGAACATTAACGGGATTGCAGCTTTGCATGCTAAATCTTTCTAAAACTTTGTTAATGTAAGATTTCTGAGACAGTCCCAACGTTCCTCGTGATCTATCCCGAGATATTTCTATCCCGATCACGAAGGATGCCTCACCTAAATCTTTCATTTCAAAGTTTTTAGAAAGGTACTTCTTGGTTTCACTTAATAAACCAAGATCACTGCTGGCGATAAGTAAGCCATCAACATATAGTACTAAAAACACAAACTTACTCCCACTGATCTTCAGGTATATACACCGATCAACAGTGTTTTCCTTAAACCCAAAGGATGTAATGGTATCGTGAAACTTAATGTACCATTGACGAGAAGCTTGCTTTAGGCCATATATTGACTTCTTTAACATACATACCATGTTTTCTTTTCCTTCCTTTATGAAGCCTTGTGGTTGTGCCATGTAGACTTCTTCTTCTAAACTCCCATTTAGAAAAGTTATTTTTACGTCCATTTGGTGTAACTCCAAATCATAATGAGCCACCAATGCTAATATGATTCTTAGTGAGTCCTTCTTTGAAACTGGAGAGAAGGTCTCATTATAATCAATGCCTTCTCGTTGATTAAAACCTTTGGCAACAAGTCTAGCTTTATGTCATTCGATATTGCCTTGTGAGTCAAGTTTGGTCCTAAAGATCCACTTGCACCCAACTCGTTTTTGTCCTTCTTACAATTTGACCAACTCCCAGACTTTATTGTCATTCATAGATTTTATTTCTTCATTCATGGCATTGACCCATTTATCTGAATCATCTTTAGCTACAGCCTGTTCATAAGAAACTGGATCATTAATATCTCCTATGTTAAATTCGGTCTCTTGAAGGTATACCACATAATCATCCGGAATTGCCGATCTCCTTTCTCTTTGAGATCTTCTTAATGGCATTTCCCGTGGTGCTTCAAAAGTTTCATCGGTTACAATCTCATTATGTGGTTGTTCAGTCGGTTGATCATTCACTTGTTGTTCATTGTTATTGATTGGGTCAAAGACCGATGCAATAACTTCATTAGGAACAACAGGTATGTTATGAAATCTGGGTATAGGAATTTGTACCCTGACTTCTTGAATGATTACCTCCCTCTCTTTTATACTCCCACTTACTTCACCTTCTTCAATGAATTTAGCATTTCCAGTTTCTATGATTCTAGTTGTATGATTTGGACAGTAGAATCTATATCCCTTCGACTTTTCTGGATACCCGATGAAATGACAAGATAATGTCCGAGGATCCAATTTCTTTTCATGAGGGTTATAGATTCTAGCTTCTGCTGGGCAGCCCCACACACGTAAATACCTTAAATTGGATTTCCATCCTTTCCACAGTTCAAAAGGGGTTTTTGAAACTGACTTACTAGGAACCCTATTTAAGATGTGTACAGCGGTCCTTAATGCATGTGTCCACAAAAATGTAGGCAATTGTGTCCTACTTATCATACTCCTAACCATTTCTATAAGGGTACGATTACGCCTTTCAGCTACACCATTCTGCCAAGGTGATCCTGGCATTGTGTATTGGGCGCAAATACCTAATTTCTCAAGGAGTTTAGCAAATGGGCCTGGGCGTTGCCCTGACTCATCATATCTACCATAATATTCACCACCTCTGTCTGATCTAATAATTTTCACCTTTTTGCCTAGTTGCCTCTCAACCTCATTAATGTATATTTCAACGACGTTCACAGACTGAGATTTATCATGCAACATGTACAAAATGCAATAACGTGAAAAATCATCTATAAAGGTGATGAAGTATTTCTCTCCACCAATGGATGGAATATCAAAAGGTCCATATATGTCTGTATGTATTATTTCAAGTAGCTGGGTGCTTCTTGTGGCTCCTTTCTTTGTATGTTTGGTCTATTTTCCTTTAATACAGTCCACACATACATCATAATTGGCCCAATCCAGGTTATGGAGTATTCCATCTTTAATGAGCCTTTCAATTCTCGGCCTGGATATGTGCCCTAATCTTTTATGCCACACATAAGATGATTTTTCATCATCAAGTGTACGTTTCGTACCAACATTAGGATGCAGGGCCACAAGAGTTTCAGAAAAATTCATTTCAATATTCAATCGATATAAACCATCTAATAAAAATCCAGAACCAACATTATTAGAATTTTTAATCAAACCAAAACCATTGTTCTTAAAGTCAATTGCAAAACCATCTAAAGCGAGTTTAGAAACAGAAATTAAATTCCTAGAAACTGTGGGAACATAAAAGGTTTCTTGCAAATCTAAAATAAATCCAGGGCTTAAAATCAGGCGAAAGACTCCAACAGCTTCTATTTTAGCCTTTGCCTTATTGCCCATGTAGATAAAATGCTCATTTGGATTTGTTTTGCGGATCGAAATGAAGCCCTGCATCGAATTAGAAACATGACACATAGAACCAGAATCAATCCACCAAGTGTTAGAAGGAACATTAATAAAGTTTGATTCGAAACAAACATAAATAAAGGGTTTACCCTTTTTCTCGAACCAAGCCTTTCATTTATGACAATCCCTCTGGAAATGGCCCTTCTTTTTACAGAAGTGACACTTGTCGTTCTTTTCCTTCTTCACAACAGCAGTTGATGGTTCAGCTTGATGAGACGGCCCAGGACCTTTCTTAATGCCCTTGCCGAACTTCTTCTTAAAACCAACTCCTTTGACTGTAAGATTTGCCACATGTCCTTTAGTCACATGGCCATTCTGTTGCTTAAGCCTTCCTTCCTCCTGTACCAACATGCTTTGCAAATCATTTACATTCCACTTATCTTTTATAGTGTTGTAATAGATTTGGAAAGGCCCATACTCAGGAGGTAGGGAGTTTAGGACGAATTGGATGAGAAAAGACTCGTCCACTGTCATGCCCAAAACTCTAAGTCTAGCAGCCAGATTGGTCATTTCTATAATGTTCTCATTCATGGTTCGAGTACCATCGAACCTCATAGTGGTCAGGTCAGCCATTAGTTTCCCAGCAAGGGATTTATCAGCAGTGCGAAAGCGTTCCTTAATGTTGTTCAAATACTCTTTCGCTTTATTAGTTTCAGGTAGGGAGGTCTTAATGTTAGCAGCAACACACATTCGCATAAACATTAGGACCAACCTATCGGATCGAGACCATGCTTCATGGACAGCAATTTCATTCCTCGCTACTGATATCAGTAATAGCAGCGGGTTCATCACACATAATTGCCATGTCCAGGTCAAGAATCCCTAGGCTGAACTCAATTTGCTCATTCCATTCAGAAAAATTAGTTCCATCAAATTTGGAATAGGATTGAGCTTGCGAATACAGGTTAAGGGGAACTACAATTAATAACAACGTTCATAGATTAAATTCTCACACACAACAAAAATTGCAAGGGTCGAATATTGAATTGTTGACTAAAATTTTGGCATATTTCATCCACATTCTGAATATCACGGAATCTGTGTTAATCATCACATAATATTCAGATTGTAAAGATATATTACCCTATAATTCATTTATCATGGTCACATAATTTTGGCATCTGTGTTTGTTGCCTAATTCATTTAATACCATGATTAATGGACTTAATGTCAACTATTCTGTTTTTACAAAATTAGTTCTAATATTGTTTAATTCAGATATTAGCATGTGTTGCGCCTCAATCCAATTTTATAACTAACATTAGAATAAGTCTTTAATGAATGTAAGTATATTATTCGTACATGCAGTCTCAGCCTGTGTTTGGCATTTGACTTAACTCAAATGAATAATTGTTTACATGTCTCAACTTAAATATAGTTAATCATGCATTAATATTAACTATAATATGTAATCTATCAGTAATCACAAAGATACCAATAGTAGCTCGAATGCCTCAAAAACATAATTGCCCAGGTATAAAAACACGTAATAGATGAATTTTGCCAAAAATGGCAAAAAAAGTTTTCACCATGGAATTGAAGTAAAACATGCCAGAAAATCAAAACTTTTTGCGGAACGTTAATATCAATTTTCTGTAAAGAGTTATAAGCCCCGAGATTATTTCCTAAAATGGCAAAAACGGGGTTTTGAGGGCCTTAACGGCGTCAAAACGCAAAAGTAAGGTGGTGCCCATTGTTCCCAATGGGTTTTGTTTATTTTGACGTTTCCAGTCGACCATGTCAGTTTCGTAAAATTCCGAGCAAGTTTTGACCTTTCATTCTCACCAGTGAGTATTGGCGACAGAAGAAAAACGTCACAGAAAATCTCAGACACACTTTAAGAGCAGATTTAATGACAGAAATAAGACGTCGCAGAAAGTCTCAGGCACAAAAAACAATTTAATGACATAAATAAAATGTCGCAGAAAGTCTCAGGCACATATAACATTATAGAAGAACATCAATAAGGAAAATCATGAGATCTTAAACTTTAGCTCTGATACCACATGTTAAATCATTCTCAAGAACACCCTAATATTAATCATGAACACATTAATATGATTAAAGTTTAACATACAATTGTTCTTAATAAAAGGATCTTAGATCTTCATGTTTTCACATAATTGAAAATTCCTTAATGAATACGATTTAAAAACTGACCTTTGTCCATTGTTGTTGAACGGATTAAAGTGACTTGAATGCTCCTTTAATTCCTTTCTTGAACAGCCCGGAATGAGAAAAGAAAATGGATTTCGGATTTTCTCTCCCTCCTTAGAAACAGTGTGTGTTGAGATGACTCTAGATGGTGTAGAGGTCTCTATTTATAAGGGGAAGAGGGCCGGAATCCTAGCAGAGGTGGGACTCTTTCCAAGTCTCCCACTAATGCCACTAACCATCATGTGACTAACGGATAAGGTTCACCCAAATCTTTTAATATCTTTATTTATCACATTCCTAATTAATTATCTAATATTTATCAAGACCACAATTATGGGAAATTCAGAATTTAATAAAATTGAAATTAAATAATTAATTTCGTTACGTGACATTAATTTCCAACACCCAAAGCATCCACATAAGAACAAACCACTGCATTCAAAAGCGAGATCATCAACTTTGCACCCAGAGAGGGTTTTATTATTTCCCAAGTAGATAAACACTTAAATTTCTCTGCATTTTTAAGAACATTATTTAGGGATTATTTTTGATAAACCATAAAATTTTATAATCTCCCAATTTTCTTGACATCTTTTCTCCTTAGAACATCTGCAAGTATAGTTGAAAGTAGATACTTCAATACCATTTACAATATTTTCCACTCGTCTCGAAACATTATTAAAAATCCTGTTATTTCTTACTTTCCAAATAAAGTATGCCACATTAGCAAGAACCATCTTCTTTGTTTTGTTTTGAAAGTCCTGAATTCTGAGCTCCTCCATGATATTAACATTTTGCTTCTTAATTACTCTTTTATTGAATCATGACTCCCACACATGATTAGAGAAAGGACATAGGAAAAAAAAGATGGTCTTTGGTTTCCATTTTTTTATTACAAAGAACACATATCTATATCAATACATCCCCATTTGTGCAGCTTGTCTCTAGTCCATAATTTGTCCCATCAAATAGTCCACATAAAGAATTCTTGTTTAGGTACATAACCTATAAACCTCACACATTTATCCCACGCAACTTTGTTCTTCTTTACCCTGATCCATTCATAAGTATCACGAGTACAATAAACACCCTTAGAACCCGCATTCCATGAGATCCAATCTCTTTTGCCTCTATTAGGGAAAATAGAGGTTTTTGATAGATCAATAAGCGCATCAAAATTAGGTCTAGGAAAAACCCATGCACCATTAGAGATGAAATCATTAGCCTTGCAGTTAATATTACTAGTTGCATCATATACTACCCTATTACCATAAACATTCAAAAAATCTCCCCTTTCATGCCACCTATTAACCCAAAAAAAGGTATTTTTCCCATCCCCGATGTGATAAGAAATAAGCTCTATGGCCCCATTTCTCAATTTAAGTAACTTCATCATACTCCAATATTAACATATAGTTTATTAAAACTTACTTGGTTTAAATGTTACATTGTGTAATAAGTACACAATTTTTTTAACATTTAATTCGGGATGGACAATAAAATGAAACATAAACCTTTAATTTCGGAGGCTGTTAGTATATTGAATATTCACACCATGGTATGTGTAACCTTAAAATATCATGAATTAATCAACGTAGGAAAGTTATCGTGCAACTGTGTCTTCATTATAATAAAAAACAAGTATTAATCCTAAGGCACAACATGGGGCTTTGATGTTCAAATCAAATGGACAGAAAAAGAGAAGTGTGGACGTAAACTTATAAAATAGAAAGAGAGGAAAATAAATCCTATGGGAGCGTGGAAGGAGAAAACTAAGGACTAGAAATGATTTTATATGGCACTGTGGAGGATTTATTCAAATGTCACATAACATGAACACAACTTATGCTTTAACTATTTTCTTACACCAACACACGTTTACTTTTTTAAATTGTGAAGACATTCTTTTGATATTTATCAAACCATATACATACTCTGATTTGATCAGCTAGTATTCCCACCTCAACCTTCATAACTATACACAGTGAGTTCCAACAGCTCTAAGATGGCAATTATTGCACTACTATTTAGTTTGGTTTTATCTTGTGTATCTGCTATGACTTCACCACTACCATTTAATGTAAGATATATGCCAAACACGTCCCCATCACAAATTTAAGTGGGATTTTATTAGAGAACATGTCCATCTATTGAGGTAATTGTGAAAAAAGTTGTACACAAAGTTGTGTAAATGAATCCCAGGATTGCTGATGGGCTCATTAGGATGCATTTCCATGACTGTTTTGTGAGGGTACATCTACACATTTATAAGTATCATTTTCATTCTCCCATTTGTTATTCATCAAACCCTATTACTCGCTTGTGAAACAGATAATAAAAAAATTAAAGGAAGAAAACAAAAATAAATCGGTCCTTCTAAACTCTCTTCAGCTGGTACTTGATAGAACATTTACTTTTAAATATTTCAGGGTTGCGACGCTTCCGTTTTATTGGATTTGACACCAATAAATTTAGCTAAGAAATCACATCCAACAAATAACCCAAGCCTTCGAGGTTTTGAGGTGATCGATGAGGCCAAAGCTGAAATTGAGGCTATATGCCCAAAATTTGTCTCTTGTTTAGATGTATTAGTCTTTGTTGCTCGTGATAGTGCACTACAAGTTGGATGGATATACTAGGATGTCCCAGCCGGACGTCGCGACGATTATGTTTCCCTCCTTAATGAAGTGACATAAATTCTTCCACCACCTTCCTTTAATGTCAAACAACTCCAAGATAACTTTGCGCGAAAAGGGTTCTCGCTCGATGAGATGGTAACCCTCTATGTTGCTCACTCAGTCGGAATCTCTCACTGCTCTTCATTCTCAAGGCGTCTATATGCATTTAATGCCACGCATCCCCAAGAGCCTTTTATAGATTCAAAATATGTGGCATTTTTGAAAAATAAATCCCCTCCACCATCAAATAATGGTAGTACTCATTCAAATCCGACAGTTGGTCTTGATGCCACACCCAACCAGTTCGACAATGTATACTATACGAATTTAATGAAGATCCACTACTTATTGACCTAGGATGAAACATTAATGAGAAACGACTCAACGACAAAGATGGTGACACAAAATGCTAAGAATGTTTCAACGTGGGCAAGGAAATTTGCAGCCGCAATGGTATGCATGGGTTCAATTGATGTCCTCACAGTCAAACAAGGAGAGATCAGGAAGAAATGTCATTTCATTAATTGAGTAATCTAAGAAAATTGCTGCAACATTTTGAGATTTCTTTAAATATGTATGTTTCCTTTCATTGTTTCATATGTTTCACTTCCAAATTCAAGTGTGATCATATTTAATTTCATTTAATTATTATTGATTTGACAGTTTGTTTTTTTAAAGTAAATTTTACCGTTTAACTGCAATCCTTTCCTCACAAGTAGAGACCCAATATCCCTTCGACATTTTCTAAAACCTAATTATCTACTGGAACAAAAATATTAATTATTAAATAAATAAATCTAATTGAGTTGAAATACTTTAGTTTATTATATTACAATTAATTTTGATGGAGTGATGTTTAATGAAATGTCGTGTCTTTATATTTTATGATGGAGAGACACTAAAAGATATACATGTCCTTATGTTTAAAAATGTGTCTAATGGACGAGACATATCATACAAATATGTAAATAATAGAGACATGTCTTTTTTGAAAAGTTGTCTTATAAAGAGTCGCATAAGACTCTATAAATAGCCTTCCCATCCACCATTTTCATTCATAAATTCAAGTCATTACTCTCTCTCTCTCTCTCTCTCTCTCTCTCTTTCTCTATCCCTCTCTCTCTCTCTCTCTCTCTCCATAATTATTTGAGTCTCAAAAGTTTGAGTACAAACTACAAAGTTGAGTTCGTCAGATCTCAGAGAATTAAAACGCTACAACTACGAGAATGAATTTTTTTTTTATCCAGGCGGACGATCGTTCAAACACCTTGGGCGTGATAGACTAAAAAAATTGTATTTAGGACATTGTGTCAAAAATAAGGCCAAGATTTAAATGTGAAAGTTTATCATTTCTTTATTTGTTTGTGTTGATTTAAAATTGTATATATTTAATTCACAATAAGTAAATTTTAG
This sequence comes from Sambucus nigra, assembly GCA_949130495.1. NCBI lineage: Eukaryota > Viridiplantae > Streptophyta > Magnoliopsida > Dipsacales > Adoxaceae > Sambucus > Sambucus nigra. The sequence goes on from OX422218.1 coordinate 46,803,038, forward strand.
AATTTTTAAAGACAAATGATCTTACGATGAATTTGTTATTTATAAATGTTTATGTACTTACCGTAAATCCTTATGTAATTTGTTGGTTCAAAAATTAAAGAAAAAAATTATATTATAATTACATTTGAGGAAAAGGACATATTTAAAGAGATTGTTGTCAAAGTTCTATGCCTCAATAGTGGAAAAGAAGGACATATTTCAAGAGATTGTTGCCATCCAATGAACCACAAGACGAAGAAGAAGAATGCTCAACAAAATGTGATGGAAATATATATGATTTTTGTTGACGTATCTTAATTGAAACCTTTTATCATTGTCTCTGAGTCTAATGGTGGGAATCATAAAGAAGTGGTGGGTGGAAACTGGAGCTACTCTCCGTATAGGTGCTAATAAATAGATGTTCACCATATACATGCCCGTGGAAATTGAAGGGATACTTTGTACGGGGAGCTCCTCGACTTTCAAAGTCGAATGACATGGAAAGGTGAATCTAAAAATGACATCTATCAAAGAAGTCACATTAAATGATGTTCTACACATGCCTATGACATTCGAAAGAACTTGGTGTATGGATCGTTATTTAGAAAGAATGTCTTTAACGTGGAATTTGTGTATTATAATTTTGTATTTAGTCAAAATGATATGATTGTGGGAAGGTGTTACTTGAGCGATGATCTCTTCAAAATGAACGTGATAATTATTATACCCAAATATATTAAAGAAAATACTGTTTCTTTTGGTTACTTAATTGGGTCTCATTATTTGTGGCATGGTATTGGAACATGTAAATTATGATATCTTACCTAGGTTGATCAATTTATACATGGGACAAAAGTCTAAAATCGATCCTTATCATAAATGTGAGACTTGTGTGCAATCTTAAACTGACTACGACTTCCTTTCATTTGGTTGAGTGTAAGATTCAATCTCTTAGATTAATTCACATTGATATTTTCACTTAAATTTTGCGAAAACTATAGGTGATGAAAACTATTTTACTACTTTTACTGAAGATTGCACTAGATATTCTTATGTATTCTCTCTTAGAAGAAAGGATGATGAAATAAAACTGTTTATCCATTACAAAAATAAAGTTTAGAATCGTCATGAATTTTCACAATAATAGATTTTGGATTCATTTTGACACCTTTGAAAGTTTACTTGTTCTTTGAACACCAAAGCCTACAACATATGAGACACGGGTTAATCTTGCACAAAATTTCTCTAAACGAACCACCTCAAGATTTAATCCCCTAACACATAATGAGATGCCATGCGTGATATCGATTTAAATAAATTCCTAATTTAAACATATTTAACTAGAGTCAATTTTAAAGCAAATTAAAAGAGTCCCTAAACATGTAACTATGTGTTTGCGCGCGGGCATGTGTGAGTGTCAAACCATCATAAATAAAAAAAATTATTTGTGTGTGTGTGTTTACTTGATTAAGAATGAATTAATGTTGTCGAATGATGTAGACAACCATTAATGGACACAGTGCTACGTAAAAGACATAATGTAATGCGACTGTATCTCTATGAGGTAGTATTATGGGGTTAGTCTTTGGGACTATAATCGTATGTGTAGATAATTACATCCCGATTCTATGTGGTCTAGTTGCCCTCAATATTTTTATAGTAGCATGGAAACCGGATCACATATTTGACTTATGTTGGAAATGCGTATAATATTACACTTAGACGAGAGTGAGATACTTTCTTCATGTGAGAGCCGAGGGTCGGTGTGTAATATGAATTAACTGCATTATCATCTATTGTCTTTATAAGTTAATTCTTCCATCTTTTGGTCTCTGATGAAACTTATCAAAATAATTTTCCATGTTATCCTAGACATGAACAGGAGGGATGACAAATGATCAGATTTACAGTTTCACTTGCTACTCCTTATTTTATTTTATTTTTTACATTCTAGAGATTGTATGGGTATAAGAACGAGGCTTATTTATTTTGATCAATTTATTTCGAGTTATGCTTGGACAGATGTTTTACGATTTATCAGAGATGAAACTTATTAACGTTATTTTATTATTTCATGTTTCTTTTTTTGGGAAGATGATTGGACCCCAGATATAGAAATCAAAAGAGAAAAAAACTTTCCCCGGGGGGGTTACATAGGAGTTCAACAAATAAAATAACAACGAAATCTAGATATATGACCTTTATATGGTCTAGCTTTAAATAAAAAAATTAAATCCTCATGAATTTCGACAATAATAGATTTTGGATTCATTTTGACACTTTCAAAAGTTAACTTGTTCCTTAAACACCAAATCTTCTTACATATGAGACACAGGATAATCTTGCAAATAATTGCTCTAATCTAACCACCCCAAGAATTAATCCCCTAATGCATAATGACAATTCCATGCGTGATACCGATTTAAATAAATTTGCAAATTCCGAATTTAAACTTATTTAACTGGAGTCAATTTTAAACAAAATTAAAATAACCCCTAAACATGAAACTCTGTGTGTGTGTGTGTGTGTGTGTCAAACCATCATAAATAAAATTGCTATCTCCAAGATTTACGGAAAAAAAAACTTTGGGGTAAAACCTTTTTTTCACTATAATACTTACAATGATTACAATGAAATCCGCAATGAGTTTACCGCAGAAAACCCACATACACCTCAACCTAGAGTCAACAATAAATCAACCGCAGAAGATCCACATGAACAAGAAGTCCAAATCAGCCCAGGAACACCCACGACTACTCCTTATCGACACGTAGTTGCGTCAGCCCAGTACCTCAATCAATCGACACCTAGATAAGTAGTAGAGATGCTCTCTATAAGAGAAACTTCACAAAATTGTGTTCTTCGGTTCCAAAACAACTCACATAAACTATTGAGATGGATTGTGAATTGAAAACAAGGATCAAAAATTTTAAAATGACAAGACAGAGTATTATGCCAAAGTTGTTTGCATAAAACTGTATTTCCAGGTCTTCTGAACAAAAACAAAACTGGGAAAATCAATTATAGAAAATATTACGACGACATCTTGCTCGAACGAAAAAGCAGCGTCACTCGAACAAACGCACATGTCATTTGAACGGAACTTCGTACGACAGGGAATGTCGTTTGAATGACCCCTGTATGCGCTCGAATGAGTGAAGTGAAAAATAATATTTTAATGAGGTCCGCCTCAACACTTAGAAAATATTTTTGACAAAAAAACTCGGCTCCAACACTTAGAAAAAAATTCATAAAAGTTATCCCAATATTCTAAATCAACCATTATGGACTTAAAACACAACCTTACCAAAGTTAAAATTACGGAGCTTTGAAAGTTGAAAAACGTTGATATTCAGATCTGTCTTCATGCTTGAATTGTCTTGAATTATTCTTCGAGGGATGTAGCGATATAGGACATACTTTAAAGGTAACGAACGATGTAAAATAATGTCCTTACACATAAGACGAGAGAAAATTCCAACATTCAGAATTTGAAGACCCATTAAATTTTTGAAGTGAGGCCAAACCCGTAAAGCAACTTCACTAGAATGAACTAGATGAGAAGGATATTCTTCGTAAGCAATAGAGAAACATTTACCCTTAATTTCCAAATTGATAGAAATATTCTTCAAATTAGCATCAAGAGGAAGAGCATCATGAAGATATCGCCACTTGAATACATAAATCTTTGGAGAAATTCTCGAGTCCCAAATCATCGAGAAAGAGAATAGATGACAATGCTTTTTACAAACTACCTCCCAAGTAACTTTGAAAGAAAACCCTTTTGAAAAGAATCCAAGGCCTGGAGCTTCCAAAACATAATCCTCAAGAACATTGTGAATCCATTGTATACTTTTCCAAGTCTTGCTAGCAAACGAAGGAGTACCACGACAATGCAAATGGGCTAAATTTTTATATTTACAATGAAAAAAATTAGTCCAAGTAGAATTATTTTTTAAAAATCAAACCAAAATTTCAAGAATAAGCATAACACACATCGCAAAGATTCATAATACCTAAAACGCCTTCCATTTTTGGGCGAGAAATAGTATCCTAGGAACCCCAACGAAATTTCTTATCATTTTGATTGAGACACCAAAAAAAATTAGAACACGGTTTCTAATATTCCTCAAAAAAGAATTTAGTTGGTTAAATAGTTGAGAACAAATGATTACAAACTATTAGAAGAATTAACTTGATTAAAACCAGCCTACCTTCCAGATTTAAAAAGAGCATTTTCATTTTTTTCCGACACAACATTGAATAAGCAGTTTATTTTCCTTAATTTGAAAATAAGCACACCCAAGTAAACTATAGTCAAAGATTTTTCTTTAAACCCAGTAAATGTAGATAACATGCAGCATTGAGAGATTGAGCAAGCTGGAGAAACAATAAAACAAGACTTTTCATGGTTGACAGAATTTTCACCAAGTAAATCTTGAAAATGAGAAGTAACGAGATTTTCAGCATCATTTGGATCCAAAAGCCATTATCCATTATTATTTTGGATTCGTTGTATTAAAATTTTTTCTATCAAACATTGAATGGAAACATTTTGAGTTAAATTCTCCATGAGTAGCCCATTTGACCCTTTCTTTTTGCCTCCAAAAAATATCCTCAATTTTAATCTCTTTGTTCATGTTGGCTTTAGCAAGATGCCAAGCCTCCCTATTAGAAGGCGAAGGGTCCAAATCAAAAAGTGAATCCTTAATAGTAAACACATCATCCGCTCTTTGAACTTGAGAGAAGGTATTACAGAACACATCCTTATTGCATTTTTAAGAGAATCCTTCACATTTCGTAATTAAAAGAAAACATTACCATGGGGTATCCACTACCCTCCAACTAAATTTTAAGAAAGGTTTTATGGGTGGTCCATAAATTTTTTAAACAAAAAGTCTTAGGAAAGGAATCATATTGAAATTTTAATGAGAGAACAACAGGAGCATGGTCAAAATTAGTGCGATGAAGGTGTTAAATGAAAGAAGAAAAAGGATTATTAAACCAACCATCATTCCTAAAAACTCTATCAAGTGTAGCCCAAATCCTGTCATTTCCATCCTGATTATTACACCAAGTAAAATTACTACTTCAGAAACAAATTTCAAGTAAGCCCAATTGAATCAAAGTCGAGTTGAAATCAACAATAGCATGTCTATCCACCAAATTATCACCAACTTTTTCATCTTGTTTTGACACTATGTTGAAATCACACCCAATAACCATAGAATCAAAACCTAAAGATGTTATCATTTTCATCTCATCCTATAAAGGTTTCCTATCATTTTTATCACATTTATCATAAATACACGAGAATAAATAGGTAGAAGGAAAATTAGGAAAAGAAACAAAAATCGTAAGAACTTGGTCCATATGTCTAATAACCTTCACCACATAAGAGAATTTCAAAAGAATCAAAATATTTTCCATAAATATTAGAAATATCTCTGACAAACCCAATTTTCCAAAGAACAGACTGAATATTAATGAAATCTATCTTTGGATCTTGAATTGCAACCATACTAATCTGGTATTTATTAATGATTTTCGTAAGTATACGAATAGATGAAATGTTACCCAACACCTTAATATTCCAAAAAAGGAGATTTAACATTGAGAACGGAATTTAGGAGAAGTTTTAGAAACTAAGGCATACCTTATTTAATATTTGAAACTGGAACACATTTGCGACCTCCTTTCTTCATTTTGGCAATAGATTTAGATTTCGAATAGAGACAAGGTAAATTACCATTATAACTTATAAGCATCCAACACAATGGAATTTGGGTTTCCAACCTTCAAATCTAAACTTATAACTTTTTTTCAATGTTGTCAGAGAATTCTTTTAAATCATAAAGAAGGAGCTGATCTTTTGGAACAACCCGGAAATCTTCTGCTGAGTCCCTACAAGGATTCATAATATGTGGAATGGAAGAATCACCATTTGGAAGAGAAACACTGAGTGACTTGATTGGAATAGTAGATGTTAATGGGACAACAAAATAAGAAATGAATTCACCTTCCTCATAATCCAAATTTTTAACAAATGCCGAAAAAGAATTTTTAAGAGTAACATTCGCTAGGTCTAAGTCAGAAAGATTAGGATCTTCTACGGTACTAACCTTCTGAACCATCTTAGATGCACAAATTCTAGACGATAAAGCTTACAGAACATCAACTTCAACACAAACCCTAGCAAAGGCTATGGCGAGATTCCATGGAAGTGGATCCATCCATTCTAAGAGGGAGACCAATACGATTACAAATGACAAAGAGGGTTGATTGGAAAATAAATTAACACGTAAGTTTGGTAAGGACACCCATATTGGATAAATGGGACAATCTAGAGTGGGGTGAAAGTCGGGGGTCCATTTGAGTATGTGCATGGGAGCTTTATAGATTAACCATTAGTCTCTCAACCAAAGTATCAGAAAATCCTCTTCACAAAAAAGTTAGATAGGTATATGTTGACCGTCTAAAATCCCCAAAGAAAAAAATGTTTTAAGACAATTGTGTTGGAATGCTTTGCGAATTGACTCTAAAGATTGTTTACCAAAAGTAAATCTTCCAACTAGTGAAAATTTATATGGGCGAGACTGAGAAAAAGTCTCTCCTACACAAAAAACCACAAAAGGTTCTCCCTTAAGTGAAGTTAAAGGTTTCGAATGAATGCACGATGAAGAAGAATCATCAGATAAAACTGATTTGAAGCTTTTGGACAGAAAATGATCAGGAGGTTTTAATTCAGAAGGCAGAGTGACCTCCATGGAGTGGAGGATGGTGGAAATTATTATAAGTTAGTAGCAGTTGAAGGATGTTATAAGAAATTATCATTTGAAAATTAAAGAGACCATGGCATTTATCTAAGGAAAAGTGGGGAGAGCAATTCTAGAGAGTGAATATCCGTTGACGAAAAAGTGGGGTGTTTTCATGTTGCATTATCATGAGTGGATATTTTAAAAAAAAAATGTTTAATGCTAAGAATGGTATAAATTGTTAGACAAGCCCAATCTCCAACATATTATGTATGGCCAACTCTTAGATGAAAAATGAGAGTTGTTACATTTGCTATCAGAGCAGGCAAGTTCTAGCATCCTTAGAATCTGTGTTGCGTTCGTTACATTATGTGTTGTGTTCTTTAATATGTATTGCCCTATGTTTAGGAATCATTGTACTCTTTACAATTTGTTACTAATACGAACCTTGTTTGCTTTCAGATGGCAAACACTCGACAGGGTAGATAACGACGTGCTACCAAATGCACTTTCCTATTTGCAAATACAAACTTATTTATTCCCGAAAAATTTGTAAAATGAAAATAGGACTTGTTATATGCATGCGTCATAACGTAGGGACGATACATATCGTCTCATATTTGCTTGTCTGAGCACTCTAAATATAATATTTTATTTTATTTTAAATTTTGTGTTCTCCCCTATTATTCCTAAATTACACTAAAAGGCAATAAAATTACAAAAAAATTAATAATATATAATAAAAAAATTAGTAAGTGGAAATGAAGAAACTATAATAAATAACCAAACAAACCCAATATGAACAATTTTTTTTTATACAGGTAAACAAGGTAAACAACCTCAATAGAGTACAAATCTAATACAACAATACAAAATTTGAATTTAATTCTATGAAATGTAATATTATTCCTCTAACATATTAAGTCTATGCGGCTTAAATATTACATGTACACTTATAATGAGAAAAAAATTCTACAGTGGCAATGTGAAATGTAAAAAGCATGTGCTGCATTGTTATTATGGCAGGTGTTGTAAGTATAAAAAAACTAGAAAGTCATATTTTCAATGAGTTTTGCTTGTGAAAAAACTGTTTATTTTTTTTGTACATTATACAAAAGGTCGTACAAACTGAAAAAAAACATAAAAATAGAAAATAATGCTTGTAAAATAAAATAAAAAATTATTAAGTATAATATCGTATTTACATGTAAAATATTCAAAGTCATTCTTAAAATTTTAAATGAACCCCCAAATCACACTTGAATGTGTTGCATGGCGCATTAGCGTAATCCATGCATGAGGGCATAGTAGTATCTTATATGAACAAGTTCAATGATACCTAATTTATGAGTACATTGGATAAGATTACACTTTATCCGTCCAACCTAAGAGTATTTTAAGGGGAAAAAATAGTTTCCAAATTTACCGTCATTATAATTATCAATATCTTTTGAATGCTTTTACATTCACTTAAACTACTAGTCTCTAATAAAGTACTGGTGTGGTCTGTGACATTGGAATCTAGCCTAATTTTTTATACTATATTTAAAAAAAATGAATATTACTCTAGAAATATATATATGTTTGAGTAATTACTTAATAGAAAACAAATTTTTTTATGCATGCAAAAGATAAAACAGACTTATGGTTCTTGATATGAAATTATCAGCAACAAAAGTAACATCAAATCGAACATTGTACATTCTCTCCTTAGGATAGAATTTCCATTGGCTAGTGGTTCTTATGGAAGAAATTTATCGATACTCGTCTCCGTAGAAGTAATTATCATCGGCACTCATGCACAAACAATGATTAATACTCCATCTAACTGTAATGAAATTTGAACGAAAAAGATAATTTAATGGACGAGATTGGAAGAAGGAATATATTTATAGGCATTCCAGGTACTCATGTTTTTGTCGTAAAAGGTCATTTTTGTTCGTGAGCATGCTTTACGAGGATAAAAAATATCATTAGTGGCGATCCAGGTTATGTTATGTCTACTGATATTATAAATTAAATTGTATAGAATAAAAATAAAAGTACAGAATCACTAATAATTGTAATTACAAAAATACATGTGCAATAGATTTTTGTAACGAATTTAGTAAATAGTAAATATAACATATTTTGTATTATTCAGAACTAAAATTACAAAAACGATAAAACCTACTTGAATTTACAGAAAATATAAGAGGGTAAAATACACACAATCAATTCAAGCTTTGTATAACCACAATGTCATTAAGACAATTTAATTCCCTCCATTTTGTTCAGGTTATGAATTACTGCCTTCCAAAATAGAATGGATTTAAAAGTATGAACAAATACATTGTAATGCTCAACTCGGATGAACTCAATTCTATGTAATACTTAAACCGACACATACATAAATCTGGAATGAAGAAGGAGAGATGAAATATTTCTCCTATTTTTTCAAATGAATAGGGTTGCTGTATTTATATGTACAAAAATAATTTTAAAGGAGTTTTTTAACAATTATTTTTTAAAGTTGTTCTTTTAACAGTTTAAATCACTATTATTTTTTCTAAACAAAAACTTCTACAAAAATCGTTTTATCCAGTTTTCATTGGTAAAAATAGTTAATTTCTTCAATTCATAATAGTTTTTAAAAGGAAATTGGAGAAAAATAGAAAACAGAGTAAAGTTTTTATTGTTTTGTTATTAAAACAGTTTCTTTATCTACATTTTTTACCATTTAATTGAGTTAATGTTTTCTTTTACTTGTTTTTCATGTAGAATTTTCCTATTTTAAAAGATAGATTTAAAAATAATCAGAAATTGGTCTTAAAATTTTCATCGATTTTTAAAAATAACTTTTCATATTTTTTTCATAATAAATGGGAATAAATGTTTTTGTTTTTTTCCTTTAAATAAGAAAAGAGTTTTAATGTTTTTAATGTTTTTAGTGTTTAATGTTTTTAGTTTTGTTGTTTTAAACATAATAATGATGGCATTTACTTAAAATAAAATTTAATTTTGTTTTTACCGTTTCTCATATTTTCAAGAACAATTTTTATTTAATATTCCATTTTTTATTAATAAAAGAAAGAGAAAACAAATTGGAACACAAATAATTGTTTACTATCGTTTTTTTTAAATAATTTCTATCATATAAAGATTTCTCTATTGATAAGAGAAATCTACATTTTTCTCTTGGAGTAATGTATTGTACTAAAATTTCTTAGGAATCTGGTTTGTTTGTTTTTTATTTTTAGATTTTATGGGTCTTTTGATATTGCCCCCCACATTATTGTCCACTTAATAGTTGACACCAAACAATTATCGCTGAAATGAACATTTGCATAAAATTTAACTGTCCAACCTTTGTTGGATAGACTGCAACAAAAGTGGGGGCCAAAGGCATATTATGAAAAATTAAGGGTCAAACTATGAACATGACAGCTTAGTGAGGGTCCAAGGCCAAATAAATTCTGATATTTTTCGCATGAAAAAATTCGGTGCAAAATTAAAACTGAAAAGACAAAACGCCTTTGGTTGGCCAGACATCAACGACACTCGCGTTCGAGGTTTGTCTCGAATTTGGGTGATATCAAATTTCAACTTCCACTTTGTACATGAAACTATTGCAATATTAAATAAAAATGGGGTTCTAATTAGTTGTTTATGTAATGAAGGGTTCTGGTACCCAAGACTAATGCACCGAAACACTCTCCTCCAGGAAATAACACCTCCAGACAATATTTATACATAGCCAGAAGTGAATCTCTCAGTGACTTGGCAGCCCATAATATCGGCATCATAATACCCAACGATCTCCAAATTATCTAACTTCTGATGAGTATGTAATCTTTTGTTCTCTATAAATACCTCATAACCCATTTGGCTTCTTTCTAGTGATCGATTCCAGGGTTACTCAAATATTCGCCTAACATACCCATTATGTACACTAAATTCGAATGCGTACATACTTAAGCATACAAAATTCTCCCTATAGCTGAAGCATAAGGAACCTTTTTTATTTCTTTACTTTCAGTCTCATTCTTGGGGCATTAACAAAGGCTAAACTTATCCCCCTTAGTGATAGGAGTATCTCCTTGTGCACAATCTTTCATGTCAAATCTAGAGAGTACTTTCTTGATATAGCTCTTTTAGGATAATCCAGGGATACCCTGAGAATTATCTCGATGCATCTTAATTCCCAATGCAAAAGAGGCATCCCCAAGATCTTTCATTTATAAAATGCTTAGTTAGAAATCTCTTAGGCTCATTCAATAAGCCTATATCGTTGTTAGCCAATAATATGTGATCGACATAGATATCTTGAAATGAATTAATTAAAGTAATATGTTGCCAAAGTAACCTCTATTCAATAGGTTAATTTATTTTAAGATATAAAAATGATGTTAATATATTTATTATTTGTGCGAGTAATAATAGGCCTAAAGGAAGATTATTATTTGGATGAATAATAACTATACATGCAGAATTAAATATGTGATAATTCTATAGTTTTCATGTGAACAATTAATCTGCCTAAAGGAAGGTTAGTTGTTTGACCGAATTCTATAATGTTTAATTAATCAACCCAAAGGACGGTTAGTTGATCGGATTTATTATCAATATTTTTTTTTCGACTAAGAGTACAACTTACAAGTAAATATTTATGTCCGAAGACTAAATGTTAATGTTGTGCTAGGTCTCTCATTAATGGGCCCACCATTCCACCATTACAGTTATATATAAAATTTATATCCTGAATTTATCAGTTTATTTTATTATAATATGCTATGACATAAATTTTAAATTGGAGATTTTTAAATTTATTTGTTTTGTTGGATTGAGTTACTGCGTATTCTATTAATATTACTGCCAATATGACCTCAATTCATCTGCTTAATGGTACAAACTTTTAGAACTGGAAATTGGACATTCTCATAGTTCTCAGTTTCATAAATTTAGACTATGCGATAAGTAAGGAACAACCCGCTCCTCTGAGGTAAAGCGAACTTTGCGAAGTGTGATCATTCCAATCGCTTAAGACTAATGATGCTAAAGCGCAATGTTCTAGAAGATTTCAGGGGCAGTATGTCCAATGAGGTAATTGCTAAAATTTTCCTTCAAGATCTTGAATTACGCTTTGAAAAGAACAAAAGGGATGAGACAAGTACGCTTTTAGAAAACCTTATCCAAATAAAGTATAAATGCAAAGGAAATATACGGGAGTACATTATGGGGATGTCTAACATCGCTTCAAAACATAAAGTACTAAAGTTAGAGTTGTATGGTAACTTACTCGTGCATCTGTTATTGATATCTTTTCATGCACACTATGGACATTTTATAGTGAGTTATAATAATCAAAAGGATAAATGTACTCTTAATGAGATCATTTCACATTGTGTGCAAGAAGAGGAAAGGTTGAAGCGATAAAATACTACTAAAATTGCTCATATTACATCTACCTCAAGGAACATAAAGAGGAAAAGGAATAATGATAAGAGTACTGAAGCTGTAACATCACAACCCAAACCTAAAGTTGAACAAAAGAAACAAATACAGGATTCCCAATTTTCTTTTTTCTTTTCCAAAAACCTGGGCATGTGAAGAATGACTATTTTAATTACGCCACATGGCGTGTAAAGAAAGGTAAACTTCTCACTTTGGTTTGTTCAGTAGTTAATTTGACTTTTGTACCTAGCTATACTTGTTGGGTAGATTCGAGTGCTACTACTCATGTAAGTATGTCTATGCATGGTTTCCTATGGAGTCGACCGCCAAATGATGCTGCATGATTCATCTATGTGGGTGATGGAAAAATAGTTGAAGTTGAAGCAATTGAGATATTTTGATTTGTAACAACCCAGGTTTTTTGAGCGACTATTTTATATTATTTTGCCTAATGGGCTAATTTTATAAAACTGGAGATGTTGGAGTAAATGTTAATTCCCATGATATTAAGGGATAATATTTACTATGTTTTGTCTATTTACCATTAGGAGAAGGTAAATAGCATAATATTGTGATATATTGTGTCGTTACATGTAAAACGACGGTTATGATCTATATTTAAAGATGGGTAAAATTAATAAAATAAAAATGAAATTTAGAACACAAAATTTGTTCACGTTATCCCGAATGCCAAAATAGGGGTATGGTTGTTTTTAGAATAGTCGAGATAGTCGAAATAAGTGCCCCATTGTATTTTTGGAGTTTTGGGCAATTTTGGGGTGTTATGACTCAATTATGGAGATACGAGTCATATTAGTGGTGTATTAGCAATTAAAAGTGGGGAATTGTGTTTTATGACCCGTATAAGTCCCCCACCCCTTTTTATTTTTCTCATTTGATTTAGAAACCAAGAGAGAGAGGAAGAAGAGAGATGTGAGAGAAAAATGGAGAAAAAGAGAGAGAAAGGGAAGATTGGGGCTGGATTCCGTTTCTACCGGAGGAGGATAAGAAACTACAACCTTGAGGCAATTTTCTTACTTGCTAGATATTGATTTAATGTGACAAATAGCATGTATAGTTAGGTTTTTTTGGAGATTTATACCCTAAATGGGTATTTGTTAAATTTGGTGATTAAACCTTTAAACCTTAGTTTTAAATTGATTTGAGGTGATTTTATTAGTTATGGGATGTGTAGAAATGATTGGGTAGCTATTTTCATTACTGTCTTTAGTTGGTTTAATGGGTAGAAGCATGGAGGCTTTGGAAATGGCTGAAACAGCTTCTCGAGGAAGAAGTTGTCCGCCAGGATCGATCGATCGAGCCTGGAGGATCGATCGATCTATGCCATCGATCGATCGACGGCCAAGGGTCGATCGATCGACCCCTTCTGAAAAGCCAAGGTTTTTCCAAGTTTTATTTTAGCCCTTTTCTTTTAGGTTCGAGGTTTTAGGAACCTTCCTTTGGGAAGTAATTAAGGGTCCTAGAGGGTTGTTTGGGTAGACTAATGTCTTAGGACAAAATGGGATGATTGGGCTTACCTCGAGGCCTAGTTTGTGTAGGTTACTGCCCAAATGATGTAGGAGATTAACCTAAAGATAAATTGGAGATAAAATGTTTATCTTGGGACTTTTGGGAGATACTCCTTGAGGGAGACTCACTTTGATGATTTATAAAATTTCATAAATTCTTGGAGACTAGTTTGAGAAAAATGGCACTTTGGGTTAGAACATTAATAAAATATGACTCTAAGATTTAGAATTTAATATTATAAAATATGGTACTAAATAAACAAGTACAAATTTTTTTTTTAGTACGCAAAAGTGGATGTTTTCAAAACGGAAAAAGGTAAAGATTTTTATAAATGTTAATTTATGATTACACACCTACCTAAATCGCTATCATAAGGTAAGTTGCGCGCGTGTGGTGAAGACCCTTGGCTAATGAATGCAGGGTGGATATAGTCCCTAGTCCATATGGGTGTTTATGATACTATGGTAGTTAGGAGATTCTAGGTGTGGTCTTGACTTTCCTGCAGACATATGACCGCTTCCCGACGTTGTTAGGTTCCCAGGTTGTCGGCCCTGGAAGATGATATCCATTTGGGGGCACGTCCAGTGGGGAAACCCGGAGGGGCGGTCTTAGATTTTGATAAAGCATTTTATGATAATAAAATGGCTTTATTTACAGTTCCCGGATGGAAGAAGGGAAATGGGTTATATATATTGGCTTCTGATACATTTCCGGGATGGAAGAAGGGAGATGGAAGCATATGGTACACAAAAGTATTTTTATGATAACAAAAATGACTTTTGATTACACTTCCTGGATGGGAGAAGAGAAGTTGGACTTTATGGAAAAGGATAAAGAATTTTTTTTCGTTAATAAAACTTGCTTTAAAAATGTATTTTTCCTTAATGGAAGAAAGGAAAAAAAATGGTAAAGAAATTGTTGTAGTGTGATTAAATGGTAAACATTTGATAAAATGTTGTACCGTTTGTATATATTTCTAAAGAAAGAAATAGGAATTATGCTTTTAGATGGTGAAAAGATGTAATTAATTATATATTATCCCCTTGAGTAGTGGTAGATGTTACCTCCTATGCATATGCATTTATACACATATATAAATTTATTACGTGCTGAAGGTCTAATGGATCTCGATTATCAACCTTGCCTAAGTAGTAGTGTATCGGGGGAGTTCCTTGTTTGGATTTCGCTTCGCGAGACACCCCATGCATGAATAGGGCATAATGTTGACAATGGGGAGAAGTTAGCCCTTAGTACTTAGGTTAGTTAGATCATCATTTATATTGTGCTAGGTTGTGCCTTTAAAATGAGAGGTGAGGACATTTATAATTATACTGCGAGAGAATTTCGCATTTAACTGTCATGCATTTTTGTCACATGGGAATCATATCAAACCGGGCCCTGACCCGTCTATATTTCTTTGTTTCTCCATATACTTTTTTTCGTACAGGTGCTCTACCGCTTGGACACCCGTGTTTACATTTGAATTTCGGTTGTCATGGAGCTACCGCATATTGCGGATGTTGTAAGTTATTTGTTTTAGACGCCTCTATCAATTGCAATCTAGTTATGTTTAGTTTATTTATTCGGGCGTGTTGCCCGAGTGTTGCACTTATTTATTATATTGTAATATTAATTGTAATGCTTGGTGTAACTATTTGTATTGGTTTGTTCACCAACATCTTATTCGGTGATTATTTATTATATTTCCATTCTTTAGTTGTTGATTTTTGATATCCACCATTTTTACAAATGGGATTGTCTAAGTGTTTTTCTTTTACTTGCAAATTCTTTTTAGTTTGACAGTCCATTTTCTAAAATCATTGGTGGTTATCTCGTACTATTATTTTAAATGACAGTGATGCTGAGAATGAACCATCTATGATTCCTGTGATTATTAGAGTATTGGGATGGCCACCTTTTATTTTAGTAGGCGAGTTGTCATAGATGGTATCAGAGCATTAGGTTCTAAAGTCCTTAGGAATCCGTGCGGACGTTCGACATCTTCTGCACTTCTTTTGATTTGATATAGACCCTTAGGATTAAGATCTTTGATTTCTCTTGTGAGATTTAGTTCTTATGCTATGATATGAGAACCCCAAAAATCCCTTACACGTTCATGTGAGATTCACAAGTCGTCAGATGATGGGCGTCAAGGAAGGCCTTTGTGAAGGCGTCACGAGGTGAGATTTCTAAGAACTGTAGGTTGTAGTTAGGGATAAGGACCGTTTGAACGTCGCTCCCTTATAGCATTATTATAATATTACTACTGCGACTACTAGGTACAGTAGAAATAGTTTTCAAGTACCGCCGCAAGTATAGAGTGGTGCTAAGCTTGGGATTCCAAGTGACGCTGATTTGAAGATGAGGGGTCCTTGATGAGGACCACACATTGAAGTTCAGTTGGGATAGAGTAAGTGTAACCTCGTCCGGTTTAAGTATAAGGCCCGGGAGTTTTGGCCTAGAGTGGGGTATGGAAGTTCCCAGGTGTGAAGATTGAAGGAAAATCTTTCCCCTCTTGGAGCGAGATTGAAGTGGCGGATACGGTAATCGCCTCATTTTGGTGGAACGGGAGGTTTTGACCATAGAGAAACCCGTTAGATATTTTCAACAATGAGTTTCTCTAGGAAGTCAGGAATGATGAGAAAGTAGGTTCTTAAGTATTCACGCAAGGTTCGGTTAGAGGCCGACAGTGAATAAAGGGTGTTACGGTTAAGGGAACTGTGCACCGGAATAAGGTTAATGCAAGGAAGAGAGAGAGAGAGCCTGTCAATGGAGACGATGGGCTCACAAGTAGGTGTTTCTAACACTTTTGGAGAAGTAGTGTTCATGGGACCCCATCGGTGGACCTCCACCCAGGGAAGACTCATTGAACTAAGACCGAGGAGGCTGGTAGTATGTTATCTTTTCTAAAGGAGTTAAGGGTACTCCGCGAGTAATCACTGGAGTAGCTAGAGATGGAGGTATATTGGTTTGGGTGAGACTAGAATATGTGTCTAGGAACCATTAGTAGTGGCCAAGAAGATTGGCAAGGATGTTAGCGAGAATTTCCACCGTAGACGAGGGTGGAGCATTTGCTTATGATAAGATGGAATAGTATCGTATTTACCGTAGATTCGAGTGTGTATATGGAGCTTGTGGTAGTATCGATATTCTAATATTGAATGTATCTATATGGCTTCCATGATAGGGAAGTCCTATATTTTTCTTTCACTCATTATGGGGCGAGTGATGATATGTGTGGTATTTGATACTTGGATTATATGTAATATATGAGTAGAAATATTCTTGGTTTGGTGGGTGCGATAGCAAGCGAATAAATTACGAGGCTATGCTATTTCTAGTTCTACATAAGGACTAGTTGTTCTATAATATCTATCTTGGATACAAGTTGAGACTTTATAGAGATGGTTTATGGTATGTAGGTGGTTTTCATTCTTATTTGTTTTTCTTTGTTTGTTTTGTTTTATTATTTGCTTGCCTTATTTGTGTGTGATATTGCCTTTCTCCGTGACCAACAAGTTAAGGGGATTGTGTCAGAGGGGTTCCTTATTTGGATTTCGCTTTGCGAGACACTCCATGCATGAACCTTAACGACGATGGGAGTGGAGAGATGCTATATTTATTTTTCTTTCTTTTGTTTCTTTTTATAGTTAAGTGCTAGGTTGGAAAGTTTAGCCGAGAATCACGTAAGTGAGTGATTAGAGGGCTAAGTTGATGTGCGATATATGAGCACTGTGATAGTTTTTCCTCTGATCGATGTGGGGAAGACTAAGATATGAAGTCGGATATAGACTTATGGTTATGCCTTAATGTGAAGGCCATCTCTGAGAGATGCATGTATGTGTATTAGAATAACGCATTTTGTGGCATGTTATAGAAAATAAATGCCAAGTTAGTTAAAATTTTCAGTCATTGAAATAGTAGGACTTAGGAGTAGAAGCGCATTAGTACAGTTACGAGTTAGGATTCCGTCAATCCCGATCATGTGTCTTCGACCGTTACTTCTCGATGACCAACGATGCGAGGTAGTAGTGTAACAAGATGGTTCCTTATTTGGATTTCGCCTCGGCGAGACGTCCCACGCACGAAACCGAGTGAATGTCGGAAGTTGGGATATGTCTTGGACACTAGGGATATAATTAGGATAATACTTATACGCCTAGATTAGAATAGATAGATTGTCTTTAGGATTTTTAGGACGCAATGCCCTTAAGGCGTGTAGTATTGTTTTAGGAAGGTGGTAGGGAATTGACCACAACAGGTTTGTGGGTTAACTCTATATGGGAATTAGGTCCCTATAGCGAAGAAGTATGGGATCTTGAGTGTTTTGGAACGATAGGCCATAGATGGTGGGGCTTTTTCTAGATAAAGTGTTACGTTGGTAACCTAAGTTTTGGAGGAGTGAAGGATGAGTTGACTTTTACTCCTGCACTCATGTTGTTAAGATCAATAGTGGATTTTAACGAACGAGTCTTTTCTAGGAATGGGAAGTATTGATACGGGAGCATGGACCCACGTTTATGCATCTCACAGATTTAAACTCTGTGAGAAGTATTATCCCCCGCTTGATTTAGAGTTTGTAGCGGTAGTATTCGCCTTAAAGGAATAGAGGAACTACTTCCTGGGCAGGAAACTAGTCTTTTCACGAGAAATAACTTGGAGCTCGTAAGGGACTATTAAATGGAGATTCCCTTTCACTAAGGAGATGCGAATGAGGTAGTTAGTACACCGAGTAGAAATTAGCTTGATGCCGGAAGGCATACCTCGCATGGGGGTGTTTGCCTTAAAGGAAGGTTTGGTGTAGTAGCTTTTCGCGATCAAATTTCTGTACAATAGTTCAGATCGTTTCCTATAAATATGGTGCCGTGTGTATGGCCTTGTGTAGTTGGATGAGTAACTCGCCTGCTCGTTGAAATGGAACTAACGGACAATGTATTCCTTGGACTTGGAGTGGTCTGAGAATATTTCTTTAGGGATTGGGCTCAGTGAGCCGCATACTTTTAAGGATTACGCCAAGGCGAATAAAAGTAAGTAGAGTTGGAGTAGGCGATTGTAAGTTAGTGTAGTTATTCCCTGATCAGGGTATAACGTGTTTCGGGGAGAAAGGCAATTGGTGCCAAGATGTGTAGGTATCTCCTTCCGTAGTAAAAAGGTAGGGTCGATAGTTCGTGAGGAACGACTTGGTGCTATGGTAAAGCACGAGGAAGGTATACTAAGACCTTATAGTAACGAACATAGTCCAAGTCCAATGGGGATGCCACACTGACGAGGGGTTTGCTAGGAATGATAGAATGGTAGCTTAGTATACTATACTTTTATATGGTTATACTGTATGCCTAAATTTTGAGGGCAAAATTCCCTTCTAGGGGGGGAGTATGTAACCACCCAGGTTTTTTTGAGCGACTATTTTATATTATTTTTCCTAATGGGCTAATTTTATGAAATAGGAGATGTTGGAGTAAATATTAATTCCCGCTATATTAAGGGATAATATTTACTTCGTTTTGTCTATTTACCGTTAGGATAAGGTAAATAACATTATATTGCGATATATTGCATCGTTATATGTAAAACAACGGTTATGACCTATATTTAAAGATGGGCAAAATTAATAAAATAAAAATGAAATTTAGAACACAAAATTTGTTTACGTTATCCCGAATGCCAAAATAAAGGGTATGGTTGTTTTTAGAATAGTCGAGATAGTCGAAATAAGTGGCCCATTGTATTTTTGGAGTTTTGGGCACTTTTGGGGTGTTATGACTTAATTATGAAGATACGAGTCATTTTAGTGGTGTATTAGTAATTAAAAGTAGGGAATTGTGTTTTATGACCCGTATAAGTCCCCCACCCCTTTTTATTTTTCTCATTTGAGTTAGAAGCCAAGAGAGAGAGGGAGAAGAGAGAGTTGAGGGAAAAATGGAGAAAAAGGTAGAGAAAGGGAAGATTTGGGCTGGATTCCGTTGCTACCGAAGGAGGATCAGAAACTACAACCTCGAGGCAAGCTTCTTACTTGCTAGATATTGATTTAATGTGATAAATTGCATGGATAGTTAGGTTTTTTTGGAGATTTAAACCCTAAATGGGTATTTGTTAAATTTCATGATTAAACCTTTAAACTTAGTTTTAAATTGATTTGAGGTGGTTTTATTAGTTACTGGATGTGTAGAAATGATTGGGTAGCTATTTTTATTGTTGTCTTTAGTTGGTTTGATGGGTAGAAGCTTGGAGGCTCCGAAAATGGTTGAAATAGCTTCTCGGGGAAGAAGATGTCTGCCAGGATCGATCGATCGAGCCTGGAGGATCGATCGGTAGAGGCCATCGATAGATCGATGGCCAAGGGTCGATCGATCGACCGCTTCTGAAAAGGCGAGGTTTTTTCGAGTTTTATTTTAGCCCTTTTATTTTAGGTTCGAGGTTTTAGGAACCTTCCTTTTGGAAGTAATTAAGGGTCCTAGAGGGTTGTTTGGGTAGACTAATGTCTTAGGACAGAATGGGATGATTGGGCTGACCTCGAGGGCTAGTTTGTGTACGTTAATGCCCAAGTGATGTAGGAGATTAACCTAAAGATAAATTGGAGATAAAATGTTAATGTTGGTACTTTTGGGAGATACTCCTTGAGGGAGACTCACATTGATGATTTATAAAATTTCATAAATTCTTGGAGACTGGTTTGAGAAAAATGGCACTTTGGGTCTTAGAACATTAATAAAATATGACTATAAGAGTAAGAATTTAATATTATAAAATATGGTACTAAATAAACAAGTACAAATGATTTTTTTAGAATGTAAAAGTGGATGTTTTCAGAATGGAAAAAGGTAAAGATTTTCATAAATGTTAATTTATGATTACACACCTCCCTAAATCGCTATCATAAGGTAAGTTGCGCGCGTGTGGTGAAGACCCTTGGCTAATGAATGCAGGGTGGATATAGTCCCTAGTCCATATGGGCGTTTATTATACTTCTCTGGTTAGGAGATTCTAGGTGTGGTCCTTACTTTCCTGCAGACATATGACCGCTTCCCGACGTTGTTAGGTTCCCAGGTTGTCGGCCCTGGAAGATGATATCCATTTAGGGGCGCGTCCAGTGGGGAAACCCGGAGGGGCGGTCTTAGATTTTGATAAAGAATTTTATGATAATAAAATGGCTTTATTTACAGTTCCCGGATGGAGGAAGGGAAATGGGTTATATATATTGGCTTCTGATACATTTCCGGGATGGAAGAAGGGATATGGAAGCATATGGTACACAAAAGTATTTTTATGATAACAAAAATGACTTTTGATTACACTTCCTGGATGGGAGAAGGGAAGTGGGACTTTATGGAAAAGGATAAAGAATTTTTTTCGTTAATAAAACTTGCTTTAAAAATGTATTTTTCCTGAATGGAAGAAAGGAAATAAAATTGGTAAAGAAATTGTTGTAGTGAGATTAAATGGTAAACATTTGATAAAATGTTGTACCGTTTTTATATATTCCTAAAGAAAGAAATAGGAATTATGCTTTTAGATGGTGAAAAGATGTAATTAATTATTTATTATACCCTTGAGTAGTGGTAGATGTGACCTCCTATGCATATGCATTTATACACATATATAAATTTATTACATGCTGAGGGTCTGATGGATCTTAATGATCAACCTTGCCTAAGTAGTAGTGTATTGGGGGGGTTCCTTGTTTGGATTTCTCTTCGCGAGACACCCCACACACGAATAGGGAATAGTTTTGAGACTGGGGAGAAGTTAACCCTTAGTACTTGGGTTAACTAGAACATCATTTATATTGCGCTAGGTTGTGCCTTTAGAATGAGAGGTGAGGACCTTTATAATTATACTGCGAGAGAATTTTGCACTTAACTGTCATGGATTTTTGTCACATGGGAATCATATCAAACGGGGCCCTGACCCGTCTATATTTCTTTGTTTCTGCATATACTCTTTGTCATACAGGTTCTCTACCGCATGGACACCCGTGTTTACATTTTCATTCCGGTTGTCATGGAGCTACATCATATTGCGGATGTTGTACGTTATTTGTTTTAGACGCCTCAATCAATTGTACTCTAGTTATGTTCAGTTTATTTATTTGGGCGTGTTGCCCAAGTGTTGAACTTATTTATTATATTGTAATATTAATTGTAATGCTTGGTGTAACTATTTGTATCGGTCTGTTCACCAACATCTTATTCGGTGATTATTTATTATATTGCCCTTCTTTACTTGTTGATTTTTGATATCCACCGTTTTTACAAATGGGATTGTCTAAGTGTTTTTCTTTTACTTGCAAATTCTTTTTAAATTGACAGTCCGTTTTCTAAAATCATTGGTGGTTATCTCGTACTATTATTTTAAATGACAGTGATGCTGGGAATGAACCATCTATGATTCCTGCGATTATTAGAGTATTGGGCTGGCCACCTATTGTTTTAGTAGGCGGGTTGTCACATGATTATCTTTTGAAACTGGCCATTTTATTAAATTAAGAGAGACTTATGTATGACCTTTTGATTGTCTTTTGAAACTCGTCATTTAATTAAATTAAGAGAGATTTATATTGTACTATATTTAAGACGAAATTTGGTTTCCATTTTTGTTTTTGACAAATACAGTCATTCTTAGTCACTTAGAAATAATGAAGTTACTCTCTTTCTTAATTATACTTTGGTTGTGACAGGTTACTTAATTGATAAATTATATTTATTAAATACTAATGCTTCATTTAATGAAACCATGAAAAAATTAAGATTAACTGATGAAAATTCTATTACTTTTTAGAACAAGCATTTGGGTCATATCTCCCAAAGCACAATTGAAAGGCTTGTGTCAGATGGGATATTTGAACCCTTTAATTTCACATAATTTTATGTTTTTATTGAGTGTGTAATGGGGAAACATACAAACTTAAGTAAATTAAGTGCCAAAAAGAATTACGATGTCTTAGAATTGATACATTCTGGCATTAGCGGTCCATTACCTACGGCTTCATGGAATGGTCACCAGTACTTTATCACTTTTATAGAAAACTATTCTTGTTATGGGTACTTGTATTTAATTTATGACAAGTCTCAAGATTTGGACATGTTAAGGTTTTCCAAGCCGAAGTTGAAAATCAAATAGGCAAGAAGATTAAAGTTTTCAAATTTGACTGTCATGGTGCATACTATGGAAGATATGATAGATCGGGTGAACAACGTCCAAAACCTTTTTCCAAATTCTAAGAGACGAAACAAAACGTTTAAGGATGTGGTAATAAGTATGATTCATCATTATTCTCTGCTAGAATTACTCTAGACAAAGGCACTTTAGACTGCAGTATATATTCTAAATAGAGTACTTTGTACAACGGTAACTAAAGCCCCTTATGAACTGTATATAGGCTAAAAACCTATAATTTATACATTTGGGGGTGTTCAATTGAGGCAAGGCCTTATAGCCCAGTTGAAAAGGAATTGGACTCAAGAACTATTAACTGCTAGTTTGATGGGTACGTTAAACAGGCTAAGGGTCTCGTGTTTTATGATCCCTAAACTAAGTCCTTTTCTAGACTGGAAATGCGAGATTTCTTGAGGATGTTGAGCTTGAATGAGAAGATACGATTAAGAATAAGAATGTTGTCTTTGAAGAGGAATCAATTCGTCTCACAAACATTGTTCATCCTGTTGCCAGTGTTCAAGAAGACAACAATGAGTATTTCCATACTCAAAATCTAAGAGTTGTTCTAAAAGAGCAAACTCAACAACCTCGTGAGCAGTTGTAGATCATTTAGATTTATAGATGCATCATATGGATGTTAAGATTGATTTTACAATGGTAACATTGAGGAAAGAATGTATATGGTGCATCTAGAAAAATTTGACCCGGGTGATCCAAAGTTTATGGTTTGCAAACTCAAGAAATCCATATATGGTCTCAAACAAGATTCTCGTCAATGGTATCACAAGTTTCATCAAGTCATTATGTCGTGTTGATGACTGTGTATATCATAAGTTTATTGGGAGTAAAATTATCCTCGTTATGCTCTATTTAGATGACATACTAATGACTATACGCGATATAGGCATATTGAACGAACCTAAGAGATTTCTAACTAAGAATTTTTTAAATAAAAGATCTTGGGGACGTCACTTTTGCATTGGGAATTAAGATGCACTAAGATTATTCTTGGGGTATCCTTGGATTATCCCAAAAGATATATATCAAGAAAGTAGTCTCTAGATTTTACATGAAAGATTGTGCACAAGGAGATACTCCTATTGCTAAGGGAGACAAGTTTAGTCTCTATTAATGCCCATATAATGAGGCTAAAATGAAAAAATAAAAATGGTTCCTTATGATTCAGCTATAGGGAGTCTTTTGTATGATTAAGTATGTATGCGTCCAAATTTAGTGTACATAATGGGTATGTTAGGCGAATATTTGAGTATCACTAGAAAGCAGCCAAATGGGTTATGAGGTATTTATGGAGAACAAAAGATTACATACTCATCGAAAGTCATATAATTTGGAAATCATTGGGTATTTTGATGCCGATCTTATATGTTTCCAAGACACTAAGAGATCCACTTCTGTTTATCTATACATATTGTCTGGAGGTGTTATTTCCTAGAGGAGTGCGAAGCAGTCACTCATTGCACCTTCCACTTTGCCAGCAGAGTTCATAGGCTGTTATGAGGCAACAAATCATGCGATATAGCTGCGAAATTTTGTCACTGGGCTAAAAATTTTGGATCGCATTGAAAGTCCACTAAAAATATATTATGACAATAATTCAGTAGTTTTATGTTTGAATAAAAATAGGAGCTTGTTGAAGTCTAAGCACATATACATTAAGTTTCTTGTTGTTAAGTAAAGAGTTTAGAGTAAGATAATGTCTATTGAACATATAAGAACAAAATCCATGCTCACGAATCTGCTTACTAAAGGGTTAACACCCAAGGTCTTTCATGAGCACACTACTCGTATGGTTGTTGTTCAGTTTGATGATATTAAGTTTTAGTGGGAGTTTGTATTTGGTTTAATGTTCCTTCATTAGACAATACTCAGATACTTTATATATGTTTCAGTTTTCTGCAGAATAAAGTTCATTGTATTTTCAGATTGTTGTTTACACTAAATGTATTGTCTTTTAATTATGGTTTAACTTGAGGTTTAAAAGACAAAGGTTTTATCTCAATACATAATAAAGTCAGGAACAATTGGAAATATGCATATCTAAGATCACATTTCATGTAATTTCCATCCACACATCCATACTTGATCTATGTCGTTGAATATATTTGGTGTGGTTATCGTTGATGGATCGAGTTACCACATAAATGTAACGAAGGTCCCTTTGGTCTCATACTGGAATAGGAGATGGACGAGATTGATTCAGGAGATGTCTTAATAATAGAAAGAAATTTGGTGTGCACATAAAGTTATTGTATATAATTACATTCAGAATTATTATGTCGCCCAAGTGGGAGATTGTTGGAATATTTTATTTATTCCAAATAATTTAATGTGGGCTCATACATAAAAATGGTACTTATATTTGAGATTCAATTGGGAAAATGAAGTGATCTAATTAGGTAAGATCAAATGACATCAACAGTAAGTATGGAATTCAAAATGTGTGGTTACCCAAAAATCACTTACTAGTTACTTAAGAGTCGTGTTACTCAAGAGTCACCTAATTATAATTTATGGGATTCTAATTAGATGTATATATAATGAAGGGTTCTGGTCCCCCAGACTAATGCACTCAAACACTCTCCTGTTCGTCCCCATCAATGATATACAAGTCATGGAGAGAGGGATTACTCTGCGGAAGACCTCCGACCCCTGAGTCTCAATCATCGTTATGGATTCATGTACACAGTTTCTACAATTCCTTTATTAAGTAATCTAAATATTCTAATATGTTGATAAATTTTATTTAAAGTTCAACAGAAATAATTTTTTTACACCAGACTACTAGTAGTTCATATGCAAATTGGTAGTTTGGCGTTAACAATCACTGATCATTTTGATTAAGAGAGTTTGTTACGGTAGAGGAAACATTTCACATGTGGTTGTTACTCGAATATTAACTTATAGTTTATTAAAACTTTCTTCGTTTAAATGTTACATTGTGCAATAAATACACAATTTTTTCAACATTTAATTTGGGATGGACAATAAAATGAAATGCAAACCTTTAATTTGGTAGGATGTAAGTATATTGGATATTCACACCATGGCATGTGTAACCTTAAAATATCATGACTTAATAAACGTAGGAAAGATTATCGCGCGACTGTGCCCTCATTATAATAAAAACAAATATTAATCATAAGGCATGACATGGGGTTTTGATGTTAATGTCCAATGGGCACATAAAGAGAAGTATGGACGTAAACCTTATAAAATAGAAAGATAGAAAAATAAAACCTATGAGAGCATGGAAGGAGAAAACTAAGGACATGAAATGATTTTATATGGCACTGTGGAGGATTTATTCAAAAGTCAGATAACATGAACATAGCTTATGCTTTAACAATTTGCTTACACCAACACACGTTTAGTTTTTTAAAATTGTGAAGCCATTCTTTTTATATTTCTCAACACATATATTTACTCATTTTTTATTAGCTATTATTCCCACCTCAACCTTCATAACCATACATAATGAGTTCCAACAGCTCTAACATGGAAGTTATTTCACTGCTATCTACTTTGATTTTATCCATTCGAGTATCTGTTATGACTTCACCACTACCAATTAATATGGGATATATTACAAACACTTCCCTAACACGTCTTAAATTAGGATTTTATTGGAGAACATGTCCATATGTTGAGGTAATTGGAAGAAAAGGTGTGCACGAAGATGTGTCAATTAATCTCGAGATTACTGTTGGGATCATTAGGATGCATTTCCATGACAGTTTTGTGAGGGTACATGTACATATTTATAATGTTCATTTTCATTCTCCCATTTCTTATTAATCAAACTCTATTCCCCACTTCTAAAACAGATAATAAAGAAATTAAAGGAAGGAAACAAAAATAAATCGATCCCTCTAAAGTCTCTTTAGTTGGTAATTGATACAACATTTACTTTTTAATATTTCAGGGTTGTGACACTTCCATGTTATTGGATTCGACAGCATGAAATGTGGCTGAGAAATCACATCCCGCAAATAACCCAAGCCTTCGGGGTGTTGAGGTGATCGACAAGGCTAAAGCTCAAATTGAGGCTATATGCCCAAAATTTGTCTCTTGTTCAGACATATTATCTTTTGTTGCTCGTGATAGTTCACTACAAGTTGGATGGATATACTATGATGTCCCATTAGGATGTCGTGACAGTCATTCTCCTCTCGTTAATGAGGTGACACAAAATCTACCACCACATTCCTTCAATGAGAAACAACTCCAAGACAACTTTGCGCGAAAAGGGTTTTCACTAGATGAGATTGTAACCCTCTCTGGTGCTCACTCAGTCTGAATCTCTCATTTCTCTACCTTCTTAATCCGTGTATATGCATTTAATGCCACGCATCCCCAAAACCCTTCCACAGATTCAAAATATGCACAATTTTGAAAAAGAAGTGACCTCCACCATTAAATAATGGTAGGACTAGTTTAAATTCGACAGTTAGTCTTGATGCCCCACCTAACCGGTTTGACAATGTATACTATACGGATTTAATGAAGTGTTAAGGCTTATTGACCTCGGATCAAACATTACTGAGTAGCAGCTCAACGACAAATATGGTGACACAAAATGCTAAACATGCTTCAACGTGGGCAAGGAAATTTTCAATCTTCTGTTGATGTCCTCACTAGAAATCAAGGAGAGATCAGGAAGAATTGCCATTTCATTAATTCAGTTATCTAAGAAAATTGTTGCAACATTTTGAGATTTCTTTCAAAGGTGTGTGTTTCCTTTCATATGTTTCACTTCCAAATTCAAATGTAAGCATATTTAATTTCATTATTATTGATATGATAGTTTATTTTTATTTTAAAATAAATTTTACCTTTTAACTACAATGCTTTCCTCACAAGTAGAGACTCAACATCCCTTGGACATTTTGTGAAACGTAATTATCTATTGGAACTATAATATTAATTATTACATAAATAAATCTAATTGAGTGGAAATACTTTAGTTAATTGTCTTATAATTACTTTTGGTGGAGGGACGCTTAATGAAATGTTGTGTCTTTCAATTTTATGATGGGAAACACTAAAAGAAATACATGAAGTTATGCTTAAATTTTATCTAATGCAAGAGACATCACGTTCGAAAATGTGAATAATAGGGACATTTCTTTTTTGAAAAGGTGTCTTGTAAAGAGTTACAATTCATTATTCTCTCTCTATCTCTGTGTGTGTGCGTCTCTCTCTCTCTCTCTCTCTCTCTCTCTCTCTCTCTCTCTACATAATTGTCTGAGTCTAAAAAAATTTAGTACATACTACAAAGTTTATTTTGTCGGTTCTAAGAAGATTGAAATGCTACTACTTAGAGAATGAACTTTGTTTTATCCAGGGAGACGATTGTTCAAACACCTTGGGCATCGTTGACGAAATAAATTATCATAAGGATATTATGTGAAAAACAAGACTAAGATTTAATCTAAACGTTTATGATTTTTTTCTTATTCGTGCTTATTTAAAATTATGTATATTTAATCCACAATAAGTATATTTTCGGATTTCGAAAGACAAACAATCTTTAGACAAATTTGTTATTTAGTTGGTTTAAAAATTAGAGAGAAAAAAATTATATTATGATCACATTTTATTCTATCCATGAATCTATAAAAGCAATGAGAATTTTTAGTTACAGACATAGACACACACATTCACGCACACACACACAGACGCACACACATAAAGAATCTCATGCATACCAAGTTTGCATACCCTCTGTGCGGACTATTTTTCTAAAATAATGAAAAAAAATTGGGAAGATTTTTTTTATATGATTTTTAAACATTTCAGTAGCACCATAAGAAAATTCAACTCAAAATGAATTGTTTCGCAATTTTAAAAAAATCGATCAAACTTTGAAAGATTTGAAGTTATTAAAAACTGACAAAGTTTGATAGATTTTTTATGGTCCTAAAATGTTAAAAAAATATGAAAACAAATTAGCCCAAAAATATTAGAATGTTTGAGAACCACTCTCTCTCTCTCTGTGTGTGTGTGTGTGTGTGTGTGTATATATATATATATATATATATATATATATATAAAGAAAGTTATCTAGGCAATAAAATTGGCTCCAAGCAATACTATTCCCACAATCAATGTGAACTTTGGAGAAGAGCCCAAAAACATTAAGGGTAGTGGTTTTAAATGCTGGCAACAAAAAATGTTATTTTATCTTACAACATTAAATTTAGTTAAGTTCCTTCGTGAAAATGCCCATACACTTACCGAAGGGGAGAGTGATAAGGAATAACTGGTGGCGGTGGAGGCATGTAAATAAGTTTATTTCATGTGTAAAATTGTTATATAACTTGATAAATTGATTAAAGAACACACTGTTTGAGAGATGAAGCTTTATATTATTCAATCACTAACCGTGGCTTTATACAAACCCTTTTACAAGGAAATAGGAAATAAACAAAATCCACGTTTAGCACTACCTAAAAACATGGTAAAGGTCTAAGACCAATTCAAACACTAACAGCAACACTAACAGCACTAACAACTCACCCTAACAAGTAGGAGATTATTAACAGAAAAACAAATACAAAGTAGTAAATGCAACTAAATCTTAATGCTTCAACATATCCTCCCTTAAACTGAATTGCAATAATGCAATCAGTTTACTCCAACTTTGAACACATACCCAACTTATCATGCAACCTCAAGAAGACTTCCAGTTTGAGAGGATTTGTCATAATGTATGAAATTTGCTCTTGTGTGCTACAATGCACTAAATCAATAGTTCCCTCCTTCGTCAAGTCACGCAAAAAATGAAATCCCACATCTATGTGTTTGGTCCTGCCATGCATGACTGGACTCTTCAAAAGTTTAATGGCTAAACTGTTATCACAATAAATTATTATGCACTTACTTTGTATATGTCTTAGCTTCTCAAGAACTCTCCTCAAGCAAACCCCTTGGCACGCACAAGATGCTGCTGCAATAAACTAGGCCTCTATAGTAGACAAGGTCACAACTGGTTGCTTCTTTGAAGACTATAAAAAATCTCTAGCTCCAATCATAAAGGTGTAACCTAAAGTGCTTTTCATATCATCAATGTCCCCTGCATAATCACTATTAGAAAACCATACCAATTCTTCTTCTCCACCTTTTTTATAAGCAATTCCTAGCTCAGACGTTCCCTTCAGATATCTTAGGACCCTTTTTGCAGCTTGCAAGTGTAGTTCAGTGGGCTTCTCCATGTATCTACTAATCAATAAAACAATATACATCAAGCTCGGCCTTGTGGCAGTCAGGTACATGAGGCTACCTATCATTTTCTTGAACATTGTTGCATCTATAGTAGCTCCTCCTCCATTCCTTGATAATCTGAACCCTGGAACAATTGGATTCTTCACCGAGTTACTATTCAGCATCCTAAATCTGTCCAACACTTCATTTGCATTCTTCTTGTCATTGATAAATATTCCATGCTCATTCTGTATGACTTCTACACCAAGGAAATACTTCATTTTTCCAAGATCAGTCATGGAAAATTCCTTCTTCATTGACACCTTGAATCTCACAAACATATCCTCATTGTTTCCAGTAAAAATCAAGTCATCTTCATAAAGACTCACAATGTGAGTCTTACCTCCATCTTCAGTCTTTACAAATAGTTTATGCTCACAATAGCATTTCTCAAAGCCCTCTTTAATGAAGTACCCTTCAATTCTTCTGTACCAAGCTTGGGGAGCTTACTTGAGTCCGTACAGTGCTCTCCTCGGTCTCTAAACCTTGTGTTCTTACCCCTTTTTTCAAACCCTTGTAGTTGATCAACAAGCACTACCTCATTTAATTCTCCATGCAAGAAGGCGCTTTTCACGTCAAATTGATACACACACCAACCCTTTTGTGCTGCAAGAGAGAGAATCACTCTGATAGTATCCCATCTGGCCACTGGAGAAAACACCTCATTGTAATCGATACCATGCTGCTGTGAGTAACCCTTTGCCACGAGACGAGCCTTAAACTTGTCCACCTCACCCTTCTCATTAAGCTTGGTTTTGTACTCCCATTTCACCCCTATTTTCTTTGCTCCTTCTAGTAAAGTTACTAACTCTCAGGTCTCATTATCTTCGATGTTTTTTATCTCCAATTTCATGGCCTCTCTCCACTTCAAACTCTTAGCAGCTTCCTCAAATGATACAAGGTCTTCAGAAGCAGTGAACATCACCAAGTTCTCAATCTCATCTTCCTCCGATAAACTTTCACCTGACACATAATCTTGCATCCAATAAGGGTTTCTTCTATTCCTCCCTTGAATTGGACTCAAAGCACCTTCTTCATTTGATTCATCAAATGGAGGACTAATACCACTTCCTTCTATTTCCTCATTTTCAGAATTCACACCTTCTTTAGCTTGATCTTCTAGATTCCCATCTTCTTCCTCATCACCCCATTCCAATACATCACCTTTCAACTTATCAGTGCTTCCTCCCCAATCCCATTTCTCATCTTCAGCGAATACCACATCCCTACTAATCATTACCTTTTTCGAAACTGGATTGTATAACCTATAGGCTTTCGACTCCTCACTTACACTCAATAAGACAAACCTCACTCTCTTATAATCCAACTTTGTTCTTCGACTACCTGGAATATGAACATGAGCAGCACACCCAAAACCTCTAAAATAGGTTCGTTACCACTCCAGGCGACTTTAGGTGTTACCTCCTTCACAGCTAAGGTTGGACTCCAATCCAATACATGTATCGCCCAATTAACAACTTCAGGCCAAAATTCCTTAGGAATCTTCTTCTCTGACAGCATGCTACGTACCATGTTCATGACGATACAGTTTTTGCTCTCTGCCACCCCATTTTGTTGAGGCGTGTAAGCAGCAGTAAGCTGCCTAGCTATTCTATTTGTACTGCAAAACTGATTAAACTCCAATGAGGTGAATTCTCCACCTCTATTAGTACGTAAAAAATAAATAAGATTACCAATCTCCCTTTTAACAAGTGCTTTGAACTTCTTAAACACACCAAAGGCCTCAGACTTTTTTGATAAGACCTCAGACTTTTCTGATAAGAAATAAACCCAGGTCTTTCTACTATAGTCATCAATAAAGTTGATTAAGTATCTTTTTTGGCAATGTGATTCAGGCTTAATGGGTCCACATATATCGGTATGGACCAATTAAAGACGTTGTGAGGCTTTCCACATGCTATTCTTGGGAATTACTTCTCGGTGTTGCTTCCCCACCATGCAGTCAGAATACACCTTTAGTGGAGCTATGAGAATTTGTAGTCCTCTCACCATTTTCTTGTAAATGAGAGTTCTTAGTCCCTTGAAACCGAGAAGCCCGAATCTACAGTGCCATAAGTGCGAGTCGTCTTCAGTCATAGTTTAAAAGCATGTTGTGACTTGAGGCATCACCGAAGCCGACACAACGAACATCCTATTTGCTGACATTCTGGACTGCATAATTAATTCCCTCCTGGGATGACAAAGGTTGCATATCCCATTTTGAATTAGGATGGAAAGACCTTTTTCTTGCAGTTGGACAACACTCAAAAAATTATTCTTTAACTCAGGCACAAAGTACACTTCGGTGATTACCTGAGTTATGCCACCCACTTGAAGTCTGATATTTACTTTCCCCATCACCATCATCTTTGAGTTGTCTCCAAGCTATACAGACTGCTTGAACCTTTCATTAAGATCCGAGAACCATTCCTTAGTTTCACACATGTGGTTGCTGCACCCTAAATATAAAAACCATACATTCTCCTTTGTTGAATTATTCATTTTGACATATGACATAAGTATTATCTCCTCGTCTTCATCCAACTCCGTGTAGTTTGCACCTCTCTCCCAACTAAGGCATTCGTATTGAAAATACCCTAGTTTGTGGCACTTGAAGCATTCCACAAGATCTTTAGTGAATGGTTGCCTACCCCTGCCTCGACCTCTTCCTCCGAAACTTCCACGAGCTCTTCCTCTCCCTTCAACTTTGTATTCATCTCTTCCTCTAACCTTTTCTGAAATGGTGATGTTCAAAGCATGTTCTTCATCTTTGTGTCCCTACATCCATTGTTCATGGACTAACAGGCTTCTCTGAAGCTCATTTATGGTCATAGTGGAGAGATCATTGGACTCTTCTATGGAACACACAACATAATTGAACTTGAGAGTCATCAATCTCGAATTTTTTTCAATGATCACACTCTACTCCATTCTTTCTCCACGTGCTTTCATTTAGTTTCGATAGTGAGTGTCCTGGAAAAATACTCAACCACTTTTTCACCCACCTTCATGCCAAGAATCTAGAACTCTCTTCTCAAAGCCTGTAGCTGAGCACGTTTCACCTTAGTGGAGCCTTGATACTTCAGTCTCATCGAAACCCAGATGGCTTTTGTAGTTGTCTTATTAAGAATGGTCTCAATAATAGTTATATATATAGCTTGGAATAAATAGTTCTTGACCTTTAGATCTTTTAGTTTCATATCTGCAAAATTCTCACGTTGCACCTCTGTTGCCCCTTCAGTTGATGTGGGCATATCCTTCTCTATCAAAACCCAATACTCCTTTGATCTAAGGAAATTCTCCATAAGCATAGCCCAATGGTCATAATGAGCATCGAATTGCAGAATCGTCGGCTGAACAAAGCTCCCGTTCTCTATTTCCATGACTCTAACTCTTCTCTCCTTTTCTGATCTCTCACTATTACTTCTCCCTTTTAAGAAACTCCAGTTTCTTAGAACACTCAACCAGTCCCCTGTGATGGGACTCTGATACCACTTGTTGTATCACTTGATAAACTTATTATAGAACACACTGTTTGAGAGATGAAGCTAAATATTATTCAGTCACTAACTCTGGCTTTATACAAGCCCTTTACAAGGAAATAGGGAACAAACAAACTCCACATTTATCACTACCTAAAAACATGGTAAAGGTCTAAGACCAATAAAACACTAACAACACTAACAGCTCACCCTAACAAGTAGGAGATTATTAACAGAAAAAAAAAATACAAAGCAGTAAATGCAACTAAATCTTAATGCTTCAAAAGAAATTGCATACTGAATGAATGAACTAGAGAATGTATAATATAACTTGTATTGTACAATCAAATCAGGGAAAACACTATTGTAGCATTTGGACAAGAAATATAAAACTCACGATACTGGCATGAAGAAACTCATATTTTAATCGTTTCTTGGATTAAAAGATGGTGGATTCAAAGATAGTGATTATCCAAGTTTGAGAACTCCACTTCATTATAAATAATATTCATACCGAAAACATCTTCTCAAAAGAATAATTCCAAGTGGCAGCAATACTTGAAAAATTACTGCCATTATGGAGTGATTTTGAAAACTATCTTAAACACAAACGCATGGAAATGAGGCTTAAATAATTGATAGTCTGTTTTAAGATGAAGGAACACAATCACATGTATGCGAAGAAGACGATGAGAAGAGCCATAGTTCCTAAGGCAAACATTGTTGAAGGTGGGCCAAAAAAAACAATAAGAAGAAAATTCATCCCTATAATGGTCCAAGTCAAGGATTAAACAATGGAAAAAATTCAAAGGTTAATGCCTCAATAGTGGAAAAAGGACATATTTTAAGATATTATTGTCATCCAATAAACCGTAAGAAGAAGAAGAATGCTCAACGTAATATGCCATAAATAGATATGATTTTAGTTGGCGTATCTGAATTGAAACTTTTTCTCATTATCTCCGAGTCTAATGGTGGGAAATGCAAAGAAGTGATGTATGGACCCTGGAGCTATTCGCCATATAGGTGCTAATAAATATGTATTCACAGTATACATACACATGGAAAATGGAGGGAAACTTTTTATGGGGAGGTCCTCGACTTCCAAAGTGGAAGGCCATGGAAAGGTAAATCTAAAAATGATATCTATCAGAGAAGTCACACCAAATGATGTTCTACACGTTCCTGTGACAATTGAAAGAACTTGGTGTATGTATCATTATTTAGAAAGATTGTATTTAACATGAAATTTGTGTATGATAAATTTGTCATTATTAAAACTGATGTGAATGTGGGAAGGAGTTACTTGAGATATGGTGTCTTCAAAATGAACATGATGATTACTATACGCAAATATATTAAAAACACTAATGTTTCTTTTGGTTACTTAATTGAGTCTCATTATATTTTGCATGGTAGATTAGGACATGTAAATTATGATACCTTACATTGGTTGAGCAGTTTATACATGGGACAAAAGTTTAAAATTGATCCGCATCATAAATGTGAAGCTTGTGTGGAATCTAGAATGACTATGACTTCCTTTCATTTTGTTCAGAGGAATAATGGACCTCTTGGATTAATTCACATCGATATTTTCACTTAAATTTTGTGAAAACCATAGGTGATGAACACTATTTTACTACTTTTACTGAAGATTGCACTTTATATTCTTTTGTATTCTTTCTTAAAAGAAAGTATGAGGAAATCAAAGTGCTTAAAAATTACAAAAATAAAGTTAAAAATAGACATCGTAGAAAGATATAGAAAATAAGAAGTAATAGAGTTGGTGAATATGAATACTCATTTGAAGGGTTCTACTCTAAACATGAGATTATTCACCAAACTAATCTGTCATATTTACCTAAATCAAATGGTGTTTTTGAAAAAAATAATCTTACTTTAGGACAAATGATGAATGCTAGGTTGATAAGTTGGTTATAACCCCAAAACTTGTGGGGAGACTTGATATCCGTAAAGTATATATCACTAGAAGAAAATTTAATTTTAGCAACGATTTCTTTTGCAAGGAAGTAATTTTCATTGCTAAAATTATTTTATTATCAAGGAAAATTAAATAAAGGTTGCTAAAAAATACCCTTGTTATAAACATTTTGCATGGAAATATATCCTTGCAGAATTCAACTTTATTAGGGAAATGTTAGAACTCTTGCTAAAAAATATGGCGGTAAAATTTCCCGCTTTTTTTGTATTTCTAATATTTACTCTGACATTTTGATTAATTTCCTTGCAAAAAGTATCATATACATTTAAAAAAATTAAAGCTCTAACTATATCAAACGCTTAAAAAAAATTGGGTTCTAGAAAAAATCTAATTTTAACCTCTTTCTCTCTCTCATGATGGCTCGTATCCTCTCTCTCCCTCTCTCAATCCGTCGACCCATGGTACCGAGGTACACCGACGACCTTCCCTCTTCAGACCAACTTCTTCTCCCAGTACCATCTGTTTCCCCTATTTTTTTCCCTACTCAAAACTTTTCTCTATGTTGATATGGAGTAAGTTGTTCTAGTTTGATAAAGTTGTTGAGGTTGTTATAGATCATGGGCGGATTTCAAAAGATGTGGGGAAAATTACAAATTATATTGCATTGTTTGGGACTTGATAAAACAAATATATCAAAGATATGTGTAACACGAATATTTTGACAACAATAGAGCCTACCATATTAGCTTGCTACTAGATAAAATTATGATGATTCAAGGTTTCTCTTTACGGGTTTTATGTGTAACAATTTCATCTTTAAAAGTCTATTGACTCTATATTATTGAATATAGTATATTTTGGTTTCTTCTTAATTTAAATTTCACTAGTGAACCACGGATATCTGATTCTCCCTAACAATTCCATGAATACCATAATTAAACAAGCAATCAGATTGCAAATCCAACCTTGCAATTATATTTCAAATGGAAATTACCAATTACATTACACTATTCAAGGATTGCAAGGTAAGATTTTCTTGGTATATCGAGTAATATAGTTTGTAATTTTTATCAGCAAAATCTTTGGGTAGAATTTGATTTGTCCAATAGGAGGTTAGGATGTGGTAAAGACTATTGAGTAGAATTTGGTTTAGCCAATAGGAAAATGACTTGAAAAATAATAATTTTCCAAAAAATTATTTTTTCATATAATGCAACTTGTAACCCTAAATGAAAAAATATATATTATATTATCAATATTAAATATTTTTATATATTTATTTATGGCCCCCCTTTATAATAATCCTGGTTTCATACCAGACTACTAGTGGGTATTGGAAATAATAATGCAATCGACAATTTTTTCATTTATTGATATTGAGAGATCAATAAATGAGCACGAGCGATTGCGAATATGTCGTGAGATTCAAATAGGGGGAAAAAATTCATTAACTGAAATGTAAATTGAATTATTTCATTTAAATTTTGGTGACATATTGTGGATTTGTGTGGTTATGTCTCTAGTTCAAAAGAATTAAAAGAACGAGAGATGTAATTGAAATTAGGGATTTGAAATTTTGGGAATAACTAAAGGTGTTTGCATACACTACACCACAATGACCATTTACTAACACATAGCGAGTGATAGTGATCAATTTTCTAATGGATATATTTGTTAGGAAGAATGTGTTGGGAATATGATTTCTAACGGACACAACCTGTTAGTAAACTTATTAATTCTAACGGGTTAAAACCATTAGAAATCTTTTATTTCTCACGAAAAATAACCGTTACAAATAATAAAAGCCGTTAGTTATGTGAGGACTTATTGCCACATTTATGTTTTGCCTTTTATTTACTAACAAATCTAAACCATTATAAGTGGGACATTCTAACAGTTTTAGTCTGTTAGAAAATATCGTATATATATATATATATATATATATATATATATATATATATATATTCTAGGGAACCGACCAATCGATCTTTTCTCACCATTTCAAAATCAATGCCAGCATTAAATGTGAGCCAAAATAATATGAAGCACCTTATACCTTTGACTTACTTAACTCTATATTGTATAAGTGTTCAACTAATTTGGAAATAGTGACAAAATTGGTTGTCTAACCTAGAATCCAAAGAACCTCAGAATTATTCTCTCTAATCCTCTTCAATGATCCAAACAAGGTATAATTGAATCACACTACACACATTAGAAGTGCATACATGTGTATATATTGATCATATTGATTGTGTCATTAAATTCCCCTTGAAATGTTGTTTTAATATTTTGTTGGGAATTTTTAAACATTTTTAAAATAATGTTTTCATTAATAAAAGTTTGATTATAAACTTTGTGGGGTTAATATGCTATTTTGAAAAATTCATTTTTCATTGGAATGTTTGATTGGGTAGAATGTAAATGCGCTAGAGACTCTAGGGAAAAGCCTGTAATTTCTTTTGACGCGCGTTTGCAAGCCAATTAAGTGCCAACACATGTCATGCTCCTGTTTACTCATTTGTGTTTGTTATGCGAGAGGGTTGCCTGGTGGTTTGCTGATCGTTAGATCAAACCTTATCTATGGCCTACATGTGTTTTAAACTTATCCATGTGCCATCACTGTGGACCAATCAACTTCGACTTAACCACCGCTATAATATCACCCTTGGACCAAGTCAATATTAGGAAGACCTAATCTCAGCCCTTGATTGCCTTCGACAATCCAGAACCTTCCTCCACTCCTATATAAGCCCTTTAATTCTCAACCTTTCAAGACTTTTGGCAGTCGTCATTTTTGAGAGAAAAAAATAGAGAGAAGAGAGAAGTGAGAGAGAAGAGAGAAAAGAAAAGAGAGAAGAGAGAGAAAGGTAAACTGTGTTAGCCAAACCCTAACCCTAACCCTAAACACTTCAAATCTGATTCAAACCTTCGTATATTCAAAACCCCAAACACAACCTTGAGTGTTTGAGAGAGAGAGTTGTGTTACTGGTTTGTTCATTTGAAGCTGTAACCTCTTGATCTGTGATCTTATTACCAACTTAAACATTTTTGTGAAGATCTGTATTTCTTTATCATAGAAATCTTAGATCTACACTTTGCATGTTATATTTCACTAGATCTGCATATTTCTTTCTCGTTTTAAGAAAATCTTTACTGATTTAGTTTTGTAAATATTTTATGGTTTCTGTTCTTATGAAACTTAACCTTGACCTAGTTGGATTCACACTTGGAGATTTTCAATCTCAAAAATATTTTTAAAACAGAGATTGATTAAGGTCTTGACCGTTTTTGAAGCAACATTTTCGTGGAATCTGGGATATATTAAAGGTAAAAAAGGTTTCAAGTTCTGTAAGAAAGAAAGGAAAGAAAATCACAGCATATAGTCTTTATATGTAATTTTCTACGACTGTCTGTAAAAACTAAGTGTGTGTGAGTTCATGCATGTTGATAGGAATCACATCACAAACACTTAACACACTACCACACTGGAAGTGTTGTGAATAAGATCAAAGATTATTGAGTCGACGCAAGGAAGCTAAAGCAAAGGGGAAGTTATCAAACTCGAAGAACATCATCAACAATCAGATCTAAAAGAAGTTAGAAGGACACCAAGTGGGGTATATTCCAAAACTTAGAATAGGCTGAGTTGTGTGCATGTATGTTGTATTGTTTGTAACTGCTATTTGTTTTTTAGTGAATTTTTACTTTCGTGACTTAGAAGTCACCGTGGATGTTTCCTCTATTGGGAGAGGTTTTACCACATTAAAAACTGTGTGTTTTGATTATCTTCATCTCCTCATCTCATTCTATAGTGTGCTGATTTTTTTGAAACTGTCTTAGTTTTAAAACTGATTACAAAGTCTTGGTTATTCTCGTACATAAGTTTTTGTAAACACATCTTGTTTTTTATCATTTTTATTTTCAAAAGAAAAGGGTTTCTTCAACAAACATCTCGGAGTTGCTTATACAGTTTAATCTTGTATTAAACGGCATTAGCAACATTTTTCAATTGGTATCAGAGCCCTGTAAACTTTTATTTCAAAACGATCTTGTGTTTCTGAAATCGTTTTCTGAAAAACCTAACTATGGACGAGAAGAATGAAAGGTTTGGTAATCTGTCCAGACCTCCACTCTTTGATGGAAACAACTTTGCTTACTGGAAAGTAAGAATGGTTGCCTTCATCCAAGGGACTTTAGGAGATGATGTCTGGGACATTATTGAAAACGGATATACTTATCCTACTAAACCAGCCACTGAAGGCAGTGATGAGAGGGTAAAGAAAATCTTAAGTGAGTTTACCCAAGAAGAGAAAACAATTTCTCGCAATAATAATAAAGGCAAGAATGCCATCTTTATGTCTATTAATGAGTATGAGTTCAAGAGAATCTCATCTTGTGCCACTTCTAAGGAAGCTTGGGACACATTAATCACTGCCCATGAAGGAGACTCCAGAGTTAAAGCTGCTAAAACTCAAATGCTTACCCAGCAGTACAACTCTTTAATTATGTCTGACTCTGAATCTTTTGACGACTTTTACAAGAACCTAACTGATATAGTTACTAAGTTGCATGCTAATGGTATAACATATGATAGGAATGAGAATGTTTCTTAAATTCTAAGATCATTACCACAGAAGTTTGACAGCAAGAGGTATGCTATTGAGGAAATGAATGATCAAAACCTTACCCCTGAGTTACTCAGTAGCAAACTTAGGACTGTGGAAATGGAATTAGACTTTAAGAAACAATTAAATCAGTCTCAAAGAAAACAGCCCAACTCTAACTTGAGTTTTTCATCTAAGATATCTAAACATGAGACTAATTTGACAAACTGTGACTCTGATGAGGAGTGTGATATAGACAAACTAGATAATCAGATTGCCTTAATGTCAAAACAATTTAAGAAAAATGTTAAATTTAGAAACAAACAGGCATCTAAACAAGGCAAGCCTAATTATCCAACTGTGTCTAATCCCAAACCTCATGAGAGAGGTCTTGACAAACCTCTTAAGGACAACAACTTCAGATCTAATAGAGACCTTAAAAAGATTGAATGTTTTAGATGCGGGAAACTAGGTCACATTTCTCATGATTGCAGAGTTAATTTGAATAAAGCCAACACACACAATAGAGCCAATGTCTGTAAAACTTGGGATCATTCAAGTGACTCTGATGAAGAGGAACTTGAGTCATCAAATGTACTCGACCCTTACATGTCCTTTTATGCTAAGATCATTTACAATGATGATATGCATGTGTGTGATAATGATACTCCCACTCCTGCTTGTGTGAATACTGCTTTGACTGGCCTAGATGCCTTGTTATCTGAAAATGTTGCTAGCTCTAGTTCTGTGTGTGCGAGTCAAAGAGATGTCGATAACGATGATGTAAATGGGTGCGTGAGTACTAAAACTGAATCGTTAGGGGTCACTACACACACTTCACTTAGCGACTCAGACACAGATGACGTCCCAAATATTCATACTTTGTATGGTAAAACTTTTAAAAAAGGCACTAGACTGGAGAAGACTGTTAGAGACCTGAATAAGAAATTAGATGATCTAAGTCTTATTGTGAAGCTGAATGCCGAAGAGTACAATAATCAGTGTCTGTCTCATCAATCTGAAATTGAAACTTTTGATCAAAAATTAAAAGAGTTGACTAAAACTAATGAAACCCTGGAAATGAAATACAAGGGAACATTATTGGAACTGGAGGAAGGAAAAACAAAGACAGCTACTGTTTTCAAAAAAAATTCTAAGTTTGAAAACAATTCAAATTGTTTTACTGACTTTGTTGTTGACTCCAAGACCAATTCTGATGATAGAACCGGTATTGGATTCTGCCCTAAGCATAAACCACAAAATACAAATCTTGAACCTATTAAGTTTGTGTCTGGGGGCAAAAGACCAATCGAAACATGTCCATATTTTCATTTTATTAAAAAGGAATTTGATCAAAATGAACAACAGAAAGACATTGGAGAGTCTAGTAATTCTAAGGCTCACAGTACACTTGAGACTAAATACGTTTGTTCTTTGATCAGAAAGGCTGAATCTACCTTTAAAACCATACCACCTAGGAATAGGACTTCTGAACCGAATGTTGTTTAACCCAACTTTAGATGTTTTCCTAAGGAAGTTCATCCCTCAAGCAATCAATATTGCTCCTACTGTGACATTTATCGTCATTCTTTTGAAGGTTGTTATTCTAGG
Organism: Sambucus nigra; assembly: GCA_949130495.1. Lineage (NCBI taxonomy): Eukaryota > Viridiplantae > Streptophyta > Magnoliopsida > Dipsacales > Adoxaceae > Sambucus > Sambucus nigra. The sequence continues at coordinate 46,844,820 of OX422218.1, forward strand.
CGTCTAAAAACCCCTGTGTACAACACTCCTGTTTACAAGAACTTTAACTATTCTAGGCAAAATCGTAACTATTATGTCCTTCCAAGGCAACCCGACAAGAACTCTAACTACAGGAATAGAAAGACCAAAACTAAGAGTTCATTTAAGAGAAAGGCTCCCAGAAACTTTCCTAAACCAAAAGCTCAACCTTTCCACAAAAATCAGTTTGTTGCTCCAAATATTTTTCGACAAAAAGATGCTTCTCGAAAATTTTATCAAATGAGAGCAAACTTGCGCAAAATTAAGACTAGAGCTATTTGGGTTAGAAAAGATGATCTTGCACCCCAAATGAAGTGTAACATTGTTATCACTGCCTTAAAGGCTGAACACACTTAATCTGGTTGGTACCTAGATTCAGGATGCTCCAAACATATGACAGGAGATGAAACCAAACTCTTAAACAAAACCAGATTTGCTGGAGGTAAAGTAGTTTTTGGTGACGGAGTTTCATCCCAGATCATAGGTAAAGGAACCCTAAAAGAAGAGGGAATGCCTATTTAGGAAAATGTACTTTTAGTTAAAGGCCTTAAAGCCAACCTCTTAAGTATATCACAATTTTGTGACTCATACCATACTGTTACCTTTTCAAAGAACAATTGCAAAATTCTAAATGATAAAGGTGAATGCATTATTACCGGATTTAGAACACCTGACAATTGTTATACTGTCAAGACTAGTTCTGAAACCTGTAACATTGTCAGAATGGATGACAATGAAATCTGGCATAATCGTATGGGTCACCTAAGTTATGATATCCTTGGTAGATTGTCTAGTCAAGAGATTGTTAGAGGAATTCCTAAAATTAAACCTATTTCCAGTGTTGTCTGTGGTCATTGCCAGGAAGGAAAAATAGTTAAGACTTCGCATAAAAAGGTTAAAGACATTCTCATCTCTAGACCTCTAGATCTCATCCATATGGACCTTATTGGTTCCTCTAGAACTCTTAGTCTTTGTGGACACAGTTATATCCTTGTCATGGTTGATGATTTTACACAATTCACTTGGGTTGCCTTCTTGAAACATAAATCTGACACGTTTCAGAAATTTTTGAAAATTTTACTAAGAATTGAAAATGAGAAGGACACACAAGTTAATCGCATTCGTAGAGATAGAGGGGGAGAGTTCATAGACACGGGAATAGTTGAATATTGTGACTACAACGGTTACAAACACGAATTCAGTGCCCCTAAGACTCCTCAGCAGAACGGTGTTACCGAAAGGAAAAACTGAACTCTTCAAGAGATGGCACGTGTCACGTTGCATGCCAAATATCTATCTAAGTACTTTAGGGTAGAATCTATTAGAACTGCATGCCATATCATTAATCGGGTTTACCTTAGGAAAAACACTAAACAAACCCCTTATGAGTTGTGGTACGGTAAGAAGCCTAATCTGAAATATCTAAGAACTTTCGGAAGTCAGTGTTATGTCTGTAAAGACAGAGAACATTTGTCGAAATTAGAGACGCATGGTGATAAAGCCATCTTTTTTGGTTACTCACCAAACAGTCGTTCTTATCGTATATACAATCGGCGTACTAAGACCCTTATGGAGTCGATAAATGTAATTGTAAGCGACACTATTGTTGAAAATAAGATATCTGAATCACCTATTGTGGTTGAATCTGAAAATGATTTCAAAAATGATTCACTAGAAATAGATGACTCATTACCTATTGAGAGTCCAGAAGTACCTGGTTGGGTCTCTAAAGATCATCCGATTGACAACGTGGTCGGTAATCCTAATGAGCCAGTCCGTACTAGATCCCAGTTAAGAAATTATGCTAATTATGCATGTTTCGTCTCCCTTGTGGAACCGAAAAATGTTAATGAAGCATTGAATGACACACACTGGATTTCTGCAAAGCAGGAAGAACTTTTACAATTTGTCATTCACGATGTCTGGTATCTTGTACCGCGACCTCAAAACAAAAATGTTATTCGGACACGTTGGATCTTTAAGAACAAATCTGACGAAAATGGGGTAATCCTTAGAAACAAAGCTAGACTAGTTGCTCAAGGTTACTCACAAATAGAAGGGATATATTTTAGCGAGAAATTTGCCCCAGTCACTCGTCTTGAATCTGTTCGACTTCTTTTCGCTAGAGTGTGTCACTTAAAATTTACACTTTATCAAATGGATGTCAAGTCTGCCTTCCTCAATGGAATTCTATCCGAAGAGACGTATGTAGAACAACCCAAAGGGTTCATTGACCCAAAATACCCAGACCATGTCTTTCGTCTAAAAAAGTCTTTGTATGGCTTAAAATAAGCTCATAGAGCTTGGTATGAAAGCCTTTCCAACTTTTTGTTGGATAAGGGTTTTAAGAGAGGAGGTAATGACCAGACCTTCTTTGTCAAACATTTTGACAAAACACATTATTATAGCCCAAGTCTATGTAGACGACATCATCTTTGGGTCTACTTCAACATTGAAGTTAAATCTTTTTCTGCTATTATGCATAAGGAGTTTCACATGTCCCTTATGGGGGAGCTACATCTTTTCTTAGGATTTCAAGTGAAACAGAATTCTGATGGATTATTTGTCTTTCAAACTAAGTATGCCTTAGATCTTGTTAGGAAATTTGGTTTAGATAATGCTAAAGTTGCCAAAATGCCTATGAGTACTACTGTTAAATTATGTAAAGATGAAAATGGAAAGTCAGTTTATTCCACACTTTATCATAGTATGATTGGTAGTCTACTCTATCTAACTGCCTCATGACCAGTTATAATGTATGATGTATGTTTGTGTGCTCGTTACCAGAATAACCCTAAAGAGAGCCATTTATCCTGTGTAAAACGTATAATAAAGTACATAAAGGGCACTCTTAATCTTGGACTTAGGTACACTAATGATACCTGTAGCACCATCATAGGGTATACTGATGCTGATTGGGCCGGTTGTACTGATGATAGTAAAATTACATCAGGTGCCTGTTATTATGTCGGCAATAATTTAGTTGGTTGGAGTAGCAAAAAACAAAATTGCACATCTTTATCTACGGCTGAGTCCGAATATATAGCAGCTGGAAGTTGCTGTGCTTAATTGTTATGGATCAAACAAATGTTAAGCGACTATGGGATTAAAGAAGATCAGTTACAATTGTATTGTGACAATCAAAGCGCTATTAACATCTCTAAAAACCCGGTTCAACACTCGCGAACTAAGCATATCAAAATAAGACATCACTTTATATGCGAACTTGTTGAGACTAAGGAGTTAGAAATCCGTTACCTGCCTACTGATCTGCAACTTGCAGACATGTTCACTAAACCTCTGGACTATAACAGATTTCTGTATTTGCGTAATTCTATAGGTATGGTATGTCCTGATTAATCTCTTAAGACCTTAAGTTTTTCCCTTTGTCCATTTGAGACAAAATGGTGGAGAAATTTGAGTCTTACGGGTTCATTATTTTGTTCACATTTCATCTAAACTGCTTGATCTTAGTGTGCATATTTGTAGGAACCTCTTCTACTGATTTTCTACCTTTTCTAGTGTACAAATATGTAAATAGTTGAGTTATGTAATTTTTGACATTCTAGGAAATGGGTAGATAGTATCTTTTTTATAGGACTAGGTTTTATTTTATTTTTTTTGGTTCCCTAAGAGTTTCAGCTAACTCAAAGGAGATTTTGTCTCATATTTCCAAAGGGGGAGATTGAAGCACCTTATACCTTTGACTTACTTAAGTCTATATTGTATAAGTGTTAAACTAATTTGGAAATAGTGACAAAATTGGTTGTCTAACCTAGAATCCAAAGAACCTCAGAATTATTCTCTCTAATCCTCTTCAATGATCCAAACAAGGTATAATTTAATCACGCTACACACATTAGAAGTGCATACATGTGTATATATTGATCATATTGATTGTGTGATTAAATTCCCCTTAAAATGTTGTTTTGATATTTTTTGGGGAATTTTTAAACATTTTTAAAATAATGTTTTCATTAATAAAAGTTTGATTATAAACTTTGTGGGGTTAATATTCTATTTTGAAATATTCATTTTTCATTGGAATGTTTGATTGGGTAGAATGTAAATGCGCTAGAGACTTCAGGGAAAAGCCTGTAATTTCTTTTGACGTGCGTTTGCAAGCCAATTAAGTGCCAACACATGTCATGCTCCTGTTTACTCATTTGTGTTTGTTATGTGAGAGGGTTGACTGGTGGTTTGGTGATCGTTAGAGCAAAATTTATCTATGGCCTGCATGTGTTTTAAACTTATCCATGTGCCATCACTGTGGACCAATCAACTTCGACTTAACCACCGCTATAATATCACCCTTGGATCAAGTCAATATTAGGAAGACCTAATCTCAACCCTTGATTGCCTTCGACAATCCAGAACCTTCCTCCACTCCTATATAAGCCCTCTAATTCTCAACCTTTCAAGACTTTTGGCAGTCGTCATTTTTGAGAGAGAAAAATAGAGAGAAGAGAGAAGTGAGAGAGAAGAGAGAAAAGAAAAGAGAGAAGAGAGAGAAATGGAAACTGTGTTAGCCAAACCCTAACCCTAACCCTAAACACTTCAAATCTGATTCAAGCCTTCGTATCGTCAAAACCCCAAACACAACCTTGAGTGTTTGAGAGAGAGAGTTGTGTTACTGGTTTGTTCATTTGAAGCTGTAACCTCTTGATCTGTGATCTTATTACCAACTTAAACATTTTTGTGAAGATCTGTATTTATTTATCATAGAAATCTTAGATCTACACTTTGCATGTTATATTTCACTAGATCTACATATTTCTTTCTCGTTTTAAGAAAATCTTTACTGATTTAGTCTTGTAAATATTTTATGGTTTCTGTTCTTATGAAACTTAACCTTGACCTAGTTGGATTCACACTTGGAGATTTTCAATCTCAAAAATATTTTTAAAACATAGATTGATTAAGGTCTTGACCGATTTTGAAGCAAGATTTCCGTGGAATCTGGGATATATTAAAGGTAAAAAAGGTTTCAAGTTCTGTAAGAAAGAAAGGAAAGAAAATCACAGCATATAGTCTTTATATGTAATTTCCTAGGACTGTCTGTAAAAACTAAGTGTGTGTGAGTTCATGCATGTTGATAGGAATCACATCACAAACACTTAACACACTACCACACTGGAAGTGTTGTGAATAAGATCAAAGATTATTGAGTCGACGCAAGGAAGCTAAAGCAAAGGGGATGTTATCAAACTGTAAGAACATCATCAACAATCAGATCTAAAAGAAGTTAGAAGGACACCAAGTGGGGTATATTCCTAAACTTAGAATAGGCTGAGTTGTGTGCATGAATGTTGTACTGTTTGTAACTGCTATTTGTTTTTTAGTGAATTTTTACTGTCGTGACTTAGAAGTCACCGTGGATGTTTCCTCTATTGGGAGAGGTTTAACCACGTTAAAAACTGTGTGTTCTGATTATCTTCATCTCCTCATCTCATTCTATAGTGTGCTGATTTTTTTGAAACTGTCTTAGTTTTAAAACTGATTACAAAGTCTTGGTTATTCTCGTACATAAGTTTTTGTAAACACATCTTGTTGTTTATCATTTTTATTTTCAAAAGAAAAGGGTTTCTTCAACAAACATCTCGGAGTTGCTTATACAGTTTAGTCTTGTATTAAACGGCATTAGCAACGTTTTTCATAATAATAAAAGAAAATCACCAAAAAGAAAATGATAAAAACTCATGCTCGTAAAAAATTTCAAATTATTAATGAAGTTGGCATATATAAATAAAAGAGAGAGAAATAGAGAAAGCTATAAATAATCAATAACTATCATATCATTGTCCATAAATGCATAAATATGCATAATCCATAACAGGTGTAGAGAAACCATCAAAACGTAATAGAAAAGGGCCACATGCACAAAAACATAAGAAAAAATAAATGTTATGCTCAATCCATAAGTATAATCAAATGTACTTCAACCATCAATCAAGTTATATGAGATATCCCCCACCCACGAAGCGAGCCAAGGTATAAAAACCATCTTGAGGAGCTTCCCACAAATGAGCGTCAAGGTCGAACACTTCCTCCACACAAACTATCTTTTCTTAATTTTTGGGACTCTTGAAACAACACCTTTGTCATGATGGAACTGTCACAACATGACCTTTTACTAAATTTTTACCAAACTTATTACACAATAGAATTTTAGGCTCGTTCATGGGAACGTGGGGAGGATGATAAGTTTGAGATGACCCAAGAAAAGAGAAAACATTGTCCACGTTTAGGGGTAGAGGAGATGGGCTATTAGTTGACATGGATCGATCACTCGCGGTAGGGCTGAACAGTACCCACTTTCTTTCATGTGTGATATAATATGAGTCATAACTTATAATATAAATTGATAAAAAATAAAAGTTAAGAGCACAAATAACACAATCAAGTTGTAACATGGCATGAAAAAATTTAAAAACAAGAAAATCTACCTTGAGGGTATCCTCGACCGTGTGTAGTCTTGACTTGAGTTCATAATTATTCCATGCAACTTTTTCATTTTATGTTTTACCCCGTTCAAGTGCCTCTCTTGCAATACCAATATGAACAAGTTGTATCCTACAGATATGGCTTGAATATGCACGAACACTTCCCCTTTGGTCCTTCCCAAATACTTCTGCAATTACATCCGTGTCGATGTCGTCCTCATCATGGTTACTTCCTTCACATTTTCTTCTATTCTCAGTAGCCATAAACTTATCCTATAGTATGAACAACAAAATGCTAAACTATAAATACATGTAAAAGAGGAAAGACTAAGTTGAAAAAAATTAATATCAAAAACAAAAAATTAAATACTCACATATTTATCCTTAGCGCTTGCCATCACATTCCCATTTTCAGCAATGTGTCCCGCAATCCACTTATCTATTCGCCTAAATTTTTTGGTAGGCTCTTCCTTTCCCTATAAGTTTTTTGTCAACTGTAAGACTAAAAAGTGTTAAGACGGAAAATCATTAATGTGAATGCCTAACTTTTTGAATTCTTTCTGGGCATAGCTACAACGCCCGAGATAATGGGGAATTTGATGTTTATGTCGATTTTCACTATTTTCACCATTTTGTTGTTACTTTTTGTGATTATCTTTCATTTCTTACAAAAAAAAAATCCAAATTTCAGGATCAACGCCTTGAGGTACTTCACGATCATTTTTTGTTAAATTGTCTCGCAAACTAGACTTGAAGGCCCTAAACCTTTGGGACCAAGGTTTTTTAAGCAAAGGGCGAGCAACTTCAACCAAAACATTAAGTTCAAATTGGCCCTGTAGGAATATGTATATAAAAAATAACAAAAGATTAGAAAATAACAAAATTGGTTTATGCATTACCTTTATGCATGAACATATTATGATTCAAAAAATAAATTATTGAATCCACAGTATATCTATGTATGTTTCATATTTTAAAAAATAAAAAAAAATGTATGGATAGTATTCTCAAAGGAAATTGAATATTACCATTAATATACGATGTACATTATCGTTAATAAGTTGTGGAACCTTTCGCCAATCGTTATAGATAACGGGAATAAGATTCGCACTAAATCCCCTACATTAGATTTTCACTTCTTACAATTATCACCCACAACAAAGCCGTAAATTTCAACTATGATTGGAATTTTATCCTTCTCATATTTTTCACCCAATAATTGAGATGAAATTCGAACAGAAGATAGTTGTTGCGTTGCATTTGCATCTGAAAACATAATTGATTTCCTAAAATTAAGAACACGACATTAAATGATCATCATATATCTATGCAAGGTATTATGTACAATTTTGTTCATATTCCAAGAAATTGCGGCTGATGCAAAGGGGGTCATGTACCCAGGGTATACAATTTAGATTTAGGCATCTCATCCAAATGAAATGATGTTTCATGTATGGGAGTAGGGAACTGTGTGAATGTGGCTATTGAGTATGTTAGGAATTCATATTAGGACACAATTAATTCTTCACTAGTTTATTAGTTCTCATATCGGAGTATCTATTCAATCGGTGCAATAGAAATTAAGTCATAGCAGGTATTTTTTTCAAACCTCTGTTCTGTTGCAATTGAAATATCCACATCAATCCAAATAAATAGAAATTTCAATCGGTTTAAACATTTATTTGATAGGAAATGGAAAACATTCAGCAAATGGAATTTATTTATACAAAATAAACAACATACATCAACATAACTCATTTATATATTCTTCTCAATATATATCCAAGATCCTTATAATTAGCAAAATTTTCTTCGCGTTTAAAATTTAGGTAAAACATAACTGATATTATAACTCCTCTTATCTCTAAAGGGATTGAATCTAGCATTCAAGAAATCATACCATGAACCTTAAAAATTATAAAACTATGAATCTTAAAAATTATACATTATGAAGTGATTTCCACTCTATTTAACACAAATAGCTAATGGGGTTGGGGGTTGGTCTGGCTCCTTTCTTATATAGAAAAAACTGTGGAATGTTACATTATTCATTTTAGATCTAACATCCTTCGATTAAGAAAGAATGATGTACATCTTTTATGTTTAACATAAAAGTATGATCCACTTGATTATAATTAGTACATCGATTGAGAGAAATTAAGTGATATCATAAATTCTTCACCTGGGAAATATAATTAGTACTTCTTTTATGTTTAACATAGATATGAAAGAATGATGTAAACATAGTTATTTAACTATGCGTTCCTTATCAAATAAAAAATTATGAAATTTTAAGTGGTAGGCATGCAGTAATTTTATAGAGTAATATTATATTTTGTCATCTAGAGAGGAAGATCCTTTGCTAGTAAGTTCAGTTTCATTATGATATGAACAAAACATACTAGTCCAGTTGGAATCGAAAACCCTGCTTGTATATGTTGAGAAAAACTCATATCAACAAAACGAAGAGCATTATTATTATCATTTTTTCTTAATGTGAACTCAAACTAACAGTGAAAACAATATCCACATCATAAATGCCATTAATTAAAAGACAAAATGGAAAAGTGTGAAAATGTCTTGGAATTATATTAAGGATACGCAGAACACAAGAAACTCTTTGATTGATCATCTTCACCAAAAATCCATACTCTCCCTTCAGATCACTGGTTCCAGGATCACCAAAATCAATGGACACCTTCCTTGACAAATTCTCAAGCTTGGTCGTCGATGTTCTCTCGGTCACCGCCGATGCACTAGGAAGGGGCAGAGGATGTTGCATGATAAAAAGCATCATAAAATAAAATAAAACTGAAAATTTAGAATGCTATTGGGAAAATAAAATAAAAATCATATTGAAAGACATACATAAAAATTTTTGCACATTCCGAGTGAAATCGAATTTCTAATTGAACCTCTCTAAATTTTTAATGATAAGACTAAAGTGTACACTCACCGCAATGGAAAAAGACATAGAGAAGATAATCCATTTTAATCAAGAGTGGGAAAAAAAATTCAATAAAAATGGAGGAATGTTCAATGAAGTGGTTGAATTTGAGAGTTTAATTGGAAATCGAAAAGAAAAAGGTTGATCAGATCTCAACAAATACTACTAAAATGCCAAAAACTTTAGGAAATCGAGGTTTATTAATAGAATATCATGTAAAGGGGCTTACTGATCAAAGGATTAAGTTTCATTTTATTGGTAAACATAACAATAATCTCCAAATTTGTAATAATGCACACCGAAGCATGGTTAAAAAGATAGAGAAGATCCTAACTGCCGAAATAGCATACTCATTCAACTAAAAACTCAAAGAGATCAAGTGTTGAGCGGGAAAACAAATTTTACATAACGTTATTAAAATATACATACTAGACTCAAAAATTAGATTAAGATATTTATTCCATTGAATCCTGACAGTGATTTCCGCTTCTTTTTACTATTCCTTAACAATGATTATGGGCTTTGTTACCAGTTCAACCCACTAAATATTGTATTTATGGAAACAAATGAACAAGTGGTGATATCATACATGATAACTTAGAGATAAGATTGGATGTTATTTATGGAAAAATTCATGACATAGAACTTATTCCTGAAGTGTTTAGTTTTACAAAGATATTCTTTTGGACCTCAAGTGCTAAATATTGTAATTCAAGGTATACTACTTGAATGAACATTAAACTTTTAACGCAAACGCATGAAGAAGATGAGCGTCCCCCACTAGACCTTATCCATTTAACACTCCATTAGCTAGTATCATTCCTACTCCACCATCTTTCTTTACCACTAATCCTTTAGCTACTCGTGGGCTACTCCCACGATCATAAATCACGATTTTTCCCTTAACAAGATTGGAATCAAGTGAATTTTCCTTACATAATGAAGGAAAAAAATATCCCAGATCTACCTGGGTAAACCAAAGGATACATTTTACGCTAATTGGGAGTTCGGTGTATAGTGAAACACCACAGAGCTTGTGGTCATTTCCAGGAATGACCGCAGTTGGGAAATTCCAATCAATTGTGACAGCTCCAACTGTAGTAATCCACGGGGCTAAATTAGTAATTGACATTCCATTAGGCCCATCATTTCTAGCTGACGAAGAAACAAAAATTCCACTTGAAGTGGCTCCATATGACTCAATTGCTATTGTATCGAGATAATACGATGAAGAAATTCCATCACCACATCCGATTGAAATAGAAATTACACCAAATCCAACCTCCACAACAACATCAAACGCAGTTAGAATATGAGCATCGAAACAACCTAAGTTCTTCCAGCAAACTTTGTACACAGCCAATCTAGATTTAGGATAAACACCTTTAGCAATTCCATAGGAATAACCTTGCATATTTTCTTTAAAAGCGTACCTCTCAGTGGAAGTTGGTGTCGTATGTGTTCTGTGGCCATCAGCATCTCTTGGTGAATGAAACTCAACAATATCATTAATTCCTCCACCAAACCCACCTGGTTCACCTAATCCCCCTGTAGCTTCATGACCATTTGCAAAAAAATAAGCTACCACTATTTTCCTTTTGCAGTTTCTCAAAGTGAATTTACCTCCCATTTCGCAAACAGTTTTCCAATGACTAGGAACAAGTCCAAGATTAAGATCTCTCAATTATCCGGGCACCGAGGGCCTTGATAAAGTAATTCCCTCCAATAAGATTGATATTCCCTCCATCTACAATAGGTAGATGGAATATTAAATTCCAATGACTAGGAATTTGATTGTGTGTACATCTACCTAATCAAATCCGTAATGAGGGAAATAACATTAATTAAAAAAAATGGTTTTGGTTTTGCAGTGGTCTAAACATCTACCTACGTTTGGATGGAATTTTATAGTTTTGCACCTTTACAACCTTATGACCTAGACGTAATTCCTTACTGAACGGTTTATTATTCGACACATTCGAATTTCTAACCGAATTTCTAAGCGAGTTTATATACACGAGTGGGTGACATATATAAACGTTTAATCAAACTTATTTGAATGTAACACATAATTAAAAACATGTTAAAAATGAGTTTTCCCAAATTTTCAGAAAAATCATTTACGTTTTCAATTTGTCACATTCTTCGAACCCCTCAAAATTTAGATGCCGCTACTCCTATTACAAGGCCTAGTGTAGAAAAGATATGCATAGTTATGGATCTTTTGAAAACCTTTCTGTCGATACAAAGGGTTTTTGGCAAAATGAGAAATATGATTTTATCGCAAATTACTACAGATTATGCCAAAATTTAGGCCATGATTATTCTAAATTCCAGATGAATAAGAAGCAACGTAGTGAAGATAAAATTCCCATTGCTAATCCAACTAGTGTATGGTTGAAGAGATATAATAAAAAAGAGGATGGTAAACCATCTTAGTAAAATAAAGGAAATTAAATGAGTTGATGCTCTATTGATGGTGGGCAATGTGGTTAAAAGTGAGTCTATTAATGTGAACCCTACTCCTAATCCATTTTTTTAATAACACAAGCAAATATTTCTATTTAGGTGGGATTCCTAGTCAAACAGATATTGGTGGAACTGAAGTCCAAACAACTAAGCAGCGTGTGATACAAAAACATTGTCAAATACTGGTAGTTGAAAATCAATGGGTTGTTCACTGAATGGTTGAAGAGAAATAATAAAAAAAAGAGGATCGTAAACAATCTTAGTAAAAGCATGGAAATTAAAGAAGTTAATGCTCTATTGATGGTGACCAATGTGGTTAACAATGAGTGTATTAACGTGACCCCTACTCCTAATCCATTTTTTAATAACACAAGCTAGTATGTCTATTTAGGTGGAATTCCTAGTCAAACAAACATTGATGGAAACGAAGTCCAAAAAACTAAGCAGCGTGTGATAGAAAAATAGAGCCATATACTAGTAGTTGAAAATTAATGCGTCGCTCGCTCACTCACTCACTCGAGTACATGTCATCAGTATATTTTGCATTGGGTTTGTCGTCCTCGTCAAAAGTGATCTTGTTGACATCGTGGAGTGCAGTAGTCCTAAAGAGGGCAATATCAACACCACTAGACACAATTTGATAACCTTTGTCCCCGATATGAAGATTGTGAAACCCCGTCCTAGAAAAGAAATATTGAATAATAAATTGTTGATTTTATTTGAAGAAAATTTTTTAGGAATAAATATATAACGGAATTACGCCAAAATGGCACGAAAAGTAATAAAAGAGAAAAAGAATCTCCAAGTTGCATGGATGCGCATTTGAGTCCTAATAGTCCTAGTACGTATGTTGGTTAAGTTTGTTGCAAAAATGTCAATGAATGATTGTGACACGGTCATAGTTAATAAAACACGATTTTTCTAACCGCATGTCGCGCAGGACACGAACTTGTGCGATTGTTGTAGGAAAATTGAATAAGGATAAAAATAGTATGACTACAAATTTGCGACCTCAAAAATACATATAAAAATAGCATGAGGTTAAAACTAAAAAAAATAATAAATAAATAAATAAAATATTATTATTTTTGTCAAAAAATAAAGTGCTAAAAAAATTCTGAACAATTCTAAATCAACTTACAATTTAATTTTGAGCAACTTTCCCTTCTTCAACATCTCCAAAATAATTCATCTAATGCCTTTTTTGGCAATTTTCTACTCAACCAGATTGTATAATTTTAGCTTGTTTTCCACTTCCTTTTGCTTTTGCTTTCTTACTTGTCCAATTCCAACTTTTGACCTACCGATTAGAACCATCATTAGCATATTATGGGTAGTGTAAATTATTGTGTTGGCCATTATTAGATTCCCATGTGAGTGTGTGAGTTGGTGTGTTATTATAAGAGAGAGATGGAGGTAGCTTTGGTTGATATTATTCTCATCAGATTTGTGTAAGTTTTCTATCATTCTACAAACACTTCTACACCATTATTACTCTCCCAAACCCGTAGCTCACCTCCCCACCCACCATAAAACCACCCAAACTCCATATTTGTAAGATATTCACACTTCAAAAGAACCACTCAAGGGGTATATAGCTTAAGGAAGTCTTGGAGCTTATATTTTGGAGCTAGAGTTGTAGTTTTGGAACATTTTTTGGAGCTTAAAGATGGAGTTCCAAGAACACATATAGAGATCTCATGAAGAATGCATTTGGTAAACCCTTGAGGCCACCTTTGAAGGTGGGGGTTGCTCCTCCTACACAACCATTTTGGTGTCTTAAGAGGTGGGAAAATCTTACTTTGATTGACGTTTAGAGTTTGATAATTTTGAGAATGATGTTTACGTATATTAGACTTGATATATGTAGTATTTTAGCTAATTTACAACTTTATTTTGTTTAGTCATCATATCATCATTTGACGTGTAGAAATGAGTTTTTAAGAAGTAATTTTGATGGGTTCAAAAGGAGGATAAGTTTCAGAATATTAGCCTTGAAGATGTTATGAAATAAAATGTGTCAAAATGATGTTTGAAAGGTAAATACTATAATTTCATGTTTAGAAAAATATTGGGCTAATATAGGCCATTTTTACGAAATAAAAATGAGACTTTCTTACCAAAATGATGAAGTAGAAGAAGAAATTGGACTTTTACTTAAATGGGTGTTTCTGAGATGCATAAACTCATAATAAGAAATATTTGGGGTTGATATGTAAATAATCAAAGTATAAAATGCTTACTTTTAAATTAATGCTTAAGTGTAATTAAAGCAAGTAAATAAGGCCAAATGTGTTGATAATGGCCAAATGGGTATTTAAAGTGTGTACAACTTATTTTGGAAACAGAAATGGAAATAATGTCTTTTTATAAAATTTGGAATTTATTACTGAAATTATGTTGGAAATATCAGAAATACACTTTGAGAAGTTATAAATTGGTTTTTGGCGAAATTAGTATGTTTCAACCCATTTAAAATGATAATATTTGTATGAAACAAATAGTAGTGGCATTGTCGTAAATATAGTGTATAGTATGTTGTCAAGAAAATATTTGGCAATTAAATGTATTAATTAAGTTTTATAAAAGGAGATTAATGATATATTTTTGCTAAGTGAAAATAATGAGTTTCACTAAAATGATAAGTGTGAAATATGGGTAAAAATATAGTTTTTGACAAGTGTTAAGTGGTTAAAAGTGTTTTGAGAATTAAGTTGGAAAGTTAGTAACTATTTTGGGAACAACACTTGTTAAATGGCTAATGCGTGTTTAACAAGAAATGGGTAAATTGGTAAATTTACATAAAGTGGAACATTTTTATGAAATAAAAATGTCAATGAATAGTTCGGATGAAAAAGGAAAGAATTGATTTTTCAAAGTGAGAATAATGTTGAAACACATGGAAAGGATAAGTATAGATACTTGAATGATGTCAAGAATTAGGCAGGGCATGACATCCCTAGGTGTGAAAGACCCCATGCCTGTACAGATGAGCATATGGCGATTGGATACCGATGGTGTAGAGACCATGAAGTCCAGGAATAATGACTAGACTCCAAGGCAAATATTGATAATTCTTGCAATAAGAAATGAAGAATGAGAATATTCTTAAAATTAATGCAAACGAGTCTTTGAGATCTGTAAAAGGTTTAAAGATGGAAATAACCAAAGTTTTCACGAAATAATAAATGATTTGTGTCGTGTGGTGTGGTGTATAAGTTTGTCAATGAAAATGAATATTTTTCCCAACAGGAGGTGTGCGTGTCATAAAGATTGTTTTCATGAGACTATTAAAATAATGACAAAGTAACTCTAGCGAGAGTTGATAAACGTTGAATAGATGAATATTTTCAAGAATAGAAAGGGTTTTCCTATAAATGATTAACCGTGTGCGTTAATGGGATATAATGTGAATTTGAAGAAAGATTATCCAAAATGACTATTTTGGGAAAGAAATAGGGGATGAATGGGGATAAATAATATTCCTGGAATAAATTGGTTTAATACATCGGAGCATGTATTTTCAAAAGTATATGTGTAGATATATACATATTTTCATGAGCATATAGTGAGTGAATATTATTTTCTGCCGTTCGTTTCAATGTTGCATTTGTATAAACCCCACTGAGCCTTTCGCTCACTCCCTCCTCTTTATTACGGCAGGTTGTATGCGGTTCCGTACTTTGAGAGCGTTTTATAGGTAATATTTACTTGGATTAACATTATTAGCTCTGTTTACCTGGCATTGGAGGCACATCCCTTGGGTTCCGCACGTAGTTTATTTTATATTGGAATCGCATGCTAAGCAAAGAGTAATCTTATTTAATAATAAAACTTGAATAGTAACATTATTTAGGTTGTTCATTGCACCCCACATTTGACACTCGGATCGGATTAGGGTTGATCCTATAATAACCTTTAAATCCGGTTCGGGGCGTCACAACTTGGTATCATAGCTCTAGGTTCAATGTTTCTTTCGGGTGTGACATGGTGAGCTCGGTAGTGGATCTTTCGATGTTGATGTTGGTTTGGGGCAGTCACTCTAGTTTTGTGATAGTTTGTATCCTCATCCATAAATTCAAAGAGGTTAGGATGACAAGTAAGTTGGTTACAAGTGGCACACAATCAGGTTGATATTTATAAATCGCTTCCGCATTTCTGATATAGGTATGTTAGTAATTACGGGGGTCAGCATAATCTAATGTCGCCAACATCATAATTCCATTGTATAAGAGACATATATTGTGTTAATTTTTATGTTAACAAAGAATAGGAGAAGTTAAAGCACCAAATAGTGTGAGCTAAATTGTAGCTAGAAAGATTGGTTGAGTTTAGCTTTGAAGATTAGGTGACTTGGGTGTATATTATAAGTGGTGACTTCGTAGTGAGAGTGTATTAAATTAAAGACTCGGATTAATGTATTTGGGTGTATATCTTGGGTAGTATATTTGGGAGTATTGATCTTGTGGTGAGAAATTAGTTGGACCCTTGATTGAGGACTGGGGTTTATTATACTGTGATGTATATATTTTGGTTATAATGTAGACTTGGATAATCGTGATGAGTTGAGGTGACCTAGGAGTTAAATTATATAGTCCTTATGGCACAATGTTGATGACAGTATCAATTTATGATTATAATAATACTACATTGAGGAATACGATATCTTGTAGCGTGTGCTGTATGGTCTTGGATGTGTATAGGCAATACCCAATGTCAATCACATCTTAGAGATAAGATAAATTTGTGAATTGACACTCATTCAGGTTTATATGACATAGTCTAGTGATTTTTACTACGTGTTAGTAATTTGATATGTTTGTAATTCCATGATAATTGCTCTTAGGAGTAAGTGCTAAGGTTATTTGAGAAAAATAGTAATTCAAGTAATTAGCATTTCAAGGAGATACCTTTGGGGTTGTATATCATAGATAAAACTAAGGTTAATTAGTGTTCCTCGGTGATAGGAATGTTATTTACTTGGTAGAAATGACAAATTAAGGTGACCCAAGAATAGGTCATGGGTGATTCCCTAGTATATGATAAGAGATAATTGGTGTGACGTTAGAAGAATGAAATCAATGATTACCTCATAAAGATATGTAAGATTAGTGACCTTAATAAACTGGTTATGATAAAAAATTGGGTTGACTTGAGTAGAGTGTTTTTGGGACATTAATACGATATGATCCTGTCGTGACGAAATAATAATTGAACTTGGTCGTAGGTGTTAGCTTCGAGAAATGGATAAATCTAATGTCGTTACCTTAAATCTTGGAAAATTATTGCATTGAATATTTCATAAAATAATAATAGTAATTAGTGAGTGAATCGTGTTAACGTGCGGAAATGCCTTATGATTGGTGACATAAAATGAATTGATTCTGATTATAAACAAGTATCTTGATATAACTCTTGGAGAAATATAAGTTGGTAATTATATTCGAATTTTGTGACAAGCACTTGGATGGGCTTAATTAACATTTATTTCTAGGACATCGAGCATGACAAGATTTTAGTGTGATAGACGATGCTTACATTTGATTGTGTATACACCTTGATAAAAAAAAAATTATAAGTTTATGCTAGTTATTCATAAAGCCTTGGAGAATATGAGTATTAGGAATTGCTTAGGTGTTCATGAATCATTATCATACAAGTTGACTTGTGGCAAAACCTTGGAGATTAGCACCATGAATCGTAAAACTTGTCTTAATATGATCTTCGAGGATTGTGTCGTAAACATGATGGTAGGTGCTAGGTTGTGCGCTTGTGAGAACTTAGAGTAACTTGATGTTGTATCGATATTTAATAAATAACTCTTGGAATGAAGTGTGATCATAGCACCTTCTTGTGCTACCAATACGCTGGGGATAACCCTAGTAAAAATAAATCATTATTCACATAGCATAAGCCTTCGTGATAGTACAAAGTGAGCAAGGGTCCTACCAATTAGATTAGAAGCACCACCTTTGACTAAATTGTGATATTCAGGATTGCATAGGATGTTTCTAAGAGTTAGGAAGTTGTTGGTAAATTCAGACGTTTAAGAGTGTGCATATGTGTTTAACTTGAAAATTGAGGTTATATACCACGTATTGAAATTTGGAGACCTAGGTATAATGGGTTGGTTGTTTATGATAAAAGATGAGAAGGGTGATCTCGCGTGAAATTGGCGCAGTGCGTACAAATATAAAAGTGTCACCCATAAAAGTAGTCATAAGGAGGAAAGCCTTGTGTTTTAACTTCCCAAAAGAATTAGTTCATACTTTAGTAAGAATGGAAAATTTGCATAGGATCAGTCAATGTACATAGGATGAACATTGGTTATAAGTTGTGGACCATAAGAACACTTGTGGGCTCGTACTTTGTGAAGAATAGTTCGTTACCTAAATTCGATTACTATCCTTTGTCTCGGTATTCACTTAATTCGTTATGATTCCATATGTTTCATTTGATCCCAGTAATGGGAAGTTGTTATTCGGTTGTGATCTGGGTGTGCCACTACATAAGCTCAGTAGTGGCGTGGGTTAGGCCGGTTGTGGCTGATGAATCACAATAAATGATTGCGCACTTTGTTGGAAGCACCCTAATATTTTCATTAGTTTGTGTGCGCACAAGGTCTCGCGATTTGTTGCTCGTAGTTTGCATGTGTAAATCGGTTATCTTAGGTTAACGACCCTATTTGTTGACCAATAAAACTAGTTACAGTTTGGAGTTATAGTATAGCTAGTTACTTTTCTGTCATAGGTTCAAGAATACATTTTAAGAATTATGTGGATATTAGACGTAATGAGAACTTAAGTGCAAATGTTACACTCCGAATTTAGGATATAGTTACTCATATGAACAATTTGGATTATGATGTCTAAGATGCTTCAAGGTTAATATGAAGATCTCATAGGACGTTTCAGTCTTTCAGGCCAATGTGATAAAATGACCCTTTTAAGATTGCTGATATGAATGACTAGAAAGTGTTACAGGTGTATTGACCTAGTCTTGACGTGATTCAAAATTTGAGAAAACATAGGTTTGTAAATCCTAACTCGGGATGATGAATTCATTAATGATGGCATGATGTTTGAGGAATACCGATTATTTCAAAAAAAATATTGGGATGAGTAAGTTAGGCATGCTTGGGTATTATTAACGAAAAACCTTAGCATTATTGGGTTAACTTGATGATAATTAACGTGGATGGAATCTTTGAGTTTTAACTATAAAGACTAGGATACTCCAGAATTAGAAATGATTTGCTTAGATGACTGAATGATTAAGATTGGTGAGTTATAAATTTTGAGGACAAAATTTCTTAAGGAGGGAAGAATGTGATACCCCACCCTATAAAAGAAATATTGAATAATAAATAGTTGATTTTAATGAAAGGAAACATTTTAGGAATAAATATATAACGGAATTACGCCAAAATTGCACGAAAAGTAATTAAGGAGAAAAAGAATCTCCACATTACATGGTTCGCATGGATGCACATTTAGGTTCTAATAGTCCTAGTAAGTATGTTGGTTAAGTTTGATTCAAAAATTCGAAAGAATGATTGTGACACGGTCGTGGTTAATAAAACACGATTTTTGTCAACTCGTGTCGCGCAGGACACAGACTTTTGCAATTTTTGTAGGAAAATTGGAGAAGGATAAAAGTAGTATGACTACGTATTTGGGACCCTAAAAATATATATAAAATAACATGAGGTGAAATGTCAAAAAATGAATAAATAAATAAAATATTATTATTTTCGTCAAAAAATAATAGTGCTCAGAAAATTCTAAACAATTCTAGATCGACTTAATATTTCATTTTGAGCAACTTTGCCTTCTGAAACAAGTAAAAAAAAATTCATCTAATGCCTTTTTTGACAATTTTATACTCGGCGAGGTTGTATGATGTTATGTTGTTTCCACTTCCTTTTGCTCTTGCTTTCTTAGTTGTCCAATTCGATCTTTTGACCTACTGATTAGGGACCATCCTTGGCATATTAAGGGTAGTGGAAATTATTGTGTTGGCCAATATTAGATGACCATGTGAGTGTGTGAGTTGGTGTGTTATTATAAGAGAGAGATGGAGGTAGCTTTTGTTAATATTATTCTCATTAGATTTGTGTAACTTTTCTATCATTCTATAAACACTTATACACCATTATTTAACTCCCAAAGCCGTACCTCACGTCCCCACCCTCCATAAATCCACCCAAACTCCATATTTGTAAGATATTTACACTTCAAAATAACCACTCAAGGCGTATATATCTTGAGGAAGTCTTAGAGCTTATAGTTTGGAGCTAGAGTTGTAGTTTTGGAACATTTATTGGATCTTAAAGAAGGAGTTCCTAGAACACATATAGAGCTCTCATGAAGGATGCATTTGGTAAACCCTTCAGGCCACCTTTAAAGGTGGGAGTTGCTCCTCCTACACCACCATTTTGGTGTCTTAAGAGGTGGAAAAATCTTACTTTGATTGACGTTTAGAGTTTGATAATTTTGAGAATGAAATTTACATATATTAGAGTTGATATATGTAGTATTTTATCTAATTTACAACATTATGTTGTTTAGTTATCATCTCATCATTTGATGTGTAGTAATGAGTTTTTAAGAAGTAATTTTGATGGGTTCAAAAGGAGGATAAATTTCAGAATATTAGCCTTGCAGATGTTATGAAATAAAATGTGTCAAAATGATGTTTGAAAGGTAAATAATGTAATTTCATGTTTAGAAAAACATTGGGCTAATATAGGCCATTTATAAGAAATAAAAATAGGACTTTCTTACGAAAATGACGAAATTGAAGAAGTAATTGGACTTTTACTTAAATGGGTGTTTTTGAGATGCATAAACTCATAATAAGAAATATTTGGGGTTGATATGTAAATAATCAAAGTAAAAAATTCTTACTTTTAAATTGATGCTTAAGTGTAATTAAAGAAAGTAAAGAAGGCCAAATGTGTTGATAGTGGCCAAATGGGTATTTAAAGTGTGTACAACTTATTTTTGAAACATAAATGGAAATGAAGTGTTTTTATAAAATTTGGAATTTATTAATGAAATTATGTTGGAAATATCATAATTACACCTTGAGAAGTTATAAATTGGTTTTTGGCAAAATTAGTATGTTTAAACCCATTTAAAAGGATAATATTTGTGTGAAACAAATAGTAGTGGCATTGTCGTAAATACAGTGAATAGTATGTTGTCAAGAAAATATTTGGCAATTAAATGTATTAATTAAGTTTGATAAAAGGAGATTCATGATATATTTTTGCTAAGTGAAAATAATGAGTTTCACTAAAATGATAAGTGTGAAATATGGGTAAAAATATAGTTTTTGACAAGTGTAAGTGGTTAAAAGTGTTTTGAGAATTAGCTTGGAAAGTTAGTAACTATTTTGGGAACAACACTTGTTAAATGGCTAATGTGTGTTTGATAACAAATGGGTAAATTGGTAAATTTATGTAAAACGGAACATTTTTATGAAAAAAAAATGTCAATGAATAGTTGGGAAGAAAAAGGAAAGAATTAATTTTTTCAAGTGAGAATAAATGTGAACATTGAGAATAATGTTGAAACACGTGGAAAAGATAAAAACGAATACTTGAATGATGCCGAGAATTAAGAAAGACATGACGTCCGTACTGGTGAAAGACCCCAAAGCCTGTACATATGAGCATATGGCGACTGGAGACCGATAGTGTAGAGCCCATGAAGTCCAGGAATAATGACTAGACTCCAAGGCGAAGATTGATAATTCTTGTAATAAGAAATTAAGAATGACAATATGCTTAAATTTAATGCAAATGAATCTTTGAGATTTGCAAAAGGTTTAAGGATGGAAATAACCAAAGTTTTTATGAAATAATATATGTTTTGTGTCGTGTGGTGTGGTGTATAAGTTTTTCAATGAAAATGAATATTTTTCCCAACACGAGGTGTGTGTGTCATAAACATTATTTTAATGAGAATATTAAAATAAAGACAAAGTAACTCTAGCGTGAGTTGATAAACGTTGAATAGATGAATATTTTCAAGAATATAAAGGGTTTTCCTATAAATGATTAACCATGTGCGTTAATGGGAAATATTGTGATTTTAAAGAAAGATTATCCAAAATGGCTAATTTGGGAAATAAAAAGAGGATGAATGGTGATAAATAATATTTATGGAATAAATTGGTTTAATACATCCAAGCATGTATTTTCAAAAGTATATGTGTAGAGACATTTATATTTTCATGAGCATATTGTGAGTGAGTATTTTTTTCTGCCATTTGTTTCTATGTTGCATTTGTATAAATCCCACTGAGACTTTCTCTCACTCCATCCTCTTTGTTATGGCAGGTTGTATGCGGTTCCGTACTTTGAGAACGTTTTACAGGTAATATTTACTTGGATTAATGTTAGTAACTCCGTTTACTTGGCCTTGGGGGCACTTTCCGTTGGGTCCCGTACATAGTTTATTTTATATTGGAATCACATGCTAAGCAAAGCGTAATCTTATTTAATAATAAAATTGGAATAGTAACATTATTTTGGTCAATCCTATAATAACCCTTAAATCCGGTTTGGGCTGTCACAAAGAGGGGGTCGTGTGGCATCACCAAACCAAAAAAGTTGGCCTCATTTTTTCTCAACGGTCTTCTCAACGACCCTCATGAGGCCCCTGACCTTTTTGTTGTTGGGGTCTCACAAGTATCCCATACTTACGTTCACGATTTCCAATAACATTCGTCAAATTTGATCATCAAATTTCACTCCTTCAGTTTAATGTGTTTTAAATTTGTCTCTACCAGATCAATATTATGTCTTAAAAATAAGATTTAGTCTTCTCCACACATATTAATATGTATATAGGACTATAGCTTAACAAAATGAAATCAGGTTTATTTGATACTATTGACAGGCAATATTTGAATCAATGTTTTGATAACATCTGTTAGACCGCCATCCCACTAAACTCTGCGTTCAAACTCATCCCAATTGAACCATAACAACCTTTACACTTGAACTATAATATTTCTCCATTCATACTCACGCCAATCGAACCACATATGAAAATATACAAACTCAAAGGAAGAGAAATAGAGAAAAGCGACTGGACAACTACATACATAGCATGATTTATAAAAAGAAATGTCTATAAATATATGAAGTAATTTAATGTCATTCCAACCGTAAAAAGAAAAGAAAATACGCATTAATATTTCCAAAGGTATTCACATATTTCCAAATGAGTTTAGTGATTTAATAGCTAGACAGAACCATGAAACTTAAACATCTTTTACAAAATGAGTTTGGATCCCGGGGATTTAGTTTGGATCCTGGGTCAATTTTAGACCAAATCGGCACCTATTGAGGGCGTTTTAATCATTTAAAATATTAGGGTAAAGGAACCCACAAAATTGTAAGTCTTATATCTGATAATAAGATGGAAAGTCTAGGTCTAGATGATTGAAAACCTAGGAGATTCCATTAGAAGAAATGGAGAGAGTTCTTAGAGGTTTTGAAGAAATTCTTGGAACTTGCATCCTGACCTTGAACCACAAATAACTTGGGAGTGAGGGTTAGAATATGAGATCATCAGTCCATCATCTCAACCATGAAATCAGACCCTCCTAATCAAGGAAAGTGTTTATTTATGGTTTTGACTTGAAGTTATAATGCCCATGTTGAGAATAGGGTTGATTTTGTTGATTTATATAATGAAACTTGAATTTGAATCCTTGTTATGGGTTGGATTTACATGGAGAGTAGATTGATTTATGTAGATAACATGAAATCAATTAATGGGTGATGCATTAGATGGAAAAAATATGGGTTTTTGTTGATCATAAATGAAGAACGAAAAATTTTAGGGTTTTGATTAATAAGTAGATTTAATACATTCTTAAGTAGAAAACTTAATGTTTTGTGGAGTTAATTACGCTTTAAATCATCCTAACACATTATGACCTTTAGGATCATTGGAAATAAGTTTGGTTTATTAGCATGTAAGTAAGGTGAACAAAATGCTGAAAAAAGTTGTTTCTAAAGGTATGGGACAATCTGGGCAGATGTTGTTCAAACGACCTGTATTGTTGTTCGAACGACCATGTTCTAATGAGGTTTCTACTGAACATCCAATGATATTTCAAAATATTGAAATAATAAGTCCTTCATAGTTCTTTCAATCGAACTGGATATCTCGTTGGAATGAGATTCCGTTGTCGTTGGAACGATTTTTCAGGGAGGAAATTTTTTATTGAACGAGCCTAACTTTGTGATGTAATTTATCGGAGTGAAAGGTAATCATTTAAGGGAATTTGAAATCATTTTTGTATGCATACCCGTAGTGTGAAATATGATAGTGAGAGAAACGTAAAATAATAAGTACAGTGAGTATGCGAGAGATATATACTATGTACGAAGTCATGATATTTATGTTGTGTGTTTAACTATTGATTATCCATAGGTGGAGTGAATACCTATTGTATATTTGATTGTACTGGTGAAGGCCAATTCTACCTTGGCGATGTTAAGGCCAATCCTAACTTGGAAATTCCATCAAGGTTTGGATTTGTGCCTAAGGCCATGGAACTTACGGCAGTCCACTATGTGCCCTGTATTAGTGGGCTTGGCATGTTGTTTGGGTACGTTAGGTATGCGCGTGTCCCAAAGACTTCGAACTATGTCCTCCTCCATCACATGGAAGAATATTGGGGTCAAGGTAATATTGTGAACCAATATATGACACCAATGTTGGGGTCATGGTAACGTTTCAAACCAATATATGAAACAAATTTTGGGGTTGACGTAACATTCCGAACCAATAGTCCCTATTCCGTGATTCGGGGACATGATAGCAAAGTATGCGCTTATATTATATATTATGTGTGCAATATATACCATATGAATAATCTACTTGTGTATGATAGTATACTACTAGATGATAAAACCATATAGAAAGGTAATTAAGTAGTACACTTAACTATATGATTAAATGATAACATGTGAGAAATGTTACGTAAAATGATTATAACATACAAGCGATGTTAATAAGATATCGTATTGTTGGGGCGATACCGGAACTTCGAACTGTTAGTCATAAAAATGTAATAGTCATGTCTAGTTAGCTTGTCTAGAATATCTAGGTTGGCTAAGTTGAGATGTTAGGCGTGGACAATAAATAGGAGGTGAGGAAAGTCAAGAGAGTTTACGCGAACATAATATGTCTAATCAATAACTGGTTTTAAAACTGTGATAAATTCTTGTTAAATATTTTCAAAATGTTTTGGATTCTAACCCTTTATATAAAATATTTTCAAAACATTTTTGGTGTCCAACCACAAGTACACCAGACTTGACTATTCATTCGAGGGCCACGCTGCTGCAGCACTATGGAGGCTTGCATCATTTGATTAAACGGATCAATTATTTCATTCAGATCTACAATAGGATTTCAATTTAGTATTAATTATGGACATGTTATGCTTCATCATTTAAATTCAGTCATACGAATTTAGACTTTTATTAGTTTTATTTATCACGTGTGGAGATTTTTATTTGGATTTGAATTTTCATTGATGAGTTATTCGGCATAACATTATTTATTTTTATCTATTGATGGTTTGGAACATATTATGATGTGAAAGGTTTATTTTCATGTTAGATGTTTGTGGTTTGTAAAATGAAAGATAATAGTTTGACACCGACTTAATTTATTATTAGGTGGCTAGAAATTAATAATTGCAACAGTGATGCTAAGAATTGACCAACTGGACATTCTGTTTTAATTTAATAAAGGCATGATCACCCAGTATTTAATTTGGGGGGGTCGTAGTTTATTACCTTGTGGGAGATCAACTAATTTCCATATACGACTTTGTATTATGATTTCAATTTCACTAATGTCATCCTCTTTCAAGAAAGGAGATTCTAGAGTTGACACCGCTTCTTGTAAACTACTAGGCTCACTTTTTAAAATATAATATTAAAAATATGAGCCAAAAGGCTTTGATGTCTTTGTGATCTTACTGCGTCTAGGTTCAAAGTCAACATTTTTAATATATTTATAGGCATTGTGGGTACCTTCAAATAATTCTCAAGCTTTTACCGTGAAAGGTTGTATTTATTCGTGAGAATACTTGACGACGAGAAAAAAATATCATTAGTGACTATCCAAATACCCTTTCAGAGAGATGATTTTTTAAAGAAACCATTTTTATAACTTTTTAAATTTGTTGGGTCGTTTAGCAAATGACTTCATCTGATTTGTTCAGTTTGAAGTAAGGCGCTCGATTCTTTTTATATTTTACCATTGGCTCCCATTTTGGACGGAATCTATCCAACCAACTATGTTGACAAATAAATAACAAAACTTTTTTTAAACCAGAATCACCAATATAACAACAAAAGGATCAACCAATCTTATCTTCAAATAGAAAAAATAATTATAAAAAGTAGTTGATTGAAAATTGACCTCAAAGTTAGCAAAAATTATATTTTGTAAACCCACTTAAAACTCATAAATTCCAACAATCCCCCACATGAATGAAAAATGGTTGGATTATCGTAAAAGACTATGTACACATAAAGAGAGTAATATTGGAAAATTCCTACACCGGGAGAGATAACTTTTGGCCTCGAATTATCCCTTGTGAAAGGATATCTAATTTACTAACTGATTAGTAAACCCGATTTCCTAAACTATTCAGTTTTTCTTATGTAAATCAAGACATTAGACTTCACATAGTATGTCTTTGAACATTATTGGCTCTTTAGTTGAGTTCATTTTGGCTCTGAATAACTCTTAGTTTCATGAGTGCTTTCGAGAATTTAATACTTTCGAAGTTCTCATAGAAGAATCCATTTCACATTCATATTGGTGACTCTCCATTTAGAGTATCCTACGATATCCCACTTAGGATTCTAAGATATAGGAGTCATTAAAATCTATGCTTATCCAACATGCTTTCTAGGTTGTAGTGTTTTATCACAAGAATAGGTATGAGTTTAAAAACTCATCAGTGCTCACATCGAAGAGTCGATCAAGATTTGGTTTTCCCCTTAAACATAGATCTTGGGATATCCAGTCAACTAGGAAGGATTTCCAACATGGCAACCCTTTGTTTTATAGGATGTAAACCCATTCCCCTCGATAAATGATATATTTATCTCTATTCAAACCTTTGGTTAACGAATCTTCTATATTGTCCTTAGACTTAATATAATCAATGGAAATAGTTATGTTAGAGATCTGTTATTTGAGGGTATTATGTCTTCGACGTATATGTCGGGACTTACCATTATACATATTACACTGTGCTTTGTCAATTTTTGATTGGCTGTCATAAATTACGCAAATTGTAGGCACGTGTTTTGGCCACAATGGAATATACTCTAAAAAGTGACGAAGCCATTGTCCTTCTTCTCCATCTTTATCTAAATCTATAAATTCATATTACATAGTGTATCTAGTAATAAAAGTTTATTTTGATGATTTTTAAGACACCTCATTACTACCAAGTGTAAACACATATCCCCCTTTGGGTTTAGATTCCTTCGAGATAGATACCTAATTAAAGTCACTATATCCTTAGCATAAGGTTGGATATCTTGTGTAGTGCAATTCATGGTTAAGAGCAGGGGCAGAGCTCTTTGGTAGATGGGGAGGGGGGGGGGGGGGGGGGGAGGTCAAGTGTCCACCTTAGGAATTAAAAAAAAATAGTATAAGGGGATAAAGGTTATGTTTTAAATCTGAAGAAAAAAAAATGTAATATTTCCTTGAAAAAATATGACACACTTTCATCCATTAAGCCACATTGATTACTTTGATTATTTTGTTTTTGTTTAGGTTTGAATCAATTTGTTGTTATTTATTTTAGTTTTTGGTTGTAAAATCCCGCACTAAAAATGTGATTAAATTATGTATAAATTGTAATGGAGTGAGGATTGAAAATAATTATTGGAAAATTATGGGTCAAAATTGAAGAAAATAAAAGAAAATGGAAAAGGGGGTCGTTTCAACAACCTCTTGAGGTAGTTAAAAGCGAGATCCATATCCCGCGAAGCTCGCGCCAAGCAGGCCATCAAACGAGATGTCACTGAATTATAGTCCCAGGTGGCGCAAAGATCGCATGAAACCAATCATTGAACAAGGTGGTGATATCGCTCGAATGAGGTTATGATGTCGTTCGAATGACGTGTCTCGAAAGTATTTTAACCAAATTTTCCTTGTGTGTTGTCAAATTTTTGGCCCGTCATTTGGACTGTTGTCAAGGTCAGGGGATTCCAGAATGTGAAAAAGGGTATTTTTCATCTTTAGGTTTTTTTTTATAAGGCATGTTTGGGTCATTTGTTGGGGAAAAATGCAAAAAAATAGAAAGTGGGAGAATGGTGGTCTTCCACCATTTTATGTGTTCTTTCACCATTCAACTGTGGTACCCTGCCTCATTAAATATCGGGTGATCACGCCTTTATCAAATTAAAACAAGTTTCTCATACGGTTCATTTTCATCATCACTGTCAAACAACCAAACTAATTACCAACCTCCTAACAGTTAATTAAATCGGTGTCAAATTTTATCTTCCAATTAAACATAACAAATAAATAGTTCAAAAACTAAACAACATTCAAAATATACTAGAGTCCAATCCAACATGATATATAAATAAAACAAAGTCTTGCTGAATAAACTATCGGCAAAAACAACCCCAAACAAGTAATAATCCAAGTCCAAACTACAAAATAAAACTAATACAAAATTAATACTACAAACTGACAACATACAACATGTCCAAACATGATATACAAGAGTGATACCCTATGCTAGATCTGAATGAAAGAATAAGCTACTCAAAGTCCTGTCAGCATCCACATTGCTACAACTCCGAGTCCTTAGAATGAAACCATCAAGTATGGCATCTCTGTGGTTGGAGACCTAAAAGGTTTTGAAAATATATTTATACCAATAGTTAGTACTCAAAAAATTTCAAAACATTTAACAACTAATTTGTCACAATTAAAATCGGTTATTAATTACATATGTTAGGTTCACGCACACTCTCCTAAGTTTCCTCACCTCTCATCTAATGTGCACACCTAACGTTGTATACTTATCCCACCTTGGTATCATGCCCAATCTATCTCAACTAAAGTATATAACCGATATTATCAAGTCCACTTTCCCATATCGCCCGTACATCACACTTCATTATTAACATTTCTAGCACGTTCTTAAATTTTTATATAACATTCATATACGTTAAATTTCATCATCATAATGAAGTCTCACTACTTAATTCATATAGCATTCCATATCTAGTCATCATTCAAATTCCATAATTAAGTTTCACTACTTAATTTATTATAGATATTTCCAATGTTATGCATATGAATATTGGTCCGGATACTCCTCGACCCTAATATCATTTATCCTTAATTTGGTCCGGATAATCGTCGACCCCAAATCGAGCTTCCATGTATTGGTCCGGATTATCATCAAACCCAATATAGAATTAAGCGCAATTTATGCATATATATTTTGTACACAATATATACTATAAGAACATATTATATAATCACCTCCCTGTATCACATTTTAGGGGTTATTGGCTCGGAATCCTTCCTCGATCACCTGTAGTGATTTATATCTTTTGGCTAGAAATCACACCTCAATAACTAATATATATATATATATAGTAAAATTTAGGTATTCACACAACCTAAGTAGTACAATGCATCAATAGGTATTCACACAACCTGATAATACATGTTAGTACGTTGTATATATCTCTCGCATACTCACCGTACTATTTACTTTACGATTTATCTCATGTTCGTATATATAGGAGTCTTCAAACAACTATACGGTCCTAGTGAACCCCTTGTTATCTAAATTCAGTAGTTACCATCTTTAACCTACTAATATACATGTTGAATTGATGTCTACTTTTCTCTGTAGATCAATTCTCAAATTTCCCGATATATCTCTCCATCGGTTATCCTTTCCGGTCCATGCTCTAAGTCCTACACCTAATGACCTTAATGGACCTTAACTATACCCTAAAAGTCTTTATCAAATCCCTACATAGGTAAAAAACCACTCCTAAGATCCCCATCCATCATTGGAAGTCCAAGAAAATTCATCCAAGAAAAGAACCCAAAATCTGCCAGGGTCGGTCGATCAAAGGGTTTAGTCGATCGATCGATCAAACAGGTGCAACCTCATTTTCTTCGATTTTTCACCCTTTCTGATTACCTTAAATCCCAATATTCTTCACCGAATTCACATCCTATTTTTCCTTACTATTTCTACACGAGTTAGAATGATTTCTAATGTTTCAAACACATTAAAAACTTCACTGAAATCACTCAAGAATGAAATTAAACGCTCAAAATGCTTTCAAAATCTAGTTTTGTGTTCCTCCATCAAATTCAATTCAAAAGACAAATTTAAATCCGTAGTGATAATCGAAACTCTTCTGATTTAAACTCTCTACAAATATAAAACTAACGACATGAAATTTTTACCCAAACATGTAATCAAATGATACTTTTCCTCAAAGATTTTTCAATAAAATCAATTTATTCATGAAAACCATGCACATGGGTACTATGACATAAATTTAATTTTCAATAAACACTTGCCTTAGATTGACTGATCTGATTTCTTAGATCTTTGTTGATGACTGATTGTTTCCTTATCCAATCTTCCATTCTAATTTCCTTGGGATACAAGATGTCTTCACCATCTTTAAAATCCCTCTATAAGCTTTGAAGTCTCCCTCCTCCCTCTAGTGGTCTCTCAAACGTTTTTGGGTTATCAGCCCCAAACCCAATCTCTAAATATCAGATATATGTCCCTAAACCCACTACACCGTCGAAGAGCATTAAAGAGTCATCTATATCTAAGACGGATCCTAATTAATCATGTTCTTCATCATTCAAGACTCCGCGAAGTTCACTTCGGTAAGGTTATGTTTTTAATACAATAACTTTTTACATAGAGCTTTTGGGATATTTTTCTAAAATAATTTCTAAGTGTTGGAGTAGACTTTTTCATCAAAATTTAAGAATGAGTATTTTTTCTAAGTGTTGAAGCGGGAAGCGGATACTAAAATATTATTTTTTTCGAAACCGTCATTCAAACGACATCTTAACGACGTTCAAACGATAACT
The DNA here is from genome assembly GCA_949130495.1 of Sambucus nigra. NCBI lineage: Eukaryota > Viridiplantae > Streptophyta > Magnoliopsida > Dipsacales > Adoxaceae > Sambucus > Sambucus nigra. The sequence continues at coordinate 46,875,863 of OX422218.1, forward strand.
AGTGTCGCGCAATGTTGTTCAAACGACATCGCTTCTCGTTCGCGCAACATGTAATCACGTTCGAACGATCTCAAATTTCGAGGCGATTTAGTTTTTTTTATAATACTCATTAAATGGTTCCGTTTTGTTCAAGAAGTCACAATGTTTTGACGAACAGAAAAACTACGAATGCAGAATCCTTTTTGGCTTCTTCCTTTAGGGTTTAATCCCATGTTGTTTTCAATTCACAAAACTCACATATGCTTTAGGGAATTGTTTTGGTTTTCAATAACATACTTTGCTCTTATTTACACTTTGTGGGGAGAGCTCTACAACAGACAACTGCATGCTATTGTGGAGGGAGTGCTTATAAAGTTCACTCTTGTGGAGAAGCCGTTTTTCTTCTTCACTACTGCCCTCCTAGAAAAGGAAAATTCCAGTCGTAACTTGTGGAGGAGCCATCTTCTTCTTCACTACTTCCCTCCTGAAAAGGGAAAGTTCAAGCCGAGACATCGAAACCGATACCTGCGGGTATATCGTATGTCACCCTATTTCATTGTAATCCGTGTAAGCCATTTTCTTACAAATTATATTGAAATCAAAGGTTTTTCCCCTTTGGGGGATTTTTCCTAAAATTGTTTGTTTTATCCTGAATGCTTTATTTTATTTTGATAAATCATCCAGATGCATGTTTTAGGGTTTAAGTAAAATTTAGGATAAATTAAAATTGGATTTTATTTGAGAAGTTGCAACATTTTCGTTGTAGCGATTTTACAAATTGGTATCAGAGCTTGTTGCACTAAGTTATTGTGTTTTGATCCTATTTTTCACAAAAATGGCTTTTCATGGTTTTGATGATCTTCGATGTCAAATTTTTGTTAAAGTTAATTGGAAAATTCACACGAACTCTTGTTTTAAATCTTCCGTTGAAAAGGAATCTGAGAAGTGCTCTTGTTGTGAGCGTGTTGGTCACACGTTAGATGAGTGTACCACAAATTTAAAGAAAAAATTGAATAAACCAATTTCTCGTGTTTCTACCCTTAGTGATAGTGATTCAGAAGAAGACATTTTTTATTCTTCTAGGCGAGAGCTTACCATCCATGTGATTAGTGATGAGAGTGAGGGTGAAAAAAGTGAGGAGGAAGAAGAAAATTTGAGTGAGGATGAGCGTGACTTTCAAATGGCTTATAATGAACTTTATGCTGGAGCTTTGAAAATAAAAAAAGAAAATTTGAAATCGAAAGAACAATTGAAAGAGAATGCCTTAAAAAATGATAATGAAATTTTGGTTAAAGAACTTAGGGAACGAGAGAAAATTTTGAGGGAGAAGCTGGGATATGTCGAGGGTGAGAGAGATGATCTTCGAGGCTTGATGGAAGCTATTAAAAAGGAGCTTCTTAAGTTCGAGGAGTCTAGGCGCTTACTTGAATCTAGGATAGGTGAACTTGAGAAAACTTTGAGAGATTCGAGTAAGGTGAAATTTGATTTGGAGTCTTGGTCTGAAAAACTTGATAAGATTTTAGGCACTATCGAGATAAAAAATGATAGGGGTGGAATTGGTCTTAAAAAATATGTTGCACCCATTCCCACACGTGTGAGAGAGCCTCCTAGGAATGTTAAGATAGAGGCACCTAGGTTTGTTAGGAAAGAGACCCCTAGGAACATCATGAGAGAACCTCATAGGATCATTAGGAGAGACCCACCTAGGCAAATTCAGAGAGAGCAACCGAGAAATTTGAGGAGAGGGCCACCTTTAGGTAACACACACCGCCTGATTTACACTTGCACACATTGCGGTAGGCAAGATCATCTTAGGCGATTTAGTTACAAGCTTTTAAATGGATCTAGGAAGGTTAATGTGACACCCCGCCTAATTAAACATCGGGTGATCAGGCCTTCATTAAATTAAAACAGGTTTCTCAAATGGTTCATTCTTAGCATCACTGTCAAAAACTTTTTAATTACTAATCCCCTAAGTAAAATTAGACCGGTGCCAAATTTTATCTTTCTTAAAACAGAAAAATCGACCATGCGGAACAAAGTACAAATAATCATGTACTATAATTCAAACGTCAAAGTAAAAGTACAACAGAACAAAAGTATTACCGAATAAACCATCGGCTAAAAATCCCAAATAACAATAGAATAACCACTAGTCTGAAACTAGCATCTGAGACTAATACCGGACCACAAGTCCATACATAGAAGAGTGCGAGATCCTGTGCTAGATCTGAATGAGAGATATCGTCTACTCAAATCCTGTAAGCATCCACTGTGCTACAGCTCCGAGTCTGGAATGGAATCATCACGCATGTCGTCCCTATGGCTGGACACCTAAAAGGTTTTGAAAATATTTTATAGCAAGAATTAGTACTGAAAACATATTAAAAATATTTAGCAAGCAGTTATCACAATATAAAATGCGGTTATTGATTACACATGTTAGGTTCTCGTACACTCTCTTGAGTTAACTCACCCCTCATCTTTGGTGCACACCTAACGTTCCACACTTAGTTTGTCTAGCCATACTTCTCAAGCTAACTAAAACCAAAGTAGTAAACTGAACTTATCTGTACCCAAGTTCCAATACCGCCCATACAGTACAACCGTTTTACTAACATCTCGCGTATGTTAATTAATTCTCAAGTAACATTTCATCTATGTTATTTTCCAATACTTCTCATTTAGCTTCACTACTAAAATTACTACAATTTTCACAATTGTTGACTTTCCCACTTAGGTAATTAAGTTTCGCTACTTGAATTACTAAATAGATTTTTCTCTATCTAAAGGTTCATTTCGTAATTAAGTTTCACTACTTAACTTACCAATTCTAGATGTATCTCTAAATACATAATATATCAATCTACTAATACACGGAAGTAGGATATCATCAGGTATATATATTTCACACACAATATATAGTAAATATTAGTCACTGCTATTTTGCCCCTTTTATACACATAAAGGACTCTTGGTTCGGAATGATTCATCGACCCCAAGTAAGAATTGGTTCGGCATGATACATCGACCCCAATTATTTTAAAAATATATATATACACATATTCTGGTTCGGGATTCTCTCATCGCGACACCAGTTCAAAGTTTGGTTCGGTATTTCTCATCGACCCCAAACTTATAATAACTTTATGTTAGTTCGGAATGTCACATCGACCCTAACATAATTAATTTAGGTATAATCTCTCTACCTAAAAGATCACATAATTCAGTAGGTACACGCCCGACCTATTAATCATATACGTACGTAATAGTTTAATCTCATATATTTACCGTACAATATTCGCTTTACGATTTATCTCATTAATCGTATTTATTTGAGTATTCACACAACTCTAAGGGTCCTAGTTACCCCTTACATATAATTTCAATAGTTATTGCTTACCCTAGTGGTTTATTACTTAAATTGAATTTACTTCGGCCCGTAACTAAATTTCTGAAGTCCCCGATACTCTACTAAATCGGATTATTCTCCTCGGTCCATAATCCAAGCCCTACACCCAATGGCCTTATTGGACCTCAACAATATACCTACTGATCTTATTCTTACTCCCATATCAATATAATGTAAATCCTAGAATACCCATTCATTCCCAAACTCAACGAAGGATTAAACACAAAATTTTCGAGGAAACAGCTTGCGTCGATCGATCGACGGTTGGGTTCGATCGATCGACATAGTCGATCTATCGATAGTTCAAGATCGATCGATCGATCGAACAGGGACAGACGCTGTCTGTCTTCTTCTTTGATCCTCTCCTCCATTAACAAATTTCCAAACTCCATTATTGTCCACCAAACTTTTACCCAATGATCCTAACATATTTCCACATATACTAGGACAGTTTCTAACGTGTCAATTACATTAAAACTCCAATTACTTTAAAGAAATAATGAATTAAAACCCAGAATTTCTTGAAACCCTAGTTATGGTGTTCTTCCCATATTATCATTCAAAATCCAGATTTTTATTCCGAAAATAATCAAGTCTAATCTGAATATTAATCCTCTACATAGTCTAAATCATTCTATATGTGATTCCTTTCCTAACATGAATAATTATCATCTTTCTCCAATCAAAATATTGATTTAAACAAAACTATTCAAAAGCCCTACACATGGGTATTATCAATTTAGAAATTTTTGCAATAAACTACTTGCCTTATGATCAGTAGGGTCTGATTTCGTGGTTCTTGTTGATGATTGATGATCTTCATCCTTCAATCCTTCTTCCCCAACAAGTTGATGGTAGAGACCCCTTTGAATCCTTCCCAAATCTTCTTTTTGCTTTAGAAAGTAGTGCCTCTCCTCTCTCTAATGGTATTGGTGTTGTCATGGGTGTTCTAACCCTAATCCATCTATCATACGGCTGATATAAAACTCTCAATTTCGTAGGTCTCCATACCCTCTTATGTTAAAAGACCAAAACGCCCCCGAACGGTCTCAGTTTAGTCCAAAATTGCCCCGGGACTCAACTAGTACCCCCGGGTATACTATTTTGACTAATTTGACCCTTCCGGACTCATTGGTGACCTCTAAATTATCATTTGAGTCACTTAAAAAATATTACTCGTTCTCACCCCAACACGATCTACATGCGTTAAGTAACTATTTACCACTCGCACTAAGTAAATAAAAATGATGCAATATATATCGGTATCTATCTTCTGATTAATATACCATACTTACAATTTTAAATAAAACTCTTTAAATTACTACTCTTACGTAATTTAAATCAAGACGATATTTTCTCATTTAATTCTCCAATCTAATTAAATTTAATATTTGGAATATTGTGAAATAAGGGGTATTACATACTTCCCCCCTTGCAAAAGGAATTTCGTCCTCAAAATTAGGATAAGGCTGGTATTAAGGCTAAGGACCTTAAATAAAATTGTATCCTCTAATACCCAATACCAAGTCATAACATCCTAACGGTCGCCCCCAAGTACATGCCTTGCTTCATTATAAATCCTTATCGCACTTTGCCCATGCCGCATAACATAATTAAGTCTCACTACTTAATTTCTCCATAGATTTTCCCAATCCAACGTTGATTCTTGAAATTAAGTTTCTCCCTACTTAATTTACCCATTTGACGTATATCTCTATATAACATCTAAGTGTCTACTATCACTCATAAGTAGAATATTATATGGTATATATTTCACACACTATATATACTTTAAGGAAAATTGGTCCGGAAAAAATCATCGGCCCCAATAATCCTATCATTTACATTGGTCTGGAAATTCCTCACCCCCAAGGTAAATGTAATGCACATGTCGGTTCAGACCTTCCGTCGATCCCAATATTTATCATCGATTTGGTTCGGAAAATCATCGATCCCAACTCGATCCCCTATGTATTGGTCTGGAACATCATCGACCCCAATACAGAGATTAAGCACACTTACTATCGCACATAAGTAGGAAAAATAAATAGGTATATATATCTTACACATAACATATACTACCAACACTTATTTTATAATCACCCCCTTCTATAACACTTTTGGGGTTATTGGCTCGGAATTCCACCTCGATCACCAATAGTTATTAATTACTTGTCTCGGGATCACATCTCGAGCACTAATATATATATACATATATCTCATCGCACATGAGAAGAAAATTTGTAAGCCATATGTTTCACATTTCATATACCTTAAAATGTCACACTCCAATAGAATGTCCCCATATCACGCGTTAAGGACTAAAAGTTCTAAATGTCTCCTCGAACCACACCCAAAGTACATGTATTGTTCGTAATCGGTACCCACGAACCAAATCCTCATGTACAGTCCATATAGGTGCTTACTCTACCTAAAAATATGCTCTTATAGGCATACATTCAACCTATGAATTGATCAGTGGGCTTCTCCAAAATTCCACTATCATAAGGGCATATCATCATTCTTTCTCATTATCATTGAGTCGTAGGTAGCACAACGTACTCAAAATAAAACTTTATGTCTATTCCTTCCTGACCTTCTCTCACAGGGTGGAATTTTAGGATTTCATCCTGATTCACAATCATGAAGAGCGGCATTGTGTACTCTCCCTTATCAACTACATACTAATCCATCCCGGTCACCCATTTTGCTACCCCCAATGAAATGTTGGCTTAATTATGATGTTCACAACCCATCAATAATTTATAAGTCTGTCTCCTCATTTCATCATTGGGAATGTGGGTTCACTACCACATTCCGGTTATTCATTTCGAGTCTATCTTGTCTATTAACTAGAGGTGTATCTGGAGACAATCTCACTACGTCTATCCTCAACAACGCTTCCCACTTACGTCATCTTTCCTGAAGTGGTACTCTATTCCCCTTTCTCTCTGGGTTTATTATACTTTACAATTCGTGTACTCTTCACAATTGGCGCACTTTTTGGGTTTGTTACTTTATAAGGATCAACATTTTAGTAACACGTAAGTCACTCACAACACTCAGTCAAGTAGCACCTTGCGCTACTTCTTCACAACAGTTAGGTATCCCATATCAAGAGGTAATCTTTGAACGGTTTCCCACCGACTTTCATCCCATAAGGTGTGCTGGATTTCTCAGCACATATAATCTTGGATCATCGTCAATCTCCAATGACGTTCAACCCATTTCATCGATACGAATTATTTCCTGATTTCCCCAATGTCGTACAAAATATTCCGCATCCCTCTATCTCGGATGTCTAAGGAATCCAATTGACTAGGGTGCTCATACACCCTTTTCTCCGGTTACATTTGCAAAAACTTTGCAAATGTCGCACCCGTAACCTGCTTTTCTTCCACTCTAGCCTAGTCTACACGACGTGACTACAATCTTGTGGGTATTCTCAATACCCTAGAGACAAAGAATAAAATCTTTGCCCACAAAGTCCCACTTATCCCTTCGTGGTGAGGTAAGCCTTTCAGTGTTTCTCCACAACACTACCAGCTCCACTGATGTCCTAGCATCTAACAATGTCTCTTCTCCTGACGTGCATAAAAATTCAGTCGTATTCCCTTTCGCAACTGAACTTAAACAAGGGACTTCTCCCCATGTATTCTTACTGAGCATTATCGGAACAACACATAGTCGATATTCTCAAATTCGATTTCTCGACAATATGTGCAACCATACTCCAATATTGCTAAAGGAGTCAAGTGGCACCACGCTTATACTATCGCTAAGACTTTAGCACTAACTACAACAGCGAGCTCGATCTCTCCGCTCAGCAGTCATACCATAAACTTTGACTCACATCATTTAGGTCCCTACACACCGAAATCAATTACTAAGAGATGTTCATAATCTCCGAAGTTTCTCACATTTTGATGAATTATGACAACTCGACCCTTTTTCAGGTGAGGAGTCATCATATACCCCATTCACTCGAGGCTAAAACTCATATACTTCCTTATCCATCGCTCTGGTGATTTAGATGGTTCCCGTACATAACACGCTTGTCCTCTCCGGAATGAAAAATTATTGGAGTTATTAATTCTTCAAATAACTTCCAGCTAAAAAAAAACGCGTGGCCCTAGAATCCACACTAGACATCTTTTCAAAAATTCCTGACTCCAGGCCATGCTGACAGGTTTGGGTACCCCTCCTCTCGGACTGGGTAGATTCGATCCTGAATAGTATCATTTTGGTTCCCTTAGTTCTGCTAACCAAGAGGAACGCACTATGGGACTTAACAGTCCCGACTTAGGATCTAATCATTAAATCCTCTAGTGGGTTTTCACTTATGGCTTGCACCAGCCCCATTACAATCAGTCTTACTCTTTCACTAAATCTATAACTCCCTTAGCTCCGCCCACCCAGGATCATTAACCTCAACCTTGTAGGAAGTACCATATTGTCTTCATATACATAAGTCGTTCAAGAAGAGTTTTACCAAAAATTGTGAGCTACAACTCGGGAGTCCATTTTCTCAAGGGCTCTTTTCCCTTATACCTATCTCACCGGTACAAGTTCACTTCACAGTATAATTTTTTCTCTCACGATTGGCCTCCACCAGGCTTTCACGTGAGGGGTTCATATATTCCCATTCACTACACTTCTGAATCATCATTGGAGAACTTTGCGGTTAAACTATACGTAAAGTTCTTCTATTTATATATTCGGATCCTCGGTCCGAATGTAGTGACTGGTATCCCCGCCACGTTGCCTGAAAATTTACTCAAATTTCTCACTTCTGAGTATTTCTACTCCGTCCTAAATGCCAAAACCTCTGGACATACTACTTCCATGGGTTAACATGCACAGTCGCCATTTCATCACATTTACGGCTCGTTCTCAACAAATTTTCTTCAGACCTACTCCCACTATCTCTTCATTGGGCGGTCTAGACTAGAATCCCTCTTGCCGTCGCGACACTTGGAAAAATGCCTGCTATGCCTCAACAACCCTTGCAGCAGTTACTTCCATTACCCTCTAGGAGTGACCTCGACCACGGTTATCTCTCCTATGATTGCCATTTTCGAACACCCCATGCTTTATGCCGAGCTCCTCCCTCCTGTAGTCCTGCTAACTCCAATGCTGGACCTACCACCATATTCGACGTTCTGTGCCCAATCGGACTCGTATATATATAACACTACGTCTATTAAATAGCAGGAGAACGTAAACTACGTACGTAGAGGAGTACAATCATCCTAAGATAGGGCTCTATATTAATCAAACGATACGCTGAAAACGTTGTAAGCCGTACAGATCCTATGGACACTAGAACCTAATGCTCAGATACAATCTGTGACACCCCGCCTAATTAAACATCTGGTGATCAGGCCTTCATTAAATTAAAACGGGTTTCTCAAATGGTTCATTCTTAGCATCACTGTCGAAAACTTTTTAATTACTAATCCCCTAAGTAAAATTAGACCGGTGCCAAATTTTATGTTTCTTAAAATAGAAAAATCGACCATGCGGAACAAAGTACAAATAATCATGTACTATAATTCAAACGTCAAAGTAAAAGTACAACAGAACAAAAGTATTACCGAATAAACCATCGGCTAAAAATCCCAAATAACAATAGAATAACCACTAGTCTGTAACTAGCATCTGAGACTAATACCGGACCACAAGTCCATACATAGAAGAGTGCGAGATCCTGTGCTAGATCTGAATGAGAGATATCGTCTAGTCAAATCCTGTACGTATCCACTGTGCTACAGCTCCGAGTCTGGAATGGAATCATCACACATGGCGTCCCTGTGGCTGGACACCTAAAAGGTTTTGAAAATATTTTATAGCAAGAATTAGTACTCAAAACATATTGAAAATATTTAGCAAGCAGTTATCACAATATAAAATGCGGTTATTGATTACACATGTTAGGTTCTCGTACACTCTCTTGAGTTAACTCACCCCTCATCTTTGGTGCACACCTAACGTTCCACACTTAGTTTGTCTAGCCATACTTCTCAAGCTAACTAAAACCAAAGTAGTAAACTGAACTTATCTGTACGCCCATACAGTACAACCGTTTTACTAACATCTCGCATATGTTAATTAATTCTCAAGTAACATTTCATCTATGTTATTTTTCAAGACTTCTCATTTAGCTTCACTACTAAAATTACTACAATTTTCACAATTGTTGACTTTCCCACTTAGGTAATTAAGTTTCGCTACTTGAATTACTAAATAGATTTTTCTCTATCTAAAGGTTCATTTCGTAATTAAGTTTCACTACTTAACATACCAATTCAGTATGTATCTTTAAATACATAATATATCAATCTACTAGTACACGGAAGTAGGATATCATCAGGTATATATATTTCACACACAATATATACTAAATATTAGTCACTGCTATTTTGCCCCTTTTATACACATAAAGGACTCTTGGTTCGGAATGATTCATCGACCCCAAGTAAGAATTTGTTCGGCATGATACATCGACCCCAATTATTTTAAAACTATATATATACACGTATTCTGGTTCGGGACTCTCTCATCGTGACACCAGTTCAAAGTTTGTTTCTGTATTTCTCATCGACCCCAAACTTATAATAACTTTATGTTAGTTCGGAATGTCACATCGACCCTAACATAATTAATTTAGGTATAATCTCTCTACCTAAAAGATCACATAATTCAGTAGGTACACACCCGACATATTAATCATATACGTACTTAATATTTTAATCTCATATATTTACCGTACAATATTCGCTTTACGATTTATCTCATTAATCGTATTTATTTGAGTATTCACACAACTCTAAGGGTCCTAGTTACCCCTTACATATAATTTCAGTAGTTATTGCTTACCCTACTGGTCTATTACTTAAATTGAATTTACTTCGCCCCGTAACTAAATTTCCGAAGTCCCCGATACTATACTAAATCGGATTATTCTCCTCGGTCCATAATCCAAGCCCTACACCCAATGGCCTTATTGGACCTCAACAATATACCTACTGGTCTTATTCTTACTCCCATATCAGTATAATGTAAATCCTAGAATACCCATTCATTCCCGAACTCAACGAAGGATTAAACACAAAATTTTCGGGAAAACAGCTTGCGTCGATCGATCGACGGCTGGGTTCGATCGATCGATCGAACAGGGACAGACGCTGTCTGTCTTCTTCGTTGATCCTCTCCTCCATTAACAAATTTCCAAACTCCATTATTTTCCACCAAACTTTTACCCAATGATCCTAACATATTTCCACATATACTAGGACAGTTTCTAACGTGTCAATTATATCAAAACTCCAATTACTTTAAAGAAATAATGAATTAAAACCCATAATTTCTTGAAACCCTAGTTATGGTGTTCTTCCCATATTATCATTCAAAATCCATATTTTTATTCCGAAAATCATCAAGTCTAATCTGAATATTAATCCTCTACATAGTCTAAATCATTCTACATGCAATTCCTATCCCAACATGCGTAATTATCATCTTTCTCCAATCAAAATATTGATTTAAACAAAACTATTCAAAAACCCTACACATGGGTATTATAACTTTAGAAATTTTTTGCAATAAATAACATGCCTTATGATCAGTAGGGTCTGATTTCGTGGTTCTTGTTGATGATTGATGATCTTCATCCTTCAATCCTTCTTCCCCAACATGTTGATGGTAGAGACCCCTTTGAATCCTTCCCAAATCTTCTTTTTGCTTTAGAAAGTGGTGCCTCTCCTCTCTCTAATGGTATTGGTGTTGTCATGGGTGTTCTAACCCTAATCCATCTATAATACGGCTGATATAAAACTCTCAATTTCGTAGGTCTCCATACCCTCTTATGTTAAAAGACCAAAACACCCCCGAACGGTCTCGGTTTAGTCCAAAATTGCCCCGGGACTCAACTAATACCCCCGGGTATACTATTTTGACTAATTTGACCCTTCCGGACTCATTGGTGACCTCTAAATTATCATTTGAGTCACTTAAAAAATATTACTCGTTCTCACCCCAACACGGTCTACATGCGTTAAGTAACTATTTACCACTCGCACTAAGTAAATAAAAATGATGCAATATATATCGGTATCTATCTTCCGATTAATATACCATACTTACAATTTTAAATAAAACTCTTTAAATTACTACTCTTACGTAATTTAAATCAAGACGATATTTTCTCATTTAATTCTCCAATCTAATTAAATGGAATATTTGGAATATTCTGAAATACGGGGTATTACAGTTAATAAAAGAATAAATTCGATTCCCGAAACCCCCATGTGTCATTACAAATCTATTTAGGTTAGAAAATCGAATTTAGAGGCATATGATCTTTTTGTTCACAACTCTCGTTTGCTTGCACGTGATTCACCTCATGATAAATCTTTTGGTTGATTATGTTGGATGTTTGTCATACACTAGCTATGCAGAATGCTATATTCTTTCTAGTGTTATGACTCACTTTGATGTAGCTCACATTGGTTTATTTGTTGCATTTGTGTGTTTCGCTACTGTTTTAGAACTGTTTTGAATCTGTTCGCACTCTCCACGTACTATTTTCACATAATTTTTTCACTGGGCAAAACAGCATGACTTTCTGGGCAAATTGGAATTTTTTATTTTCTCGTTCGACCGAGATGTATATGTCGTTCGAGCGACATCTCTGTCTCGCTCGAAGTTGCATCTCGCGACATGCTCTTGTCGTTCGAGCGATAGAGCTAAGTCCTTTGAGCGACCTGTCTGGAAATTCTATTTTTTTGTCCCTTCTGATTTCAGTACTCGGTGTTCATATGCTAAGGTTTTTTTTTACTGATGGGTTGCTTCTGATTAGTTTATATGCAATTATTTTTAGTATCCATGCTTAATTGATAACACTACATTACTCGTTTATCATATCTTCTCTCATTGTGGATTCTCTTGTGTGATTACTGTTTGCTAGCATAGGATGTTGCTCATCTCGATATTAAATGCCTATTATTGGTTGTATCATTTTGTAGTTATATTTTTTCTGTTTGAAGATTTTGAAAAATACAAAAAGATATTATTTTGATAAATTTTTTGAAAATCCAAAAATATTTTTGTATTTTGTTTGCCCCATTTATGGATGAACACTTAGGATGACCAAGTCAAAACATCATTCCATTCATTCATGTGACTATTTGATAGTGTTTTGAGACAATAGGTCAATTCATCCATGTGCTTTATAATGTTTGGAGTCATTAAGATGTAATTAAGTGTTACATGTCTGACTCGTGATTTCCTTTATTGCACGCATGCACGGATTTGTTTGATTATTGTGCTTATCTTATCACATGTTGGTTGGGTGTTTTCACTTCAATTCCGTCCTTAAAATGAACCAAGTGTGATAAAGCATGATAAGAAAGTTGTGCATGTAGGAGCCGTTGGTGAGGTTGTGTGCTTTATTTGAAAACGGTGAAGGGCTACAAAAGATTTTCATTTATCCTTTGTGATTAATCCGCCGTTTAATTGGACCTAAAAAATTGAGAAATTTTAGTATTCGGGGGTCCAAAGAGGTTTAAAAGAGCCCGAAAAAATGTAAAGGAAATAAAAAGAAATTAATGCCAATTATGGGCCATTTATGTTTTTGCACCAATTCTCCAAAGTTTGAGAATTTAGTTTAAACACTCTAAAAGAAAATATATATGAGGGATTTTGGTTGGAGAATTAGAACGAGTTTGCACGTCCTTGAAAATCTTGAAAAAATGCTAAATATTTTTGGACGTTATTGGTGTGGAAATCATTTGACTTTGATTTGTTGATTTGCATAAGACGCTGTCATCTAAATTCAACAATTTTTACACCTAAGGATACTTTTGATGTTCATTCCTTAGGGGTAAACGTATGTGTCGTGCACATATGATTAATCCAGTTTATTTACCTATCGAATGTGTTCACACCCATTCAGTCCATTTCCATGACTTGGTTGTTTTAGTTTAAATCCATGGTGTGATTTTTAGTATCTTATTTTTGTATGAAAAAATGAAAATTCAAAAATAGTTTGTGAAATTTGAGAGATACTCCTTTGCATGCGCGTAGCTTGATTCTGGTTTGCTATGCATTTTATCGTGACTCTATGGTTTGATTGTTTCTTCTTATCTGTCTATTTAGGGACATCATAAAAAGGGGGATAAAGAATTATCATGTAACAGGGGAGTTTTTGTATTATGGGGAAGATTTGATTCTTAATGCTTTATTCTTATATCATTTAAAACTCGATGTGTCACGAAGGTTTTTGCCTTATCTCATGTGTGTAGGTACAAATATGGAAGATCATGATGTTGCACACCCTGATGAGAAAAGCTTTGAAATTTGACGAAGATGATTGAAGAACAGTTTTGAGGTCTTGCAAATTTATTCATGGGAGGGTAGATTTGTATATGCAATTTGATTTTTTATAATTCGGATTTTTTATGTATCTACCAGCATAGACATAGGGGGAGATTTATAAGTACATATTTTGTAGGTTCGTTATCAATTTGTTATGTCATATACCGCTACACCATCGAAAAGCATTTAAGAGCCATCTATATCAAAGACGGATACGAATTAATCATGTTCTTCATCATTCAAGACTTCTTGATGTTCACTTTGGTAAGGTTATGTTTTTAATACCTTAACTTTTCACTTAGAGCTTTTAAGATATTTTTATAAAATATTTTCTAAGTGTTGGAGTAGACTTTTTCGTCAAAATTTAAGAATGAGTATTTTTTCTAAGTGTTGAAGCGGATATTCAAATATTATTTTTTTCAAAACTGTCGTTCAAACGGCATATGTACGTCGTTCAAATGACAACCAGTGTCGCGCGATGTCATTCAAACGACATCGTTTCTCGTTCATGTGACATGTAATCTCTTTCGAACGAGCTCAAATTTCGAGGCGGTGCAGTTTTTGTATAAATACTCATTAAATGGTTTCGTTTTGTTCAAGAAGTCACAACGTTTTGAGGAATAGAAAAATTGTGAAAGCAGAATCCTTTTTTGGCTTCTTCCTTTAGGGTTTAATCTCTTTTTGTTTTCAATTCACAAAACTCCCGTATGCTTTAGTGAATTATTTTGGTTTTCAAGAACATAATTTGCACTTATTTATACTTTGTGGGGAGAGCTCTACAACCAACAGCTGCATGCTATTGTGGAGGGAGTCCTTATAAAGTTCACTCTTGTGGAGAAGCCATTTTTCTTCCTCACTGCTGCCCTCCTGGAAATGGAAAATTCTAGCCGTAACTTATGGAGGAGGAGTCTTCTTCTTCACTACTACACTCCTGGAAAGGGAAAGTTCCAGCCAAGACATCAGAACCGACACCTGCGGGTATTTTGTATGTCACCCTATTGTAATACCCCATATTTTTTATGCTATATTAATTTGGGGATTTATTGAATTTAATGTGAGTTAATTATTTAATAAAAATCCAAAAATTAATTATGTTATAATTATTAACGTGACGAGAGTTAGTAATTATGGGAAATTTGTTGAATATTACTAATGAGCAAAGTAATATATTATATTGGTTATATTGAATGTCATGAGTGAGTTAAATGACAATTTCCGAAATTTAAGTCGGAACGTGCTCGTGTCGCGTCGGGACTAAATTTTGATAAATAAAAAGTGAATATTTTATAAGTTGCCCGTATAGTAATTTTGAGTGTGCCAACGCGTCCGGAAGGGTTGAGATAGTCAGAAAAGTGTACCCGGGGGTGTAGTTTGGGTCTCAGGGCGTTTTTAGGCCTAATTGGTACCCCGGGAGGGCATTTTGGACATTTTACGTTTTTGGGTAATTAAACCCACGAAAATACCAAGGGTTATATCAGTTATCTGGATTTTCATCTAGAGTTAGAAACTCTAAACACAAGTGACGGCCATAGGAGAGGGAAGAAGAAAGCTTCCAAGGCAATTCAAGGCCAAAAAGCCACCCGTTTGCACCGCCGTCACTGCCAACGCATAGATCACGAGACGAGGAACACAACCATCCCAAAATCAGCCGTAAATCAGAATACCAAAAATCCCAGGCAAGTGTTTATCTTTCTATTTTCATTGGTGCAATTTCCATATTAGTTTAGGAATGATTAGGGATGAAATATGTGGAAGAAAACCCAATTTGTGATAGGAAAATCCATGTAGTATTGGTTGATATGATGATTCTGGAAACCCTTTCCATGTAGAGGAAATTAACCACGAAATTTTGATGATTATAAGAAAGAAATTATGGAGAAAAATTTGTTAGAAATCTATTTAAGAAAATTCTAGGGTTCTTGATAATTAGATATAATTTTGGGTTGAAAATCCATGTTTAAATGATGAATATGTACATGCCTTATGTTAGAAACATCTGGTATATTGTTATAATGTTAGTAGTAGAATTCTTGGGACGTTTGGGGTTGGGAAACATGGATTTGGATGAAGAAAATTGGTAGAACCCGTAACTGCAATTCTGCAGAAATCAAAACACCTGCTTGATCGATCGATCGAGCATAGTGCTTCGATCGATCGAAGGTTCGATCGATCGAGCCCCAGACCTCGATCGATCGACACCTCCTGTAAGACTCCTATTTCCCTTGTTTAATTAGTTAAACTAAATTATCGTGAAATAATTCTTGGGTATTCTTAATAAAATGTTTTGGGATATAGGAAAGACCTGTAGGACATATGAATAAGTGTTGGGAACTTTATTATAAGACGAGAAGTTGCTTTGGGGATCATTATGTAATGAACGATGAAACTACGTATTTCAAGTGAGAGATTTCGGCAATTAGCTATGATAGTGAATAGAGGTATACCTACTGAATGTTCTACTTGGAAGGATAGAGTCTACGAGTGTCACGTAATAAGTGAGAAAACTCTTCGAGTTAAGGTTAGAGATGAAACCTTATACGTAATACTAATAATGTGAAATTAAGGATAAATGTTGTAATTATGGGTTATGAGAGAAACCTGTATTGATATAATAATAAGTGGTGTATTTATATGGTTGTGTATGCATATATTATATACGTGTAAAAAACGTACCCGCGCTACTTGATATCCCTGAGGTTACCGCGCTGGGACAGTCTTATCTCGATGGGACCTTTATGGGGGATATTGACTTGTACCCTAGAAGATAGATATCCTTGGTACAGGCTATCGAATCGATAGTTCAGGCGGTCCTAAGAGGCGTGGGGTATGTACTGACCTCTTAGAGACTTGGAATCTAAACTTCGCCTCAAATCTTGTTTGTGTATATATGTTGATACAGTTCGAGAGTTATTTCGAACTTGTATATCCCTTAGTGTGAGCGATGCCGGGATTGGATAGCAGAGTATGCCTGCACCATAGTTTTGTATGTTGGTGTCGTTAGAATGTATATATTATACGAGTGCTTAATATATATTATTGAAATTGGGAAATTTAAACTGTTGCTGTGATATGGTAAGTGAGAAATAATTCTGGACTATAAATCGGAAATACTTGTTTTAAAAGTATAATATGACACAGGGAAACTCTATAAATTAATAAAGCTAAAACGAGAGTTGTGCTGCTAATTGGAAGTATCCTTTTTAAATAATGATATTGTTCAGTTGTGAAATCTTATGAGTAAGTTAAGATAAGCTAAATTATTGGGAAGGTTGGTATGATAAAATGATAAGATAAACCGTTGGGAAGGTTAGTACGATAGGCGTGCACATTATAGGAGAGGTGAGAATTTCTCAAGAGAGTGTCGCTCTAATATGTTGTTGCATTGGCCTGTATCAATTTAAATACTTGCTAAACGAATTTTAAATCATACACACTATCGGTCTCTGACCCGTTTCTTTCTCTCTCTCTCTATCTTGTATATATATGTATGTATTACAGGTGCCCAACCACAGGGGCGTCTTGCTTAGGATCTCTTGGAAGGAACGCGCTGCAGCTTAGGTGGGAGTTGCAGGTCTGTTGATTAGACGACTTCGTTCATTCGGATCCACTCTTAGTAGTTTCATCTAGTTGGGCATGTGTAGCTCTTTCCATTATTCCGTTGTCATTGGACAATTGTATTTTAGTTATTTCCATTATTGTTACTATGGGATTTATTCAGTTTGGATGTCTGACTTTAGATTTCGTATGTTGACATTCGATTGACGAATGTATTAAATTAATTGGACTATATTGTAGAATGTAATGTGGTGTGATTCTTTGTTATTGAATGTTGCTAATAAATAAATAAATCATTTTCTTTAAATAAAAATTTGGAAAGTAATGTTTAAATATGGTTTTGACACTTAGCTTAATTATTTAGGGTGTTAAATTGGAAAGTTTATTTTTACGACAGTGATGCTAAGAATGAACCAAACTGTTCACCTTGATTTAATTTAATAAAGGAGTGATCGCCCGGAATTTAATTAGGCGGGGTGTCACACCTATTTCATTGTAATCCGTGTAAGCCGTTTTCTTATAAATTATAGTGAAATAAAAGGTTTTGCTCCTTTGGGGGATTTTTCCTAAACTTGTTTGTTTTATCCTACATGCTTTATTTTATTTTGATAAATCATCTAGATGCATGTTTTAGGGTTTAACAAAAATTTGGGATTAATTAAAATTGGATTTTATTTGAGAAGTTTCAATAATTCCGTTCTAGCGATTTTACAAGGTCCCTTCACCTCTTTTTGCAAAATGACCGAAACGCCCTTAATAGGTGTCGGTTCGGTCCAAAATTGACCTGGGACCAATCCAGAATCATTCGTGACCTCTAAATTACCATATGAGTCACTTAAAATATATCTCTCACTTCTCACCTCAAAATAGACTACACGCGACTCCCGATGAGATAAAAGAAAATATGCACATATCACTCACTATGTTGTATAACCTCAATTAATAAAATACGCACATATCACTCGCTCTGCCCTGTAACCAAAATTATAAATTATTTACTATTCACACTTAGTAAATATCAAAATGCAATATTGATCATTATCTATCTCTCGATTAATATTAAATAGTCACAATTATCATTTAATCGCATTAAATTACTTCATTCGCGTAATTTAATTAAAACGTATTTTTCTAATTAATTACTCAAATTAATTAAATAAAAAGACATAGGAATACAGGGTATTACATCAACCACTATCCCACCATAATAAATCACCATTTTCTTTGTGTATTACACCATGTTTGAACCATATATACCCATATCCACCATTGTTGTAGTGGAGTTATGAATTTTGGAGGAGTCTTGGTGGATTTTTGAAGAAGGTGATGGAAGCTTTCACGAAATTGAAGGGGTTTTTGGCTTGGAAACTTTAATGGAGAATTTTCGAGGAAGCATTTCGTAACCCCTCGAGGCAACATTTGTAGGCGGGGTTTATCCTACTACACCAAAATTTCTACCATCATTTGGAGTCTTTGAGGTGGAAAATTCTATCCTTAGTATTTAAGACTCTATTTGAATTTTTAGCAATCTTTTGTTTAGATTACATAACTGGGATGAACATGAATAAATGATGTTTTTTAGTAGAATGGTGTTAAATATTTTCACGGAATAAAACTTTTGGTAAGATGTTATTTTTTTTGGAACTAAAGAATGAATAAATATTTCAAACTCTTGAAATATTAAAAGTTTGTATTTTATGAAAATGACCTATTTTCTAGAAAGACCGGTACTCTGTTTTCAGCCCAAGATTTTGGAGATTGTTATTACTTCTCCTCTTTGAGTTTAAAGCGGGATTTCTAAAAATTGAGTATTAAAGAGGATTATGATCTAAAGAGATAACATAATCATATTGATCTTGGTTGAGTGAATCCTATGAGTGGATTAGAATAAATTTGGAGATATCCAATAAATCTTTAAGAGTTGATTAAGGTAACTATTATTGGTCGAAGTAAGGAAATACTTTGGATTTAGAATCATGCTAATATGAATGCATGATTATGATTCCTGGAGGGAATCTTTGGGATTATGGTCATCGTTAGATGATATAGGCCATTATGGCCGGTTATATATTCTAGGAGGAATATATATAGGCTATATATATATACTGTGTGATTTAGGTATATATATATATATATATATATATATATATGTTATGATGGAAATGATTTTGAAAATATAAAAATGAATATTTTCAAAATGGAATGAGAAATGTTTTTTTTTTCATAATTAATAAATTATGGATTATACACACCTCCCTAAATCGCTATCTTAAGGGAAGTTGCGCGCGTTGTGGTGAAGCCTTCCTAGCTGTTGAGCAGGTTGGATATAGTCCCTAGGCCATATGGGCATTTGTATTACTGCGCTGGTTAGGGGATTCCGGGTGTGGTCCTGACTTTCCCGTAGGCAATATGTTCGCTTCCCGACGTTGGTAGGTTCCCAGGTTGTCTTGTATAGATAGGCCCTGGAAGATGATAGCCATTTAGGGGCGTGATTGGGCATAAATATTGTATATTTATCCCCCTAATTTCAGTACTTTTGTGAACCCGAATGATGTAACATATATGGATTTGATTCACTTTTATGCTTCTAACCTTCTTGGCGAGTATTGCGTGTTTTTTGCTTCTCCTATTGGTTTTACAGGTTAATTATGCAAGCAGTGCAAAGGAGGAAGCAAGACAGTGCAAGAAAAGCTAGGAAGGCAAGTTCAAGGGCATTTTCGTAATTTTTCAGCCTTAGTCCGGAAGTGGGTCCAACTAGAAAGTTTAAGATCTTTCAATTACAAGAACACCATAAAAAACGGCACCTCAATCCGAGCTACGATGAAAGAGTTATGACCCCTTGAAGTTGCGGAAAAATCATAGAAGAAAGGCTAGGAAGGCAAGTTCAAGGGCATTTTCGTAATTTTTCAGCCTTAGTCCGGAAGTGGGGATTTCTGGAAAGTTGAAGATCTCGGAACAACGAGCACACTGGAAAAAACGGCACCCAAATCTGAGCTACGGTTGAAAAGTTATGCTCAGTTGAAGTTGAAGAAAAATCCAAGAAAAGATGAGAAAAACCAGAAAAAAATCTAAGTGCTGAGAGCAAGACCAGGCTGGTACATGCGAACCGGTTCGCTGTACCTGCGAACCGGTTCGCTGTACCTGGCACGCGAATTTTGTCTTTCATTTGGATTGGTCTCCAAGTCTCCTAATAGGTTTAAAAGACTCCAAACTTGTGGGGAACGAAGGCATTAACCTAGGAGCAGCCTTTAGGGCTATTTTTAGAGAGTTTTTGATAGAAAGAAAGGGGAGGAACATCTAGGAACATCAAGGGCATAAATTACTTCAAGAATTCATTGTTTCGGGTTTGTTTTTGCAAGTTTTAATTCAAGATTCTTGTTTCTTATTATTGTTCTTTCATGCTTTGTTTTCCCATTAGATTCAACTTGTTTTCGCATTCATAATACGTATTTACATGTTTAGATTTAGTTTTATCATGAATTCATACACATGCAACGTTATTATTTCATGCATTAGTCACAGTAACATGTCCGGCTAGGTTTTTCAAGGTTGGGATGCATGAACCCAACCTGATGTGTTAGTGCATGTGTATAACGTCGATCCGCTGAATTTAATGATTAATTTTGATCGTATCGCGTAATTTCATAATAATTGTAGATCTTTATATCTCGTTTGCCTATGGGTACTCGTGATGATTTAGAGTACAATTTGAGTGTAATTACCGCGATACCGATTTACTCATCCTCAGATTAGGTATGACGCGGGCTTGAACCTCGTATACATAATGCTTGGGAGTACTAAATTCCGGGTTTGAATTAATCGGATAAATTTATGATCAACGTTGTCACTGCATTACACTAGGGTTGGGGGATTGTATTCCCATCCTATTTTCTCATCATTTAAGTTTAGCAATTTCAATTTAATTCTTCATTCTTCATTTAGATAATTTAATTAGTGCATATTTTATCATAGTTTCATAATTGCATTTAGTGTAATCAATCACAAAAGACCAAATCAAATTTTTTCTTTTCTTTTTAGAGTCATCGCTAGGATTCCTCAATCTTATCCCGTCGTCACAATTCCGTTGTCCTTTTTCCCTGAGGATCGATACCCGACTTGTCGGATTATTACTTGAACGATAGGCTTGCACTTGAGCCTAGAGAGTACACACCTTAGAGACACATTCTGAGTCGTGTCAAGTTTTTGGCGCCGTTGCCGGGGAATTAGGTAGACTTAGGATTAGATCGAGTTAATCCAAAACTTTGACCAAAAATTCTAAAAAATCCAAAAAAATAAAAAAATAAAAAATTAAAACTTCAAAAAGATTCACAATCATCATCTCTCCTGAGCTTAATGCAAAATTCTGAAACCACTCCCACACCCCATAATACTCCAACCAACATTCACGAAAATCCACTTGTTGAGTATAATCCTGACAGTCCCCACACTCCACAAGCCCCACACTTCTGGATCCCACCTCCCACACCGTCACACTCCATCTCTAGCAACACTCCTTTCTCCTTCGTAGGACACACTTCGTGCACACCCAGTGAGAACGCCGAATCGTCGAGTGAAAGAGAGATGTCGCAGCACAGTAATGCACCTACCGGTGAGGACGAGCCCCCGTACCGCCCGTTGAGAGAATTCTTATATCCCGAGTGCACTGTCACTCCGGGATGCATTATACTCCCGTATAATGCCGGGCAATTTCGTTTCAAAAATGGGATGATCCAGACACTACCACATTATCATGGTATGGATTCTGAAAAGCCATACCTCCACATAAGGGAATTTGAGGACGTGTGTGATACTCTCAATGATCAAACCTGCACACAAGAGGTAATCCGCCTAAAACTCTTCCCCTTCTCGCTTAAAGATAAAGCCAAAGCTTGGCTATGGTCTTTACCTCCAAGCTCGATTCCATCCTGGAATGAGCTACAGTCTAAATTTCTCAAGAAATTCTTCCCAACACATCGAACAATCTCTATAAAGGCTCAAATTCAAGCATTCAGGCAACAAGAAAATGAGCCTTTCCATCGATGTTATGAACGTTTCAACGAGTTAGTGGCTTCGTGCCCCCATCATGGATTTGACCCATCGCAAATCATCTCCTTTATCTATAATGGGTTAAATCTTAATTCTAAACAGCTTGTTGAAACCATGGGAAGTGGTCCATTTGTCGATCTAGATGCCCATGACGCTGATCTTCACATGAGGTATGTTGCCGAGACTACCCAATCCTGGGATACCTCTGATCCGAACGCTCAAAACCGAAATCGACAATCTACCACAGCTCCGTCGACATCCGGTCTATTCCACGTAGATAAGAATTCGATGTCGGACTGTCGGTTGGACACCATTGAGAGAGGACTGCGAGACTTATGTGAGGTAGTTGGATCCATCAAGAACCCTGTCGTGAAGGTGTGTGCGATTTGTGAGGCGGGGCATTCAACTGAGGAATGTCCGACGATACCCGCCTACAAAGTAATGTTGCAAGAGCAAGTTAGTGGGATAGGAGGCTTTAAGGGTAATTTCGGTGCCCCACACGGAAATTCATACAACCCTTCGTGGAAAAACCATCCCGGTTTTAGCTACGGGCAACAACACGCCGCAATGAACCCTCCTTCGCATGTTGCCCCTCCTCCTCCGCACCAATTCCAACAAGCTCCACATATGCAAGGACATGTGCAAGCACCACCACCTCACGGAAATTATATCCCGCCACAGCGGAGAACTCTCGAGGATACTGTGAATCAATTCATCGCAAGCCAGGCCGCAACCAATGCCAAGTATGATCGTCTCATTGGCGACCTAAATGCAAATCTGTCTAAGATACAATCCTCGTTGAGTGTTCAGGAGAAGGGAAAGTTTCCTGCCCAGGGCCAAAGACCTCTCCAAGGTCAAACTAGTGTTAGCTCAACACCCCACGACCATCTTGAGCAATGTAGCGCAATCACCACTCTACGTAGTGGGAGGGTAGTTGACTTGTCACCTCCCCCACGAGACGTACTTAAAGACAAGGAGATTTCACCCGGCACGAAAGAGGCCGAAGATGTCCCCTTGAATGAAGGTGATAAAGATGACACTAGTGAGTCCGAGGTAGTAGTGAAACCACCCACCGCGGCACCATTTCCTCAAAGGTTGATTCATTCACAGAAAGGATGCCCACGTGATGAAGTGCTAGAAGTACTTAAGCAAGTGAAGCTAAACTTTCCCTTCCTTGATGCCATCAAGCAAATTCCAGCCTACGGCAAAGTTATCAAAGATTTGTTGACGGTAAAAAGGAAGATGAAGGTTAAAAAGAATGTCTTTCTAGCTCAGAACGTGAGTTCCATTCTACTAAATGATCTCCCGCCTAAATTCAAAGATCCCGGTGCACCCACCATATCATGCATCATTGGAGATAATAAAATTGAGAAAGCCTTACTTGACTTGGGAGCAGGTGTAAACATACTTCCTTACTCCATTTATAGGAAACTTGACTTGGGCGATCTCAAGCCCACAAAGGTCACTCTCCAACTAGCGGATCGAACCGTGAAGATTCCACGAGGCATAATTGAGGACGTGATCATTCAAGTTGACACCTTCTACTTTCCGGTAGATTTTGTCATTTGGGACACGGAGCCCTCCTTCACCTCAAGCAACCATGTTCCTATCATCCTTGGGCGCCCGTTCTTAGCTACGGCTAACGCAATCATCAACACTAGGAATGGGCGAATGCAACTCACTTTTGGGAACATGACTTTAGAGACCAACATCTTCCATGTCGCCCAACATACGGGAGAAGAAGATGACCTTCACGCAGTGAGCTTCATAGAGGAGATCGTAGAGGAATACAACGAGGAGAATTATTGTGGAGATGCTTCGGGGTCCTGCTTAGTGTCGAGCCATGAGAATGAGAGGTCCCACAAGAGAGAGCCGTTAGGGGTGTGCCTTATTTCATCAGGTAATAGTGGTAGATGTGACGATGAGAGCAAAGAGGGGGAGAGGTGTGTTGTGACCGCAATTGAAAGAGAAAGAGAGGGGGTAGAAGAGAGAAAACTAGTGGAGTTGGAGATCGAGCAAGTAAGAGAGGATGTAGGCACTACTAGAGAGGGAGAACTAGGCGACATGAGCATGGAAGATTTTGAAAGAGAATTCGGGAAGGTGGATGAAAGTATTACTATTGAAGGCCAATCCCTACTGGATTCATGTAGTCACTTAGACGACGGTGAATTAAAAGCAAAAATTGATGAATTCCTTCGTTGTGACAATCCACCCACAACACTAGAGGCCCCGAAGGCGAGTGAGGAGAAAAGTTGTGGTTCATCCGACTTAGAGCCCGACCCATGCGTCTTAAAAATTGAAAGAAACCTAGGTGTCCCCTCCGAGTCAATGCACGTTGACCATGCTTTGAGTCATCATCACGAGGATCCCTTTCCAATTAGTCACGACGAGTCTCCCGGTCTATCCTTTATCTATGGGCGAGGTCCCAACTTGTTTCGATTATTGGAATATGATCCTAGGACGGGAGTGACAAGGAGAGAATCAACCCCCATAAGTGGGGTCGGGTGAGTTTATGGAGAGATGAGAGGTCTTCGCACCCCCGACGCGTATGGGGTGATTTTTGTTGTATTTTTGAGTCATGCATAAGGGTCATATAGTGTCTTGTTGCATTTTTCACATTTGTTTGTTTTATTTTTCCGCACTTTTCATTCGCCTTGAATTAGATTTTCGTCCTTTTTGCTTGAGGACAATGCAAAAGTATAAGTTAGGGGGGGTCACAAGTGCGTATTTCTAAAACTTCACAAATTTTCAAAAATGCCCAAAATTTCCAAAAAAATCATAAAAATTTGAAAAATCCAAAAATATTTTTCTTCAAAATAAATAAAAATTGGAATTCAAATTTTTTCAAAAATATCATTAAAAGTCGAATTGGAGTCTCAAATTGTAAACATCCAACATACACGAGCCGAAATTGACTAAAGATGGAAATTGAGCGAAAATTGACGACTTAACGAATAAATGTGGAGATTAACAAAACCCGGTGAGATTCGAGCCTATCACGTTTTGCGAGATTTTAAATCAATCCGAGTTAATTATTAACTCAAAGTTCTTTTTAGCGCTTAATAAGTTGTCAAGGATCTCAAATTTTTTTCATTTGATCGGTTTTGAAAAATGTGTGCAATATTGCCTTGAAAATCGTGCCAAATTAGTCTCTAAACTTAAATTCATCTCGAAACGCATATGGTAACGCAATTGGTATTTTGGACAATGAAGTAGGCCCTCGTTTGTCACCCAAAAATATTGGCCAGAAAAAGTAGCGAAAAATTATCCCTTTTGTAACCCAAATTGAGCCAAATAATTTTCCCTTTCGTTTGACAACCCGAAAAACCCAAAATAGCCCGGAATTGCGAAAAATGAAAAAACAAAAAATCAGAATTTAAGTCCGAAAAGTGCAACAAAAAGGGGGCAAGAAAAAAAAAATAGAAGAATGCTCAACAAAAATAGCAACAAAGAAAAAAAGAAAAGAAAAAAAAAATAGAAAAAGAAGAAAAAAATGAGCAATAGCCCGGAAAATGCACAAACGGACATCACGAATGACTTTTCCAATTCCAACCCTCCATACCTCCTTTATTTTACCCAATGCAACCTTTAACCCGAAAAAGTCATAACCGAGTCCAAATTGCGTAAATTGAGTACCGCGTGGAGAGTTAATAGGTTAAATGCGCGAAATAGAGGCGATGTTCCCGTTTTTAAAACCGTAATCCGTTCAAGAGATCCTTTCACCATAAAATTTCCGTCTTTCTAATTGCATGCGTGTATTTGCTTCCACTACATTTACTCCTTATATCACGCATGCCGAGAGAATAGCCATAATCCGAGAGATTCATTTGTGAGTGCATTCCGTGAGAAATTGAAATCAAAACGAATTTTCGGATAAGTAACGTAATGATCAATCGATGAAAATTGGCGGTTATATTTCCGGCTTCGCACACACACACTACGATTTGAGACTTGTAAATATGACTTGATGATGACTATTTTATGGAAAAGTTTGAATTGTACAATTTTTGCGTATTTTGAATTTTCTTTGAGTCGAATTTTGTGGGTATATTCACTGCAAACCCTCACGAGACACAACTCGTCCTACTAGGGTAACCTAGGGGTTTAAAGGCTTGTTGCATATGCTAAATGCAATCGCTTGCCCGCGAAAGTGGCATTCTATCCCAATAAAGTCCTTGAAGTGTCCTTAACTCTTACTTTCATTCTTTTACATTGCTCGGGACGCGCAAAGTTCTAAGTTAGGGGGGTTTGATTGGGCATAAATATTGTATATTTATCCCCCTAATTTCAGTACTTTTGTGAACCCGAATGATGTAACATATATGGATTTGATTCACTTTTATGCTTCTAACCTTCTTGGCGAGTATTGCGTGTTTTTTGCTTCTCCTATTGGTTTTACAGGTTAATTATGCAAGCAGTGCAAAGGAGGAAGCAAGACAGTGCAAGAAAAGCTAGGAAGGCAAGTTCAAGGGCATTTTCGTAATTTTTCAGCCTTAGTCCGGAAGTGGGTCCAACTAGAAAGTTTAAGATCTTTCAATTACAAGAACACCATAAAAAACGGCACCTCAATCCGAGCTACGATGAAAGAGTTATGACCCCTTGAAGTTGCGGAAAAATCATAGAAGAAAGGCTAGGAAGGCAAGTTCAAGGGCATTTTCGTAATTTTTCAGCCTTAGTCCGTAAGTGGGGATTTCTGGAAAGTTGAAGATCTCGGAACAACGAGCACACTGGAAAAAACGGCACCCAAATCTGAGCTACGGTTGAAAAGTTATGCTCAGTTGAAGTTGAAGAAAAATCCAAGAAAAGATGAGAAAAACCAGAAAAAAATCTAAGTGCCGAGAGCAAGACCAGGCTGGTACATGCGAACCGGTTCGCTGTACCTGCGAACCGGTTCGCTGTACCTGGCACGCGAATTTTGTCTTTCATTTGGATTGGTCTCCAAGTCTCCTAATAGGTTTAAAAGACTCCAAACTTGTGGGGAACGAAGGCATTAACCTAGGAGCAGCCTTTAGGGCTATTTTTAGAGAGTTTTTGATAGAAAGAAAGGGGAGGAACATCTAGGAACATCAAGGGCATAAATTACTTCAAGAATTCATTGTTTCGGGTTTGTTTTTGCAAGTTTTAATTCAAGATTCTTGTTTCTTATTATTGTTCTTTCATGCTTTGTTTTCCCATT
Organism: Sambucus nigra; assembly: GCA_949130495.1. Lineage (NCBI taxonomy): Eukaryota > Viridiplantae > Streptophyta > Magnoliopsida > Dipsacales > Adoxaceae > Sambucus > Sambucus nigra. The sequence continues at coordinate 46,903,408 of OX422218.1, forward strand.
AGATTCAACTTGTTTTCGCATTCATAATACGTATTTACATGTTTAGATTTAGTTTTATCATGAATTCATACACATGCAACGTTATTATTTCATGCATTAGTCACAGTAACATGTCCGGCTAGGTTTTTCAAGGTTGGGATGCATGAACCCAACCTGATGTGTTAGTGCATGTGTATAACGTCGATCCGCTGAATTTAATGATTAATTTTGATCGTATCGCGTAATTTCATAATAATTGTAGATCCTTATATCTCGTTTGCCTATGGGTACTCGTGATGATTTAGAGTACAATTTGAGTGTAATTACCGCGATACCGATTTACTCATCCTCAGATTAGGTATGACGCGGGCTTGAACCTCGTATACATAATGCTTGGGAGTACTAAATTCCGGGTTTGAATTAATCGGATAAATTTATGATCAACGTTGTCACTGCATTAGACTAGGGTTGGGGGATTGTATTCCCATCCTATTTTCTCATCATTTAAGTTTAGCAATTTCAATTTAATTCTTCATTCTTCATTTAGATAATTTAATTAGTGCATATTTTATCATAGTTTCATAATTGCATTTAGTGTAATCAATCACAAAAGACCAAATCAAATTTTTTCTTTTCTTTTTAGAGTCATCGCTAGGATTCCTCAATCTTATCCCGTCGTCACAATTCCGTTGTCCTTTTTCCCTGAGGATCGATACCCGACTTGTCGGATTATTACTTGAACGATAGGCTTGCACTTGAGCCTAGAGAGTACACACCTTAGAGACACATTCTGAGTCGTGTCAGGGCGCGTCCAGTGGGGAAACTCAGAGGGGAGGTCTTAGATTTATTAAAGAAATTCATGATAATGGATTGGCTTTAATTTACATTTCCTGAGTATAAAAAGGGAAATGGGATAAAGGTTTGGCTTCGGTAACACTCCCGGATGGAAGAAGGGATGTGGAAGCATATGATTTGATCAAAGCATTTTCATGCTAATGAAAATGGCTTTGGGTACATTTCCTGAGTATAAAAAGGGAAATGGGATGATTTAAATTGGAAAAGCATTTTTATGTTAATAAAATTAGCTTTTAAAAAGATATATGTTTTGGTAAAGCAATTCATGCTAATGAATTGGCTTTAAATACATTTCCTGGATATGAGAAGGGAAATGGAAGTTTTTGAAATGTAAAGGATAAGTATTGATAAATACTTTGTGTATTGAATACACCTCAGTCCGGGAGGTAGATCCGGATGTGTATTATAAAGATATAATTCATTTGGTAATCCTAAGTCCGGGAAATATTATCCAGACATATATTGTAGATGTATGTGTATACATATATATTTATACATTGTGTGTGCTACGGGCCTAATGGATCTCTACCATTGACCCTGCCAAGTAGTAGTGTATCAGGGGGGGTTCCTTGTTTGGATTTCGCTTTGCGAGACACCCCACGCACGAACTTAGTGCAGTGTTGAGAATGGAGGGAAGTGTAACCCTTAGCACTGGGACTATCTAGGGTAGATAATAGTTGGGTGATAGACTAGTTAGGAAGGGATAGCTTGACTAGGGTATTGTGTTAGGGTGCGTTAGGTGTGCACTACTAGAGGAGAGGTGAGGGGTATCTCATGGGAGTGCGATACCAATTTAAATATGAGATAAAAACTATTTTTCTAAAAATAAAGCATTTATGCACTTGCAAAATATTTTAAAAATTCGGGCTCTGACCCGTTTATCTACTCTCCTTTCTTTCTATATTATATATATATATATGACGCCTGGATGGAAATTCTTTCGAGTCAGACGTCTACTGCAGCAGCTGTGGATGCTTGCGGGTTCTCGATAGACGCTTCTTTCCTTGTACTCTAGATAGGAGGTATTGTACAAACATTCGGGCCAATGGTCCAACTGATTTTATTTTTTCTCTTCACGTCATTCGATATGGTTGTATTTTTGGACCGAATGTTCGGTTATTTCTTTTAGTTCATTTCATTTTCTTTTTATTTCATTTACGCATTAAATTCTGGATGTTTTATATTAATCGTTAAAAAGAGTAGTTAAGTAAAAGTTTTTAACGCTCGCCTAATAGGATATTAGTAATTAAATGGATTTTCGACAGTGATGGTAAGGATGATCCATATGTGACTCATGTTTTATATTCGATATAGGAGTGATCACCCGGTATCCCATTAGGCGGGTTGTTACAAAAATGGTAAATTGGATAAACTTAGGTTTTAACTAAAATTAATTGGTGATTCTGGGTTCTAGGATGTTTAGAACCCGTATTATAAGTGTATTTGTTATTGTTAGAAGTTTTAGGCCGTTGGGTGAGCAGATGGAAGCTTGGGGGAAGCTTCCATGGCCGAAACAGCTTCTCGGAGAAGAAGCTGACCGAAATGATCGATCGATCGATGGCCAAGGGTCGATCGATCGACCCCTGCTGAAAATAGGCAATTAACTTAGGGTGAATTGGATGAGGTGAATTACAATTCTAATTGATTCGAGGTCATTTATGTGATGACATAAGGAGTCTTTTAGGATTACATGGCCCACAAATTAAGAGAAATTAGGAGGCTTAAGTGAGGGTTTAAATGTATAACCCTTAAACTTTATTTTCGAGGAATATAGCTAGGTTGAGGATTTAGAATGTTGGGGTCCCTAAAGTAGGGTGGGGGTCCCTAAATGATTAATTGGACTAGGTGTAGTCCTTGGGGTCATGGAAATGAAATCCCTAACCCACTGAAATTAAGGATTTTTCGGGTGACATGAATCCCGAGGATATTTCTAGTAGGCATATAGGCCTATATAATTATGCGTATAGAGAGAATAATTATATCGACTACTGTTGAGTGTGCCCTAGGAGATAAATTCCTAGGATATTTTTGGTGGGCATTTAGGCCTATATAATTATGCGTGTAGGAAGCATAATAATAATCGATTGTGGAGTTAGAGTATCCTACGAGATAATTAGGATAATTTGGGAATATAGAGGTATATATATATTTCACTTAGAGTGAAATGGTATAATTGGAGATATCTAATAAATCCTTAGATGGGATTGAGATATATAGTGATTATCAAAGTAAGGAAATACTTTGGATTTAGAATCATGTTAATATGAAAGCATGATTATGATTCCTGGAGGGAATCTTTGGGATTATTGGTCATCACTAGATGCTATAAGCCATTATGGCCGTTTATATATTCTAGGAGGAATATATGGTATATTTATATACTATGTGATTTAAGTATATATATATGATATGATGGAAATGATTTTGAAAATATAAAAATGAATATTTTCAAAATGGAAAGAGAAATATTTTTCATAATTGATAAAATATGCATTACACACCTCCCTAAATCGCTATCATAAGGGAAGTTGCGCGCGTTATGGGGAAGCCACCTGGTTGTTGAGCATGGTGGATATAGTACTTTAGGCCATATGAGCGATTATATATTTGTTTATGTGCTGGTTAGGGGATTCTGGGTGTGGTCCTGACTTTCCCGCAGGCATATGGCCACTTCCCGACGTTGTTAGGTTCCCAGGTTTTCTTGTTTGATAGGCCCTGGAAGATGATAGCCATTTAGGGGCGCGTCCAGTGGGGAAACCCGGAGGGGAAGTTTTAGATTTATTAAAGAAATTCATGATAATGGATTGGCTTTAATTACATTTCCTGAGTATAAAAAGGGAAATGGGATAAAGGTTTGGCTTCGGTAACACTCCCAGGTGGAAGAAGGGATGTGGAAGCATATGATTTGATCAAAGCATTTTCATGATAATGAAAATGGGTTTTGGTACATTTCCTGAGTATAAAAAGGGAAATGGGATGATTTAAAAAGGAAAAGCATTTTTATGATAATAAAATTGGCTTTTAAAGGAGTATATGATTTGTTAAAGCAATTCATGTTAATGAGTTGGCTTTTAAATACATTCCTGGATATGAGAAGGGAAATGGAAGTTTTTGAAATGAAAGGATAAGTATTGATAAATACTTTGTATATAAATCCTCAGTATGGGAGGTAGATCCAGATGTGTATTATATAGATGAAATTCAATTGGTAAACCTCAGTTCGGGAGATATTATCCGGACGTATATTGTAGATGTATATATATATATATTTATACATTTGTGCGTGCTACGGGCCTAATGGATCTCTGCCATTAATCCTTCCAAGTAGTAGTGTATCGGGGGGGTTGCTTGTTTGGATTTCGCTTTGCGAGACACCCCACGCACGAACTTAGTGCAGTGTTGAGAATGGAGGTAAGTTTAGCCCTTAGCACTTGGACTATCTAGGATAGATAGTAGTTGGGTGATAGACTAGTTAGGCAGGGATAGCTTGACTAGGGTATGTTGTTAGGGTGCGTTAGGTGTGCACTATTAGAGGAGAGGTGAGGGGTATCTCATGGGAGTGTGATACCAATTTAAATATGAGATAAAACTATTTTTCTAAAAATAAAGCATTTATGCACTTGTAAAATATTTTAAAAAATTCGGGCTCCGACTCGTTTATCTACTTTTCCTCTTTTGTTGTATATTATATATATATATATACATATATATAGGTGTCCAGACACAGGGATGCCTAGATGGCATTTCTTTCGAGTCAGACGTCTGCTGCAGCAGCTATGGATGCATGCGGGTTCTCGGTAGACGCTTCTTTCCTTGTACTCTAGATATGAGGTATTGTAAAAACTTTAGAGCCAATGGCTCAATTGCATTTAGTTATTATTTTAGCATCATTCGATATGGTTGTATAATTTGAACTGAGTGTTCGGTTATTTTAATTTATTTCAGTTTCATTTACGCATTAACTTATGGATGTTTTATTTTAATCGTTAAAAAGAGTACTTAAGTAAAAGTTTTTAACGCTCGCCTAATAGGATATTAGTAATTAAATGGATTTTTGATAGTGATGCTAAGAATGATCCATATGTGACTCCTGTTTTAATATGATATAGGAGTGATCGCCCGGTATCCCATTAGGCGGGTTGTTACACCCGTGTTTTTAAATCTTCTGAGTAAAAGAAAAATTAGAATAATGTGATATTTGCAATATTTTAAAACAATTCAAAGTTCTTCAAATGACACCAGAATAATTAAGGAGGGCCCGGATCCCTGGGGTGAAACACACAATACAACTTACCAAAGTATATGGCGTGCTTAGCTGAGGGTGTGGAGACTGTTAAAGTGTGAAGTTATTGAAATATTCCAAGAAAACATACTGGAACATAGAACATGTTATGAAATAGGTTGTATGGTGAAAATGTTTTAAGGCAACCTAAATTGAATTAATTAACAAATTTTCCGGTAAAGGTGAAATGGATAAGTAAATATGTAAGTTGATTAATGTCCATAAGTTGAGGAAAAAGTAAAGTAAGTGGGTAAATCAGTGGTTAACCTAAGTGGTTAAATCCACATTTGGCACAAGGATGTGTTGTAAGAGGTTTTCAAAGACGAAGTGAGTATTTTCTAACACGACATTCACGTGTGTTGAAAGGGTGTTTCAATGAAAAAACTAATGTGGATTGTTTAATATGAAAGGGGTAATTTCGATAAAGAAATGGCTTTCGATCAAACGAAGTGGATTTGTTACAAGTATTTAATTCCGTGTGTTAAATAAAGTGAAAAATGTCAAAATAAGAACAAAATGAGTCTTTTACAAGACTAAGTTGAATTAATCTGGATAACAAGGTTTTCGAAAGTAAATTGTTTCATGCAATAAGTATATGTATACATGTGTTCTTATATGTATACCGGGTAGTTGCATGTGCATGTAGGTATAACGTGTTAGAGTCTTCATTCTACCATTTGATCTTATACTGCATTTGAATGTTTCCAACTGAGAATTCAACTCACTTCCTCTCTTTGTTATGGAAGATTTGGTGTGGTTTCGTATTTTAGGAGTGTTATATAGGTAAGTAGTTTATTTTATATTATGTTAGTAGCTCTATATGCTTGGACATCGGGGTGCTCCATATGGGCCCCGCGTGTAGTTGGAACTGGAAATTGGAATCGCATGATAAAAAAGTGGAGCATTAATTAAAATTAAACTAGATAACCAACATTATTGAGGTTTTTTCATTTCACTTCACACCTACCAATCTGGTCTGACCAGGTTGACTATGGGTAACCCATAAATATGGGTCGGGGCGTTACAATGGTTTGAATTAATTTGTTGCTATTTATTTCAAGGGTTTGACATATTTAATGTTTTGATTTAATTTAATTCCGTTGTTGTTTACGATTTTGCTAATTTTGATTGTATCTGAGGTTGTTTTATTATAATTATAATTGTTTACAAATGCAAATTATTAATTGCATATTTGAAAAAATTCTAAAAAAAACTTAAAAATTTGGTTTTTTTTAACAATTAACCCCATTTACAAAGTATGTAGTTCCATAAGTCCTATCATTCATTTTTTGCTCCAGAAAAAATAATTTTCGTCTAATATGTCTTACTTGTAAACATAGAGTGAATATTCACTATATGTATATATAGGACCTTTTGAGAAAAAAAATCTTTTTGAGGGGACCTATTAGGAAATGACTTATGTAAACAGTACTTATTTGTCAATCTCCCAAAAAAAAATCAGCTATGGGGCTCCCATCTCCGAATTCCCCAAAAGGGTTGATAATTAGTATATTACCCCACCCCAAAAAAAAATCCTGGCTCCGTCACTAGTTAAGAGTGTATTTTAAGAACCCTTGTTGTGGCTTTACCATGGTCTTCGTTAGATTGCTTATATACCTAGTCAATTTGATAACTGTGTAAGAAATATCGGGACAAGTACAGTTTGTGACTTACATTGAATTGTCTCTAATACGAGTGTGCTCTAGTTCAGATATACCGTTACCAGTATTTTTATATAAATAAAGACTTAGGTCAATTGGTGTTTTAGCTATGCTATTACAACATTTATAAAATTTATCAAGTATATTTTCAATATAATGAGATCGCCACAAGAAAAGTCCGTCTGATGTTTTAGAATTTTTTATTCATAATATAAAATCCGCAATACCCATATATTTCATATCAAATTTACTAGATAAGATTATCGTAGTAGATTTAAAGATATTTTTATTATATCTATTAATAATCATATCGTCTACAAATAATGACAAATAAACAGATTTATCACACTCATTTGTTTTAAATCCATTTGTAATTATTATGTTGTTATTTCTCATGCCATTGTTTAGGTACATGTTTTAATACATAAATGCATTTAACATGTCCACGTACTTATCTTTCTTTTATGGAAACTTTAATCCCTTATGATGATTGTAACAACCCTCTCTTACGAGAAACTATTTTATATTTACTTACTATGTGAGGTAATTATATATAAAATGTTGGAATATTGAGTAAGTATTAATTTAATGAAGAAAACTTTATATTTACTAACTTGTTGTATATTTACTGTATGAGTATGTAAATATCCTTGTGTTGAGTTTTATAGTGTCATAAGATTTAAAATGACCCTATGGTTTAAAATGGAACCGGAACTTAAAATGAATTATAAAATATCCAAATGATAATTTGGAGGCCGTAGTTGGTTCCGGAACGTGCAAGATAGTCAAAACATGTGCCATATTGTGTTTTGACGTTTTGGGAACTTTTGACTGTTTTTAAAATATATGTGTACTTGTGAATCATTTAATGTGGTATTTATCACTTCAGATGTAAATTGTAGACTAAAGGCACGATTTATGTCTTGATTAGGTCATTATTCTCTTAAGTGAAATTGTTGACCTAGAGAGAAAGAGAGAGGAAGAGAAAGAGTAGAGAAAGGAGAAGAGATTAAAGATTGAGGTTGGATTCTTGCTACTACACAAGGAAAATCTGAATTTGCAAGATTGAGGCAAGTTTTCTACTTGCTATATGTGGTTTAAGATAAATGATTAGTTGTGATAATTGTGCATTAATCATGCTTTAACTATTTTAGGGTTTTTATGGATTTGAGGGTCTTGAATCATTCAAGAATGATTTGGATGATTAATGAGGTTTATGGTAGTAGTTAGTGGTATTTATGATGTGGTGGTGACAATAAATGAGTTTGGTTTGATTGGGTTTGAGTTGGGGGTAAATTTGGATTCCAAGACTCCATAGCCAAAATTGGCAAAATTTGTAGTGGCGAATCGATTCAGCCAGGCCGAATCAATTCGCACAGGGACAATTTCCAGGTCTTAGTGAACCGAATGGATTCGGCTGGTCCGAATCGATTCGACATTTATGCAGAAACCCAATTTTCCTGACCGAATCAATTCTAATGGTCCGAATCGATTCAGCAATTATGCAGAACCTCGTATTTTCTGGCCGAATCGATTCAGAAATCCTGCATTTTTAAATTGTTTTTCTTTTTCAATTTCAACCCTTTTCATATAGTCTTAGGACTTAGGAACCTTCTTGTATGAAGTCAACTTACAGTCCTAGAGTTCTAGGTGAGTTAGTCTACTACCCTAGATTAGAATTGATATATTTGGGATTTATTTCGAGGGTGCGTGAAGTGATGTTCAGGCATTACTTTCCTTTTATCAATTAGTAGGAGTCTAGGAGATTACGAAGTTGTGTTTGGAGACTTTAGAAGTTAAATTGAGGTATGATGGTCTATTATAAAGCCCAAAAGGAGATTTGGGAAAATAACTTCGGAGTTTAAATATTCATCGAGGTTATTATGATGATGCGAAACACGTATAGTTCCGGATAACCTTAATGCATTTGATAAAATGTAAATCGATAAAGTCAATGATAATTTACTAAATCATGTCATGGTAATTAATAAGATGGTTGGAACACACCCTCTCTAAATACCATCTTAAGGGAAGTCCGTGCGTAAGGTGAAGCCCCCTGGCTAATGAATGCAAGGTGGATATAGTCCTAGGCCATATGAGCGCTTGTTGTATATTTTCTGCAATGGGTAGGTAATTTTAGGTGTGGATATAGTCCTAGTCCATATGGCCGCTTCCCGACGTTCGATACGATCCCAGGTTGTCTTGATGATAGGCCTTGGAAGATGATGGTCATTTAGGGGCGCACATAGTGGGGAAACCCGTACGGGCGGTCCTAAAATCATTAAATATGTATACTTATAACTATTCTAACATCAAGTGGGACCTGATGGATATTAATTCCCTAAAGAGCATAATGCAATGCCATAAAGTGCATAGTACATGCCACAAAGAGCATACAATTGAGATATGGGCCACAAAGAGCACATGATAAAATTTGTATTCCTGATAAGGAATGGAAAGATAAAATGAAAAGGAGAATAGTGATAAAGATTTTAGATTAATGATGATTATACATATCCTCTTGCATGATTGAATTTTACTTCATAACCATTTAATTGTCTTAGTCTATTGTATGAGGTCACCATGCTATAATATCATCTTTATCATCCATGATTAACTGTTCATAATTGTCATACTATTTATTTATCTGGTGATCACATAAAATCGAGCCCTGGCCCGTTCTTCTTTCTTGTTGTGCATAAATATATTAACTGCTTAGGTGCTCCTCCGCAAGGACGCCCGTATTGATCTCCACATTCTAGTGTCTTTTGAGGAGCAGTGACATTTTGCGGATATCATGGGATATTTTGTGTAGACGCCTTCATTGTTGTTTTCTAGTTATTTTCTGGTCTTTATTCGGGCATGTGGCCCAAACTGTTGTAATTGTATAATGGATGTAATATGTAACTCATGGAACTTGTTGTACCTTGTATGAAATTCTGCTGACCGACATTATAATCGGTCCTTTTATTGTATATTTGTCGTTGTTGTAACATATATACTTTTGGGGTTTCCACTTCCTTTCTGTTATGGGTTGTTGGCAATGCTTTCTGTAAATTACAAAACAATTTTTTTACAACCCGTTTTCAGAAATATTTAGTGGTTATCCCGTATACTCTTTATGTTATTATGATGCTGAGAATGATTCGATCCATGATTCCTATATTATTGGAGTATCGGGCTGGCCACCCCTTATTTCGGATACTGGGTTGTCACAGATGGTATCAGAGCATCAGGTTCTAGAGTCTTTAGGATCTATGAGGACTTGTCACGTTCTATCGTAGAGTTCTTTGATATAGAGCCTAATGTTATGACTACTTTGTTTCTTATGTTTGCGATATTCTGCAAGATAGATTATTTTATATAGTATCCTAACTCTATTGTTTCTCCATCTCAGATGCCGCCTAAGAAATGTTGCCCAGCGAGACGTAATAGAGTTGTGGAAGAGGAGGTTAGTCCTCCAACGCCGCCACTGGGGAGTATAAATACGACCGATGTAGCAAACATAGTGGCCCAAGTAGTCAATCAAGCTATGATTGCAGTGGTACAAAAAATGGCACAAGCTCAACCACGGGCGTAAGAGGCACAAGCTCCTACGGGACCTTCTCCGTGGGAAAGAGTTAGGGAGTCTTTTCTAAAGGGCCATCCCCCGGAATTCGATGGAGGCTCAAATGTTGTAAGGGCAAATCAGTGGTAGAAAGACATGCAACGCCATCTTCGAGTGGTAGAATGTAGTGAGGAGAAAAAGCAAATCCTTGTTACTTTTAAGCTCGTCGGATCGGCATTACATTGGTGGGAGTCGATGACTACACCAGAGCAGAGGGATACGTTGACAATCACTAATTTTTGGGCCATGTTTGACCGAAAGTACTTCCCTCCCGCAGTTCAAAGGGAGATGCGAAGGAAGCTTCAAGATGTAGTACAGGGAGAGAGATCCGTTGTAGAGTATGAAGAGGAGTTCACCCAGTTGGCAAGTTTTGTACCGGATGAGGTGACTCTAGAAGAGATGAGAATCTCCAAGTTTGTGGGAGGTTTACATTGGCGGATAAAACAACATTTTTTAGGAACTCCAGCTTTTTTAACCTTTGGGGATGTGATGAATGTGACATTACTTCTTTGCCAAGAGCATAGATTATTTGTGAAAAATAGCAAGAAGGCTACCGTGATGGGGCAAGTGGGAAAACCTGGAGGTAATGGGATTGGGGGAGGAGCATCTCCTTCATCCCAATCTTCGGGGAGTAAGCAAAGAGAGAGGGACCCCCAGCAAGGGGATTTGTCTAAACGCCAACTCTTTGGTGGAGTTAATGCGGGTGGTAACAATAATAGGCAGGGTCAAGGTGGACCACCACAACAACAAGCATGTAGAGGTGGGAATGGAGGTAAAGTCCAACAGGTCCGAGGTTTTGTGCAGTTTCGAAACAATCAAGGACGGAACCAGGAGATTGTGACGAATAAATGTTTTCAGTGCAGAGAGTTGGGCCATTATAAGAGGTCGTGTCCTCAATTGAGTGGAGGACATCTTAATAGGGCTCCACAACAACCATATGTTCAGTTTCCGCCCCAGACACCTAATCCAGTTGTTCCTCCACGGCAGGGGCAACTGCAGTATGGATGGGTCTATCACGATGAGGAGGCTATGCTTCCTCTAGCCCCTCCAGCACCGCCAGTGATTGAGGGTAAGTTTCTCATCCAAGGGCATATGGGTCGGGTATTATTTGATACGGGTGCGACACACTCTTTCATTTCTAGGAGTTTTGCTCAGACCACAGAGTTGATAAAATCTGCTAAGAGTACTTTCACTAGCGTGGAATCTTCTATGGGTGATGGTTCATTGATTTTCTTTGTTTGTAAAAACATAAAAATTAATCTTGGTAATTTTTTTTTGAGGACGATTTGCTCATCCTTGACATGGTCGGGTATGACGTGATTTTGGGCATGGATTGGCTAATGAAATATCACGCGATAGTATATTGTTATGGGAAGAGCGTAGTCTTCATCGTTCCGGGACAAGAAATGTTCTTCGTAGTTATGTCGGGTTTTGAAGGAGGTACGAGTACCTATTTATATTATATTTAGGAGGAGACTTCTAGGGATGTAGTTGTTCCCCTGGATTCTATTTCAGTTGTTAGAGATTTTAAAGATGTTTTCCGGGAAATATCGGGATTACCTCCGAGCCGGGAGATTGAGTTTGTGATTCATTTAGCGTCGGGAACTCGGCCAATTGTGAGAGCTCCATATCGTATGGCTCCTCGGGAAATGAGGGAGTTAAGGGATCAAATCTAGCAGTTGTTGGAACAGGGATTTATTAGGCCCAGTACCTCACCATCGGGTGCTCCGGTGTTGTTTGTAAACAAGAGAGACCGTTCTCTCCGATTATGTGTGGACTATAGAGAGTTGAATAAAGTCACCATCCGGAATAAATACCCTTTGCCTCGTATTGATGATTTCTTTGACCAACTTAGGGGAGCATCGTACTTCTCTAAGATCGATTTGAGGACGGCGTATCATCAATTGATAATACGGGAGCAGGATGTATCCAATACCGCATTTCTTACCAGATATGGATCCTATGAATTCTTGGTTATGCCCTTTGGACTAACCAATGCCCCCGTCGTATTTATGGATATCATGAATAGGGTATTTCAAGACTTCCTTAACCAATTTGTTATTGTATTCATCGATGACATCTTAGTCTATTCTCAAACAAAATCTGACCATGCTACTCACTTACGGTTGGTCATACAAAGATTGAGGGATCACCAATTGTATGCAAAGTTCGAGAAGTGTGGATTTTGGTTGAAGGAAGTTCAGTTTTTGGGCCATGTTGTGTCATCCCAAGGTATATCGATGGATCCTAGTAAGGTGGTTACAATGAGGGAGTGGGGTCAGCCCATGACACCTACCGAGATTTGTAGTTTTCTAGGTTTGGCAGGTTATTACTATCGGTTTATCAAGGGTTTCTCTAAACTCGCAAGACCTTTGATAAATTTGACCTGGAAAGGGGTGAGATTTGTTTGGGATAACTCTTGTCATACTTCTTTTGATGAGCTCAAAGATAGGTTAACTTTGGCTCCAATCCTTGCACTGCCAAAACCGGGAATAGAATATCCAGTCTTCACCGATGCATATCTTCAAGTATTAGGAGGTGTGCTTCAACAAGAGAGATGGGCTATTGCTTATGCTTCGCGAAAGCTAAATCCCAATGAAAGGAACTATTCGGTGCATGACTTATAACTTTTCATGGCTATATTTGCCTTAAAGATTTGGAAGCATTATCTCCTAGGGGAGAAATTTAGTCTTTTCACGGACCATAAATCGCTGCAATATTTATTTTCACGAAAAGATTTGAATATGCGACAGCGCCGATGGTTGGAGTTCGTGAAAGATTATCAATTTGATATCCATTATCATCCGGGTAAGGTGAACGTTCTGGCGGATGCCTTGAGTAGGAGAGACGAGGGAGAGTTAGTTGAAGTATGGAAAGCTAAGTGGAAAGAGCTCAGTCAGGAGGATGCGGTGGTGAGAGCGTTCATGTCAGTAATGACCATTACTCCTACCATTGTGGAAAGGGTTGTATAAGCCCAAGGAATGGATAAGGGTTATCAGGACCATATACACCGATTACTGTTCGAGGGAGCGAAATCCTATTCGATAAGTTCAGAGGGTGGATTACGCTTCCATGGAAGACTTATTGTTCCGGAGGAGGGGGATTTGAGACGGGCGGTGATGGCAGAATCTCACGGGTCAAAATTTACAGTACATCTTGGTGGAGACAAAATGTATCAATACATGCACCGTGACTATTGGTGGCCAGGCATGAAGAGGGATATTTCTGAATTTGTGTCCGAATCCACTACTTGTCAATTGGTCAAGATCGATCATCAGCGATCGACAGGTTTGTTACAACCGTTGGAGATTTCGGTGTGGAAATGGGAGAGCATATCGATGGACTTTATTACGGGCTTACCAAGGTCACATAGGGGTTATGATTTGATTTGGGTGATTGTCGACCACTTGACTAAGTCGGCGCACTTCTTACCCATGCGTACGGATTTTGATACTACTCGCTTGCCCGATTTTTCATCGAGGAGGTCGTTAGACTTAATGTGGTACCTTTAAATATAGTTTTTTGACAGTGACAAAATCATTGTTTCCCACTTTTGGCAAAGTTTCCAAGAGGCGATGGGGACCGAATTGAAGTTAAGCACTTCTTATCATCCTTAAACAGATGGTCAGACTGAAAGAGTAAACCAAATGTTGGAGGATATGCTTCGTATGTGTATGCTTGATTTCAAGGGTAGTTGGGAACAATACCTCCCATTGGTTGAGTTCCCTTATAACAACTCATAGCAATTTACTATTGGAATGGCGCCCTATGAATCTCTTTATGGATGGCCATGTAGGTCGCCCGCTTGTTGGTTGGAAATGGGTGATAATAGATTCCTTGGATCTGAAATGATCCAAAATACTTCTTCTAAAATTGAACTCATTCTGAATCGCATTCAGATAGCCCAAGATCGCCAAAATAGCTATGCCGATGAGGGTAAAAGACACATGGAGTTGGATATTGGGGACCAAGTCATGGTGCGAGTGTCACCAATGAAGGGCATTAAGAGTTTCGGGAAGAAAGGAAATCTTGCACCGTATTTTGTTGGACCTTTTCCAGTTATTACGAAAGTCGGTCCAGTGGCGTATCAACTTGCCTTATCGGAACCTTTGCAGCAAATTCTCGACGTATTCCATATTTCCTCTCTGAAGAAGTATAAGGAATGCGAAAGTGCCCTTTGTCATATCCCTTCTGAGGATATTGACTTGCAACTCGACATTTCATATGAAGAACAACCGGTTGCTATCTTAGAGCATGTGGAGCGTAAGTTGAGGCATCGTGTGGTGCCCTTGGTAAGAGTCCAATGGAGTCATCATAATGCTAAAGAATCGATATGGGAACGTGAGGACGACATGCGGGAAAAGTATCCGCATCTCTTCTTACAAGGTACGCTTGAATTTTAGGGGCAAAATTCCCTCATAAAGGGGGAGTATGTAACAACCCTCGCTTATGAGAACCTATTTTATATTTACTTACTATGTGAGGTAATTATATATAAAATGTTAGAATATGGAGTAAGTATTAATTTATTGTAGAAAAGTTAATATTTACTAACTTGTTGTATATTTACTGTATGAGTATGTAAATATCCTCATGTTGAGTTTTATAGTGTCGTAAGATTTAAAATGACCCTATGGTTTAAAATGGAACCGAAACTTAAAATGAATTATAAAATATCCAAATGATAATTTGGAGGCCGTAGTTGGTTCCGAAAGGTGCGAGATAGTCAAAACTTGTGCCATATTGTGTTTTGAGGTTTTGGGCACTTTTGATTGGTTTTAACATATATGTGTAGTTACGAATCATTTAATGTGGTATTTACCACTTAAGTTGTAAATTGTAGACTAAAGGCACGATTTATTTCTTGATTAAGTCATTATTCTCTTAAGTGAAATTGTTGTACTAGAGAGAAAGAGAGAGGAAGAGAAAGAGTAGAGAAAGGAGAAGAGATTGAAGATTGAGGTTGGATTCTTGCTACTACACAAGTAAAATCTGAATTTGCAAGATTGAGGCAAGTTTTTTACTTGCTATATGTGGTTTAAGATAAATGATTAGTTGTGATAATTGTGTATTAATCATGGTTAAACTATTTTAGGGTTTTTGTGGATTTGAGGATCTTGAATCATTCAAGAATGATTTGGATGATTAATGAGGTTTATGGTAGTAGTTAGTGGTATTTATGATGTGTTCATGACAATAAATGAGTTTGGTTTGAATGGATTTGAGTTGGGGGTAAATTTGGAGTCCAAGACTCCATAGCCAAAATTGGCAAAATTCGCAGGGGCGAATCGATTCGGCTAGGCCGAATCGATTCGCATAGGGACAGTTTCCAGGTCTTAGTGAATCGAATCGATTCGACTGGTCTGAATCGATTTGACATTTATGCAGAAACCCAATTTTCTTGATCGAGTCAATTCGGATGGTCCGAATTGATTCGGCAATTATGAAGAACCTCATATTTTCTGGACGAATCGATTCGGCCAGGCTGAATCGATTCGGAAATCCTGCATTTTTAAATTGTTTTTATTTTTCAATTTCAACCCTTTTTCTCTAGGCTTAGGACTTAGGAACCTTCTTGTATGAAGTCAACTTAGAGTCCTAGAGTTCTAGGTGAGTTAGTTTACTACCCTAGATTAGAATTGGTATATTTGGGATTTATTTTAAGGATGCGTGAAGTGATGTTCAGGCATTACTTTCCTTTTATCAATTAGTAGGAGTCTAGGAGATTATGAAGTTGTGTTTGTAGACTTTAGAAGTTAATTTGAGGTATGATGGTATATTATAAAGCCCAAAAGGAGATTGGGGAAAATAAATCGGGAGTTTAAATATTCATCGAGGATATTATGATGATGCAAAGCATGCATAGTTTCGGATAATCTTAAAGCATTTGATAAAGTGTAAATGGATAAAGTAAATGATAATTTACTAAATCATGTCATGGTAATTAATAAAATGGTTGGAACACACCCGCTCTAAATACCATCTTAAGGGAAGTCCATGCGTAAGGTGATGCCCCCTGGCTAATGAATGTAGGGTGGATATAGTCCTAGGCCATATGAGCACTTGTTGTATATTTTTTGCGATGGGTAGGTAATTCTGGGTGTGGTTATGACTACCCCGTAGGCATATGGCCACTTCCCGACGTTTGATAGGATCCCAGGTCGTCTTGATGATAGGCCCTGGAAGATGAGGTCATTTGGAGGCGCGCACAGTGGGGAAACTCAGACGGGCGGTCCTAGAATCGTTATATATGTATACTTATAACTATTCTAACATCAAGTGGGACTTGATGGATATTAATGCCATAAAGAGCATTATACATGCCACAAAGAGCATACAATTGAGATACGTGCCACAAAGAGCACATGATAAATTTTTTATTCCTGATAAGGAATGGAAAGATAAAATGAAAAGGTGAATAATGATAAAGATTTTAGATTAATGATGATTATACAAATCGTCTTGCATTATTGAATTTTACTTCATAACCATTTAATTGTCTTAGTCTATTTTATGAGATCACCATGTTAGAATATCATCTTTATCATCCATGATTAACTGTTCAAAATTGTCATACTATTTATTTATCTGGTGATCATATAAAACCGGGCCCTGACCCGTTCTTCTTTCTGGTTGTGCATAAATATATTAACCGCTCAGGTGCTCCACCGTAAGGATGCCCGTATTGACCTCCCCATTCAAGTGTCTTTTGAGGAGCCGTGACATTTTGCGGATATCACGGGATATTTTGTGTAGACACCTTCATTGTTGTTTTCTAGTTATGTTCGGGTCTTTATTCGGGCGTGTGGCCCAAACTGTTGTAATTGTATAATGGATGTAATATGTAACTCGTGGAACATATTGTACCTTGTATGAAATTCTGCTGACCGACATTATATTCGGTCCTTTTATTGTATATTTGTCGTTGTTGTAACATATATACTTTTGGGGTTTCCACTTCCTTTCTATTATGGGTTGTTGACAATGCTTTCTTTAAATTACAAAACAAATTTTTTGACAACCCATTTTCTGAAATATTGAGTGGTTCTCCCATATACTCTTTATGTTGTTATGATGTTGAGAATGATTCCATCCATGATTCCTATATTATTGGAGTATCGGGTTTGCCACCCCTTATTTCGGATACCGGGTTGTGACAGTGATTTTATATATATCTCCTCATTTAATTAACCATTTAAAAAGGCGATTTTCACATCCATTTGATGTATCTCGAGATTATGTAAAGTTTTAAATGATATTAACATTCGAATTGATGTTATTCTCATAATGGGTGAGTAAGTATCAAAATAATCCAATCCTTCCTCTTGTTTATATCTTTTAGCTACAAATCTTGTCCTATATTTTTCAATTGATCTATCCAACTTCAATTTTCTCTTGAATATCCAATTGCATCTAGGAGGTTTATTACCTGGTGAGAGAGCACCTAATTCCCACGTATGGTTTCATATGATGAAATTAGTTTTCACTGTTCACATCCTCTTTCCAGAAAGGAGCTTATAGAGTTGACACCGCTTCTTCTAAGCTACTAGGCTCACTTTTTAACATATGAGATAGAAAATTTTGACCAAATAACTTTGAAGTCTTTGTACGCTTACCGCGTCTCGGTTTCAAATCTTCATTTCCGATATATTTAGAGGTATTCTAGGTACCTTCCAATAATGCTCATTTTTATATCGTGAAAGGGTCTTTTTGTTCGTGAACATACTTGATAATGATAAAAAAATCATTAGTGATGATAAAAATTAACAAATTAAAGTATCATGTGGATTGACCCTTTTAGAGAGATGATTTTCGACAGAAACTATTTTTTGCAAGGTTTTAGTTTGTTGGGTCGTTTGGCATTTGACTTCATCTGATTTGTTCAGTTTACAATGTCGTACTCGATTTTTTATATTTTACCGTTGCTCCCCATATTGGATGATATCTATCCAGTCAACTATGTTGATCGATAAATGACAATTCTTTGTTTTTAATCCAAAATCACCAGTATAACCACAAAAGGAACAATTTATCTTATGTTCAAATAGAAAAAATAATTAGAAAAAGATGTTGTCAGAAGTTTGATTTAAGGAAAAAAAACTTATTTTAATAACTTCTTTCACAAAAGTTTAAAAAATAGTTATTTATTTTTAAACCTTAAATGTAATATTACAGTTTTTTATTCATATTTTTTATCTTGAGAAAGTAAAAATAAGAATAAAAAATAATTTTAATGCAGTTTTTTTACTCCCAAAAAGACATTTTGTAAAGTAGTTGGTTAACAGTTTAATGACTATTATTTTTTCTAAACAAAAACTTTTGTAAGTCAGTTTTTTAAAATATTACCTTTTCCCTAATTTTCATTAATAAAAAGAGTTAAACAAAATTTTCAATTCATACGTTTTATTTTTATATTGAAAGTAAAGGTATATAGAAAATGTAATAAAGTTCTTAATGTTGTGTAGTTAAAAACGGTTTGTTTTCTACATTTTCGGCGATTTAATAGAAAAAAATGTGTTATTTTATTTTTTTTTCATTTAAAGTTCTCATATTTAAAAAGGTAGATTTAAAAATAAGCGAAAAATGGTTTATAATTTTGAGACCCTTTAAAAAATAGATTTTCTATATTTTTCATGCATAATAAGAATAAGTAGTTTTTAATTTTTTATTTTACTATTAAACTAATTATTTAAAAAAGTAAAGGTTTTTAAAGCTTTTAGTGGTTCACAGTTAAAACAGTATTACTTGTTTGTCATCTAACTCGAAAAAATTCCTTTTGTTTTAATTTTTGTTATTTTTTCAAATTTTCTTCAACGAATAATAATGATGACATGTGGTAGAATTTTTTTTTTTATGTTTGTCTTATTTTTTTTTTAAAGAAAATTGCTATTCGACATTTTTTATTTTAAAAAGAAAGAATTAGAACATGGATTGGAAGTCAACTAATTGTGTAGTATTGTTTTTTTTAAAGAAATTTACTTTTACCTCTGGCAATAATGTATTGGACAAAAAATTCTTAGGAATCATGTTTGTTTGTCCTTTATTTTTAGATTTTATGGGTAGTATGAGATCGGCCTCCCATTATTGTCCACTTAATAGTTGAAAAAATCTAGTGCCAAACTAGAACGTGGACAATTTAGTGGGAGTCAAAGGCCAAAAAAATTAGTGACATTTTATGCGTGAAAAAATCCTGCTCAAAATTAAAAGTAAAAAGGCCAAACGACTTCGGCTGTCCAGACATCAACGGTGCACGCATGCGAGGGTTACCCATTTCATCCAATTACCCTACTTCCAATTTGGGTGATATCAAATTTGAACTTCCACCTTGTAAATTGATATTTTGACGACAACAATTATTGGTTATTTTGATTAAGAGAGTATAATATGTTAGTGGAAACATTTGACATGTGGATTACTCTAATATTAACTTCTAGTTTATTAAAACTTATTTAGTTTAAATGTTACATTGTGTAATAAATACACAATTTTTAAACATTTAATTCACGATGGACAATAAGTTAAAACATAGACTTTTAATTTAGGAGGTGATGAGTATATTGAATATTCACTAGGTCTAGGCCCATGCGATGCGTGGAGGAGGTGCAGTGCACGGGACTTATGTAAGAAGAACAAATATGGTTCGAACTTCTATATAAGTTAATATTAAAGGGATATAAATTGTTATAGATAAGTATGAATACAAATGTTTGTAATAATAAAATTTCCAAGAGGATATATGAGCTGAAATGAGAACTCAATAATTGAAAGACATAATACATGGTTTAAAATATAATTTCATAATTCTTTCATACTATCCAACAACTTTTACAAACTCAAATTTGTCAATGGCATTTAAACAATGTTCTACAACAAAGAAAGAGATAATTTATATCAAAAGTTCTGAATACAAAATTTTGAAATGGGAACATATCGATTAAATCATCTTCAAGAAAACAACAAATTTAGTTCCTCCTAAAAAATTGGCAATGTAGAGCAATATGCTAATCTCATGTAACATTACAAAGAACTATTTTTATATAATAGAGAAGGAAATGTTTTAAACTAAATGTTTTTTCTTGAATTTTCCTTAATTCATTTAAATAGTTATAAATCAAAGTTTTCAAATTTCTTTTTCTTTTAATAGGTGTAAGTCGTTTAGATAAAAAAAACCACAATACAAAAAATAAAAATAAAAGACAACAACAACAGATTCCCCTCCGTACACATTCACATAACACCATAATATATAATGTCACTACAACCCCTGAACCATTATCTCTTATCAATACATCTCCATAGCTCTTCTTCCATCATATCCAAATTCTTTTCTTCCAAAAAGTATCATAACAAAATTTATTTGGGGTGTATTAGAAGTTTAGTTAAAGTAGGTTAAATTTCTTAATTAATAAAATAAAGCATGTGTTTAAAATTTGTAAGCCTATATTTTTCTTGGTATCATAGAAACCAATTACTAATCCAATCGAAATAGTAAATTTCAACAGAAACAAGAAAACCATTGGCACCCTCCCATGAATGCTAAGATACGAATACTAACCCAAATATACTCCAAAAATCCACCATACACTAACGATTAAGACTAAGAAAAAATGGAAATAGGGATCATAATTACCTGATGAAGTGGATTTCTTCCTCTTTTGTCGCAGAGCATCATCTCCCCCTTCCTCTTTGATTGATCATAAACCTTTTATCCTGCAGTATTACCCCCACTTATCCATCTTATTCTTTCAAATAAAATAACATATTCATGCATTATGGATAGGCAAAAAAATAACTTACTTTTTCATTTGAGAGGGTTTTCATATTTGGATTTCTGGATTAGAAATCAATTCGAAGAGGAATTGAAGTGGGTTATTATCGGTGTTTATTTCACTTTCTTCTTAGAGCATTGACATGATACAATGATTGAAGAATCTAAAAGAGATAAACAAAGAGATTGAGCAAGGGTTAATTTAAGGGAAATATAACCTAAAGTTTATAGAATGGGAATATGTAATCGGAAGCCAAATAGATAGATGTAGAAAATAAAAGGTATCATTGATCTCTTAAAGATAAAAAAGGATGGTAATGATTTGTGTGAATATTTTGTTTATTCATAAAAAGAGTAAACAACTGCATATTTGGAGAGAATGATGTGACAACCCGCGATCCGAGATAAGGGGTGGCCATCCCGATACCCAAATGTAACGGGAATCATGGATGGATATCATCCTCATCATCACAAAAATAAACTAATTATAAGGGAAAACCACCCAATAAATCAGAAAACGGGTTGCGAAAAAGTTTATTAATTTTTAAAATGCAGTTAAGAAATTTAAATTTAAACAACCCAATCTGATAAGCAAGTGGAATTACACAAGAATATATATAATACAACTAAGACGAAAGTATACAAAAGGACCGAATAGGCTGTCGATCCACAGCTACATACAACAAAGTAAAACAATTTAAATATCTTACATATTACATTCATTAACCAAATATAAAGGTTTGGGCCACACGCCCGAGTGTAAGACCCGATCATATCTAGAACACAAAGATGAAAGCGTCTAATACAATGACCTGTAATAACCCGCAAAATCCTATAACTCGTCGAAAGCAAAGGAATGGAAATGTCAAAATGGGCGTCCTTGCGGGGGAGCACCTGAGCAGATACAATCATATATACAACAAGGAAAGTAAACCGGTTAGGGCCGGGTTCTATATGATCACGAGAAGAAATAAAAATCATGATAGAAATGAACAGTGATGCAAGAATGATAAGGATGATAATATGGCATGAAATCTAGATGTTAAACTTACATTACAATTTAAAGCAATTTAACTAAATGATGAAATGAAATGTCATTTACATAAAATAAAGAAAAGTAAATAACTTTAATATAAAACCTTTCCTCATTTATCAAATTTCCATTATTCTTTATATTCCTTAATAGGAATAAAACCATTTATTAACTTTCATAGTTAATTATCTTCCCATTTCATCTTTCCATTCCTTAATAGGAATATCATTAATATCAAGTGATCTTTATGGCATGTATCTCATTAATCTCATTCCCGTGCTCTTTATGGCACGTATCCATGATCTTTATGGCATATAACCATCAAGTCCCACTTGATGCAGAAAGGTTATATTCATATACATATAACGATTCTAAGACCGCCCCTCTGAGTTTTCCCACTGGGCGCGCCCCTAAATGACCATCATCTTCCAGGGCCTATCTATACAAGACAACCTGGGATCATAACGTAACGTCGGGAAGCGGCCATATGCCTGCGGGAAAGTCAGGACCACACCCGGAATCCCCTAAACAGCGTATAAAAACATATAAAAAACCCCCGCATATGGCCTAGGACTATATCCTCCCTATATTCATTAGCCAGGGGGCATCACCAAGCGCGCGAACTTCTCTTATGATGTCATTTAGAGAGGTGTGTTTTAGTAAATTAACATTTACCATATTTTATCTCATTTACATTTCAATTTACCATTACCAAATTCCATTTCCAATATCCATGTGTCTGGTTCTTTTTATTCGAACCTATCATCATTAAACAACTGGGTTCATTTTATTTGAACCAATCATCATTAACATAGTTTGGGTTCATTTTAGTTGAAACCATCATGTTTAAACAATTTCGGTTCATTTTATTCGAACCTATTCCCGTTGAATATTATCATCGATATTCCTCAAATTGCAAGTCCCAACTAAATCTCCAAATGATCATTATGATCCTACAAATCCCCAAAGTTCATATAACTTTGATAAGCCCTTAAGTCTCCAAGTTAGGGCATTTAACTTCCTAACTTCTAAAAATTTTAATAAAATAAGTAATGCCTTAACATTACTTTAAACACCCCGGGAAAATAAACTCCATATGACCCAATTCTAATATAGGGTGGAAACCACACTCAACTACAACTCTAGGACTCTAAGTTTACTTCTTTCAAGAAGGCTCTTAGGTCCTAAACCTAAAGAAAAAGATCAAAAATTAAAAAGGAAAAATGACTCAAAAAATGCAGGACCAGAATCGATTCTCCCTAGGGGCCGAATCGATTCGGCCCAGCAAATCGATTTGCTCTGAAAGAGAATCGGTTCGAAAAACAAACCCAGGTTTCTGAAAAATGCCGAATCGATTAGGCCTTAACCCGAATCGATTCGGGTACCAAGACCTGGGATTCTGCAACTATGCGAATCGATTCGCCCTAGGGGCCGAATCGATTCGCCCCTGCGAAAAAACCAAGTTTGGCTATGGAGTTCTAAAGTCCAATTTTCTTCCCAACTCAAAACCAACCCAAACCAAGATCATCTATCACCACCAATACATAATAAAGGCCTCTAATTAACATTATTTACAATAATTATCATCCAAATCCATCTCCAAGGGTTAATACCCAATTAATCTAACAAACCCTAAAATGATTAAACACAACAAATTCATAACTATCCATGCTAATTAATCCACTTAAATCATATAATAGCAAGTAGGTAACTTGCCTTGATAAAGGAAAAATCAGATTTGAGGAAGATGTAAGCTCCAATCTCTCTTTTCTCCAAAGTTCTCTTCCTCTCTCTACTCTCTCTAGGGCTCAATTTTTGTAAAATGGAAGAATAGAAATGAGGGTGGGGAAATTAAAATGGGTCTTAAGGCTAAAAAGCCCACTTAAATGTCTAATACGCGATAAAATGATACGCACTACACAGTTAAGATATAACCAGTCAAAAGTGCCCGAAATACAAAAATGCAATATGACACTTATTTTGACTGTCTCGCACCTACCGGGACTAACTACACCCTCCAAATTATCATTTTGAAATTTTATAACTCATTTTTGTTTCCGGTTTCTCATTAAACCAAAATGTCATTTTATATCTTATGACACCATAAATCACCACATGGATATTTTTACCTACTCATCAGGAAATCTTACAACATATCAGTAAATATTGACCTTTTTCATATTAAATTAATATTTAATCAACATCCATCATTTTATAATTAATTACTACACCTAGTAAATAAATATAAAATATGCTATCAAACGTGAGGGTTGTTACAAATGAATAAGGGTTTAATAGATACTCGGGAAGGGGAAAGGGTGAAGATGAAAGGATTATTTAAGATAAGTGAATTCGTGGTTGAAAAGTCTTAAATGGTTGTGTATCATGAGATAGTCCACGTGGATAGGCTCATTGTTCAGGAGCTCAAAATGCTTGATAGCATTTTATAATAGTATATAGATACCATGGCAATGCAAGCGTGACATTTAATAATCATAACTTAATCAACGAAGGAAAGCTTATCGCGCCACTGTCTTTATTTAAGTAAAAACGTGTAATAATCATAGGGCACGACAACGACTTTTTGTTGTTCAAGTCAAATTGAAAAATATTTCGAAGTACGAACGTAAAGCTCATAAAATACAAAGAAGAAAAAATAAAGGTTATGAGAGCGTGGAAGGAGAGAACTAAGGACAATATATGATATTTTATGCCACAATTTTATTACACCAAAACACGTTTAATTTTTTAAAATTGTGAAGCCATTCTTTTGATATTTCTAAACCTTATATATACTTTTATTTGATCAGCTACTATTCCCACCTAAACCTTCATAACCATACACAATGAGTTCGAACAACTCTAACATGGCAGTTATTATAATTCTATCTAGTTTGATTTTATCCATTTGTGTATCAACTATGGCCTGACAACTACCAATTAACGTGGGATATATTCCAAACACTTCCCCAACACCTCTTAAAGTGGGATTTTATTTGAGAAGTTGTCCAGCTGCGAAGATAATTGTGAGAAAATCTGTGCACAGAGCTTTCTCAATGAATCCCAGGATCGCAGCTGGTCTCATTAGGATGCATTTTTATGATTGTTTTCTGAGGCTGCGTGTGTGTACATATTATAATGTTCATTTTCATTCTCCCATTTGTTATTGATCAAACCATATTCCCTTCTTCTGAAACACACACTATAAAATGTAAGAATTCAAATATAAAATTTAGTCGCTCTAAACATTCTTTAGCTGGTAATTGATACAATATTTACCTTTTAATATTTTAGGGTTGTGACACTTCTGTGTTATTGGATTCGACGCCAGGAAAAGTAACTGAGAAATCACATCCCACAAATAACCCAAGCCTTCGAGGTTTTGAGGTGATCGACAAGGTCAAAGTTCAAATTGAGGCTATATGCCCAAAAGTTGTCTCTTGTTCAATCATATTAGCTTTCGCTGCTCGTGAAAGTGCACTACAAGTAGGATAGATATAGTACGATGTCCCAGTTGGACGTCGTGATAGTCGAGTTTCTTTCGTTAATGAGGTGACTAAAAATCTACCACCACCTTCCTTCAATGAGAAACAACTGCAAGACAACTTTGTGGGAAAAGGGTTGTCACTAGATGAAATGGTAACCCTCTCTGGTGTGCACTCAGTCGAAATATCTCATTTCTCTTCCTTCTCAAGTCGTTTATATGCATTTAATGTCATGCATCCCCAAGACCCTTATATGGATTCAAAATATGCAGCATTTTTTAAAAAGAAGTTCCCTCCACCATCAAATAATGGTAGCACCAGTTCAAATTCGACAGTCGATCTTGATGCCACACCTAACTGATTGGACAATGTTTACTATACGGATTTAATGAATCACCGTGGCTTATTGACCTCAGATCAAACATTAATGAGCAGTGGCTCAACAATAAAGATGGTGACACAAATTAATAAACATGGTTCAACGTGGGCAAGGAAATTTTTTGCCGCAATGGTACACATGGGTTCCATTGATGTCCTCACATGCAAACAAGGAGAGATCAGGAAGAATTTCCATTATATTAATCGAGGTATCTAAGAAAATTATTGCAACATTTTGAGATTTCTTTAAAAGTTGTGTCTTTCCTTTCATTGTTTCATATGTTTCACTTTCCAATTCAAGTGTAATAATGTGTGACACACCTCCGATTTTAATCATGGGTGATCAGTCCTTTACCAAAATAAATAGGAATATCATTTGGTTCATTCTTAGCATCACTGTCAAAAACTTTTTAAATTACTAACCACCCATGTTAAATTAAGTTAGTACTAAATTTTATCTTCCATTAACGTACAATAATATACTGCAATAGAGATAATATAAATCGTCCAAACAATAATAGAAGTCTAAAACATCGCAGGATAATATAGATAAATAATAAATACCAAGTAAACCATCAGTTCGAAAACCAACATCCAAATAATAAGTCTAACTGAAAAAGAAATGAAGCGACATACAGAGTCTGATAAATGAAACTGAATAAATGTCTAAACTGAATGGGAAACATGCCGAACTGAAATAACTGATCACGAATCCTAATCCAGGAATGGAATAACTAAAATGTGTACTCGAGTCCTGAATGCTTCCACAAGTGTTGCAGCTACACATTGTTGGAATGAATCATCAAGTCTGGCATCCCTGTGGCTAGACACATAAAAGTTTTTGGAGAAAATAGATTTGATATGGATTAGAGCCAAAATCCTCAGAAAAACTTTTAAAAAGTATTTAAATTGAAGTTAGAAGTAGTTATTAGTTAAACACGTTAGTTTCACGTACACTCCCCTGAGTTCCTCGCCTCTCAACTATAATGCACACCTAACATCCCTTATGAAATCCACCTAGTTATGTTACCCAACCTAAATAGACATAATTAACTATTAACCACAATAAATTTAGGTCACCCATACCGCCCATATGATACGCTACCATAAAACCAGCAATAAATATTAACCAAATATTATTATTGAGCTGGTAATTAAGTTTCTCGTACATAAGTTACTTTTACATATACACTATCTATCTTTTCCCATTGTTATATATATATATACTAGGGTGTACCCGTGCCGATGGCACGACGATAAATTTTTCCCGTGATATTTTGTACCCGTGCCGAAGGCTCGACGCTAAATTTGTTTTTGTGATACTTTGTATTTTAAACATGTCGCCAATTGTGCAAATAAAAAACGTACCACCAATTTGTTCATCACGGCTAGGTGTATCGCATGGTGATGGCACGGTTAGCATATTGATCCGTTGCTAGTTTAGATTTGTAATTAGTATTTTTTTTATTGTAATAATTCAATCAAAATATCGTGTCGTGTCCGAAAAAACCTTGTCGTGTCGTATCGACCCGAAACACAACCCGTTGACCCGAATTGCCACCCCTAACTATGAGTTACATTAAATTAAACAACACTGCATACATTAAATTAAACCACAGTACAATGTAAAAATTAAAAAAACACCAAATACTTTTTTATTGGATAAAACAACCATTAACATTAAGAGACAATCTTAAAAAAAAGATCTCAAAACAGGTCTCTTTCTCAAGCACCCATTCACAAAATACAAAGTTAAAGTAGTGCACTATTAGAGTAAAAAGAAAGACCCTAAAGCAATGTGAACATCAAACTAATATATTGGTCATAGAAAATCATCTTAATGGAGAGTTTAAAATTATAGATCAAGGAAAATTAAGAACAAATTAAAATACTTTAATGAGTTGCAAAATCAGTGACGCCTATTTAGATTAATAAAATAATAAAATGACTCTAAACTGTAAAAATGTAAGCCACAATAATTAATGTAAGCTAGAATTTGAATTAACATTTTATGTGTTAAAGTAGTGGATGTTCACTTATCAAAATCATAGCTTGGTAGATGCTATAATCAAATCATTGACAACAAATAGACATTACTTTTGTACAAACCTTTTTAACTGATAGCTTTTGGCAACAAATAATTGATACTATAATCAACATTTTTAACTGCTCAAAAAATCAATATTCCGACTTTTTACAATATTCCGACTTTTACAATATTGAATTTACAATATTCCGACTTTTTAATTATTACAATTTATAATATTTCAACTTTTTAATAGATGTTGATTAGAAATTTTCCCTTTTTATTTTATCCCAATTTTTATTTGGACTTTTTCCAATTTTTTTGGAAAAAAAAATATTTTTTAAATGTATGCCAATGAAGTTTCTATGTATAAAAAAGTATGAAGTGTTAATAATTTGGGGCCGAAATATTTTTTTAAATTAGTCATGGTTATTTTTTAATATAATTGTTTTTAAATATTACACTTCATAAGTTTATAAAAAATTTGGATATGTATTTTTTTAAATTAGTCATGGTTATTTTTTAATATAATTGTTTTTAAATATTACACTTCATAAGTTTATAAAAAAATATATATCCAAATGCAATCAAAGATCAAATAATATATAAATAATTTAAAATATTTAATTTTGAATGTAATGAAAGTTAAAGAATAAAAACGTTTAACTTAAAAAAGTTCAAAAGTTGATGCCCCGCAAAAATTATCATTTAAATTAAAGTAAGTATATCAACTTTTAACTTTGAGCCTTGTGCCCCATGTGCGCGATAATACATCAAAAGAATTTCACATGTTTCTTCTTTCCTCGAGCCTGGTGCCCCCATGTTCCCAATCTTGTAGCTTTTATAATGAGAGAGATGACCATTAAAGCAACATCCAAAGAAATAATATAAACCAAACAAATAGAAGTGTGCAAGCTTCATTAAAGTTATGTTTCATCAAAATTTGAAAAAAACAAAGTTTTTCTAAAAATTATATATATATTGTGTTTACACTTTAAAAAATTATAATTTACACTCAAAGTTTCCTCGAGTGTTTACACTTTCTCCAAAAAAACATTTATTCACATTTATTTCAATAAAAAAATTAATATAAAGATCAAAATATTTTCACATTTATTTCAATAATTTCAAATTAAATCAGCATAACCCCAATAAAATACGATAGTTAAGGGGTTAGGACTGCAAGTCCAAAAAATACAATAGTCAAACAGAAATGGGTACAAAAGTATACATTATGACAAAACCCCAAAAAAATTGAATCTTACCTGCCATAGGGGAGGTAATTGTACAAAAGTAGCCCAATATTCATCTTTCTTTTAAACCATCACTTTTCGTCTTCTTCTTCATCAATAAAACTACATCGCATTGATTGTTGCTACTTTTTTTTCTTTTGGGATAATAGATCATGCTTTCTACTTGGACAAAAAAAAGAGGTAATTATCCTTTAACCCACATAAACATCACATTTTCTAACTTTCCTTTATCCCACATAAACATCATTTAAAATCTAAAAAATGATATAATATGATAAAAAAATGTTGCTCCTTATTGAAAAGACATTGTTATAACGAATCAATAATGCTTAAAATTACTTTAAAATTCGAAAATTACAAATATTTGCACATAAACAATACCGTTAAGAAAATTTTAAGTATTTACTTTTTTAAAATTAGGAATATAAAATACTAATATTGGGAATATAAATTTATTCCTTAAAAACATAATATTAGGAATAAATCAAAAAGATATGTAATATTGGTAATATAAAATATAAATACTAATTGTCTGGAAAATTAAAAAAAAATGTATTTTTTTAAAAAAAAGTAAAAATCTAAAAAACGTATGTTTCAAATGATATTAAAACAAACCATACAAAAAAGTGTAAAGAAATCAAACCAACAACAGTTCTAAATGTATTAACATACCTTGAAAAGAACACCATTCCGGTACTACCAACATAACATTGAACTGTTAAATACCCTTGTCACTTTTTCAATCTACTAAAAGCTAGCATCAGTTCTGCAACTGTAACCACATGGTTTTATAAGTTATATTTCATCAACCATGTTTCTTGCAAAAAAACATTGAAAAAGTAAATAAACTAAAAATAAAAAACAACCAATCTGACAGTTCAAATAGTTGGGATTAAAAAGGAATTTAAATTTCAACAGTAAGGGAACTCAAATGTCAGGTCTTTATTTCTGATTTTTGCATACCCATGAAAACCAACAAAAAAACAACAAAAAGTGAAGTCAAATCTAAGAGTTCTAAAATATAGAGTTATTACAAAATATGAGGCACAAACGTGAGCTTGCCCAAATCGTTGAAGGAAAAGCCACGATCTTAGTGCCGAAAAAGCTCAAACCCAAACCCATCAAGATAGACTCAGATCCACAATTAAACCAAACATACCGGCCACCATCCCCACCCAAACCAGTCGCTTTTCGGTCCAAGTCTACTGCACAGGTACACCAAAAGCTGAAGAACAACCTCACAACAAAAATAAAACTTGATGAGAGATGGAGCATCTATAACTGGGTTTATAAAAAAAACATGAGAATAATGAAAAAAAAAGCTAAAATAAAGAGGAGATTTTTGAAACTACCTAAGAGCAATGAAAAAAAGTTTAGATCATGAAAAAAATTTAGATCGTAAGGAGAGTATGTATGAAAGACTCCGTTGGTGCAGGAGCATAAACCTCAGCAGCGGTGGAAGCCGGAGGTCATTGCCGGGGATGGGGCGGAGATGAAACACCAGCAGCGGTGGAGATCAGCGGTGTAGGAGATAAGCACCAGCAGCAGTGGGAGTAGACGGTCGGAGCAACCCCAAATCCAGGACCTAACTTAGCTAACCTTGACAGAAACGCAAGAAATGATTAAAATTATGGAAATGAAGTTGATCCAAACTGAAAAATAGCTAACCTTGACAGAAACGCAAGAAATGATTAAATAAATAGCTAACCTTGACAGAGCGTATCCTTTGGTTTTGTTTTGAGAGACTACCTATTTTTAAAGAAAAAACGCAAGAAATGATTAAACATTCTTCCATCACTCATCGAAAAAACACCAAGAAACTATTTCTTCATTAACAATAAAAACCATCGAGCGAATGAACTACAAACCTTCAGAGATGGTGGTTTTCAGAGCGAAAGAATGTTGGATTTCGTTTAGCACTTGAGAATGGAAGTGCAGAAATAAAAACCCACTTCATTTAATGGGTTTAATTTTTACACTACTTGAGAAGTTGGGTTATAAATGTTTAAAAAATACCTATAAATGAAACTTGAGGACGGAGAAGCTTCAACTTCAAATGAAACTTGAAATCAAAGTTTACGAAGAGAGAGAAGGGGTTTGGTTAGAGAGCCCTCTCGAGCGTTGTGCTCTGTTGAGAAAATAATTACCTCGGCCCTTGTGCTGTAAAGTGTAAATGATCAAAGAATCTTTTCAATATCAAAGCATTTCCAACCGTTAGATTCAAATTCCCAAGATTAAATCCGAGCCACCAGTTGATAAAGACCAAATCATCCAAATTTAATCTGAACCATTAGTTGGTGGAGACCAAAAACCCCTCCTCCTTTATTATATAGATATATATATAATTCAGGAGCAATGGTGTTTTCACGATTAATAAGATGATTAGATACTTCACGGTCCGGATTAAATCCAACAAGGCACTAAGTTGAGCGTGAGATTGCAATTCACACTATAAGATCTACAACTCACCACACCTTATTTTATAATTTATACGATATTTATAATTTTATCCTAGTAAAATTTATTTCCCCCCACTTTTTCCTTGTAAAATTTCACTATAATTCAAATATAGAGGGTATATTAGTAATACATAAAAAAATATCTCGATACCTTCAAGGACGGTCTCTCTACTATTCACACACCCAAACTCCCAAATTATAGCAAGACCCAAAGGAAACCCTATCTCCCCCTTAATTCCCTCTCACTCAACTACTATTTGCCTCTCCACTGACTTCACCTTCGTTCTCTCTCTCTCTCTCTCTCTCTCTCTCTCTCTCTCTCTCTCTCTCTCTCTCTCTGTCTCTCGAATTTGTTGATTCCCTAAGTGAATCATTACAGAGACCAACCTCGATTCTTATATAGTTCTAATTTTATGCTTATGTTTTTCATTTGATATTTATGTTTTTCTTTTTTTTATTGAAGGTACAACATTTTTTGTAATCTCCCTCCACCGTTTGCACACATGCACAGGTAATCTCCCATTGTCTTATTCATTTCTTAGGGATTTTGAATGTTTTTTGAAGATTTTTTAATTAGGTAGTTTTTGTAGATCTAATTAGCTTTTTTATATTTAGGTATTTTTTTACTAAAATAATATTTGATGTAATCACATATTCATTTTTTCTATGATGATTGATTATAATGGAGGTGAAGGACGATTTGATGAATGATTCTTGTTAACTACCAGGTAACTTGCTTCTTGGTGTTATGGTTCTTATTTCATCCAATTTGGCACTCAACTTCTATATTAGTCATTTTGCATTTTCTTCTTTTCACCTTTCTGTTTTTTCATGTTTGGTAATGGGAAGCTTCGGTTATTATGTGGTTTTAAAGTTAAAGTTAAGCTTTCAGTTATTATTTTTATTTTATTTTCCACGTATTAACCTTTGTTCTCTCTTGAATCTTTCCCTCACTGCCAACCATTGCATTCATGAGTTAGGTTGTCTTTCCATTTAATACTCTGTGAGTTTATGTTCAATTCAAGGGGATTATGTTTGTGTGGGCATACTTCAATTTCTTTTTCCATTTTTATTCCCCAATATTCAAGATTTTGGTGTTCCTTAAAAATTAAAAGAGACGAGTAGGTGTATTGTGTTAGGTTTATTGAAAAATTATAGATATTATAGAGAAGTTTTATGTAAAACATTCTATGAACGTAGAGGTTTGAGCCAAAACTTCAGGAATGGATGACGTCTTATTGGAAAATCTATGCTTAAATATCATAGCATTGTGTTTTTTTGTTATATAAAGACGATTAATTTGTAAATAATCTTATTCTACATATTCACATAGATTTATAGTGAGGTTCATATAAGGAGAAAAAAAACACCTAAGTATACTCCACACTTTTTTAGATTTGTTATCATTGATGAATCTTTTATTAACATTTCATGTGATTGGTCTAAGCTTTAATTTACAACAATGAGGTATCATTCTCCTCCTCTTATGTATGTGTTCAATTTTAAGAGAACCTATTTTTAGGTTAGCAAACTCTTGATACTTTTAGTTTTAAGAGCACTTCTTCTGTTTTTGAACTTCACGTATTGTAATTGCTCACTTCATGTACTGCATATGGAATCCAAGGGACATTGGGATACACATATGTTTTGTAGATTGAAACTAATATACCATCTTCTTTAACAACTCAGAAGAGTAATATAATTCAGCAATATAGACATAAGGTATCCCAAGTTTACTCGAGGATGTAAAAGAACTTATGGCTTCCATTTTACACTTGGATCCCAAGTATCCCTAGTTGAAAATCAATTTTTTGTTGTTATTTAGTTGGTTCAATCAAGTCAGTATGATCTCTGAATTGGAATTGAATGAATTTGAGCCAGTTAGTTTAATAACTTTATACGAAGTTATTCTTTTATTTTAGTATCATATTACGTTACTGGTAATGATTATTTTATGACATTTTATGCTTCATAT
Organism: Sambucus nigra; assembly: GCA_949130495.1. NCBI lineage: Eukaryota > Viridiplantae > Streptophyta > Magnoliopsida > Dipsacales > Adoxaceae > Sambucus > Sambucus nigra. The sequence continues at coordinate 46,937,169 of OX422218.1, forward strand.
AATCTGCCATTAGCCTTCTGGGTTATGAATATTATTCACTCTCCGTGCAATTAGTATTTCTTAATTTTTTTATGGATTTTTTATTCATCCTTTATGGATTATTTTGTATTAATTTTGTTTTTGCATGTTTTAATTTGTTTTGAAATACTTGTTTTGGGAATGGATTTTGGGTGTTCAATGCATCTTAGGTACTGCCAATAACTATTATAATTTATGTACATGTTTGTATATTTTCAAAATTGTTACTTCTTGGCGTGGATGTTGATGAAGATGCAGTAGATCATAATGCTATTGAGCTGTTTAAGGGTGCATGTAGCAATTTCAAATGTAATTTTTTTTTAGTAATTACTTCCATTTGTTTCATTTTACATGCTTTATATTTAAAGTTTGTCTTTTAATGTTTTGTTTTGCCGATTCAAACCTAAATCCATGCACTATATGTTGGATTTTAAAATTGGTCTTCTAATGTTTGATTTTTTAGTTGGACCTTTGATACCAATTCACTAAAGCTTGTCGACTATGGATTGTACAGAGCATTTGGTATTCTGACTATGAACCCACATAAATTTAGCTACACAACCATATATGGTATAAAGCAAGGAATTTTCTCCAATTGTGGCCTTTGTGCTTATTCATATTTTAGGTTGGCTAAGAGATGGAGCTGTTAATTATGTTAAGCTTCGTATTTTATATTTGAACTTTCTTTGTTACGGTTCGTCTTCTTTCACTGTATACATGTTCCCCCTCTAATCTCCTCTTTTGATTCAAATGGTGGAGGTGTGACACCCCGCCTAATAAAATATCGGGTGATCAATCATTTACCAGATTAAAATAGGAATCTCATATGGTTCATTCTCATCATCACTGTCAAAAACCAATTTATTTACTATGCACCTATTAGGATGGTGTCAAAATTTTCTTTAAATAATCCCTTTTTAACTAAACCATTCAAATAAATCAATCACAATAGTAATATATAATAACTCAAATGAAATAAAGTAACCAAACTCTCAGTACAACAATATACAACCAAATCATTTCCACAGACTAAAATGCGGTAAAAGAATAAATGAATACAGTTGGGCTCTCGTCCCGAATATTTCTACAGTACCTCCTATCTAGATTATAAGGATAGAAACGTCTACAGTAAACCTGGTTGCATCCATAGCTACTGCAGGAAACGTCTGACTCGAAGAAATCATCATCCAAGCGTCCCTATGTCTCGACACCTATGTATATACATATATAGCAAGAGAGGGGAAAAATAGAGAAACGGGTCAGAGCCCGAGTTTGAAAATATTTAGCAAGTGCCTAAATCCCATATTTTAAAATATGAAATCTCTCATATTTAAACTGGTATAACACTCTCATGAGATACACCTCGCCCCTTTTCTAATAGTGCCCACCTTTAAAACAACCTACTTAAGCTACCCTGTCAATCTAATCTATTTCACCCATCTGCTAAAAATCCTCATAAACCTGGGTACTAAGGACTAAACTTCTCCCCATTCCCAACATTGCGTTTCATGCGTGGGGTGTCTCATGAAGTCAAATCCAAACAAGGAACCCCCCCGACACACTACTATATGATAATGTTGATCGTCGAGATCCATTAGGCCCTCAGTACATAACACATATTATAAAATCCTGTACATAAATAGTTCTCACTAGAACCTATGATTCACATTCATACAAATCTGCATATAAATCTACCGGAAGGAGAATAACACCTTATTCATTCTTTTCACTTGACATAAGTCTACTTTATATGATATCTCATTTTCATATACAAACCACATGCTATTCGCAACAAGTATAATTATACCAATAATAATATCATAAGTATAATAACCATCGCATTGAGTTATAACTCGAGGATGCAGTCGCAAAGTTCCTATCCTCATCCGGGTTTGCTCCCATTACCACAGTACCAAGCCAGACTCATTGATGGTCATGGTAAAAATACTAAACGCTGGAGGCGATCATGAACGATATGACCTGGGGATACACTCTCCCTGCTCCGCAAGACGGGGGATTCACCCACATCGCGAAACCTCGCTAGATAGCACTAGAGATAATATATAATATGGTCGTCCATCCCTACAACCGCAGAACCAGCCTCTAAATACAAATATACCAATCTTACAGAAATATATTTATTTGTATCATATTATTTATATTGCAAATAAATCATATATAAAATATATATCACTTCTCAATATATTATGGCTATAATTTCCAAACTCTCATAGAGATAGCCAAAACCCCGAATGTTCCGATTCGTAGTAGCATATAAGTATTAACCCACTTAAAATACTAATAATATAAGTATTATCTTACTTAAAATATAATTCGCACCTCAATCACTTTTAATGAATTTTATATAATCCCGAATATACCAATTCATAATAATTAAATAGCATACGTGCTACGTATCTTAATTCCATAGGTTTCGCATCACCTACAATAATAGTCGTCAATAGACGAGTAGGATGACCACTCAAGTCTCTTTAACCCATATCCTAACTTCCATCCTAATTGCGTCCTAGGATTTAGTCCATTAGAATCGGCCCATATTTATCCTAACTGCATAAATTTATCTGCATACACTTGTCGAATCATTTTCCTGAATGTCTCTCGTCCTAAACATTCATTAGGTCCATACCCCGGATTGTAGCCTTAACTAATCCAAGGTTCTCTCTTCTAATCCAAGGTCTACCCACCCTCAATGCCGTTTTCTAGGATTCCAAATATCATGTCTTGACTCCCTTATAAAATAGAAAATTTGTGATTCAACTCCCCATACACTTAAGGGAAGAAAATTGACATATTTATCATAGGCGAATCGATTCACACCAAATGCGAATTGATTCGGGCTAGCAAATCAAGTCGGTCTCCATCCGAAAATATTTGGAAAATGCTCTGCTAGCAGGTCCCCAAAGGAGAATCTATTTGGTCTCAATCCGAATCGGTTCGGCCTGAGACAGCCTTACAGATCCCCTTATGCGAATCAATTCGGTCTAGACCCAAATCAATTCACCCTGTTTGTAGGGCATTATTTGTGCAATTTCTCAATCTCCAAAAATCCTAAGTATCAACCCATCTTGATTGGGCATAAATATTGTATATTTATCCCCTAATTTCGGTACTTTGTGAACCCGAGTGATGTAACATATATGGATTTGATTCACATTTTTGCTACTAACCTTCGTGGTGAGTATTTCGTGTTTTGTGCTTCTCTTATTGGTTTTACAGGTTAATTATGCAAGCAGTGCAAAGGAGGAAGCAAGACAATGCTAAAAAAGCTAAGAAGGCAAGTTCAAGGGCAAATTGGTAATTTTTCAGCCAGATCCAGAAGGAGAAGTCAACTGGAAGGTTGAAGATCTCGGAACAACGAGGACACTGGAAGAAACGGCACACAAATCCGAGCTACGGTTGAAAAGTTATGCTCAGTTGAAGTTGAAGAAAAATCCAAGAAAAGAAGAGAAAAGCAGAAAAATCCTAAGTGTTGAACTCCAGGCCAGCATACATTCGCGAACTCCAGGCCGAACCGGTTTGGGGGGGCGAACCGGTTCACAGGTACACCCGAACCGGTTCGGGGTACCTGATACGCGAATTTTGTCTTTTATGCTGATTGGTTCCCAAGTCTCCTATTAGGTTTTAACTTCTCAAAAATTGTAGGGAATGCAGGTAACAACTTAGGAGCAGCCATTAGGAATATTTTGAAAGATTTTTTGAAAGAAAGAAAGGGGAGGAACATCTAGGAACATCAAGAGATTATATTGCTTCAAGATTTCATTGTTTTCGGGTTTGTTTTTCAAGTTTTAATTCAAGATTCAATATTTTTGTCGTTGTTCTTGCATGCTTAGTTTTCGTAGTCGATTCAATTTGTTTTCGCATTCATAGTATATCTTTATATGTTCCAATCTTGTTTCATCATGAATTCATACACATTCAACGTTAATATTTCATGCATTAGTGCATTTAACATGTCCGGCTAGGTTTTAAAGGTTTAGATGCATGAACCCAACCTGATGTGTTAGTGTATGTGTACTACGTGAATCCGATAAATTTAACGATTAATTTTGATCGTATTGTGTAATTACATAATAATTGTGGATCTTTATATCTCGTTTGCCCTTGGGTACTCGTGATGATTTAGAGTACAATTTGAATGTAATTACCGCGATACCGATTTACTCATCCTCATATTAGGTATGACGCGGGCTTGAACCTCGTATACATAATGCTTGGGAGTCCTAAATTCTGGGTTGGATTAATCGGATAAATTTATGATTGGCGTTGTCACTGCACTACACTAGGGTTGGGGGATTGTATTCCCATCCTGTGTTCTTATCATTTAGGTTCAAAAAGTTTCAATTTAATTACTCATTCCTCATTTAGATAATTTAGTTAGTTGCATAGTTCATCCTAATTTCATAATTGCATTTAGTTAATCAATCCCAAAAACCAAAACCAAATCTTTTCCTGCCTTTTTTAGAGTCATTGTTAGGATTCCTCCGTCTGATTCCATCGTCACAACTCCATTGTCCTTTTTCCCTGATGATCGATACCCGACTTGTCGGATTATTACTTGAGCGACAGGCTTTCACTTGAGCCTAGAGAGTACACACTTTAGAGACACATTCTGAGTCGTGTCAAGTTTTTGGCGCCGTTGCCGGGGAATTAGGTAGACTTAGGAATAGATTGATTTAATCCAAAGCTTTGACTAAAAAAAATAAATAAATAAAAAAATAAAAATAAATAAATAAATAAATAAATAAATAAAATTCATAATCATCACCTCTCCTAAACTTTAATGCAAAATTCTGAAACCACTCCCACACCCCATAATACTCCAACCAGCATTCACGAAAACCACTTGTTGAGTATAACCCTGATAGTCCCCACACTCCAAACGCCCCACAGTTTTGGATCCCACCGCCCACACCGTCGCACTCAGTCTCTAGTAACACTCCATTCTCATTTGTAGGACACACTTCGAGCACACCTAGTGAGAGCGCCGAGTCATCAAGTGAGAGAGAGATGTCGCAACATAGTAATGCAACCACCGGTGAGGACGAGCTTCCGTACCGCCCGTTGAGAGAATTCTTATATCCTGAGCGCACTGTCACTCTAGGATGCATTATACTCCCGTATAATGCCGGCCAGTTCCGTTTCAAAAATGGAATGATCCAGATGCTACCACATTACCACGGTATGGATTCTGAAAAGCCATACCTCCATATAAGGGAATTTGAGGACGTGTGTGATACTCTCAACGATCAAACCTGCACACAAGAGGTAATCCGCCTCAAACTCTTCCCCTTCTCACTTAAAGATAAAGCTAAAGCTTGGCTATGGTCTTTACCTCGAAGCTCGATTCCATCCTGGAATGAGCTACAGTCTAAATTTCTCAAGAAATTCTTCCCAACACATCGAACAATCTTTATCAAGGCTCAAATTCAAGCGTTTAGGCAACATGAAAATGAGCCATTCCATCGATGTTATGAACGTTTCAACGAGTTAATGGCTTCATGCCCCCATCATGGATTTGATCCATCGCAAATCATCTCCTTTATCTATAATGGGTTGTATCTTAATTCTAAACAGCTTGTTGAAACCATTGGAAGTGGTCCATTTGTCGATTTAGATGCCCATGATGCTGATATTCACATGAGGTATGTGGCCGAGACTACCCAATCCTGGGATACATCCGACCCGAACGCTCAAAATCGAAATCGACAACCCACCACTGCTCCATCGGCATCCGGCCTATTCCACGTAGATAAGAATTCTATGATGGATTGTCTATTCGACACCATTGAGAAAGGATTGTGAGACCTATGCGAGTTATATGGAAAAGGACTAGTTGGACCCATTCCAAGCCCTGTCGTGAAGGTGTGTGCGATTTGTGAGGTGGGACATTAAACTGAAGAATGTCCGACGATACCCGCCTACAAAGTAATGTTGAAAGAGCAAGTTAGTTGTATAGGAGGCTTTAATGGTAATTTCGGTGCCCCGCACAGGAATTCATTCAACCCTTCATGGAAAAATCATCCCGGTTTTAGCTACGGGCAACAACATGCTGCAATGAACCCTCATTCGCATGTTTCCCCTCCTCCACCACAACAATTTCAACAAGCTCCACACATGCAAGGACACGTGCAAGCACCACTACCTCACGGAAATTATATCCCGCCACAGCGGAGAACTCTCGAGGATACCATTAACCAATTCATCGCAAGCCAGACCGCAACGAATGCCAAATATGATCGTCAGATTGGCGACATAAATGCGAATCGGTCAAAAATACAAACCTCGTTGAGTGTTCAAGAGAAAGGTAAATTTCCTGCCCAAGGGCAATGACCTCCCCAAGGTCAAACTAGTGTTAGATCCACCTACACTGAACATCAGGAGCAATGTAGCGCAATTACCACTCTACGTAGTGGGAGACTAGTTGACTTGTCACCTCCCCTACATGACGTACCTAAAAACAAGGAGATTTCCCCCGGCACGAAAGAGGCCGAAGATGTCCCCTTGAATGAGAGTGATAAAGATGACACTAGTGAGCCTGAGGTCATAGTGAAACCACCAACCGCGGCACCGTTTCCTCAAAAGCTAATTCCTTCCCATAAAGGAAACCCACGTGATGACGTGCTAGACGTGCTAAAACAAGTTAAGCTGAATTTACCTGTCCTCGATGCCATTAAGAAAATTCCAGCTTATGGAAAAGTCATTAAAGACTTGTTGACTGTAAAAAGAAAGATGAAGGTAAAGAAAAATGTCTTTCTAGCACAGAATGTGAGCTCTATTCTACTCAATGATCTCCCACCTAAATTCAAAGATCCCGGTGCACCCACCATTTCCTGCATCATTAGAGAAAAAAAAATCGAAAAAGCCTTACTTGATTTGGGAGCAAGTGTAAATATCCTCCCTTACTCCATCTATAGGCAACTTGACTTGGGCGACCTCAAGCCCACTAAGGTCACTCTCCAATTAGCGGATCGAACCGTGAAGAACCCAAGAGGTATAGTCGAGGACGTGATCGTCCAAGTTGACACTTTCTACTTCCCGGTAGATTTTGTCATTTGGGACACGGAGCCCTCCTTTAACTCGAGCAACCATGTTCCCATCATCCTTGGATGCCCTTTCTTAGCTACGGCTAACGCAATCATTAATACTCGGAATGGGCGAATGCAACTCACTTTTGGGAACATGACTCTTGAGACCAACATCTTCCATATCACAGAACAGACAGGGGATGAAGATGATCTTTACGCAGTAAGTTTTATAGATGAGATCGTAGAGGAATATTTTGAGGAGAATGATTGTGGAAATGCCCTAGGATCCTGCTTGGTGTCGAGCCATGAGAATGAGGGGTCCCATAAGAGAGAGCCGTTAGGAGTGTGCCCTATTTCATCAAGTAATAGTGGTAGTTGTGACAATGAGAGAAAAGTGGGGAAGAGGTGTATAGTGACCGCAATTGAAAGAGAGAGAGGGGGGTTAGAAGAGAGAAAACTGGTGGAGTTGGAGATCGAGCAAGTGAGAGCGAACACAGACACCACTCGGGGGAGAGAGCTAGGGGACATGAGCATGGAAGAATTTGAAAAAGAATTCGGTCCGGTGGATGAGAGCCTAGAGGAGAGAATTACTATTGAAGGTCAATCCCTATTGGATTCATGTAGTCACTTAGACGAAAGTGAATTGAAAGCAAAAATTGATGAACTCCTTCGTTGTGACAATCCACCCACAACACTAGAGGCCCCGAAGGCAAGTGAGGAGAAAAGTCGTGGTTCATCTGACTTAGAGCCCGACCCATGCATCTTAAAAATTGAACGAAACCTAGGTGTTCCCTCCGAGTCAATGCACGCAGATCACACTTTGCGCCAGCATCACGAGGATCCCTTTCCTGTTAGTCACGATGAGTCTCCCGGTCTATCCTTTATCTATGGGCGAGGTCCCAACTTGTTCCGATTGTTGGAATATAATCCTAGGACGGGAGTGACAAGGAGAGCATCGACCCCCGTAAGTGGGGTCGGGTGAGTTTGTGGAGAGATGAGAGGTCGTCGCACCCCCGACGCTTATGGGGTGATTATTGTTGTATTTTTTAGTCATGCATGAGTGTCATACAGTGTCTTGTTGCATTTTAATATTTGTTTTTTTATTTTTCCGCACTTTTAATTCGCCTTGATTTAGATTTTTGTCCTTTTTTCTTGAGAACAATGCAAAAGTCTAAGTTAGGGGGGGTCACAAGTGCGTATTTCTAAAACTTCACAAATTTTCAAAATGCCCAAAAATTTCCAAAAAATCATAAAATTTAGAAAAATCCAAAAATATTTTTTGTTCAAAATAAATAAAAATTGGAATTCAAATTTTTCAAAAATATCATTAGAAGTCGAATTGGAGTCTCAAATTGTAAACATCCAACATACACAAAGCCGAAATTGACCAAAGATGGAAATTGAGCGAAAATTGACGACTTAACGAATAAATGTGGAGATTAACAAACCCGGTGAGATTCGAGCCTATCCCGTTTTGCGAGCTTTTTAAATCATTCCGAGTTAATTGTTAACTCAAAGTTCTTTTTAGCGCTTAATAAGTTGTCAAGGATCTCAATCCTTTCATTTTGATCGGTTTTGAAAAATGTGTGCAATATTGCCTTAAAAAAAAGTGCCAAATTAGTCTCTAAACTTAAATTCACCTCGAAACGCATATGGTAACGCAATGGACATTTTGGACAATTAAGTAGGCCATCGTTTGTCAACCCAAAAATATTGGCCAGAAAAAGTAGCGAAAAATTACCCTTTTGCAACCCAAATTGAGCCGAATAATTTTCCCTTTCGTTTGACAACCCGAAAAACCCAAAATAGCCGAAATTGTGAAAAATGAAAAAAGTCATAATTTAAGTCCGAAAAGTGCAACAAAAAGGGGCAAGAAAATATAGAAGAATGCTCAAAAAAAGTTAGCAAGAAAAGAAAAGTGAAAAAAAAATATAGAAAAAGAAGAGAAAATGAGCAATAGCCCGGAAAAAGCACAAATGGACATCACGAATGATTTTTCCAATTCCAACCTTCCATACCTCCTTCATTTTACCCAATGCAACCTTTAACCCGAAAAAGCCCTAACCGAGTCCAAATTGCGAAAATTGATTACCGCGTGGAGAGTTAAGACACCAAAAGATAATATAAGAGGCTAAGTGCGCGAAATAAAGGCAATGTTCCCGTTTTTAAAACCGTAATCCGTTGAAGAGATCCTTTCGCCATAAAATTTCCGTCTTTCTAATTGCATGCGTGAAATTGCTTCAATTACATTTACTCTTTATATCACGCATGCCGAGAGAAATGCCATAATCCGAGAGATTCGTTTGTGAGAGCGTTCCGTGAGAAATTGAAATCAAAACGAATTTTCGGATAAGTAACGTAATGATCAATCAGTGAAAATTGGCGGTTACATTTCCGGCTTCGCACACACACTACGGTTTGAGACTCGTAAATATGACTTAATGATGATTATTTTCGGGAAAAGTTTGAATTACAAAATTTTTGCATATTTTGAATTTTCTTTGAGTCGAACTTTGTGGGTATATTCACTGCAAACCCTCAAGAGACACAACTCGTCCTACTAGGGTAACCTAGAGGTTTAAAGGCTTGTTGCATGCGCTAAATGCAATCGCTTGCCCACGAAAGAGGTGCTCTATCCCAATAAAGTCTTTGATGGATCCTTAACTCATACTCTCATTCTTTTACATTGCTCGGGACGCGCAAAGTTCTAAGTTAGGAGGGTTTGATTGGGAATAAATATTGTATATTTATCCCCCTAATTTCGGTACTTTTGTGAACCCGAGTGATGTAACATATATGGATTTGATTCACATTTATGCTACTAACCTTCGTGGCGAGTATTTCGTGTTTTGTGCTTCTCTTATTGGTTTTATAGGTTAATTATGCAAGCAGTGCTAAGGAGGAAGAAAGACAATGCTAGAAAAGCTAAGAAGGCAAGTTCAAGGGCAAATTGGTAATTTTGCATCTAGATCTGGAAGGAGAAGTCAACTGGAAAGAGCTCGGAACAATGAGGACACTGGAAGAAACGACACCCAAATCCGAGCTACGGTTGAAAAGTTATGCTCAGTTGAAGTTGAAGAAAAATCCAAGAAAAGAAGAGAAAAGCAGAAAAATCCTAAGTGTTGAACTCCAGGCCGGCATACATTCACGAACCCCAGGCTGAACCAGTTTGGAGGGGCGAACCGGTTTGCAGGTACACCCGAACCGGTTCGGGGTACCTGATACGCGAATTTTGTCTTTTATGCTGATTGGTTCCCAAGTCTCCTATTAGGTTTTAACTTCTCAAAAATTGTAGGGAACGCAGGTAACAACTTAGGAGCAGCCATTAGGAATATTTTGAAAGAGTTTTTGAGAGAAAGAAAAGGGAGGAACATCTAGGAACATCAAGAGATTATATTGCTTCAAGATTTCATTGTTTTCGGGTTTGTTTTTCAAGTTTTAATTCAAGATTCAATATTTTTGTCGTTGTTCTTGCATGCTTAGTTTCGTAGTTGATTCAATTTGTTTTCGCATTCATAGTATATCTTTACATGTTCCAATCTTGTTTCAACAGGAATTCATACACATGCAACGTTAATATTTCATGCATTAGTCCATTTAACATGTCCGGCTAGGTTTTAAAGGTTGGGACGCATGAACCCAACCTGATGTGATAGTGTATGTGTACTACGTGAATCCGATAAATTTAACGATTAATTTTGATCGTATTGCGTAATTACATAATAATTGTGGATATTTATATCTCGTTTGCCCTTGGGTACTCGTGATGATTTAGAGTACAATTTGAATGCAATTATCGCGATACCGATTTACTCATCCGCAAATTAGGTATGACGCGGGCTTGAACCTCGTATACATAATGCTTGGGAGTCCTAAATTCCGGGTCGGATTAATCGGATAAATGTATGATTGGCGTTGTCACTGCACTACACTAGGGTTGGTGGATTGTATTCCCATCCTGTGTTCTTATCATTTAGGTTCAAAAAGTTTGAATTTAATTCCTCATTCCTCACTTAGATAATTTAGTTAGTTGCATAGTTCATCCTAATTTCATAATTGCATTCAGTTAATCAATCCCAAAAACCAAAACCAAATCTTTTCCTTCCTTTTTTAGAGTCATCGTTAGGATTCCTCCGTCTGATTCCATCGTCACAACTCCGTTGTCCTATTTCCCTGAGGATCGATACCCGACTTGTCCAATTATTACTTGAGCGACATGCTTTCACTTGAGCCTAGAGAGTACACACTTTAGAGACACATTCTGAGTCGTGTCACATCTCCATTTTTATGGTTTCTAATCTCAACCAACAACAATATAATCATCCTAACACTCATTTATAACTAACACATCAATTAATTTGTGGAATCAAACCATTTCTCTTAGATTTAAACCATAAAACCATTAAAGCCCTAGTTTTATCATTTCTCCCATTTCTACAGTCCATTATAATGGGTTTAACACTATAAATCATTAAGAGTTTACAATACACCAATTTGTAAAATTATACACACATTTCCCAAATTTATTTTAGGGGTTCTCACCCACAATTTTTCTAGTTTACCAACTATAATATGAGATACACACTCAAATGAATAAAGAATGTAAATACTTTTCTCGTGGATAAAATCTGACGACCTCGATTCAAATCCCATGGAAATTGGCCCGAAATCCCCTTTTATCTCTTCCTTTTCCTTCCTTTCTTCTCTGCTTTCTTTTCTTTCTTTTCTTTCTTCACTTTCTCTCGCTCTCAATACTTAAAAGAGATAAATAAGGGCTTGTGCCTTATAAAACCCAAAAATGACTCGTATACTCAAATGCGAGTCCCTACTAGTCCAAAAGTTTCCAGAACCTAAACATTACCCCTGGATACTCTATTCTAACTATCTCGGCCATTCTAAAACAAATTATTCACCCGAAATCTCCATCTGAGTTACCTAACTAAAATTCACTAGTCATACCCGACACTTCTCAACATGCCTTTTTAAACGTAAACTATCTCCCGTCACATAACCCCACTGTGGCATGACTTATAAAATATTCAAACTCATATACTTAGTCCCGTAAGAAAATATAATCCATGTAAATATTAATTCGGTACTAGTAACCTAATATTTACTATTCACTTTAAATTCTCAATTAATATATTACACTCATCAATTCCAAAATTACTATTCATAAAATTTCCCTTAATTACCAAATTATGCCCACTTATGCAATTTATATAATCCAATAAAAGTATGGAGTATTACATACTCCCCCATTACAAAGGAATTGCCTCCGTGAAATTCGAATACAACCTGAACTTCCAACCTAGCAATGCTAATCATATTACATCCTAGTAAACCGAAGTCGAACGATACTAACACAACGATACCCTACCGTACACTCATCTCAAGGCTGATACTCTGAGGCACTAGTTTAACAACATGATTAACTCAATCTCTATATGCTACAACACTACCTCAATCATAAGGTTGATTCTAACAACGTCACATTGCACATAATGTTTCTATAACCTCATATGAAGAAAATGAGTCTATACTCACCGCTATAACGTATCGATCCCATCGGAGATCCTTTACTCCAGGCGTCCACTCATCTACATCAAGAGATCTAGTTTCCCTAAAAAAGGAAACTACACTAGCACTTGACTACTCCCGTCATTTTCATCGCTTATCTTGGGGCTGCTAACTCTGGTTGCATCTATACAATTGGATTATTGTGTACCTCCTACGATGTTCAATCCATAAAATTCGAAATGAAAATCCATTTATAACTACCCCACAACATATCCTTCAGTTTTACTTACTACGTCGCTTCTATTTCAGAGGGTATATAAATCCAACTTACCAAGATTCCCATGCACCTTTTAACCAATGCTTATCTGCACAACCATTGTAAGCGTCCCACATGTAACACTCTCTCTAAAAATGGGCCTCATTTCCTCGGCTTGGTACTAACACCTGGGTATTCCTAACCCGAATAATTCAAAATTAAATTCTTCCTATATTAGCGCCACTTGACCTACTGGCCTTATCTTTTAGTATCCCTACGATCGGTGTGTTTTCCTACACACGTAAAATGGGTACTATCTTAACTATATCCCTAGTGCCCAAGACCTCTCTCAACTTCCAACATTTACTTGGTTTCATGCGTCGGACGTCTCGCAAAGCGAAATCCAAACCAGGAACCCTCCTCTTACACTAGTTCCTCGCATCATTAGTTATCGAGATATAACGACCTAAGGCACACCATCAGGACGTTCTAAATCCTACCTCGCTAACCTACTAACGTACTTCTACCACTAAATCCTTCCATCTTAGTGAATTGAAAATTATAACTAATTGGGTAGCCTACTTTGTGCAAGAGTGTTACGAACATCATACTCAAAACATATTTCCTCTGAATTTGCCTTATATTCAAGGCCTGGCTATAAGCCTCAACCCAATTTCCTTTACCTTGCCTCACCCACATACTTGCGGTGAGAGAAACATTTCTAGTGTTTTTCCACTGCACATCTACTTTTTATTAGCCCATAATCATCACATGACTCTCAGCAAATTTATCATCAAAACCAATATCCTAGCATAAAGTAACATCTCTCCACTCCCAACATCATTAAGGTTCATGCGTGGAGTATCTCGTAAGAGAAATCCAAACAAGGAACCCCTCCGATACACTACTACTTATCTTTGTTGGTTGTGGAGGTATGTTAGCGAAAACATATAAAATACTAAATCTTGCATACCTTGGATCATATCTATAAGGTCCCAATGCATTAAAGTCATGCTAGTGAAACATCTACTCATCAAAGTTCCATCTAAACATATAAAAAAATATGGCGAACTCAACCCGGATCTATGTGAGATATCGCAAAAATAACCAGTTCCACCCTAGAACCGCGAATACGATAGCCTCGGAATCGTTAGCCTGCTATCACTCTGACCAATCAAAAATATGTTATACTCAAAATAATACTATACTCGTATAACAAATACAAAACGAGCAGTGAAAACCAAGTATAAACTCAAAATATCAACACACATTTTCATAACGAATGAAGAAAATAGAATCCCGCTACTGCGAAAAACATAAAAATATGCGCTCAATAATATTACCGATACCGCCATAATGGTCGAATTACACATGAATCCAGGGTTAACAAAATACTGCGACTCTATCTAGCCACAAAAAATATGCCTCATTCATCCGATTTGAAACTCTTAACAATAACTTCGTTAATCTCCCTAACTGCTTCGATTGGTTCCCGGGCATAGTACACTTGCCTTAACCGAACGAAAACTACTTTAATCAGTGCCCCATCTCGGCACCCTATTCTCGTCCTTCAAATTCTATTGGTCAAGGACTAACCGTGTGGTTCTACGCCCTACACCACCACATTCCTTATCTCTAGCCTCCCTGACCATGTTAAGGATATCAATATCTTGGACTCTATAGCTTCGATCCTGACAATCACCTTTGTAGTTCGCTCAGCTCCTCCTACTAAAGGAAAAATGATAACAGACTCAACTACATTGTTTCAATGAATTCCCAGGCGGATGTCCACCCGTGGGGTTTCACAAACACAAATTCTCCATAAGTGTTAGCAACACTTTCTAGTGAGCCTGTGATTTCACCGAAGGACTATTTCTTCATTGTACCTACCTTACTTCGGTACAAGGTTCAATTCTTCGTATCACTATTTATTCATTGTCGGCCTCTAACCGATCCTCATGTGAATAATCCAGAAGATGCATTCTCTTCATTCCAGATAAATCAAAGGAACTTGCGGTTAAAACCATTCGTAAGATTCCTTGATGAGCAAAACATCATGATCCCCCAAATATGGTGATTATCTTTCCCACGATTTAGACATTGCTCCAACGAGTGAAAATAATTTCCTCAAATTTTCACATCTAGGCGTTCCTATACCCCGCTCTAAGAAAAAGCTTCTGAGACCTATACTTCCACTTAATAAAGCTACACTGCCTCCGTATGACTTAACTTCAACGTATGGTCCCTATCAAAGACCCTTTCAAACTTTTTCCCAATTTACTTCACTGGGTAATTCAAGTTTAGCACGACTCTCTACTATAGCGGTACTTGGATAAATATAACTACTACACTCTAGTAGTTATTGCAGCAATTTATGAAGATGCCAGAAAGGGAGTGACCTCAACTGTGGTCCTCACCCCCAACTTCAAATTATAGATCTAACTAAGTGTAACACCCCGTATTTATGTGCATGTAATATTTAATTAATTCAAAAAAAAAAAGAAATTACTTGGGTGTTGTAATTTAATTGAATTAATTATGGTAATACATATATTTAAATATTAATCGGACAGTGAATGGTTAATATTTAGGGAAATTTAAGTACTAAGTGAATACTAATAACTTATTTACGTCAAAACATGTATTAGTGACGTGGTATGTATTTATTTCAGTCGGGAGTCGGTATAGACTAATTTGGGTGTGAGATAAGGATTTTATAAATTAATTTGGATGTCGACTTTGAGTGCATGGTTGAGTCCGGATGGGCCGAGATAGTCAAAATGAAGTACCCAGGGGTAATGTTTGGGTTTCGGGGGCTTTTTGGACTAGTCGGGACTCGCATTTAAGTACACGAGTCATTTTACATTTGGGTATTCACCCAAATTCGGGATTTATAAGGGGAGAACCCTCATTTCTCCCACATTTCATCCCTATAACAGAGAAAGAGAAAAGAGAAAGAAGAGAAGAAAGATGAGGAAGGAAAAGAGGAATAAGAAAGGTGATTTCGGGCCAAACTCCGCGGGATTCGACTCGAGGTCGTCGGATTTTATCCACGAGGCAAGTGTTTACTTGCTTTATTAATTTAGTGTGATTATTTCTCATATTATAGTTGGTGTGTAAAACTATAAAGATTTTTGGGATGAGTTTTGTGAATCAAAATGGTTTTTTTTCAGAAGATTAGCGAATAAACCCGGAATAATATCAAATTCGAGAAATTTGGGAATTAATTTAAATTAATTGTTGGATATAGGTTCTAGGATGATTATAACCCTTTTTATGTTTGTATTTATGTTTGTTTGAGGTTGGATGATGATGGGACAGAAAATAAAAACCTTGGAAGTGTATTAACGGAGGTTTGGGATTTTGGAGAAGAAGGTGAATAGTAACTCTATAGTTTCCTAATCAATTCGGCTAGGAAGAGAATCGATTCTGCTCTTGGTCAAAATGGGAAAGTTGTATATCTTTTCGATACGGTCGCGTGGGCACTGATCATGTATTTTTCTGATTTATTTTGGATTTTTAATGATTTTTATAAGGAAGGAGTTCCGAGATTTAAATCGTTAGCTCGGGAATTAAATCAGAAATTTTTTAGACAATTCAAATGAATGCCATTGTCTGTGTGATTTTAATTAGTTGCTCATGTATGGATGAAAAGAAAGTTATGGAAGTTATCTTTCTAATGATCTTTTAGTGAGGTCAGTTGGACTTCGGTAGAGTGAGTTACGGTTGTTTTAGTGCAAGGTGTGAAATCTTCCTTAAAAATTAAAGTTGTCAGACTTTGTGATTTTTAAGAGTCTAATGGGATAAAGACTCTTGGGATTTGAATGACAATTTTAGATCCAATTGGGATACGAGATAGTTGTGATAAGCTTAATATCCTGAATTTAAAGGAAATGTTATATTCATATTATAAGTAAGTGAATACTTATGGAATTGGAATAAGTAAGTGAATACTTATGGAATTAAATTGAATAGGTATATTCGGGATTACAGGCTAATGATACGAGAGATAGGCATGAATAGCCAGATTTGATGATATTGTATTATGGACCAAAGAGGTGTCCGGATATTTCGGCTGAGTGATGCCATGATAATAGATTAATTAATGGGGGATTAATTAATTTAAGCTTATAGCTGGAATAATTTATTATAGGATGATATAATAAATTCACTACACCAAATCTGCCCATTTGTCAAGCTCATTGACCTTGACAAATTCACCTTGTCAAGGTCAATGACCGTGACATTTCGAGGCGAGACAACTTTTTTTGTCACGGTCGTGTCACGGTCATTGACCTTGACACAAAACTCGCGTTTTGTGTCACGGTCATGTCAGGTCAATGACCGTGACACGTTTGTCACGGTTATAAACCGTGACAAAGACGTGAAACTTTTTAAAAAAATTGTCACGGTCATTGGTCGTGGCACGCCCGTGTCAATTTTGTCACGGACGTGTCACGGTCAATGACCGTGACAATTCTGGGAAGAATTAAAAAAAAAAACTGCTGGGCAGTATGGCCACTGCCACTGCCCAGCAGTATATTTGTACCTGTTATAGCAACGTTGTACCTGTTATAGCAACGTTGTACCTGTTCCACACATCATATATCCGAACAAACTAAAGATAATGCAAACATATATATTCAAATAAGAAACTATTTAAAAAGAAACAACATCACCATCATTTTATCTCAAATCTACAAACTATTTGCATGGAAAAGAGATTTTGTACCGCGACGCTCGGGAACACCTCCTTATCCTTCCCTTCTCGTCCGAATAGCGACATAAGTATAGAGAATATGTGGCCTACCCTTAGGGACACTCCCTGTCCCCTGAATTGAAATAAAGTAAAATTAGTATCCGCCCCTCAAATATAGATAAATATAAATTGTAATTGAAATCGAAATCGAAATTGACATATAAATATAAATACATTACCTGTAGTGTCACTCAAACAGCTAACTTGAGCTCATATGGCACCTCCTTCCAACTAATGTACCCCGGGCAATCGTGTCAATTATAATTCTCTTCATATCTAAACACTAAGAAATACCATAATCCTATGGAGGTATGCGTTGCAAATTCCTTCCAACCGTTGTGTAGCCAAAAATCAGCAGTTGAAGTTGTCAACTCCACCTTTGAATGGGGTATGGAAAGTGGTGGGGTATGGAAAGTGGAATTGACAACTTCAACCGGTGATGTTTGGCTACATAACGGTTAGGAGGAATTTGCAGAGCATCGCTCCATAGGATTATGGCATTTCTTAGTGTTAGGATAGACGAAGAGATTCAGTCTCCTCTCCACAAATAGGACACCCCAAATAACTATGTACTAATCACGTATTAAAGGTAAGAAGCGTATATTCATGGATTAGTATAAACAAAACTTAGATGTAGTTGGAATATTTATGTATTAATCTCCTCTCCACACACGCACACTACACAAGAGTGAAAATGATAAAGTGCAGATCAAGTAAAAGAATTAAAAATGGATGTTTCGGTACAAATTGAAATAATTATTACAAATTGAAAAATTGTTTCAAATTCGGGTTATCATCAAAAATGGATTGATATTCGGTAGGAGCAGCCAAGTCATCCACATGACTATTTAGACGCCTTGGCGCGTGTTGGACAATTGACCACGGCTCGTTGTTGATATAC
This sequence comes from Sambucus nigra, assembly GCA_949130495.1. Taxonomy (NCBI): domain Eukaryota; kingdom Viridiplantae; phylum Streptophyta; class Magnoliopsida; order Dipsacales; family Adoxaceae; genus Sambucus; species Sambucus nigra. The sequence goes on from OX422218.1 coordinate 46,955,669, forward strand.
TCCGAGTAAAACACTTGCTTAACCTTTTGAAATGCACAAACAAATGGCTCATCGCTCACGTGGTCGTTCCTCTTCAACTTGGACAAGTCAACCATGATCAAATTGGTGACAGTATCAACTTTAGAAGCATTTTTATCCTCAACTCTTACCCATTCACAGTAAAATACAACCTCTTTGAAGCTTATATAATCCAATTCAAATATATTTTGGATTACACCATAGTAAGTCATTTCAGCTTCAACGAGGTTTTTATCTTTTGCGCTCACTCGAAAGAAAGTAAGAGCCTTGTATGAAATTCCCGAGTTCTGTACATTTGTACTTTCCTCGTACACTTTAGCGCCGAAAATGTAACCGTTCAATCGATATTTTTTGTACTCTTGTGCCACGAACAAGGGTCCAGTGGCTAGACGAGCAAGCCTTGATGTCGCATCACCCATCTTTAGGAGCTGAGAATATAGATAAGTTAATTATATTAGTGGTAAAATTTGAGTGTAATGTAACGTTATATAACGACTGTTTTCATTGTAATTACCTCTTGTGTCAACCATAGCCTAAATTCGCTGTCTGATTGTACCACTGCTTTTCGTCTTTTATTGTTCTCACAGGCTTCATATTTACTGCATATTTCAAAATTAATCATGTATAAAATAATCTAAAATAATTTTAAACATTATAATATTCGAAACTTACTTTTTCCATTCTTCGACATCTTCATGTTTGTCAAATAGATAACGAGCTACTTGTTCATGTTGCAAACTTGTTAATTTCACTCGTTTTCCCATCACATTACCACCATCATCGAGGAATTCATCAGTGTCATCAACGCTGGTAGAGTCAGTCATATATTCCCAAGTATATATTGATGACTCCACGGTGATGTATTCCTCTGCAATTGATCCTGTAATATATCGCGTATTCTTGACGTAATCTTTAAAAACTTTCATCAATCTTTCAAACGGATACATCCACCGATATCTAACTGGACCACAAAGAAGTGCCTCATCACATAGGTGTACCAACAAGTGAACACTTATGTCAAAGAATGCTGGGGGAAAGTACTTCTCCAATACACAAATCGTTTCGTTCACAGCCAATTTTGCGGCCACTATGTGTTCTCGATTCACTACCTTCTCACACAAGAGGGAGAAGGTAATACTAATTTGCATAATAGCCCTACGCAAATCCTTGTGCTTGGAGAAACAGTGCTTAAACAATAGAGGAACCAATTGCATGATCACATGCCAATCGTGGGACTTACACTTATGTAAATCATGAGTAGCATAATTCAGAATCCTTTACAAGTTGGACGAAAAAGTAGATGGGCCCTTCAAATTATATATTGTGTCTAGAAGCACCTTCCTTTCCTCACTCGTCAAAGTAAACGCACCAGGGGGAATTATTGTCCTTCCCCTACTATCTTCTTTCAACCATAGTTGTGGTTTAAGTTTTAACGTTTTAAGGTCTTTTCGTGCATTTTCTCCATCCTTCGAATGACTCCCCCCAAGGCAAGTACCCACAATATGTTCAGCGAAGTTCTTCTCTGCATGCATCACATCCAATACATGGCGCACCGGGTTTTTCTTCCAATAAGGCAAGTCAAATAAAATTGACCTCCGAGACCATGCCTTTCTTATCTCAGTTTCATTCCCAGTTGGGGTCTTCTTATGCTTGACATTCTTAAATTTGGGATTCTTACCTGGCATATTTGAGCCACATTTAGAAGATTTACTTTCAATTTCTGAACCCGAAAGTTGTCTCGGCGGTAGCCTATGTTCAACTCCGCCCAATAAAAAATTGGAAGCTTTCTCAAATCTGAAACTATGAGCTGAGGGTAAAAACCTCCTGTGGCAATGGTATACATTTTTTAAGCTTGAGGATAGACGGAGAGATTCAGTCTCCTCTCCACAAATAGGACACCCCAAATAACCATGTACTACACATCCGGATAATGTGCCATAAGCTGGAAAATCATGAATTGCCCACATCAACATAGCTTTCAGCGTAAACTCTTCTTTTCTAAAAGATTCAAATGATTGCACACCATCTTCCCACAACTCATTTAATTCTTCTACCAAAGGAGCCAGGTAGATATCAATGTCTTCACTTGGTGCCTTTGGCCCAGGCATCAATAAAGCCATCATCAAAAATTCAGGTCTCATACACTGTGAAGGAGGGAGGTTGAGTGGGGCTAGGATCACTGGCCATACACTCTGATTGGTGCTTAGATTTCCAAATGGATTGAAACCATCTGTTGATATAGCCAAACGAATGTTGCGTTGTTCTCGAGCAAAATCGGGATACTCATAATTCATCCTCCGCCAGGCAGTAGAATCAATAGGATGACCCATGATATTACCCCTACTTCTGCCCTAGCATGCCAAGTCATTGCCTCTGCAATCCATGGTACTGTGAAAAATCTCTTTAATCTAGGCCCAACGGGAAAATATTTCAATACTTTTTGAGGCACTTTTGAGCTTGTGCCTTCCTTACTAGTAGATTGGACATATCTAGGTTCATCGCATACCGGACAACGATCGAGATTTTCATACTCCTTTCGGTATAGTATGCAGTCATACACACAAGCATGAATCGATTTATACTTCATTCCCAAACCTTTTCAAACTGTTCTTCATAACAGGATAGCTACTTGGAAGTGTATTCACCTTGGGTAATAAGCCCTTCACCCATTTCAGAATTCCCGTCACGCTATTGCCAGACAAACCGTACTGCGTCTTCAAACTGTGCAAACCAACCATGGCATGTAAAGTTGTTTGATCTTTCTCACAGCCAGAGTATAACGGTTGGGTCGCCTTAAATTTTAAACTTTGGTAGTCATCGTCAAGTTTTATCGTGTTATCTTCACGAGCACTTGAATCTTCTACATCATCAGTAACCTCATTCTCCTCAGCTTCATAAACTCCGTACGCATCATCAACTAAATCCTCTAACATATTATGATCTACGTCGTCCCCTTCTTCATCTATTCTACTTGTTGAAGGATGTTGTGAAGGTTGGTCAGGGACAAAAGGAACTTTCAATTCACCGTGAAAACTCCAAAATCGATAACTATCTTGCATACCCGATCTTAACAAATGTAATTCAACTGTTTTCCACTCAAACACCTTACCATTCTTACACCTAGCACACGGACACGGAAACTCTTCATCATTACGACATCTCTTTGCATATTTCACAAATTCGTTAGCACCTCTGTGAAACACATCCCCCATTCTATTAGTCTCACCCATCCACTCTTTGTATTTCGGATATCCCATCACAGCTACCACAACTAAACACCTATTAAAGGTAAACAAAACTTAGATTTATAGCATGTTTTTTTTAATTATCCCATCATTTAATTATCCTATTAAAGGGTATGTGGTCCCATTCAAGAATGCATTTTTCTCTAATATACTTAATAGCTCATGCACATTGTTACGATTTGAAAAAATTCGACAGCATATCCCCTTAGTTCTCCAAGTACACGACGTAGATTGGCAGGTGTGAGTGTTATTTCAATTCGTCAATTAAAATAACAGTCACACTTGTCAATCTAGTATGTACCCAGAGAACATTAAGATACGACTGCAGAACTTCCTCCAAAAGTAACAACTTTAAGCCAATAAGAATATTATACAAAAATTATACAGTCTCAAACTATCCAAACGGGACAATTCGAGAGATCTCATTACAGGGGTAATGACTCTCGAACGGGTCTAAGGGTTATTGAATGCGTATGCATAAGAACTAGAATGCTAGTATCTATGCGCACTATATTTAATTTCAAGTATGTTTCATATAATGGGTTAATTCAAATACAAAAATAAATTCATGGAATAATTCAAATACAAAAATAAATTCATGGGATAATTCAAATACAAAACTAAATTCATGTATTGACCACATACACACACACACACACACTATCTAAGCTGTTCTATAGGTATAAAAACAATTATTATCCAATTATTATCCAACTATTATCAATTATTTATTTTTTAATGTAAATAATATTCAAAACCCCACCCACCCCCACCCCCTCAGATTAATTCAAGACATAAGACCCTAAAGGGAATCCAAATTATTTCTTGGACGTGAATTCCTCCAAATTATGATCTCATACCAATTCACACAATGATGGGGGAGGGGGTGGTGTAGGGGGGCAGGGGGTGGGGTGGGGTGGAGTGTGTGTGTGTCTGTAGGTGTGTAGGTGTGCATGTGTGTGTGTCGTAGGTGTGCGTGTGTGCGTAGGTATGCCCACCCCACCCCACCCCCTGCCCCCCTCCCCCACCCCCTCCCCCACCACACACCACCACACACACACACACACCCCACCCTACCCAACCCCCTGCCCCCTCCACCAAAACACACCACCACACACACACACACACCGCACCCCACCCCACCCCACCCCCTGCCCCCTCCCCTGCCCCCTCCACCACCCCCTGCCCCACTCCGCCCCACCCCCTGCCCCCTTCCACCACCCCCTCCCCCACCCTGCCCCATCCCGCCCCACCCCCACCACACACCACCACACACACACACACACCCCACCCCACCCCCTGCCCCCTCCACCACCCCCTCCCCCACCACACACCACCACACACACACACACACCCCACCCTACCCCACCCCCTGCCCCCCTCCACCACCCCCTCCCCCAAAACACACCACCACACACACACACACACACCGCACCCCACCCGACCCCACCCCCTGCCCCTTCCACCGCCCCCTCCCCCACCCTGCCCCACCCCGCCCCACCCCCTGACCCCCTCCACCACCCCCTGCCCCATCCCGCCCCACCCCCCACACACGCACACACATACACACACACATATATATATACACATACACACATAAATATACAAACAAATATATATATAAATGGAAGAGAGAGAGAGAGAGAGAAATTGGACCTGAGAGAGAGAGAGAGAGAGCTGCGTCGAGTCGAGAGAGAGAGAGAGAGAGGGAGGGAACGGTGGGAGGGAAAAAAGAAGGGGGAAAGGGTTTTTGCTGGAAAAGTTGTCACGGTCGTGTCAAGGTCAATGACCGTGACAAATTTAATTGTCACGGGCTTGTCACGGTCAATGACCGTGACAAGTCGTTGTCACGGTCGTGTCAAGGTCAATGACCGTGACATAAAACTCGTGTTTTTTTGTCACGGTCAATGACCTTGACAAGGCTGGCCGGCTGAAAGGTGACAATTTGCCCATTTTGGTGTAGTGATTGTTAAATATTATTTAATTAGGAGCGTTCTCTTTACAATATAAATTTTTAGGAGTACATCCTAAAAGATGGAAATTCGGGCCAGGTGGGCAAGTATGGGTACATTGGTTGTGTGACACCGGGGAGATATTAAATTAATTAATGAGTATATTAATTAATAATTAAAGTCGGACCATAGACTCGGAAATATGTTGGCTAGTGTTATGGACTCAGTACACAGTAAGGCCGGGATGTCTTATATATATATTTATATATATGTTGTGCGATAGTGTGTATATATGGTGTGTGCATATAAATATCAGTGAGTAGATATTATTAATCATTAGATTCAGAACTATAGACTCGGGAAAGTATTATATTAATTAATGTGTAAATTAATTAAATTAGAGTCGGACCGTAGACTCGGGGAAAATTATAGGCTAGTGCTACGGATTTTGTGCACAGTAATGCCAGGAACTAATTATTATATATTTATATACGGTATTGTGAAAGTATATATATATTGTGCGCTCATAAATACTAGTGTCTAGGTATTTATTTAAAATTATATGCTCTAGTGCTATCGGGGGAGGTTGCGTGAAGTGGGTGAATCCCCTGACTTGAGGAGTAGGGAGAGTATATCCCCAGGTCATAGCATCCGTTATATGGGTGAGGGGCTCACTACACCAAATCCTCTGAATGGTCACCCCCAGTGGGTCACGGCCCAAGTCCGCGACTAGCTAGTCACGGACTTGGGCCGTGACCCACTCAATATTTGGCGTGACCATATTTATTACCACACTAAATTATTGATGCTTGGGAAGTCGTCACGACCCAAGTTCGTGACCAGAGTGGTCGCGAACTTAGGCCGTGACCAGGTCCTGACCATCTTTGCGCCAATCTCGTGCCAAAATTCCCTCCAATCTTGGTCGCGGGTGGGTCACGGGCCAAGTCCATGACCCATGGCATGACAAAGAAGAGAGTACACACATTGAGGGTCACGACTTAGGGCCGTGACCATTTCTGGGTGTGGGTCATGGCTATGGGCCATGACCAAAGCTCATTCATGCAATAGGGTTGATGAAAAAGGGTCACCCATCACAGATCAAGGGTCACGGCTTGGGGTCGTGACAATGTCTTTATATGGGTCACGGCTATGGGCCGTGACCATACCTAATTTGACAGTTGCTATTAGTTGCGCAAGGGGGTCACGGCTGTAGGCCGTGACCATTCTTCATCAATTAGGTACCAGTCAGAGCTCTAAGGGGATGGTGGGTTACGAGGGTGGGTCACGGCTTTAGGCCGTGACCAGGTCATTACTAAAAAGTAAAGAAAGGTGCGCTATTTTTCATTTTCATTTGCCCGCTTGTCTCTCTCTCTCTCTCCTCTCTCTCTCACCAAAAACTGATGTTGATGATCTAAAATCTTCTCTCTCTCGTCAATCAGGTAGCAGCAGCCGCCCCAGTCCCATCTCCTCCCTAGCAGGAGCCGCCCCAGTCCCAGCTCCGCCCCAGCAGCGGCCGCCCCAGTCCCAGTATCTCTCCCGAGTAAATTTTATTTTTTTTCTCCATTAATTTATTTAGATTCCATTAATATATGTATATACAGTTTATATATCTTTATAATTTATACACAGTATATATAGATAATTTATATGATTTGAATTTGGGATAATATTCTGGAAGAGCTAAAGTAAAAGTAAAAATACTGTGAGTTAATCTTTTTGAAACTTTAGTCTTACAACCAACTAGGTTGTTAATATTAGTAAAAACACTTTGGGTAAGCCAATTTATATCACATATTTAGATTTTAAGATGTTAATATTCATATTAATCAATTTTAGCTGAACTTGTAGAGCTATTTTAGTATATTTTGTATTTTAGTCCTAATTTTTATTTTAATCAATTTTTTCCTTTTTGTATTATATGGTGAAGTCGACCGAGGGGGCCCCAATTTTAAACACTTTTAAAATTATAATATTTAATTTTTATGAAATAGATGCGGAAGCGTTAGGAGATGGTTCAACTTAAAATAACAAATTTTAATTTCTTCTTCAAATTAAAATTAAACATGAGTAGAGATTAAAACCCAATTTTATCTTGAATTACCTAAGCATGCGTTCTAGGTGAGTATATCAAGATAAAATAAACAATGAAACCACTACGCCGCGATGTACGAGGAAAAACCCAAGACGGGAAACA